>CAVLGL010000077.1:489200-1103322 GCA_963668995.1 Parnassius mnemosyne | reverse complement strand
ATGTTTACCTGAGATAAATAGTCCGACTAGGTAACTTCGACCGAGAGGTTCGGCAGCGTTCGGGAAATTACGACATATCTTATCGTCAGGTATACCTCAAAACCTTAAAACGAAACTGTACAACCAGTGCGTGTTGCCAGTAATGACCTATAGAAATGAGCCGTGGTTCTTCACTGCTGGCCGTATGAGGAAGGTCAAGGCCCAGATACACTGACATTGTCAAACGGAGAAGTAAGCAATGGACCGGATAGCTCGATGAACTGACAACCGATGAAGAAAAAGGTTCTCGAGTGGCGTCCTCGTACCGGCGGGCGAAGTGTACGGCATCCTCCCACTAGATGAAATGACGACATGGTAAGACATGCAGGAAGTCGATGAATGCAGGTGGCTCAGCACCGTGCTTTGTGGCAATTATTGGGGGAGACCTATGTTAAGGAGTGGACTTGTGAAGTGCTGTAATGATGAATGACAACAAGTAAGTAACAAGGGAAGAAGGAGTGCCTGAAAGTTAACGCTTCATGGGATCTTACTCCCAGGTAAGCGAAAATTGAGTCACACTCGATTGCCTAAATTTAATAATTGATAGAATCAGGCATTATTTTGCGGGAATCCATTATAATGGGGTTGTTATAAACTAATTTGCTTAATTCCGCGTAAAGAAAGAAAATGATGTGTCCTGCCCAGTCTTAAGGGGAACTCCCAACCTCCCTCAATCGCGCGCACTATACCCGTCGCTGTAAATCCCAGCACTACCACCCCCAGCACCACCACACTAGGCACGACACACCACTGGGAGGTGTGTCGTGCCTAGTGTGGTGGTGCTGGGGTTGGGGGTTCCCCTTAAGACTGGGCAGGATACATCATTTTCTTTCTTTAAGCGGAAAATAAGCAAATTAGTTTATAACAACCCCATGCCTAAATTTAATTAAGTACTTAATTTATATATTTTTGATAGAAGAGGGGGCAAACGAGCATACGGCTCCTCCATGAACCCCAATAGCAGAAGAGTTAGTTAGATAGTTTATATATAAATTTGTTTTTCCAATGTGGCAGTTATTTTACAGTTATTTAAAAAAATAGTGGTGATGTTAGTGCTGTAGGGCCTCTGCCTGTTGTCGAGATATTTGTTTTTATTCGCGGACAAAATGTCTGAACAACGGCGACAACATCTTTTTGATTTAAATTTATTCCTAATGCTCGGTTTATTGTGGGCCAAAAAGGGCTCCTGCGTTGCCGCCGCCGCCGCTCCGCTGCCCGCAAAATTCTAGGTAGATGCCTAAGAGGCGTAGTTCATATACGGTTCAAAATGCGTCGATCGGAGTCGAGAAGCGGTATCATAGATGGGAGTTGGGTGCTGTCATCTTTATCCACGTATCAAGTGTAACGGTTAAGGCATATTCTGTTAATAACTGGAGAGGCCTATGTTCAGCAGTCTTATGCAACACTAGTCGTAATTTTATATAACAACCTCCGACCAAACAGCAGCGGTGCAAGAAATAACTTTAAATCAATGTGTTAGTAGAGTAAGACGCTAGTATAGGAATTATTACCGAGTAGTGGCGGTGTAAGAATATCCACTACCCCATATCATGTCGTGGGTGTCGTAAGAGGCGACAGAGGGAAAGAAATCAAGAAATGGGCAGCAGCGTCTTCATAATAAGGACTAAAATTAAAAAGTTGTGGTTTCGAACCTACGTAAAAAGCTTGGAAACTACGGCAAATGTCCTCCCTATGAGGCAATCTATGGGGAAGGTCTATTTTCTGCAGTGGACTTTAATAGGCTTTAAATGTAAGTAAAAGACAGACAAAAAGTTGTTATTGCGTGAAATACCCAGACCAAAGGCAGCAAGCAGCATCATATGATGTCGGAGTCTGGTAGTTCGATCGTCAAACAATACAGCTTTCTTATACTTCCATAAGCACTACGCTTTGAATAAAATAATTAATAAATGATTAAAAAATGAAGGTACTCCGCGATAACTTTGACATCGCGACGTCAATTGCTTCAGTTCTCTTGTGACCATGGGTGCTGCAAAGCACCCGTAACGTCAAGTTCAAAAACGTGTTAATTCTTGTTCCCGCTCTTAAAAATGTGTTCGATACGAGTAGCTAGCTCATTTGATTCGAAATGACGTCTAGAAAAATGTATCTGGAGGATTTATTAGTACATAAAAAATTACAACTATTAGTAACAAAAAAATATGAAAAAAAAAAGATATTTAAGTTTTCTTTGATAACTGAAAAACTCTCAATATTATAAAAAAAAATGAAAAAAGATCCTTAAAGTTAGAAATTTTCGATTAAAAATCTCGACTCCGTAATTCTTATTTAATTTAATTAATATTTAATAATATAAACAAATATTTTATGCGATATACTGTCTTCAGTGGCGATGCGCTCTAGCCGTAACGATCGCTTGGAGTCCTATTTTCGGTGTTAAATAAAAATTATAAATATTAGATATAGAAGTCGGAAAGCGAATTTTTACATTCGAAACTTCCTCCTCTTTAAGGATCTTTTTACATATCAACCATACTAAAGAAGGATGGACGGAAGGACGGACGGATACCTTATTGTGTAACTATGGAACCCTAAAAATACGACAATAACTACTATACTATGTACTGGATAGTTGGCAGGATTGTTAGTATTTGATAGTTGTCACTGTGTATGTATATTTTGTAATTACTATTAAATATCTCATATCCATACAATAAAATCTACAATAAAATAATAAAAATTTCTAGTGAAAAGTCCTTATCTGTTAAAATCCGTATTTGAATGAATCCAAAATCGCGTTATGTAATTGTGATGTAGCGTCTACGTAATGTTCCATACATACCGATGTTTAACTAATAAAATGGCAATAAATATGAATCTGACGATTAAAACACTTTAAAAAGGACGATTTAAAAGTTTAATGGAATATAATATTAAGTGTATTTGCAGTTTTAGTAATCAGTTTTAATACCCTGTTATATTGTGTTTTCATATAAATCTATTTATATTTTTATTTTTACTTTTCCATGTTATTTGTGGATGTTTAATATAAAGAATGGTTGTATTATAAATAAATAAATAGATAAGCATTTTTCATCATAATCATCATCATAGTTTTAACAAAAGCCTAAAAAAGTCCACTTCTGAACATAGCCTTAACCCCTAGACCTGTTCTTGCGACATTAATGGCATTATGAAGTGTAGTGGATTTTATTTCGCCAATACTACATGCATATAATATTACAAATACAGTGTATTAAACCACATTTTCGTGTCTTGGGGGCGATCAAAGTATCTGCAAATCATATCTTGTATTTCTGTCTACTAGGTTGTAGAACTTCCATTCTGCATAGGAATTAGTCTGGGTAGTAAGTTCCATACACCTATTTCAGCCGCCTAAAAGTACCAGCAGTACAAGCACTAGCTTGTACTGCTGTGTTATGCTCTAAAATGTATAGAGATACCGTTAATTTATCTTTGTAAGCTATTCCCACAATAAAGGAGAAAACACAAGTGTGGAGGTGAGGTTTTTTATAATAAAAGGCTGGCTGTGAGGTATTCCATATAAGTCATCTGCTGTATAAGCTTCCAGCCTTGTTGGTCTAGTAGTCGTAAATGAGGTTGCTCATCATGAGGTCCCGCGTACAAATCCCGGGTTAAGGCAAGTCAGTTATAGGGTTTGTCTATCAAGAAAGTCTCAGTAGCAGGCAGGAGTCAGGAAATTGGCGGTGTTTCATCCCGTTGCCTAGAAAAGTACATAAAGCTGCTAGTAGGTCTTGCGCCTGATCTTTATCCAGTCGCGTCGGTTACCGTCCCATTGGACCATGAGAGTGAGGGAGTAGCGAGTGCAAATTTGCTTGCGGATACACTATGCATACACTCGAACACTATAATCCTGTCTGGCGTAGATGGCTAGTTTCCGTTAAGACTGGCCGCCATTCCCAAAATTCGGTCTTGAAGATATTATTATTATATAAAGTCTTTTACATATTAGGTTCTCAGAGGTCTGAACACATCTATAGTCTTCTTTGTTTAAAATTGGCTGCAGTTACGCAAGATTTTTTGTAACTTCAGTTTTATATTAGAAAACGCTCCGCTGCAAGTGGATTTTTAAACACATTAATCAGTAAAAGTAGCAAAGGTTATTAAGATACAGAAAAATATGAGTATATCTACATCTCTTTCTTAAGATCCATAAAACAAATTGAGTCACGCAAATTCTATCCTTCAAAGTAACATCGTTATTGAAGCTCTTTGGTAGAAAGTCAAAAGTTACGAATGCTAATCGTTTCATATGTTCAGGCATGATCATTTGAAAATTTGCTTGTGAATTCTTGAAGAGGCTTTGGATCCCTTCTAATGTTATGCGTAATCAATAATTAATGGTTATTTCAAAGACTTTAGATTATTTCCACTCGATGTATTTTGTGCCGTTGTATTGTGGTACATCTATTAGCGATATCATCCCCACTTTAGATGTGGTAGAATATATTGCGGTAGTCAAATGAATGCGTCGGCTCGACCTGGGTAGGACTTTGCTCTCACAGAATACCAGCGTGAAATAGCAGCTCACTGCTGCTGTATTTCTTACGGCTAGTTTAGATAAACAGAGTCCTTTTTTACTGGAAACGAGGCATTCCATCTTAGTTCTCAGAGGTGATAACGCTCCTGCACTTGATTTTAAATTGCAGATATATGTAGATGTCTATGGATCACAGCATCCACTTACCATCCGATGAGCTGTGTGCTCAATTGTTACCCTTATTCAAAAGATCAATATTAAATAATCCAAAAAGGACAATATTATGTGATACGTTCAAAATTTACTATAGTAAATATAAAATTGTCTTTAACGTTTCGAGTTTCTTGAAGCCTGTCCAGTGAATACCTTTTAAATTAATTGAAAATGTCTGTTCTCTAACAAGTAATTGTTAATAATTATCATAATTTAAAAAAGAGTTGTTATAACGTCTCAGGCACTGAGATATATATAAAGTTTCAATGTTACTTAAGTCTTTTGAAGGTCCAAGCAATTTACTCAAACATGCAATACTATAGATACTACTGCTTCACAAACCTAGGCTTCCTTTTCTTGAATTTCTTTTATAATTTTGAGCATATTTTACGTGCTAGAGATACGCTGCAGCAGTGTTCAAGAATGGCTCCACACGAACGTTGAAGGAGCATGCCATCACCGACTACCCGCGTAAAATAATATAGTAAAAAATTATAAAGTTAAATAAAAATTATGAATTTTTATATTTGAAAGTTGAAGTTAGCCTCCGTTATCTACGTCGAAACAAAACGTCGCTTGTTAAAGATGTTTAAATGAAACGCGACTAAATTGTAGAGGCGGTGTAATTATATCCACTACCCCATAATCCCGCGGGTGTCATAAGAGGCAACGGAAGGAAACAAACAAGAGATGCACTGATACTAATTTCAGTGAGGAATCTGAAGTCTGTAAACATGTACAGGATCGCCCCTGTCACTAAATCAAATTTCATGGACCACATATTCTTGGTTAAGAATGCCGATTCCTTCAAAGGATGAATCGCGAGGCTATTGAACTAAAAAAATAAACATCCTAATATCAATTGATCCTATAACTAATAAAATTAAATGTCTACTTATATAAGTTACTACGAAGTATACTATAAGTTTGTACTGCGTATATCGGACCAAAAATTAATACTTTTTATCTGAAGGTAGCCGTGGTTAGCTATAACATAGGGACGTCAAAAACCCCCTTCCCCCACCGTGATCATGTGTGATATAAGGCTCTGTAGTTGGACGGGTCTGAGCGGTCGCCTTGACAAAAGCTGTCTTCCATGATTTCGGAACTACGCCTAGAGAGTAGGAGTACCAGAAAAGACGCGTTAGAAGCGGTGCCAACACCGGAGCACACGTCCTCAGCACAATTGGGGGGATTCCGTCATGCCCACTCGACTTGTGGATGTCAAGGGAGAGGAGTGCTCTGCGAACCGAGTGCTGTGAGAACCGCACATACGGCATGGAGCACTCACACCGCGGGATGGTCGGCGGTGTGTTCCCCCCGTCATCAACAGTTGAGTTGGACGCAAAAGGGGAGCCTAAAAGGTCGGCTTTCTCTTTTGCGTCGTGGGCCAGTGAGTCGTCCTCCCTGTGCAAAGATGGTAGTGATGGCTTACAGAAATTCCCTTGGACAGCCTTGGCGAGAGACCAGAATGCATGGGTTCCCGAAAGAAGGCGATCTATTTTCTCGCCAATTCTGCCTATGTGCTCTGACTTTGCCTTGGCAATAACTCCTTTGAAGGACCTGGAGGCGAAGTAATACTTATTATTAAGTATGCTGGTGTTTAAATCCCGAGTGGCCGAAGCCGAAGCCCAGGCTTGATAATACTCCTGCTTACTGCGTAATGCAGTCTTACAGGAGCGACCAAACCAAGGCTGAGATATGACTCCGATGGGTACCACAGATGATACCACAGATGAACTTAATATGTAAAAGAATTTATATAATAACTAGCTCATCAGGGAGGCGTTGTTCTACGCTTTCCAACGACCCTTCTTATAAAAATTCTTAAATTCGCAACAAAAATTTTGAGGATCATTTCATCATCATCATTACAGCCCTTCACAAGTCCACAGCTGAACATAGGCCTCCTCCAAGAAATGCCACAAAGCACGGTCCTGAGCCACCTGCATCCATCGACTTCCTGCATGTCTTACGAATTCCGAGCATAGCCCTCTCCATAGCTCGCTGAGCGAACTTGAGATTCCTCATCCGGCCAGCAGTGAAGGACCACGTCTCAGTATTATAAGTCATCACTGGCAACACGCACTGGTTGTACAGTCTTGTTTACAAGTTTTAAGGTATACCTGACGAGAAGATGAGATGTGCCGTAATTTCCCGAACGCTGCCCAACCGCAATTCGTCAATTGACCTCTCGGTTGAAGTTGGACTTACCTAGTCGGACTATTTGTCCCAGATAAACGTACTCGTCAACAACTTTGAGCTTAGTGCTCCCAACAACTACCGGCATAGGTGTAACATGGACATTAAACATGATCTTTATTTTGTCCAGTGGTGAAGAGTTTCGGGGATATAATGTCACCTTGTCTTACACCTATCTGCAATTGGATAGGTTTCGTACTCTGGTTCTGTACTCGGATAGCCATCGTAGCTCTACTGTACAAGCACTTCAGCACTTCGATATACCGACCGTCAACTTGGCATCGCTGAAGGGACTGCAGCACCGCCCAAATTTCGACGGAATCAAAGGCTTTCTCATAGTCCACATACGCCAGACATAGTAGCAAATTGTACTCCTCGGACTTGTGTACAATTTTCCGAAGGGTATGTATGTGGTATATGGTGCTAAAGCCTTTTCGGAAACCGGCTTGTTCGGGAGGCTGGAAGTCGTCAAGTCTGCGCGCGAGACGATTCGTAATGACTCTCGAACACACAGCACGTAGACGCGGCTCAGAAGGGAATTCGGTCTGTAGTTCTTCAAGAGAGCGTTGTCACCTTTCTTGAAGAATAAGACCACCGCACTTCTGCTCCAGGCTTACGGTGTAGTACCACCATGGAGAAAGAAATTATAGAGCTTCTGAAGGACTTCAAGTACCGGTTTTCAACCCGCTTTCAGAAGCTCCGCTGTAATTCCATACTCGCCTGGGGCCTTGCCGTTTCTAAGGTGCTGGAGAGCCATTCTAATCTCGCTCAGACTGACGTCCGGGATATATCGGAATAGTGTCGGATAAGACTCGCTCTTGTATCGTTACTCACACTTGCGTGTGGCTCCAACGATGACGTGTACCGCTGCCCATAGAACCTCTCAATCTCACTCAAAATCTCAGGTGCCCCGTAAACGATGGTGCCACACTCGGTCTTCAGCCTTGACAGTTGGCTCTTTCTGGCAGACAAATCTCTGGCAAAGGTTTTTGAGCCTTAGTTCCGCTCGATCGCTTCTTCAATATAAACTGTATTGAAGTTGCGTAAGTCCCGCCGCATGCATTTGGAGATCTGTCTATTATATATAAATGTAGCTTCCTCTCTCATATAACAGCCATGAAAGTGAGATTCTGATCGGAGAGAGAGTTTTTGTGTTCTTCTGCGGCGGGTCTTGTAGAACTTAGCTCCGACCGCATGGTCAGTTTCCACGAGCTTGTCATTCATATTGTCCACTTCATTGCAGACTTCTAGGCACTAAAAACGGTTTTGTAATTCGAGTTGAAAGGTTTCGGGACTTTGAAATAGAGCAAGAGGGGGACAGAGCGGTGACTTAATTAGACGAGACCTCTCCAACTTAAAGTTTAGGTTCAGTGTGCCTCTAACCATTCGGTGAACGCTACCAGTTTCGCCATCACGGAGACATCACTGAACAGTTTTCGTCTGGTCGTCATAATGAAGTCAATCTCATTTTTTGTGGAACCGTCGGGGCTCGACCAGGTCCACTTCCTGTGGAACCGCTTCTGGAAGAAAGAGTTCATCATAAAGAGTCCCTCTTTCTCCATGAAGTCGGCCAGTTGCTGGCCCCTTGGGTTCCGTTGCCCTATTCCAAATTTCTCTACTTTCAGCTCACCGTTCTCTTTTGTGCCTAGTTTTGCATTGAAGTCTCCCATTAACACCGTAATGGGACTCCCATTTTTCAAAATCTTTTATATGTAAAGATTTGAAATAAAGAAATGTTTTTGATTTATTTGTATATAAAATAATTTACTATTTAAATAATTTTATTTGTAATAACAATATTGTTCTTATAAAAATATACTATAGTCAATTGTAAAAAAAAATCATATATATATATTTAATATTATAGTTTATTATATTAATGTGTACGAAAATGAATATTGAAAATATGAATGGGGCTTCAGTATTCTGTACCTATCCTTTGCCTGTTGAAAACATGTAGGGGTCTCCTGCAGGTGTATATTGAAGACATGAATACAACTATAATATACATAGCGATGTAATTTCGTCACTTTATGTATTTAAAAGGCAACTTAAAATAAACTGTATTATTACAAGTAATGTTAATATGATAATACATGTTCTATTTTCCTTTCACGGAACGTGAAAATGTCAGGAAAGATCGATTATTAGCAATTGTTTATAAATAATAATTAAAGTTATATTGAATGACGCTAATTTTAACATAATTGTCTTTTTAAATATACATCTAATATTAATAAATGTAAATCGGTTCGCTTTTGAATCATAAAACTTCTGTTAAGATTTTTACTATAATTGTTTCGGATTTGACTTCTAAAACTTATCTTCACGCACAATCCCTGACGGGGTAGCCAGAGAGAACAGATCGCCAAGTGTCACGATCCTTACATATCTCTTTCGCTTCTTTCAGATTCATTATCTTCTTCATACATGCACGTCTAGCTATCCGAGTACTCTTGACCCTACCCTCTTCGAGCAATTTGCTCACATGGTCTTCGAAAGTTAGTCTCGGTCTACCTCGACACCTTTTAATATTAACTTTCGCGCTATATATATTTTCTTCACCATTCGGTCTTCACTCATTCGCTCAACGTGCCCAAACCACCGAAGCACACCCTTATCAATTTTTGTGATAAGGTCATCTTTCAAACCTGCCATATTGCGAATCTCTTCGTTTCGCTTTCGGTCGGCCATAGTAACGCCGCACATTTTACGAAGAGATCGCATCTCCACTGCATTCAACTTACTTTTATGCTTCTTCTGGCATACCCAGGTTTCGCTGCCATATAACAAAGTCGATACCAACACTGCGTTATGTATTTGCAAGGCGTGCACTCTTCGCTACGCCTTGCCTTTTGACTAACGCAGTCAGGGCACCATTGACTTTGTTCCCGGCAGCGACACGCCTGTCCACATCTAAATCACATCTTCCATCCCGGCTAAAAGCACTCCCCAAGTATACAATTTCATTTACCTGTTCTAGACATTCCTGATTTACCCATATTTTACACTTCGTTCTCTCTTCGTCCCTTTCAAATACCAGAACCTTAGTTTTATTAGCATTCAAATGGAGACCTTTAATTTCACATTCCTCTTTTATACACGTGACTAATGCCTGCAATTCTGCCTCTGATGGTGCAATAAGCACTGCATCATCAGCACTCACATCAACAGACTTCTAAAAGGAAATATAAAAACGGCTGTCACGACCTAAGCGGGTCACTTAATTATAAGATGTTAAGAGTATAAATAATGGTGTTAAGAGTGTAATATTATTATAGGTTTACAATAATATTAAAGCTTGGGTAAGATTATTCAATGACATTCTATCAAAACCCTACGACCAGTGAAGTCTACAGTGCCAGTTACCATTCTGTATAGTAAAGTCTTACATTCAAAACTGCACAGTACCTTGACCAGGTAGTGACCTCACCCTGAATATTGTGAATTCACTTGTCTTACGATTACAGTGTTGTGAGTAATTTTTTTTCTTTTTGAAAAAAACGTTAAAATTTTTCATAGTTCGCCGCGACGACATTTGCCATTTAATTTTTCTGGGTACACTTCATTACATTATATTAGTAGGAAATAGGATTTTTCTGCCTAGGAATGCATATTAATAGGTGCCACCCTCTTACCTATTTTTGCCGCTAAGTTGCAGAACCTGCATTGCTGTATTCTGGTGTGAGAGATATAAAAAACAGTATAAGTACAGGCATTCCATCTTAGTCCTCAGAGGTGTCAACGCATCTTTAGCCCTCTTTATTTGAAGTTAGAAGCAAGTGTCCATGAAATACAGTTGCTACAAGCCATATACCATCAGTTAGACCGTAAATTCGTTTAGCATTACAATTTTGTTTAAAAAATTCCACCTCAGTAAAATAAAGATTTCGTGGAAAATTTTATTCTCACGCAAACCTTGAATCAAATCCTCAAAACGATTTAATGGGGAAAAAAACTTGGACTTTATTTTACTCGCTTGTTAGCGCTTTACTCGGCACATATGTTTGAGTACACTTGATATTTTTTTATTAAAACATACACAATATAGCGACAAGCGATAATTATCGTTGCTGGCAGAAAAGTAAATAAAAAACTGTACAATTTTATTAAAATTAAGGTTTGAATCGTTGGATTACTCTGGCGTTTAATCGTTTAGTTTGCAAGAAATTAGTAAAGTAAAAAAGGAAAAAGTAAAATCAAATCAGTCAAAGTAAGCCCATACATTTATTTTGTTTATTTATTAATCCTTTATTGCAACACACCAACTAGGGGTTACAAAGGGCGGACTTAATGCACTATGGCATTCTCTACCAGTCAACCCGACGAAAAATGGAATAAATAAAGATGTTGGCAGGTGCACGTTAAGGACAATAATAGAACACTACGTGGTAGAGCCATGCTGCAGCTATATTATGGTTGTAGCACGACTGGGTCGGCTGGAACGGGAAAGGACCACGCTCTCACAGAAAACCAGCGTAAAATAGCAGCTTAACGCTGCTGCGTTTCGTATGGTGAGTGTAGAGAACCGGAGATCCTTTTTACTGGCAAAGAGACATTCCATCTTAGTCCTCACGGGTGACAACGCATCTGCATCTTGAGTCTTTATTAAGGATAGATGTAGATGTCTATGGGTCACAGTAACCACTTACCGTCAGGTGGACTGTGTGCTCGTTGGTCACCCGATCCTATATAAAAAAAGTTATAAATAAAAACAGTTCAGCTATGAAAAATAGATTACACAATACAAAACTACCTAATCGCATTATATAAATACAGTATATACAAACAAGACACATATGTAAATAGACACACACACACACACATATATATATATATATAAATTCACTTATAATATATATATATATATATATATATATATATATATATATATATATATATATATATATATATATAAAACGGGGCAGCCAATTAATTACTGTTTACCTCTAAATAACGTTGTCGCACCAATCCTTTAAACAAAAGCTTATTCGTAACTTCCTTGACATCAGTGGGTAAAGCCAGAGGAGAATAGCCTGAACTGTGAAAGAAGAATTAAAAAAAAATTGTTCTCTGTTCTGGAATAACTAACTTTAAGTGCGTTAGAAGGACGAGGTTCACGGCCGGAAATAGAGTAGAGAAAGTTGAAGTTTTCTTTAAGATATGGCGGAGAATTAGTATCATTTAAGATGGAAAAGTGTCAATAAAATTCTGGAACAACGCCTTTGACGTATTGTGAGCCATTTAAGCTTAGAACGACAGTCAGAGATATGGTCGTATTTACGTAAATTAAATACAAATCTTATACAACTATTGAGAAGGCGCTCCAACTTATTGAGAAGATTTTGAGACAGATCCGGATAGCACACATCAGCGTAATCAATAATGGGAAGAATGAGGGAATTAACCAACATAAGCTTAGTTTTGAAGGATAAGAAATTTTTCAGACGTTACAGGGAACGCAAGGCAACAACAAATTTACGGCTTATTTCATAAATTTGCAAACTCCAGTTCATAGTTTGATCTATAAATGTATGTATACATTTTTGACAAGGCAAAGGTCTCCATTCATTTTCGAGGGGTTTTTTTTATAGTATAACAGTAAAAAACGAGCACACAGTCCACCTGATTTTAAGTGGATACTGTAGCCCATAGACATATACATGTTGTGTTGCGAATCAAAATGCAAATGCATCGTCATCCCTGATATATCATCAGCACCACATTTCATATGCAAACTCGCATATTACAACTATACGGTGTCATTGCAGCAACTTTACAAGTTAAATTAGATCATTAGACTTAATGTTATCGTTACTAAAGCCTATATTAAACTGCGTCCCAACGCGTTTCCGGATTGTCGACTTTAAGTAATGAATGCCGAGTAAAATTTAATTTAATTTTATAATCATCTTAACTATTTATCAGTTTATTAAAAAAGTCGTAACCCCATTATTTAGGAGTTTCTCCCGTATCGTGGGGGCAGTTTACGTGTTTCTCAAGGAAAAACATCCAGACCCGGAATAATTATTTGTAGGCTATATAAATATTTGTTCCTTGCGGGATTCAAACCCGCGGCCCTTAGCGCTGCAACTCATTGCTAAGCCACTGCGTTACGGAGCCATTAGTAATAATATAAAATAAATTCACTACCCTACAACATATAATACTAGACTACTGGAGTACTCAGTACCAGTACTCAGTATCACCTTAGTACTGAGGCATCAAGATAATCCACTTGTCCTTATCATTCCGTGGATGTCGTAAGAGGCAAAAACGGGAAATAAAACAGAAGATGGGTAGCAGTAACTTCTTTATAACTCAAAACAAAAAAACAGCGGTCACCAACCAGTCCGCCAATCGTAGCAAGCATGGCAGATACTTCTTCCGAGTCAGTCTAAGTTTAACCACGTAGTGGCAGTGTAAGAATATCCAATATCCCATATTATCATTCCGTGGGTGTCGTAAGATGCGATAGAGGGAAATCAAACAGGAGTTCTTAGCAACAAATTCTTGATATCCACTCAAAACAATAAAAAACAGCGATTAACAATCGGCCTGCCTAGCGTGGCAAATATAGAAAATACCCCACTTCAAAGTCAATCTAAGTTTAACAGTGTAGCGGTGTAAGAATATCCACTATTCCATATCATTCCGTGGATGTCTTAAAACGCGACAGAGGGAAATATACCAGGAAAAGGGCAGCTGCAAATAATAATATGCTTAATTCATCATACGTCATGTGGATACAAATCTCAGTACATGTAATAGAGCTTGGACACCTAGACTGGGAAGGACAATGCTACTAAGCAAGATGACCTTTACGTCCAGAAAACATAATTACCTCATAGTATGACGTGCTCATACATACATACACATACATACATAATATATAGTTTTTTCTTGTTACCTTTTTAAAAAAAATAAAGAAATAATTGTGAAAACTTTTCACTTAAGAGAAGTACAAGATATTTTTTTACACAGAAATAAGTGTGACAAACAAGCTCGCAGTACATATCATAATGATAATGTCATCCAGATCCAATTTCGGTCAAAGCAGTCAGTCTCTACGGAAGTGAGCCATCTGTGCAGGACAAGATTACAGTGCTCAAGTGTAAGCGCAAGCACATGTGCTCTGTCTATTCCCTCACTCTCATGTCCGATAGGATAATAATCCGAGATGAACGGAGAGATCAGGTGCCGGACTTCGGTTTTACATGCTATCCGAAGCTCGACGGTGAAACTCTGCCAATTTCCTGTCTCCGGCAAGCTAATGTGAGTTTCTTGTCTAAAAAAACCCAATATTTGATTTTGGCCCGACACGTGATTCGGACCTAGGACCCCATGATCAGTTACCACGTTTACAACCACTAGAATAATTAGACAGACGAGGAAGTCACCACACCTCATATAAATTGATGCTGTGGCAGGATAAATAGAGGTGTATGTACATATACATATATACCCTTGATTAGAAATAGAAATGCAGAGGCATTGCCAGCGCTGAGGATAAAGATTTAATACCCCATTAGAAGTAAAAAAGGTTGTCTTCAATAACTATACGTATCACAGCAGTAATATTTCATATTGAAATTTTGTACCCACGTGGTCCTTCCCCGGTCGAACTGATGCATATACGCTGCATACTATGCATTGCAGCGAATAGAAAGCATTTTGGATTCAATTATTAATAAAAGAATCAGATCTAACCTTATAAATTTATGTAACTACGTGTATAACAAGCTCGTTAGGAGAATAAGACTCCCTCGTCCCAAATTTAACATCAATTTGGAAATGACTAAGTGTTGTAGTAGAGCTGAGCGGGCAAATCCACTATTATGCGGAACTAAATCCGGGTGTTGTAAATATGACCTGTGGAGATTTTGGATACTAGACTGTTATTACGGGCGAGGTTAAATAGTTCGAGAATAAAGCGGCACAACGTAGCTACGTTTCGAAGGACTTTTACAGATTGCATGATACTAAACAGAGCGTAAAAAACTGAGTGAAACGTAATGGTATAAGAATGCATTGCGTATAAAAATACTGTACCACAGTTAGTCCAGTGGTCGTCCGCGCGACTAATGATCATGTGGTTTCTGGTTCAGACCCATGTCTAATTTTTTATTGCTAATTTCAGATTAATGTAGTTATCTTTTGTCCGCAGCATGCACTCACCAAGAGGTGAACCATATAATGCTTTGTTATCAACCATTACAGCCCATGCAACTGCACTGCTAATTAGGCGTCCCCAATAGATTGACTCAGAGGCTTATGCCATAGTTTTGTTGCCACAGTTGGCAACCGCAGTTTGTTTATTATTTTGAGTTGTTATCAGAAAGACAATGCCAACACAGAACGACTCATCGACCACGTACAAATGGCTGCAGACTCCGTGCTACAACAGGTCCGATCCGCAGAGATCGTGATACTCAGTGATTTTAACGCCCACCACGCTGAATGGCTTGGTTCCCGTTTAACCGATTATACGGGTAGATCTGTCTATGATTTTGCCTTGACACATGGTCTACACAACTGGTTACTTCGCCTACGCAGATCCCAGATGTGGAGGATCATGTACCTTCCCTGTTGGACCTTCTGCTGATCTCTCATCTGGACAGATATCAGGTCTCTGTCGATGCCCCTCTGGGCTCTTCGGACCATTGTCTGATCCGGAGTACGGTGCCACTCACTCCCATCGCAGTTACGATCTGCAGGTTGCTGCCGTGTTTGGCACTATTGGTCGGCCGATTAGATCCGGTCTGTTTTTGCATCCTACCCTTGGCCGCAGGTCTGCTTCTCGCCGGAAGATCCCAGCGTTGTTGCCGATTCTGTTGCAAATGTGGTACTTCAGGGTATGGATCTTTTTATTCCATCCTCTGTGGTGCCCATCAGAGACAGATCCCAGCCATGGTATAGTCGCTTCTGTAAAATAGCATCACGCTATAAGCAGGAGTGCTACCGGGCCTAGGCTTACGCATCATTGTCTCGGGATGTAAACACCAGCGTACTTAAAAAGAAGTATAATTCCGCCTCCAGGCCCTTCAAAAGCGTCATTGCCAAGGCAAGGTCTGAACAGATCGGTAGAATTGGCGAGAAAATAGTTCGCCTTCCTTCTGGAACACGTGCATTCTAGTCTTTCGCCAAGGTTGTCCAAGGGAACTTCTGTCAGCCATCTTTTCCATCTCTGCACAGAGAGGACTGACACTGGCCCATGCTGCAAAGGAAAAAGCCGATCTTTTAAGCTGGAAGCTCTTTGCGTCCAACTCGACTCTAGATGACGGGGGGAACACACCGCCGAAAATCCCGCGGTGTAAGTGCTCCATGCCAGATGTGAAATTAACACAGTGCTCGGTTCGTAAAGCGCTCTTCTTCCTGGACGTCAGCAAGTCGAGTGGGCCTGATGGAGTCTCTACCATTGTGATGAAGATAAGTGCTCCGGAGTTGGCACCGGTTTTAACGCGTTTTTTCCGGTACTCCTACTCCCAAGGCGTAGTCCCGATTTCATGGAAGACAGCTTTGGTCCACACGATCCCTAAAAAAGGCGACTGCTCAGACCCATCAAACTACAGGCCTATCGCCATAACCTCCTTGTTCACCAAAATAATGGAATCCATTATAAACTGCTAGCTCATGAGATACCTTGAGGATCACCAGCTGATCAGTGACCGCCAGTACGGTTTTCGTCGGGGTTAATCAGCTGGTGATCTTCTGGTCTACCTGACTCATAGATGGGCGGAGGCAGTAGAGACCAAGGGGGAGACATTGACCGTTAGTTTGGATATAGCGAAGGCCTTCGATCGGGTCTGGCACAAAGCGCTTCTTTCGAAGCTTCATTCCTATGGGCTTCCCAAGAAATTGTGCAATTAGATCACCAGTGTCCTTGCTGATCGGAGCATCAAGATCGTAGTAGACGGTGCATGCTCTGATATCAAGCCTATCAACGCTGGTGTTCCACAAGGCTGCGTGCTATCACCAACACTGTTTCTCCTGCATATCAATTATATGTTGCAAACTGGTTTTCATTGCTATGCAGACGACAGCACTGGTGATGCCTTATATACCAGCCATGCCAATATTTCTCGGGAAAACGTCGCCGAGTACCGGGACAAACTTGTGTCGGAAGTCGAGTCTTTGCTGAACAAAGTCTCGGATTAGGGGCGACTAAATCTAGTCCAGTTCAGTCCCCAGAAGACACAAGTTTGCGCGTTTACCGCTAAAAAGAACCCCTTTGTTTTATTTCCTCAGTTTCAAGGCACTCCCCTTGCTGCCTCAACTAGCATCGGGATCTTCGGCGTCTACATATCGAATAGTGTACAGTTTCGTGGTCACTTGGAAGGGAAGGCCAAACTGGCCTCTAAAACGCTTGGCGTGCTCAGCAGAGCGAGACAGTATTTCATGCCGGCAAATTGCTTGCAAATTTACAAAGCGCAAATCCGGCTTCACATGGAATACTGTTCTCATCTCTGAGCCGGGGCACTGCAGTGCCAGCTCCTTCCACTTGACCGCATCCAGCGCAGAGCGGTTCGAATCGTCGACGACCGCGCGTGTGTATGAGTGCGTGATATTGTGTTATTATATTATGTAAACATACAGATATACATAAATATATTTACTTACAATATTATATCAAAATATAATTTTTTACTAATTAGTTAGTTTCTTTTCTATTACTCATTTTTATCAATTGCTACACCGACGTGAAATTGTCATCAATCCATGAGTTGACTGGTAGAGAATGCATTTAGTTATTATGTGCGTCCATTATTCTTTTTTTCTAATTGAATTTAATAAAAAATTTAAAATAAAAATAAAAAAACTTTTCTACGTCATCAGGTCGTAAAAGTGCAAAAATCTATTGTGTAAAGGTCAAAACTTATAGTTCTCGCAGTTATAAAGCAGATTTCACATTTATAGCATAAATGTGAAAAACGAGCACATAGTTCACCTGATGGTAACTAGATGATGTGGCCCATAGACATTTAAATCTTTTATCGATTAAGAAACAAAATGCAGATGCATTTTCACCTGAGGACTAGGATGGAACCTTGAACCTTGTTACCAGTAAAAAAATGTCTCCGGTTCTTTACACACCATACAAACCCAGCAACATTTTGCTACTTAGAAGGTTTTTTTTTCACATGACTGATTAATTATTTAACATATATTTTTCCAAAAAGAAAGTTTCATAATCTCTTTCGTGTTTGTGTCTTCTTAACATGGACAAAACAAATATAATGTATAACGTCCATGTCACACCTATGCCAGTAGTTGTTGGCAGCACTAAGCTCGAAGTTGTTGATGACTATATTTACCTGGGGCAAATAGTCTGACTTGGTAAGTCCAACTTCAACCGAGAGGTCAATCGACGGATTCAACTCGGCTGGGCAGCATTCGGGAAAATATGTTACATCATCTCATCAGGCATACCTCAAAACTTGAAAACGAGACTGCATAACCAGTGCGTGTTGCCAGTGATGACCTATAGAACTGAGACGTGTTCCTTCACTGCTGGCGAGATAAGGAAGCTCAAGGTCGCTCAGCGAGCTATGGAGAGGGCTATACTTGGAGTTTTTCTGCGTAATAATAATAATAATAATAATCTAATAGAAACTGGAGGGATAGCGTATCGGGCTCGGATGCATCGCTTTTTTGCTGAGCTTGAGCCGTCAGTTCCCGTCACGGAGCAAAACCTGGCAGACCGAGTTCGGTACATCACACGCTCGAAGATATTTGATGATGCCGAACTCGAACGACTACGACGTGAGGCTATTCCCTCATCGAATGAACCGGCTATAGCTGGGGATGTGGCTCTTCAGGCCACAGACCAGCAGCCACATATAGAGGGCGCCATGGATCTCCCTGCTCTGGTTGATTCAGGCGATGATGGAATGGTCACCCAAGAACTAGAGCAGATGAGGAGTAAATTGGAGGAGGCGATTGTGGAAACGCGCAGTACGCCTCTCGAAAATCGACCGCGACTCCCGCGCATACCCCTAAGCAAGCGGAATCGGGCTGTCGTGAGGGCTCTCAACCCAATGCTGGTGACCTATTTGGAAGCCAGCCGGGACCTTTGCGAGACGGACTCAATTCTTTTTGGCGCCGCACTGGCAGTTTGCCGTATTGTTGGCGCCAAAATTCCCACGGCTGGACGCGCTACTAGACAAAGTAGCGCCATCC
Source organism: Parnassius mnemosyne (assembly GCA_963668995.1). NCBI lineage: Eukaryota > Metazoa > Arthropoda > Insecta > Lepidoptera > Papilionidae > Parnassius > Parnassius mnemosyne. Next base: position 1,084,205 of record CAVLGL010000077.1, on the reverse strand, counting down.
CGGCCTGGAGAAGAAGGATTGAGGACCGTATCGTAAAGGCAAGGGCCCTCATCGGCAGGCTGATAAGCTTCAGGTCGGGCAATAATAGGCCGCGAATTGTGCGCACCGTCAGAATGGCGTTTGCTGGGACAAATATCAGTTTGTCCCAGCCGGATATAACGCAAAAACTGACGGAGCGCATAGACGACCTGAAGCAGAGAATCGCTGCTTGGGGGAAGCGGATTCGGCGATATACCGAGAGGTCGATACGGTTCAACCAGAATTGTCTCTTCCAGAGTGATCAGAAGAGGCTATATAAATCATTGGAGCGACCAATGGTACGTGGAACGGGCCAAGCACCGAATCAGGCCGACACTGTCGCATTCTGGCGCGGCCTGTGGTCAGAGCCCGTAAACCACAGCGAGGGCCCTTGGACGGAAGTTGTGGTGAGTCAGTGTGCGAATCTTACGCCCATGGACCCCGTCATTATAACGCCGGACGATGTAGCTGAGGCGGTCCGAAGGGCCCCGAACTGGAAAAGTCCGGGGCTCGACGGACTGCATCACTACTGGCTGAAGGGGTTCGTGGTGTGTCACGCTGTGCTCGCCCGACAATTTCAAAAGGCTCTCGACCAAAAGTCGCTCCCGAGCCTCTTCACTACTGGGATCACTCATTTGGTTCCTAAAGACCGAGATTCCACAGACCCGAGCAAATACCGCCCCATAACGTGTCTACCTACCATATACAAGACACTGACATCCATTTTGAGCGCGAGAATCACTCGTCACCTGAACTCAAATCAGGTGATGTCGCGCGCTCAAAATGGATGTCGGGGCGGCGGTCGTGGAACCAAGGAACCACTCCTCATTGACGCGGTCATTGGCAAGGTGGTTAAACGCAACCATCGGAACCTCTCCGCCGCCTGGATAGACTACAAAAAGGCATTCGACTCGGTGCCTCATACATGGCTGAAGAGGGTCCTCGAGCTGTACAAAGTTGACTGTACAGTTCGAGACTTCCTCGGGCAGTGTATGGGGCAGTGGAGTACGATCCTTTGTCATCTAGGCGAGCGGATGACGGCTGCGGAGAACCACATAAGGATAAGAAGGGGTATCTTCCAGGGCGATTGTCTGAGTCCAATCTGGTTCTGCCTCTCTCTGAACCCTCTTAGTACCTTACTGGAGGGTTCCGGGACGGGATTTCAGCTTCGGAAAGGAGGTACAAAAGTGACCCACCATTTCTATATGGATGATCTCAAGTTATTCGCCTCCAGTCGCTCTCATCTTATGGAATTGCTAAACATCACTTGTGATTTTAGCAACTCTACTAGAATGGAGCTAGGGACGGATAAGTGTGCGGTCCTCCATGTCGAAAGGGGTAGGGTTGCTAACTCTGAGGGCATAGATTTATCTATGCCCATCAACATAAGGACCCTTTCCGAGGCTGAAACATACCGATACCTGGGTATGTCACAGAACATCGGTGTAGATGAGGCGGGTATGAAACAGTCAGTTTGCGATGTGTTTTATGCACGCTTGACCAAAGTGCTTAACAGCCTTTTGTCCGGTGTGAATAAGACGCACGCATATAACGGTTGGGTCATGCCTGCTCTCATGTATACCTTTGGCATACTTAGGTGGACTCAGACCGAACTAAACGCTCTGGACAGAAAAGTCCGCACTATAATGACGTCTCACAGGGTGCATCATCCGAGATTGTCAGTAATGAGGCTGTACTTGCCGCGGAAGCATGGTGGGCGCGGCTTTTTAAGCGCGCTTACCATGCATAATCGCGAAGTGTGCAGCCTCCGTAATTACTTTCTGACGAGAGCGGATGATCCATACTATAGGGACGTTATTTCTTGTGATAAAGGACTGACCCCTCTATCCTTAGCCAACGAGCAATGGCAAGACCCAGCAGTACAGTGCATTTCCGACCGGGAGGCCGTATGGAAGGAGAAGGAGCTCCACTGGAGGTTCTACAAGGCTCTACATGAGCCTTTCGTAGACACAGTCGCCTCCCTTCACTGGCTACGTTTCGGTGACCTCTTTGGGGAAACCGAGGGTTTTGTCTGTGCGATACAGGATCAGGTTATTAAGACCAACAATTATCGGAGATACATCCTAAAGGATGGCGCCGTCGACATCTGTCGAGCTTGTCGCCATCCCGGTGAGTCACTTAGGCATATCATCTCCGGTTGTTCGGCGCTTTCTAACTCTGAGTATTTGCACAGACACAATCTAGTAGCCAGGATTCTACACCAGGAGCTCGCTCTGAAATACGGCCTCGTGGATCGGAAACTGCCGTATTATAAGTACTTGCCGGAAGCCGTGCTCGAAAATGACCGCGCCAGGCTCTACTGGGACCGGGTCATCATCACAGACAGGACTATTCTTGCGAATAAGCCTGATATTGTGCTGATGGACCGGGCACAGTCAAGGATCTTTTTGATCGACATTACCATTCCTTATGACGAGAACCTCGTGAAAGCCGAAACAGATAAGGTGACAAAATATCTGGACCTGGCTCACGAGGTTACCGGCATGTGGGGTGGTCTGCCGACCGAAATTATTCCTGTGGTCGTTTCTGCGAACGGGTTAATCCCAGTCAGCCTCCCGGGTTATCTGAGGCGGCTGGGACTCCGTGACGGACCGCTCCAGGCTCAAATGCAGAAGGCGGTGCTCCTCGATACCGCCCGCATCGTCCGCCGGTTTCTTTCCCTTTCCCCCTAACCCTCGGCCGTCTGGTCTCCCCTGCCGAGGGCTCCCATCTGGTTGGGTTTTTATATATTTATGTATTATTTATGTATTTATTTTATTTTATTCATATTTATGTATGTTTACCATTTTCATTTACAATTATATATTTATACTGCCCAACCAGATGAGAAAACTTTATAGATACCCCAAAATAATAATAATTCTTTATTTCAGATATCAAAGATCCATAAGTTGTTAGTATGACTTATATTAGGTTAGTAATTGAGAACATTAAATAAATTAAATTAAATTAAATTAAATTAAATCAAAACTAAAATCAAATCTATACCCAAAATTAAATTACAATAAAATCAAAAATAAAAATAAAATTTAATTCAATTTAAATCAATTCAATATAACTTAATTCGATTCTTTAATATATTAATTACTTGAATAAAATTAATCTATAGTTTAATTCATGTATCTACATAAACTTAGAAACTAGGATATCCGCAGTGACGCAATACAGTGTGACTGACATAGCCCAATAGATTAATAAGCTAAAGTGACAATGGGCCGGCAATATAGCTCGAAGAACCGACAACCAATGGGGAAAAAGGGTTCTCGAGTGGCGGCCTCGTGCCGGCGGACGAAGTGTAGTGGGTCCCCCCGCTGGGTGCAGTGACGGCCTTTCAATTTTTTTTCAAATTTCTTCATTTATTATTTTATTTCAAAACACCAGCCAATGAAATTGTAAGACAAAATATTAAACTACTATCTTTGTGGGTAGATTTACAACTATATATAACAATATTCTTATTTAATTAAGAATATTACTGATATGCCTATACATAAATTCAAAGGGTGTGTAAAAAGCATGCATAAGAATAAAGGATATTTTAAATTAGGTGACTACTTAGACTAAGATCAAAATGTGTGGATATAATGAGCTTCGTTAGACTTTTTAGTTATGTATGTATTTTATGTGGATAAATTGTAGCATTTGGGAGAAAAATTGTGAAATGGTGTATTTCTTGCCACTTCTTCTCACAAGGTCTCTCCGCAGTGGGGACTTCTTGAAGCGGTGGTGTTCAAAAAGTCCTTGTAAAATCTAATTTGAAAGAAAAATTTGACTGTGACCTTTGACTTTGACTTGACTTCAACTAATCTTACAACATTTACGAAGTTCTTAATTCAATCCTCTCGTTCCATTTCTACAACTATATTTTATTATGTGAAGCTTCATACTAGCTTTCTTACTTGAATTTTTTCTTATATATTTTGTTCGAATATACATTCATTTTCACTCCTAGCTCGTTAGTGTTCCTTTTGCTCGAATATATTTATTCAAAATGTAAATGAAAATACTTTTAGCGATCATTACTGCGTACAACGCAAGTGATTTCAGGCGTACTTCAATGTCGCTTTACTTGGATAAATGAGGATTGAGGATTGTCATACCTTATCTAGAAGGTTGACATACCATTTTCCTTACTTCAAATTAATCTAATCAATTAATTAATTGCATTACATATCATAAATTTCATGGAAATCCTAAGTAATATATTTTCATACTTAGTTCTAATAGACATGCAAAACACTGGACAACAATTACAAAATTGATTTTATCTCAATCTCTTATCTAAAATTAAAGTTAGAATTTTGATTCTTGATAATCTAAAATTGTGATTGAAAATCTTGTACACATTTTATCCGAAATAAAAGTGCAGATGTTTTTTCTATGAACATCTGTGATACTACTTAGTGTTTCATTTAGTAAAGTAATTCTTACAGTATATATATTTTGTTATTTGCGTCACAAAAAATTTATAACAATAAAAAAAAAACTAAAACAATGACATAATAATTACCCTATTCATTACAGTAGAAGTTCAAAAACTCCGACTGCGTTTCCTCGTCACATGTATTTAATAGTCATCTCTCATAGGCTCTTTATCTATATTTGAAGCAGAACCCAGTTCAGCCGCTTAAAGGCCCAACATAGTAACATGAACAAATGCTTAACCTCTTTCTCTCTCAAAAAACAAAAGTGTTAAAGAAAAAGTCAAGGGAACTTTTAATTAGTCAAGAGCCCTTTAGTTAATGTCATTTAGAAAACCATTTCGGGGCAGTGTATGTGTTGAAAGAGCCAGAATAATTACAATCTGTTGGGTATTCCATCTTAGTCTTTAAAGGTGACAATGCAACTGTAGCCTTCTTCGTTTGAAGCGGATTGCAGGAGTCTATGGGTTGCAGTAGCTACTTATCATAAGGTGAACTGTGAGATTGTGATGATCTTGTCTCGATGACTTGTTGTGCTGAGGACGTGCGCTCCAGAGTTGGCACCGGTTCTACCGCGTTTTTTCCGGTACTCCTACTCCCTACATTGTCCCGAATTCATGGACGATAGCATTTGTACACCCGATCCCTAAAAAGGTAACCGCTCTTATCCGTCCAATAGATATATCACCATCACCTCCTTGTTCTCGAAAATAATGGAACCCATTATTAACTCCCAGCTCATGCGGTACCTTGAGGAGTACGAGCTGATTACTGACCGACAGTATGGTTTCCGTCGGGGTCGCTCAGCTGGTGATCTTCTTGTTTACGTAACACATACATGGGTGCAGCTGATCGAGTGCAAGGGGGCGGCATTGGCGTTAGGTTAGCATACCGAAGGCCTTCGATCGGGTCTGGTACAAAGCTCTTCTTTAGCAGCTTTCTTCCTATGGGCTTCCCAAAAAATTGTGCAATTGGATCACCAGTTTTCTGGCTGATCGGAGCATCAAGGTCGTAGTAGACGGTGCAAGCTCCGATTACAAGCCTATGTCTAAAGAGTTTGTTCCACAGCCAAATCATTACATATTAGTAACAAAATTAAGACGGCTAAGAATAAAATTAAAATGACGTGGAGTATAATTAACAGCGAAACCGGTAAAGAGAAACCTCGTAACTCAAACTATCAATTAAAAATTAATAATGAATTGACTTAATCAAATCAAGAAGTTGCAGCTGTGTTTGAAAAATATTTCACTGATGTTCCTATCTTGACAACAGAGTCATTGAATACTTCTCCAACTGTAGCCGAGTCATTACTCAAACAGAATATTAATACCTGTTTAAAAGAATTTAGATTTGAAAAAGTATTATTATAAAGATTATTATTTGTGGGGGATTTCTGTTACAGTGATTGCGTCTATAACATATTTAATTGCACCTCATCTTGCTATTATTTTTAATACTTTTATCGATTCTGGTGTGTTTCCTGATTTAATGAAGTATAGTAAAGTAATACCTTTATTTATATCTAGTAGTACATTGGACCCCGCTAATTATAGACTTATTTCTGTACTACCAACTCTCAGTTAAATTTTTGAAAAAATAATTTTGGATCAATTGTTAATTTTTTTTTAATACAAATAAATTACTTCATAAAAATCAGTTTGGTTTTACAAGGGGTCACTCGACGTCTGACGCCGGTGTTGAGCTTATGAAATATATTTTTAATGCCTGGGAGAATTCACAAGATGCCTAAGGTATTTTCTGTGACTTTTCCAAGGCTTTCGATTGTGTTCATCATGATACATTAATCAGGAAACTACAATATTACGGTGTAGAAAATTTGGCGCTTAGACTTATAACTCCATATTTAAGTAACAGAAGTCAAAAAAAGAAAGAAATAGTAAATGTTCCTCCGGATCGGTAGTATCAATGGGCGTTCCTCAGGCCTCGATTCTTGGCCTATTCCTGTTCTTAATCTATATTAATGACTTACCTTATCTTGTAGGGGACAATCACGATATAGTATTATTTGCTGACTATACCTTTTTAATTTTCAATCTGAAACGGCAGTCAAGTAAATATGACGATGTAAATAATGCTCTATCGAAATTAGTACATTGGTTTAACGCCAACAATTTGCTCTTAAACGGCAATAAGACAAAATGTATTAAATTTACAATACCTAATGTAAAACATTCGAAAACCAATGTGCTCTTAAATGGGGAGGAGTTGAGTCTTGTGTATACCACTGTTTTTCTTGCTATTGACGCGAAACTTCAATGGGGCCCCCATATATCTAAATTATCAAGCAGACTTAGTTCTGCAGCATATTCTGTAAGAAAGATTAGAAGTCTCACAGAAGTTGAAACAGCTAGGTTAGTGTATTTTAGTTACTTTCATAGCGTAATGTCTTATGGAATTTGGCTATGGGGTAATGCGACTGATATTGAAGCTCTATTTGTTTTGCAGAAGAAAGCCGTACGGGCGATTTATAATCTAAATTGTAAAGAGTCCCTCAGAGAAAAATTTAAAGAAATAAACATATTAACTTTGGCATCGCAATTTATTTATGAAAATGTAATGTATGTACATAAAAACATAAATAGTTTTAATAAGATATCATTGGATGTTCATACCTTAAACACTAGGAAGAAACATAAGCTTGTAATGCCAGTTACTAGACTCCACAGAATTAGTAATTCATTTATGGGGCAATGTATACGCTTTAACAACAAAATCCCAGAACATGTTCAAAGTTTGTCAATAAACAAGTTTAAAAGTTTTATTAAAGAAAAACTGTACAAAAAGGGTTATTATAATATCAAGGAATACATGAATGAAAATAACCCCTGGGAATAAGGTGATCGCCACCATTCTGGTTCTATGAAACTTCATTTAAAATTGTATAAACAAAATTATTGTTAAGTGAAATTATGTAAAAAAAAAAGTCCCGCTGGGTTTCTTGCTGGTTCTTCCCAGGACAGAGGTATTTTCCGAACCAGTGGTAAACAAAATAATGACTTTCAATAAGTATTCCATATAAAATAAAAATATATTAAATAAAAATCCATATTAAAAAAAATCTAATCCATATTAAATAAAAATCATTATATTCTATTCTATTCTATTCTATTAACCGTGGTGTTCCACAAGGCTGCGGCTACACCATCGCTGTTTCTCCTGCATATCAATGATATGTTGCAAACCGGTAACATTCATTGCTATGCGGATGACAGCACTGGTAATTCTCTATATACCGACCGTGTCAATATTTCTCGGGAAAACGTCGCCGAGTACCGGAATAAACTTTTGTTTGAAGTTTCAGAGTTTTTGCTGAATAAAGTCTAAGATTGGGAGCGACTAAATCTAGTCAAGTTTAGTCCTCAGAAGACAAAAGTTTGCGTGTTTACCGCTAAAAAGAACCCTTTCGTCGTATCTCCTCAGTTTCAAGGCACTTCCCTTGTTGCCTCAGCCAGTATCGGAATCCTCGGTGTTGACATATCGAGTGACATGCAGTTTTGTGGCCACTTGGAAGAGAAGGAAAAATTAACCTCTAAAAAGTTTGGCGTGCTCAAAAGAACGGGACAGTATTTTACGTCGGCATACCGTCTGCAACTTTAAAAGGCGCAGGTTCAGCCTCACATGGAATACTATTCCCATCTCTAGGCTGGGGCTCTCGTAACTCCGCCACCACATGGTGTTTTTTATAGAAGTCTGAAAATTTGACAAATTTAGTTTTATACGTTATTATTGACTTAGTCGGGGATCGGAACATTTAAACTACCTTACAAGTTAATCCGTTCAATAAATCACGTGGATTTATATTCTTAAACCAACGTAAAGCAAATAGAAAATGCAATCGAGAATAAATTGATATCGCAGTCCACGTCTCGTCCAATCAGTAATAATATTGATGTGTCTCGATAAGAACAATTGTTTATTTAATGATGTATAAATTGCCTTCTTGATTGTGCTATGTCTCTAGCGATTTCAAAAATAATGTTGTCCAGACCAAATTTAGAAAACTTAGCGTTATTTCTCTGTGAGTTCCCAAAAAGTGACAGGGGGATATTTACAATAGTTGCCACGCTTGGCAAGCGGATAGGCAGAAGCAGTTTATTATTTTTTTTTATTAGGGAAACGCTGCTGCTCATCTAATCGTATCTTTCCTTGTGTCGCCTTTACAACATCTACGAGACGATATGGGGTAGTGCATCACCGCCACCATTTTCTCGTAGACAATTTAATTGTTTTAATTTTCATCTCCTATTTTGACGACTTTAGGGTTGAAATTTTTTCTCTAGAAGAAATGTCTTGTATAGCTTGTGATAGCAGATTCTTGATTACATGGTGTCAATTATTCATTCAGGGCAATGTATACGCTATTACAATAAAGTTCCAGAAAATAGACGCAAATGACCCAAGTTTAAATATTTTATTATACAAAAACCATTATTTCAAACAGGGTTATTATAATATAAATGACATACATGGTTGATAAAAAAATTAATAATTAAATGGGAATAACGAGCTTGTAAACTGTTTTTTAAATAAGTTTTGTAAGTAGTTAAGTAGTTTGTACAATCTGTGATTTATTGAAAGAATTAATTTGAATAAAACAAAATAGCTGGGTTTCTTACTGGGTCTTCCCAGGACAGAGGTTTTTTTTTTTCTAAAACAGTGGTAATTGTAAAAAAAAATATTTTAAGACTATCTTGTACTATTATATCCTGTACTATTCTGCACCTGCTTCTTTTTTAAAGTCGCCAAAAAAGGACAAAATTATTTGAGTTTTAATATGAATTTTACTAAGAATATTCACAGTGCCGTGTCGTAGCAGGGTAAGAGAATCTGTAATCACATTTCATCCTGTAAGTGCGGTAAGCGGCTGTAGGAAATGGATCAAGGATAAAAGGAACATAACATTAAGTTTCTAAAGTAAAGGTCATCATAAAACTAAACCAGAAATAAACTAGTGTAGTACAATGTAATTAGTGCGTGTAGTGGCGGATAACAATACTTCACTACCCCATATCTTCCCGTGGGTGTCGTAAGAGCCGACAGAGGGAAACTGAGGCAGAGGATGGGCAGCAGCAGATCGTGGAGCTGGAAGAAGAGATAGACAAGTTGCGCTGAAATACCATAGGATTATCTGAAGTCCGAAGAGAGGAGGAGGATACGGTAATCCTCGAATCCGGCAACTTGTTCTATCACCGAGGGGCGACCATCTGTCACAAGGAGGTGTCGGATTTATCGTCCACAAGTCTCTCGTTAACAACGTTGTAAAGATTGAGAGTGTGTCGACGAGGGTTGCGTACCTTATACTCAGAATAACCAAACGGTATTCGCTGAAGGTCTTACAGGTTTACGCACCAACCTCGGCACACCCCGATAAGGAGGTGGAGGAAATGTATGAGGAGATCTCTAGAGCCATGCATTCCTCCAAAACCCAATATACGGTGTTAATGGGAAACTTCAACGCAAAACTAGGCACAAGAGAGAACGGTGAGCTGAAAGTAGGAAAATTCGGAATAGGGTAACGGAATCCAAGGGACTAGCAGCTGGCCGACTTCATGGAGAAAGAATGACTCTTTACGATGAACTCATTCTTCCAGAAGCGGCCACACAGGAAGTGGACCTGTTCGAGCCCGACAAAAAATGTGATTGACTTCCTTATGACGACCAGAGGACAACTGTTCAGTGATGTCTCAGTGATCGCGAGGGTGAAAACCGGCAGCGATCACCGAATGGTGAGAGGCAAACTGAACCTAAACCTTAAGAGAGGTCACGTCTAATGAAGTCAACGCTTCATCCCCCTCGTGCTCTAATCCAAAGTCTCGAAACCTTTCAGATCGAGCTACGAAACCGTTTCAGTGCCTAGAAGATTGCACAAAGTGGACGATATGAATGACAAGCTCGTGGAAACTGTCCATGCGGTCGGAGCAAGTTTTGCAAGACCCGCCGCAGAAGAACACAAAAACTCTCCGATCATACTCTTAATCTAATGGCTGTTAGACGTGAGGGATTGAGAGGTTCTATGGGCAGCTGTACACATCATCGTTGCAGTCACACGTAAGTGTGAGTAACGTTCCAAGAGCGAGTCTTATCCGACACTATTCCGATGATATCTCGGACTTAAGTATGAGCGAGATTAGAATGGCTCTCCAGCACCTTAAAAACGGCAAGGCCCCAGGCAAGGATGGAATTGCAGTGGAGCTTTTGAAAGCGGGTGGAAAACCGGTACTTGAAGTCCTTCATAAGCTCTTTAATTCCGTCCTTCGTGGGGGCATTACACCGGAGACGTGTAGCAGAAGTGCGGTGGACTTGTTCTTCAAGAAAGGTGACCACACTCTCTTGAAGAACTACAGATTTATTTCCTTTCTGAGCCACGTCTACGTGCTGTTTTCGAGAGTCATTACGAATCGTCTCGCGCGCAGACTTGACGACTTCCAGCCTCCCGAACAAGCCGGTTTGAAGCCGGCAGTGAAGGACAAAGAAAAAAGCAGCTCGTGCTTACTGGTGTGACGAGAAAGAAGAGTTCCCTATATTCACCCACTTTTCCTTGTGCACTACAGAAACAAACGTGGTGCGATGCATTTCATTCACGTGGATTGCCAAACAACATTGCTTGACAATTGAAAAAAAAGTAAAACTTGTTATTGCAATAATCACAACAATATATACATACATACATCAATGTGACCCTAGCTCCTGTAAAATGTTAACCTAAGTAACTGGAACTAGTTCCTGTCTATATTTAGCAAGCTTTTTTGTTGACTCAAAATAAACAAAACATAAAAAATAAAGTCAATAAAACACAGATACGTGTGTGTGCGTTGTAAGTAGTGTTTGTGTGTGTGTGTGTGTGTGTGTGTGTGTGTGTGTGTGTGTGTGTGTGTGTTTGCTGTAAGAAAATTAGTGAATTGAAGGTATTTGATACGAGTTCGATGTGAGTATGATTGCGTGAATTAGTAATGTGTTTTAAAATATTAAATAATTAGAACACTTTCATTCCATCATTACATCTGCATTTACCTTCAACGTTTCATTGATAATTTAATTTTTATGTATGCCTTATCTCATGTGTCGCCTATGCGCGATATCTACTAAAAGTGGGTCCTTGTATTTATCCCACAGCTTTAGAAAATCCATTGCATTGCTTAGGCCGGCCACATACATACGGAATTCCGTTTCGTGATTCCGTTTCGGAATCCTGAATCGGGATTCCGTGAATAGAATAGAATAGAATATTTTTTATTCAATATTGATTATTACATAATACTTATCAAAAGTTATTTTTTATTTACCACTGGTTCGTAAAATACCTCTGTCCTGGGAAGAACCAGCACGAAACCCAGCGGGACTTTTTTTGTATGCCTTATCTCAATTTTTAAATGATTTTTAATAGAACTAGCATGGTGGCGATCACCTTACTCCCATGGGTTATTTTCATTCATGTATTCCTTAATATTATAATAACCCTTTTTGTACAGTTTTTTTAGTAAAACTTTTAAACTTATTTATTGACAAACTGATTATGTTCTGGGATTTTGATGTAAAAGCGTATACATTACCCCATAAATGAATTACTGATTCTGTGGAGTCTAGTAACTGGAATTATAAGCCTATGTTTGTTCCTAGTGTTTAAAGTATGCACATTCTTATTCTTATTAAAACTATATTTTAATGTACATACATTACATTTTTATAAATATATTGCGATGCCAAAGTTAATATGTTTATTTCTTTAAATTTTTGTCTGAGGGACTCTTTACAATTTAGGTTCGAAATCGCCCAAACGGCTTTTGTTTCGCAAAACAAATATAGCTTCAATATCTCAGTTGAGAGACGTTATCCTTTGAATCTAGACATTCTGCCAGTGAATAATGGCGACAATTTTCTGATTGCGATTCCATTGTTGCTGTATCATTGTTACTGGGTTCATCCCCTTATCACCCTTAGCTTGCAATATAGTCAATATTATGTAAAAAGATCCTTTCGACAAATTATTAAACTAAATAAGACGAAAGGTTATGAAAAGCTATACCCATATAAGGTTAAATGTAAAAACATACATAAACACACCTACTCGCTTCGGTCGTGCGATGAACACTGAGCGCGTTCCGTACGGAATTTACGAATGTATGTTGTGACTCATACCAAATCATCTGGATAGCTACTTCTGCGTCTGAGTCCAGCTCTGGATGGTGGTTAAAAGGTGGTTTTGAACCTTACTTTGTGAATTTTTTACAGTAGAACCGTAAAGTATTAATCTACGGTTGAATTTATATTAATAATTACCATCATTCCATATAACTCTATATTTAAATAACAAAAAATACATGAGATAAATTACAGTTAGCACGATATGCAAATTATTTATTATATCGTGAAACTGTACACAGGTCTGCTGCACAGACCTCCATTGTTTCAGCGATCGCTGCGAGGCAACGTGAACATAATGTTAGCTATTAAAATATTTCCATATAATTTGCATGCACTTAGTTAAACTTCTGTAAATAATTTTAATTAAAACAATGTTTTGAATAAAATAAACTTTACGGATTTAATTTCATTTATTTTCAACTATTTTAAATCGGGCACTTTACAGCAGTCATCATCAGATCTTTAGGTTTGTATCAAGGTAAGCTAAAGCTAACATTTAGTTCTTTTCTTTTTACATCGGTTGATGAATTAAAATATGTCAATTTAAAGTGCCTCTCGCACGCTCTTTACCTGACGCTTCTTCATCAGCGTGCACTGACCCAATTTATGTAAGTACGTGAAAAAGAAAATAGTCTATATATATAATTGGGTATAATATGATAATATATTATATCATCCCTTATAACATCCTTATTTTTTTCCCGTCAGCGCCATTTTCGTATAAATATAAGAGTAGATTATTGGGGGGGGGGGGGGGGGAATAGATTATATATGGGGGTCATTGTAGAAGCGTGCTCGTCGCGAGCCCTTTTCAGTGCTGCAATTCTACTAGCTGCGCACCCATGCCAACGAGGGTTAGGGCGTTCCCCCAAGGCGACGCACACAAGCTCGTCCCCGTTGGTGTGGAATGCAGCGTGCAAAGCGGCGATGGGGACCGCCACCCGTCACGCACAGCCCGACACGGTGGAAGGTGGAGGACAGAGTGTAGAGTTGGCACGTGGAATGTTAGAGGAGGCATGAGAGATAAGATGAATGAGTTGATTGAAATAATGAAAAAAAGAGAATTAGATGTCGTGTGTATGTCGGAGACCAAACGGAAGGGCAGTGGTACTGAAGAGCTCCCTGGCGGGGCGTTAGCTCTATGGTCCGGAGTCCCGGAGAGCGAAAACGCCTGCCAGGGAGTGGGGGTGCTGCTGTCTTCTCGGTTGGTCGATGTTATGACTGAATATAAGGTTCTGAACTCAAGACTTCCCTGGGTTCGCTTTAAATTGGGACTGACGAAGTTATTCCTTTTGGCTGTTTATGCGCCGGTAGCTTCGTCGTCCAGGGCTGAGCTGGAGGAGTTTTGGGAGAATGTAAGAGAAGTTCTAGATTTGGCTAGGGGAAACGAAAGAATTGTTGTATGTGGTGATTTGAATGGATGGGTTGGTACCGCTCGACAAGGGTAAGAGTCGGTACTTGGAAAGTTTGGCGATAAAAGGGTTAATGATGCTGGCAAGCTTATACTGGCGGTGTGCAAGGAAAAGGGTCTTCTTGTGACAAACACTATGTTTAATCACAAGAAAATCCATATGTATACTAGAGAACGAAAGAATGAGAGAAGTATGATCGATTTGTTCCTGGTGGATGACCGACTGCGAAAACAGGTGATGGATACGCGAGTGTTCAGGGGTGCTGACCTGGGAACGGATCACTATCTAGTGATTACTAGATTTAGGGGTCTGTTCGCGGGTTGGCGCTACCGGACGGCAGTAACAGAACCACAGTCGGTCTGTCGCATCCGAAGCTGGAAGTTTCAGGAGGCGGATACTAGGGACAAATATCATGCGAGGGTAGCTGAAAAGCTTGACACCATCGATGGCAGAAAAGAATGTGTAGAAAGAACATGGCAGAACGGGCATTAGGGCTGGAATGGTAAGTGCAGCGGAAGAAGTGTGTGGAACAATAAAAAGAGGCAGTAGTAAAAGAAGAGATGCATGGTGGAATGATGAAGTGAAAGAAGCTGTAAAGAAGAAGAAGAAAGCATGGTTAGACTTCTTGGCCTCTAGTAATGATAACGATATGAGAGAGAAGATGAAAGAAAGATATAAGCTGCAGAAAGTTCACACGAAAGCATTGATTGAGGAACTGCGTGAAAGGTGTAGAATGGAAGCGGACGAAAGGTTGTCGCACAACTTTAAGGAGAACTCAAAACTCTTCTGGAAAGAGGTTGGAAGGACCCGAAGTGGTGCGACGGCCTTAAGAATGAACAAAGTGCTTTCGAGAACTAATGACGTCCTCTCAGAAAAATCGGACGTCATGCAGCGATGGAGCGAAATTTATAGAGAAATGTATGCGTGTGATGATCTTAGTGAGGGATCCGGGGATGACGCCGTGACTGGTACGCCAGACCCGGACCTCGATGACACTGAGGTCATCAGTATGAAAGAGATTGAACGTGCGATTCGAAGTTTGAAATGTGGTAAGGCTGCGGGACTAGACAGAGTTACTGCTGAAATGGTCAAGTATGGGGGGCCTCGCGTCTGGGACAGCTTTCATCTGTTGTGCAATTTGTGCTGGCGGACGGGGGATGTCCCGGATGATTGGCGATCCGCAGTCATTGTGCCTTTATATAAAGGTAAAGGTTCACACTTTGACTGCAGGTGCTATCGGGCGATCAGCTTGACCAGTTTAGCAAGTAAAGTTTACTCGAAGGTTTTGACACGCAGGATGCAAGAGAAATCGGAAAGATTTCTATGGGAGGCACAATGCGGATTTAGACCTGGAAGAGGATGCACGGATCAAATGTTTTCTCTCCGCATGATCACGGAAAAGCTTCTGGCTGCTAACCAGAAGATTTTCTGTGCTTTTGTGGATCTTGAGAAAGCATTTGATAAGGTTGTAAGGAAGAAAATGTGGGAACTGTTGCCGGGGTATGGTGTGAATGGTCGATTGCTAAGGGCTGTGCAGTCTCTTTACTGTGACTGTAAAGCCTGTGTGCGGGTAGAGCATGCCCTGTCACCCATGTTTAACGTCCAAACGGGCGTAAAGCAGGGTTGTGTCATGTCTTCCTGGCTGTTCATACTGTATCTCGACAGCTGTTTACAGAAGCTGAAAGATAGTTGTTTGGGTGTGAAATTGGGTGACATAAAAGTAAATTGTCTGCTGTATGCTGATGATGCAGTGCTTATTGCACCATCAGAGGCAGAACTGCAGGCATTAGTCACGTGTATGAAAGAGGAATGTGAAATTAAAGGTCTCCGTTTGAATGCTAATAAAACTAAGGTTCTGGTATTTGAAAGGGACGAAGAGAGAACGAAGTGTGAAATATGGGTAAATCAGGAATGTCTAGAACAGGTAAATGAAATTGTATACTTGGGGAGTGCTTTTAGCCGGGATGGAAGATGTGATTTAGATGTGGACAGGCGTGTCGCTGCCGGGAACAAAGTCAATGGTGCCCTGACTGCGTTAGTCAAAAGGCAAGGCGTAGCGAAGAGTGCACGCCTTGCAATACATAACGCAGTGTTGGTACCGACTTTGTTATTGGCAGCGAAACCTGGGTATGCCAGAAGAAGCATAAAAGTAAGTTGAATGCAGTGGAGATGCGATTTCTTCGTAAAATGTGCGGCGTTACCATGGCAAGGTTTGAAAGATGACCTTATCACAAAAATTGATAAGGGCGTGCTTCGGTGGTTTGGGCACGTTGAGCGAATGAGTGAAGACCGAATGGTGAAGAAAATATATAGCGCGAAAGTTAATATTAAAAGGTGTCGAGGTAGACCGAGACTAACTTTCGAAGACCATGTGAGCAAATTGCTCGAAGAGGGTAGGGTCAAAAGTACTCGGATACCTAGACGTGCATGCATGAAGAAGATAATGAATCTGAAAGAAGCGAAAGAGGTTTGTAAGGATCGTGACACTTGGCGATCTGTTCTCTCTGGCTACCCCGTCAGGGATTGTGCGTGAAGATAAGTAAGTAAGTAGATTATTTTGCTCTTCAAATGGATTACATATCATTTTTATTTTGTTTTTACTCGAATCATAACGAATTAATTTTTAACGTGTTTATTATACTGGGTAATCGCAGTGACGCCCGTATCTTTTAAGTACAACCTATATCTACTTCATGTTCAGTAATTTATCATTTACTTATAAGATTAAATACAATAGAATCCATCATCGTTTTATCCTGCAGGTGTCAGAAGAGGTGACTACGGGATAGATACAACCATCTCTTTACGCCAGGCGTAAAACACTAAGACCAGTAATCGGCAGCAGTGTCAAGGGCGCGAGACGTCTAGTACTGCAATCGTCAATCCGCCTGCCAAAAATAAGCAGCGCATGACTTTTATGAGCTACTAATGATAATGAGAATGATGATGATGATGATGATGATGGCGATGATGATGTTGATGACTATGATGATAATGATGATGCTTATACCAATACACAACCAAGTTCCATTTATTTATATTAGTAGGACTTGTAGATAGTACATGTTTGCATGTGTACAATCGCGAGCACGGTGAGTTGTAAAGCATGTAACAAAAAGACTGTGGTTCCCGTTAAGTGCTTTATCAGAATAAGTATTCAAACGTATAGAAATAACTTTACTTCAGAAAAATCGATCTTAAAAATCTAAAATAAATGTTTGTCTACAAATGTATGTGGTTTTATTACGTGTAACTGACACGCGCATCGGTAAAGCGAATTATTTTGAAATACTTCGCATGCAATGCAGAGGTAATAAACCTACACCCAATTTACAAATAAAACACAAAAATTTAATTTGACTTTTATATGGTCGGGTTTTTAGGGTAAAGTTATTTCTATACGTTTCAATACTGACTGATAACTTACTTAACGAGAACCATGGGTTTTTGTTACATGTTGTATACAAAAACACTACATCTATCTATCCATGCACTTGATATCGTGACAAGAGTTTCACTTGAAGACCATTATTTTCAGCGGTTGTAGCAGAACATTTTACAAATGTTTTCCGTAGCCATTTTAGAAAGTGTTTAAGTCAATGTACTAAAAGCTGCACAACAAAAAACCTTTATTAATAGGATAGATAGAAAAAATCAATTTTCAGATTTGCTGCTTTATAATTTTCATAAATATTCATGGGATATCCTCCGTTATACTGTGACCAGGCGACAAGTGAAATTTTGTCACATTATATTAAAAACACTACTACATGTAACTTTTAAGAGATTTCCAAAAAACAAGAAAATTATTTAATAAACCCTGTTACGGCTCTCAGTTGCCCGGACAAAAGTCGACTGTATTAGGGCCCATCAGTAATACACTCGACGAGCAACCAGAGAGTTCGGGCCCAATGGCCTATGGATAATTGACCTACACGATATAGATAAGGCTAGGTAAATAAATAGTACGTACCTGTTCAGAGGCGAAGACTGCACACAAGGCTCGGTCAGGCGTTAGGTGTAGTGCATGTAAGTGGTGTTTGTTATTGTGTAACTATGTGGGGCCTGACTTAACCCTTTTAGTCGGCAGCAACCCTGACTCCGGCACCGCCCCACGATGTAGTATTCTCCAGCGGCGTCACCAATGGACAATATATTTCTTCAATTCACTATGTCAGTCTATGCACGTATGGCACGACTGGTGAACGGTGGGTCAAAGTTCACTTTCATTTACTCAGCAACAAATTATTTCGAGAACCGAACGCGACCTTCTAAGGCACTTAACGCAACGATACAATTAAACATTAACTTCCAAACAATAAATCAACCCGGCGCCTAATTTTCTAGACTCCACAAATTCTCGTCGTTGCATAAATTTGCTAACAAAATCGACACAATCAGAGGTTATTATGTAGGTGATCACGCGGCCCGAGTAGACTCACTGCAATACTTAGACAACCTAATCCGGGGCGGTCTTCACGAAACACAATTTAAGTAGCGAAGTAACGCGCACAAATACTGAAAATCTAGACCATAAAACCAAAACTGGTCGCACGAAATCGCTGCCACGGTCACCACAAATACGTTACCTTGCGACGGCGTCGCTGCACTCAAGCTACTGTTTTCGCCCACGAGCGCCAAACGCTGGGCAGCTGCATACCGATGCCCCCTCCCCGCGACGCGCGTGACACCTAATACCATCGGGCGATTCGCTAAGTCGAAGGCAATTGGATGCCGTCTCAAATGACCATTTTTAGGCCTAAACAAACCCGTTGGTTTTTTTATGTATTTTACTGTTTTTAGGATAACTGGTATTTGTAAGTAAGGCAAAAATATTTTTATTTTTAAAATTATTAGTGACTTTTTAAACAAGCTAGTATAAAATAACTTCCACATAATAGCTTCTAAATTCGGGGCTTTAATTTTTCGATACACTACGTCTTAGCACCGACTTCAGAAGATATTATGTGTAAATTATTTTATTATTTTTCGTTTTTAAAATAATTATTACTTTCTTAAGTTTCGATGGCTTCATGGTGCAGTTACTTAGCAATGAATTGCAACGCTGGCCGCTGCGAGTTCGAATCCCGTAAGGAACAAGTACATATATATGTGGCCTACAAATAATTGTTCCACGTCTGGATACTAACCCATGTACAAGGACTATTTGTGTACTGTATCCACGATACAGTAGAAAAACCTAGTGTGCGGGATTGTTTTTAATTAATTATTTAATTAAATTATATAATTTGTCTTACATGCTACGCACATTTTTTCGTTTGCTTTTATACCATTAGCCATTCATTCATATTGTTCATTCATCTCGATCACTCATCTTCGGAAATGAAATCCTACATATACAACACGTAACATAATTAACGCACTTTGAGAAAGTAGTTTGTTCAGAACCGTTTACTGAATCGATTTTTATCATTTTTAATATAGGTAATTTTTTTATCCCAAAAATAATTGAACTACGTAATTTACAGTCACACTAAACCTGTACAGTCAAAACAAACTGAAATGGACCGTAACTCAAGGCAATAAGACTTTTAAAAGTGCAGTTTTATATGTATTAATACAAATTCCGTAATTCAATACAAAATAAATAAAATTGAACCTTATTTCAAGAATGTTAAAGTCTTTAAAAATACTTATAAAGGTCCTTACCTTATAAAGGTCGCGGCGGCCAGGCCATTGACCTCCCAGATAATTTGATTTGACGCATGTTGACTTATTAGTTTATTTAAGTGAGACAACAAGTGCCGAGTACCTAAAAATAGTAATTCTATGGGTGAACGATTTTAGAATAGTGAAAAATGACACTGAATTGCTTTCTAAATTATTTTCTTTCTTTTTTAAAACGAAACCTCCACACTAGGATTTTTTCTTGTATTTTGGAGGCAGTGTACAAACATAAATTGCACGAGGACAAACATTCAGACCCGGAACAATTATTTGTAGGCCATACAAATATTGTTCCGTGCGGGGTTCGAATCCGCGGTCCTTAGCGCTGCAACTCAATTGCTAAGCCACTGCACCACGGAGCCGTGGTGGACATTTTGAAAATGTATAAAAATACAACGTTGCATGAGAGTTTAGGCTATCAGCAAGTTAAATATTTGATTCTTAAAATTTTTGTAATCTTGATTCACATCTTTTAAACACGCCGTCTTTGAATTATGGTGGAAGTATGGTCGCCTCTTATTTTTAGCAGTTCGTTATTATTTACAATTACAATTAAAATGTTATGCTAATGCATAACATTTTGTAACGAATATTACCTATTCACATTGTAACATAATCAATAAACAAAATTGTTCAGAGTCCGCAGACCAAAGATTGAAAAGTGTGATGGAAAAATGGAATCAAGTGTTTACTAGACCTTATAAACAACTCGATGCTTGGAGTACGAACATCAGTTAGTGTTCATAGGTAGTTATTTTTTTAATATAAACAAATGTGTTTTTCAAACAAACAATTTTTCGGCACTAATACCTACCTACAGTTGTGTCAAGCGGCGGCGGCGTTAACTGGTCTCGAACGCGAGCGAATACTACTGGGATAGCAAGACCCTCAAAACCTATACCTAACCTATACGTGAGCGAATGCGTGCGTTCGTGGATTTATACTGTGACCACAACATTGTTCCGGAATTAGTATAACTAATTTAATAAATAATCAATGCATAAACATGTTTAATTAAAAAGTCAGTGTATGTATAATGATTATAACATGATATACTAATTGGGGTGTCTGAGGGTGTGCGTTAATTACGTTATATATTGTATATTGAATATATAAGTTATTTCATACTGAAAAGTATTGTATGTTATCTCCGAAACAATTTGAGGAAATTTAATGAAATAATGTGATCATTTCTGTCAGAAACACAGCAAGATTTAATATTTACAATAATATAGTATAAGAGTGACAACACATATTCAGTGTAACGCAATTACTTTTCAACCACACGGCAATACGTGCCGGTCACGGTCGCATACGGGATCACGGGATGAATTCCATTAATTTATAGGATAAATGCAAATTGACAAAATATGCAATCCAACAGCATTACTACTTACCACGATGTATTTTGGTCGGCTTTACCACTGCCCTTTGCCTGCGCTAGCGGAATAATCGCAATAAACATAATCATCCATTTTAAAGACCATACAAGTCGCCTGCGTTGAAGTGTGTCCTGCTTAAAAGAGTATTTTTGAATTCTATTATAAATTTATACGTGGTAGAGCCATGCTGCAGCTATATTAGTAGTAAATTTGTAGCACGAATGAGTCGGTTCGACCGGGGAAGGACCACGCTCTCACAGAATACCAGCGTAAAATGGCAGCTTGACATTGCTGTCTTTTGTATAATGAGTGTAGAGAAGCGGAAACCCATTTTGCTGGAAAAGAAGCATTCTATCTTAGTCCTCACTGATATCGACGCATCAGCATTTTGATTCTTTATTGAGAATAAATGTAGATGTCTATGAGTCACAGCAACCTCTTTCCATCAGATGGACTGGTTGTCACCCTATCGTATATAAAAAGTCTACCCTCACTTCTATTCATCGCTTTTTGTTTTCTACCCTTTATCTAAGACTTTTCATAATATTAAATTTTGTTCCATTTTATAGATTATAGAGCAACAGGTCTACCTAGGACTAATCATCGACAGCCGTCTTATCTCAAAAGAACACATCGACCATGTTTGCAATTGTCTTCGTAGAATTCTGAACAGATTCATATTAGTTACCATTCATTTTACATCTGCATACATACAAATGTTTGGTAGCATGCGTAAAATCATATAATGGTCTTTCTAGCTAGGTATATTAGGACCTCCAAATATTTCTGGGCCATTTTTATACTTTTATTCTTCATTATCATCATTATTATCAATCTTTATACTTTGCGACTCCGTATTTTAATAATATTAGTACCAAAAGTGTCAAAAAATTGCAGGTAATTCGAGGTAGAGCCATACTGCAGCTATATTAATTGTGTAGTTGTAGCACGAATGGGTCGGCTCAACCGGGGAAGGATCACGCTCTCACAGAATAACAGCGTATTAATAGCAGCTTAAATCTGCCGTGTTTCGTATGGTGAGTGTCGAGAACCAGAGACCTTTTTTACTGGAAAAGAGGCATTCCATCTAAGTCCTCACAGCTGACAACGAATCTGCATTTTGATTCGCAAACGAGAATAGATGTAGATGTCTATGGGCCACAGCAACCACTTAACATCACGTGAACTGTGTGCTTGCTTGCCACCTTTAAGCCCGGTTTCCACCATCGAAGGGTAATGAGTAGGAAATGGTAAGCGGAACGGACTCCTTTTAAACAAAATAGGTTTGCATTCCCACAAACAAAGACTTTTGCCTGTTGATGGCCACTGCAAACTGATAACGACAGAGAAGAATCAGCGGAACGAGCTGAACGGAATATGAGAAATGGAAATGAATAGTCAATTTCCACAGAGAGCGAGTTCAGTTGTAGTTTTGAACTGGTTACGTGCGGTAATGTTTTGTTGTGTGAATTCGCGATGTTATCAAGTGACACGGAATCAAGTGAGGACAGTGATTATTAATACCGAAAGAAAAAGTATACATTATTATATCTTAAGCACAGAAAAAATCGTGCAAAACGGCGACTTTGGTTACATCGGCACATTCGAGAAAGAACGCTGAAAGAGGAATATAGGCCATTCAATGATGTGGACGAAGAAGAATTCAAGAACAATTACAGGGTTAGCAAAGAACAATTTCAAGAACTTTTGTCATTTGTACAGGCCGACAATTTAAAACAAAATAATAACTTCAGGAAAGCTATTTCACCTGCCGAGAAGCTAGCTGTGTGCTTTAACTAATTTTTCAATGACATCTGCTTCCAGCGTCGCTGTCACCTTGAAGACCACACTTTTTCGACAATCTGGGTGATGGTAGATACAGGTATTGATAAAATCCTTTATGCCTGTGTCTATCGATCGCACAGCGGTGACCAGGAGACAACACGATTATTTGATCACCTTAGTGAGGCTGCTGACGTGGCCCTAAATCGGTATCCTACTGCACAGTTGGTCTTTCTGGGGGACTTCACCGCTTGTCACCAAGACTGGCTGTTCTCATAACAAAAGACCAACCATGCTGGAAGAGAAGCGTGTAATTTTGCTTTGACGCTAGGTCTTATTCAGATGGTAAAGATGGCGACTAGGGTACCCGATGTAGACGGTCACACAGCAAATTGCTTGGACCTTCTTCTGACTACCGAACCAGACAGATATGAAGTACAGGTTACTTCTCCTTTAGGTACATCTGACCACTGTCTGGTGAAATCTGTATCGTCATATTCTCCACCTGATTACGAGTCCCAAGGTGTTCGACAAATATGGCGGTATAAGTCAGCTGATTGGGATGAGATGGGATACTTTTTTGCATCTTATCCTTCGCGGGAGGTCTGTATTTCTTCTGCGAACCCATCGAGCTGCACGGTTGTGATAACGGATGTGTTGCTTCAAGCTGTGGAGTACTTTATCCACTTCTCTGACGCTCCCACCGGTAGCAAAGCTTGCCCATGGTTTAACACTGATTGCGCCCAAGCTGAAAAGCGTAAGCATTTAGTTTACCTATCCTGGATTGACGCTCGAAACCGCAAAGCTCCGGATATTAGCTCCGAGAAGTGAACTTTCAACCAGACTGCCAAGTCCTACAAAAAAGCATTACGGAAAGCTAGTCTCGATGGCATTAAATATATTGGCGCAAAACTCTCTGCCAGACCATCCCGCACTAGAGCTTTTTGGTCTCTCGATAAAGCGATCAAGACAAACTTCTGTCGGCCTACACTGCCTCCGTTGGTAAAACCGGATGGCACACTGGCGCATACGGCTAAGGAGAAAGCGGACTTGTTCGCGTCTCTCTTTGCCTACAATTCATGTCTGGATAGTGGCAAAAACGTTCCACCAAAATTATCTCACTGCGGGACCTCTATATTGGAGATTCGTATAACGAACAAGAAGAATCTTAAAACCTTGCGGTGTCTAGACGTGAATAAAGCTAGTGGACCAGATGGTATACCAGCTAAAGTCCTAAAGGCTTATGCACCTGAGTTGTCTCCTGTGTTGAAACGCTTGTTCCGCCTCTCATTTAGTACTGGAATAGTGCCAAAATCCTGGAAGCTGGCCAACGTGCAGCCTGTTCCAAAAAAAGGCAGCCGAGCCGACCCTGCCAATTATCGGCCAATGTCTATTACCTCCATAGTCTGCAAGATTATGGAGCGTATATTGAATGCCCGGTTAATAGCATACCTAGAACAGTATGACCTCCTTAGTGACCGGCAATATAGGTTTCGCCGAAATCTGTCAGCTGGGGACCTTCTAGCGTATGCCACACACGTATGGGGCGAGATACTCGAGAACAGTGGGGAAGCACTTGCTGTTTCCCTTGATGTCTCGAAGGCCTTTGACAGAGTTTGGCATACTAGCCTTTTGGGTAAGCCAGATTAAGTCTGATTGAATGGGTAAAGGACTTTCTGCGTGAACGGTCTCTCCGGGACGTCATCGATGGCTGCTCATCCGATCCTATGGCGACTAACGCCGGCGTTCCTCTGTTCTCTCCGCAACTTTTTTCTTGCTGCATATTAATGATCTGCTTATGCCCGGTATCTATGGGTCTGCAGACGATAGCACAGTTGTTGAGAGATACCAACCAAGTCCTCGGGACAGTCTAGATCAAATTCAGTCCAAAAGAGAAGCTATGGTAGAGCGTGTGAATCTCACACTACAGGCAATCTCCGATTGGGGCGATGCCAATCTTGTGAAGTTCAATGCCTCCAAAACACAAGCGTGTCTCTTCACTGCAAAAAGGAGCCAGCTCACCTTGGCTCCTTCTTTCCGAAATGTATCACTGATATGTACCGACCGCCTTCAGTTGTTAGGGTTTGAAATATCCTCAAATTTGAACTTCGGGCGATTCATTGAGTCCAAGACCAAAGCAGCTGCAAGGAAGCTGGGAGTCCTTGCAACGGTGCGGTGATACTTCACGCCGGGGCAGCTGCTT
The DNA here is from genome assembly GCA_963668995.1 of Parnassius mnemosyne. NCBI lineage: Eukaryota > Metazoa > Arthropoda > Insecta > Lepidoptera > Papilionidae > Parnassius > Parnassius mnemosyne. The sequence continues at coordinate 1,059,112 of CAVLGL010000077.1, read as the reverse complement.
ACTTTATATAAAGCGCAAGTCCGGTTGTGCCACCTAGCAGCTCTGGACTCAATGGAAAGGCGTGCTAAAAGCCTTATTGGTGACCCGAATTGGGTTAAAACCAATCTTACCAGCCTCGAACACAGACGTAAAGTAGCCAGCCTTTCGGTTTTCTACAGGATGCATTTCGTAGAGTGTGCGCAGGAATTACGTAAATTAATTCCCCCCTCTCCCTTCCACCATCGGACAACCAGACGTTCGGCCAGTCTCCACTCTTTCGTTGTTGACTTACCACGCATTCGAACCAAACCGTTTGCCATCATTGTTCATTTCACTTCATTCTTTGTTCATCATGCGTACAGCAAAGGAGTGGAATAAGTTGCCAGCATCTGTTTTTCCATCCGATTACAGTGTGGGTGTCTTCAAGGCAAGAGTGAATAGGCGTTTGTTAAGTCATTGCGCTTCACCATCTTAGGCTACATGACCACTTACCTTCAGGTGGGATCGTAGATAAGCGGCTGGCTTAGTAAAATATAAACAAAAAACTAAGAATTAAAATAAAACATTGTTTATAATTATTTATTATTTATTTACAACTTACTCAGAATCAAAAGTAAGTAGGTAATAATTAAGAAAAGGCGTCGAGCGAGTCCGTTTCAAACTAGTTGGCGAGACCGCAACGCAGCGGACTTATGTTACTCGTTTTGTCCGCTCCGCTCAACTCTTTTTCGGTGGAAAAACTACTTCGTGAAATTCAATTGCGAGTTGAAAGGACTCATTAATGACTCCGGTCCGAGTCCACAGCTCATTTTTACTCTTTTCGCCCTCGTTGTCATTTACACTCGACTCTTTGTTGGTGGAAACACATGTTTGCAGTTTTGTATGGCGAGGTAAAAGGAGTAATTAACGGGCGGTTCCGCTCGCATTGGAAACCGGGCTTTATCCTATAAAAATAGGTGTTGCAGTTGTTAATGGGCGACGATAGTCATACTTTCCATCAGGTGAGCTACATTCCTCGTTTGCAACTCTTCTATAAAAAATCAAAATTAGCCTTACGAACCCAAACAACCTTCATCATTTATTATCAAGTTTTTGTTTAGAAAAATCGAAATATAGATAAAATAAATGGTCTGTAATTATCTTTAATCTAAATAACTCCATGTTAATATATCCTATCCAGTCGAATCCGGGGCGAGCGATAAAGATAAAATTTGTATTCAAGTACTCGTATTATTTCCCTTTCGACTTAAAACAAACGAAAATGGAATAAATGAGCTATATATCCAACAGAAACGTCTAAATAATTTTAATTAGCGACATGTATGGCGAATAATGCGCAGAGGGATTTGTCGTTAATGGCTAATTTCAGTAAAATTTGCTCAATCTCCAACAAAGTTTGAAATTTCAAAGCCCATTTTGTGAAGAACCTTTCCTCTTATAGCTTTTCGGATGTAATTCCTCTATACGATGCTATAGATTAAATGCTGATTTTCTAAGATAAATTTAGTTAAATGAATCTAATTTACTTGTTACATTTTTCACGAACGATTTTCTTGATTTGTGGAATTTTTGATTTAAAAACGATAATATTACCACATGTATTATATATAATATAGTATATGTATTATATATACATATATAATAAAGTAAAAATAGTTTAGTCAGTAAATGATCATACATATAATATAACCGGGTATGGGGTCTCTTTATAAGTATAAAATTGTGTTAGAAGACTACTCTTCCATAGCACTTACATTATTATTTGCATAAACTTTACATAGTAATTAACTATAAAATTCAAATAATAAACTTATAAAGTTTTTTTGAAGTCTATAGCCGACTTCAAAAAAAGAAAATAAGTTCACAATTCAATACAATGATTTTTTTATGTATGTCACGCAATAACTTCCTCTTTTTAACCGATTTTGGCAATATTTTTTTTAAATAGGTTATACATTTGTAGTTGTCCCAATAAATTTGGAAAAAATATCTCTAGGCATAAGGGTGAAAAATAGGGTATGAAGTTTTTAACATTACTATTAAGACGACATTCAAGTTGCTACCTAGAGCTTGTGATATTCGTTAGAGCACTGAAAAGGGTTAAAAAAGTTAAACCTTATTGAAAAACCGAATTCAAAGAACAACCATTAATTATATAACTTTGAAGAACAACATTTTGAAGTCGGGGCTTTCAACCTTTTATACACTTTTAATGCCTGACTGCCTAATTGGTCTAGTGGTCGTAAATACTGTCACTAATCATGAAGTTCAAAATACAGAGTTGGGCCAAAATCAGTCAGTAGCAGCCCGGAGTCAGGAAGTTAACGGTGTTCATTCCAGTGCTTTGGAAAACACGTAAAGCCTTTTCCCTGGTCCTAATCTATCTACGGACGTGTCGGATTACCATGCATCCAAAATATGTGAGGAAGAGAATAAAGAGTGCAAACTCTCCTGCGCATATGACTGGTCTCCATTTAGGCTGGCTGCTGTGATCGTAATTCGGTCTGGAGGACATTATTACACTTTGTCTAAGCAATGACTTCAGAATTTGATTTTTAATTCCTTTTATTTTTTCAAGTCGGCTTTTCCTCTTTATTAAAAGTTAATTATTCATTTAACATTCCAGACTACCGGTAGCGACAAAAGGTGGGCGACGATTTCGTAGCATGTTATATAATCGTATTGCACACTGAATATGATCAGTTTTATTCATTAGTGCATCCTTGTGCTTTTCTCGACGTTCTAGTGCGGTTTAAAAATAAAACGCCGATTTAATGAGAGTGAGTAGCGTGAACTTGTCAACTCGATAGTAAAACCTAAAAGCCAATCGCTCTCGCTTCATCTTTTGTTACGAATCGATATATTAATAAATAATTGCTATTTTAAGCATTGTGTAAAGTTAATAAAGGTGGTTTATCCGGTAAAACTCTAATACTTGCTCGGTAAACAACGTTCTTATTGTACTGGCAAACCGTACATTTCTGCTGGCGTTAACATTTTAGCTAAAGCAATCGCTTATAGTTTGACAATTACAAAAATTGTGTTAGTTCACGTATCTCAACCGCGACGGACGAGAACTCATTAACCTAACATTTAATATATTTAAATATTATATTTTTTTACTTATTTATATACAATATAAAAAACTGTAATAATAAAAAAAAAACTAAAACCAGTAACTTAATTATCATACAGTCCGCGGTATCGTGCCAAGAACGCTAGCTGCATTTCCCCGCTGATTGGCTATACTTATTCCTTGAGCGAGAAAAGAACCAGTATTGTATATTAAAATAAACAAAAAAGGCGCACTTATTTATTAAACGGTTTATTGGTCAACATTCGTCTAATATCCGTACACTTATGTTTATTAAATTTAGATGTCTAATTAAATTAAATTAGTTTTGCAACAATAAAAAATGTATATGAAAAGTTTCCAAGACGATTGTAACAGTTGGAAGTGAATTTTCACGATCAGCTTAGAACGGAAAAACAGAGTCAGTAGCCAAACCAACTGAGTTCTATCGCTCATTCTACAATATCCATTTTCGTGAGGGTACACATACGTCAAAGACATTGCCGCTCTGTCGGGTGCTCGTAAGGAGGAAAAAGTACCGAATTAACATCGAACAAAGAAACTTTATCTAAGCGGAGTCGCTTATTGAATTTTGCAATATCTTTGTACTATGAACATACTAAACTCCTTTATCTCGTCGAAATACCGATGAAGATTATTTTGAAAAGGACAGATGATAAAAATACTTTCGTTAATGTTTTGGCTTACACGAAGAAAATGTATAAGTTATTTTTTACTCTAATAGACTATTTATTCTTTATTAGTCTAGCATATTGGAATTTATAGATGTTTTTCAGCATAATATTTATTTTGAAAGGAGTATGCTATTCTTTTGTTTTAATAAGTTTTGTAATCTTCACCACACTTTACTTATAGGGTATCCCCTTGTAGGCATACTTAGGAACTTATGGGTATATGTCCTGATATAAGAAAACGACAACACTCTATTGAAGAACTCACCGACAAAACATGCTGATTATCCTTCTGAGCCACATTTATTTGCTGTTTACAAGTCAGGTCAAGACAAGTCAGTCACTACAAATCATCTCTACACGACTCCCAGCCACCCGAACAATCGTATTTTCGGAAATACTTTAATACTATAGAATACAAATGTACCATTTGGCAAAATGTACGGAAGACTGAAGAGTACATTGTACCACTTTGTCTAACATATGTTGATAAATATATTTAATTTTTTTTTTCAAAATTATATTTAAGTATATTTATACATAAATACATCTTGGAAGTGACCTGAATAATGATACGATGATCATATGAGCATTATGAGTTGTGCACTTTTCGTTTTTCCAAACTTTTTTAAAAATTGAAGTTTGACATACAATTATTGGGAAATTGGAAGTATAACAATAAGGTTATTAATGAAAACTTTTGTGTATTTAAACTACTATAAACATTTACGTACAATCATGTTATTATACGTAATTTTTTTAATGCGTTTCAAATATTGCATGCCCACTATTTGATTTACCAATAGTTTATTCTTATTTCTCAGACAGGCATATTTCCTCACTATGTTGTCCTTCATCGCCGAACACGTGATAAATTAGCACTTACAATTGTAAGTAACAATTTCATTGGTGTCGGTGGGGATCGAATCCGAGTTGCTCGCGTACTGTGAAATTTACAGCGATCGCTTAGCCCATTAGCTACCATGGCTCTTGGCTTATGGCTCGCGACATTGTGGAAATGAACACGTACAAAACAAAGGTCACGTGTAATATCCATGTTACACCTATACCGGTAGCTTGTTGTAAGCACTAGCCTCGAAGTTGGAGACGAGTAAACTAGAACAAGTTGGCCGGCTAGGTATATCCAACTTCAACAGAAAGGTCAATCGACGGCTCGTATTCAGCTAGACAGCGTTCGGAGAATTACGACACATCGGGGAGATTATACCTCAATACTTGTAAACAACTTGTGTTTGTTCCTGCTGTTTTATTATATACGTACACTTTATATGGTAGAGCCATGATGCAGCTAGTTGATGGTTTTTTTGTGGAACAAGTGTGACAAGCGAGCTCACAGTTCATCATCAGACTGCGTGCTCCCAAGATGATATTGTGAGATGTTATATGCTATGATTTAAGACGACACTTACATTTCTTCTCGATTAGGATTCCAAACAAAGATCGTCATCCCTGATGACTAAAAAAGAATGCTTTGTTCTCAGCAAAAATAGTCTCCGGAGAGCCGCAGTCAAAAATTTACGTAGGTATTCTGTAAGAGCGTGGTCCTTCCCCGGTCTATCCGACATGTTTTTGTTACAATTGTGATATAGTCGCAGCTTAGGTGTAACACGTAACACAAGAAGATTTGCCTTAAGCTATCACATTTGGCAGATGGATTGACCATCGCAGTACAAGGCGTTTCGTACCTAAGTGTGGTACAGTTATGTTTAGTCTTAATTTTATTAATTACAGGATCTCAAGCAGATGGTAGTACTTAGCCTCCCTCTCTATTGAAATTAAGATGTTTTCTAATTAAATGGTTGATCATATCTTAATATCATGCTAATAACACGTTCAGCCCAATATAAGGCAGTTATCTTGATATCACAGACAGACACTTCAATTTTTATTTATTTGTATAGATATTTGAAATCAATATTAGTAAAATTACAAAGAATAAATCAGTTTACTGGTATTGGGGTTGTTATTTTCGAATCTATTACTTGGATATATGTAACCTTTTTTTTTTATAGAATAAGGATGACAAGCGAGCACACAGTCCACCTGATAGTAAGTGGTTGCTGCGGCCCATAGACATCTACATCTATCTTCGTTTGCGAATTAAAATGCAGATGCGTTGTCAGCCGTGAGGACTATGATATAATTCCTCTTTTCCAGTAAAAAGGATCTCCGGTTCTCCACACTCACCATACGAAACACAGCAGCATTACGCTGCTACGCTGGTATTCTGTGAGAGCGTGGTCCTTCCCCGGTCGAGCCGACCCATTCGTGCTACAACTATACTATTAATATATCTGCAGCATGGCTCTACCGAGCTTAAAAATCTAAAAATATACTATTTGCTTTGAGCCTTTATTTACAACTACATTCATTTTGACTGCTTCATTTATGGTCTCATACTAAGCGTTACAGCTGATCACTAGGTCACTGGTTCGATTTCTAGGTTAGGCCAAAGTTAAGTTATTGAGTTTTTCTGTCAAGAAATCCTCATCGACAGTTCAGAGTGTGGAAGTTGGCGGTATTTCAAGCCCGTTTTTTGGATCTTCGGTCGTGTCTGATTGACGGTTACTCTGGTTCTACTGAAGACATCCTCATTTCTAAGTTTATTACGTAGAAGAAATCCAAGCCCCCCATTTCATTGTTCGCTAAACGATCTCGAGTTTTCTCATACGGCCAACAGTGAAGGACCTCAACTCAAATCCATAAGTCATCCCTGAGAACACGCACTGATCGTAGAAAAGGGTAAACAAATAAAATATATTATATTCGATTAAGTTATTTTCGCTCTACGTGGTATTTATTGGTGGCATCAATTAATGGGCTTACTATTTGTTCCAGGTAAACATGCTCGTCAACAATTTCGAGCTTAGCTCCCAACAACTACCAGCATAGTTGTGACATGGACATTAAACATGATCTTTGTTTTGTCCATGTTCATTTTAAGACTAATCCGTTGGGAGACACTATCGAGATCATTGAGCATAGTGTTTAGGTCCTCCAGCGATTCTGCTATAAAGACTATTTCGTCGGCAAATCGAAGGTGAGTAATGTACTCGCCATTAATAATAATAGTATCCTTTCCAGTCCAATAGCTTCAACGAGTTTTCAATGCAGCGGTGAAGAGTTATAACGGGGATATAACGTCACCCTATCTTACACCTCTCTGCATTTGGTAAGTTTCGTACTCTGGTTCTGCACTCGGATAGCCATTGTAGCCGGATAGTCATCAATAAAGACCAGGGAAGAGCATTTAGAGAGCCAACCAACACCAGCAAAGAACATTATATCCTCTTCTTAGGCTGCGTCGTGATTGGGTAAAACTGGTTTCGTTAAACATCTTGAGCAGAAGAAAATGAAAATAAATGAGCGTTTTAAATTGAAAATCTTTTTGAAATTGATATAATTATTTTGATATAGTATAGGTAGAGTATAAGGCAACTGTTGTTTAGCTGTAGGTCGATTTCCTTTTGATATAGCGGAGACCTGATTACGCATGCAGGGAGTCGAAGAATGTATGCGAGTCACGAGCATGCGTTGCATTAATCTGTGGATTGTTATGATGGTGGTAATGAAAAGTTTTTTTATTCATGTGACAAAAGTTTTACTTACAATTCATCTGATTATTAGTGACTGCAGCCCAAGGACACCTGCAATCAACTTCAAAAAACTAAGATGGATAAATTCATGTAATTTTCAACAGTTCAGAATTTTGTAATAAGAACTATTTGAACATATCAGTAATTTGTGGAATGAATAAATTTGTGAATTTTTAAACAGGGTTTATATTGCAAACTTTGCAGTTTACTTTACTATCTAGTTTGGTTTAGCCTGTCATAACTATGAAGCACTGATATAATGCATTGGTATTAAGCAATACACTTTAACTTAGTTTCATTAATGTCTCAAGATTTTTAAGCAACTTTAATAAAAGAAGAATGTTCACAAATTTTCTGTATGCTCTTTTACGTATCATCATTACATCCCATCAGAAGTCCACTTCTGAACATGGGCCGCTTCTATGGAATTCAAGAAAGCACGGCCCTGAGCCATTGTGCATCCAACCTGTATCGCTTACTAGAATAGTAGTCACCCTACACTTCGCTTAACGGTTCGAAGTTGCCACTCGAGAAACTTTTTTCCCCATCGGTTGTCAGTTCAGCGGCCGAAGTTGATCGGATCTATAAGACCAGCCCATCGCCGCTTCAGATTACTGATCCTTTGCGCTTTGTCGGTTACTCTGGTTCTTCTGCGGATAGAGAAGCTTCGAGCACAGATTCTTCGGCATTTATATTTAGCATTAGACTTAAGAAGGACTGGAGCTCTCCATTTACATCCACAAACAAGTTTTGATTCAAGTTTTCAACAAAACTTGTAATAGACTTTTTTTATAAATATGGTCACAGACTAGCGTTGACATTGTTTCATACACAGCTGCCAACATTTTTATATATATAGATAGGTTTTGGATTCACTCTTCTCTGTGACATGTTATGTTTGTATAATACAGAGAAACCGTTCACACTGGTCAAACCCCATCATGTCACAGACAAGATGCAAATATTTTATTACAAATTGTGTATCAGACTATATTTAAACATGATTTTTACTGTATCTGTGCGCATTGGAAACATATTTACCTACAATACAAGTTAAAAAAAGAAATACAACAACAAATTTTTTGTAAACAACTATTCTCACAAGCTGTTTTTGGTACAAACAATAAATTAAAGCAATATAGAATACATGTTTTTTACGTTGGTGTAAACGTAAAAGTAAGTAGTAGACATTATTCTGTTGTAAACTGGGAGTATAACTTTAAATAACTTATAATAAAATTATATCTATTTCAGTAGCCTTTGCTTCAATAGCTATACAAACTAGCTAAAGCCATTCGTGAAGTTGACAGTTGAACAAAGATTGGAGGAACAAAATGCATCCCAGTGGTGGAGTTAGCTCGTGCTTCAAGACAAAGAATGGCTGTATCGGTCGTTTCAATATTAAACCTTACCAACTTTGAAACCTTCAGCACTATTTTGTATGTATATATTTGAAGTAAGTAATATTTAAAGTAAAGTATATTGTTCACGCCCTTAGTTGCCCCGACAAAGGTCAACATATATATTTAAAGCGTCGTAAGCGGACTCGAAAGGTCGTGGGTTCGAATCCGCCAGTCGACTACTGTAGTGAACCACTTCTAACACAAGCATTTTAAGCTTACCACAAGTGGTTAAAGGGAATATTAGTAAAGTATAGCATTACTAGTATTTTAACAAAATTAAAAAAAATTATTGGATATTACGGTGAATATGAGATTTTCTTTGTTACTAATAAGATCGTAGCGAGTCTATTTTCTGATTTTGCGAGACCCCTTTTTGCTTTTTACTAGAGGCATTCTATCATAATCCTCAAGGGTGATAACCCATGCACTATTTCATTCTTAATGAAAGATACTTAAAAACTAACTTAAAAATATCCCTTGAATTATGGCTACAGAATGCTTACTTTACATAAAACAACATTTTAAATTAATGTCACGATATATATATATATATATGACACTGAAATTATATTTGTTTTGCAGAAGAGAGCCATAAGAGCAATTTATGATTTAAAGCCTAAAGAGTCGCTGCGACAAAAATTTAATGAAATTAATATATTAACTTTGGCCTCTCAATACATTTATGAAAATGTAATGTACGTACACAAAAATAAAAGTAGTTTTACAAAAATAAGTGATATTCATTCCGTAAATACTAGGACACAAGCTAGTAGTACCAGTTACTCGACTCCATCGAGACAGTAATTCATTCTTGGGGAGATGTATAAGCTTTTACAACAAAATTCCAGAAAATATACAAAGTTTGACCTGCTCAAAGTTCAAAAACTTTATTAAACTAAGTTTGTATAAAAAGGGTTATTATAATATTAAGGAATTTATGGATGATAATAACCCCTGGAAATGAGGTGATCGCTACCAAGCTATTTCTAATTTGTTGTGTTGTTAATTTGTGTAACATCATGATTGTAAGCTGTTATTTTAAAAAAAAGTCCCGCTGGGTTTCTTGCTGGTTCTTCCCAGGACAGAGGTTTTTTCCGAACCAGTGGTAATCAAACAAAAGAGTGACTTTCAATAAGTATTATTTATAATCTATATTGAATAAAAAAGTTTCTGTTTCTGTTTCTGTTTCTGTATATATTTTAAACCCTACCCCCACACTAGGATTTTTTCCTTTGTCGTAGAGGCAGTTTACAAATATAAATTGCACGAGGACAAACATCCAGACCCAGAACAATTATTTGCAGGTCATACAAATACTTGTTCCGTGCGAGATTCGAACCCGCGGCCCCCAGCGCAACAATTCATTGCTTAGCCACTGCGCCAAGGAGCCGTTAAATATAATAAATGGTACATATCTTAATTTTTATTTTATTATAAGAATAAGAAGGGCGACTACGATAAATATTAATACTAATATAAAAGCGATACGAGCTCACAGTCTACAAGATGGATTAATCCACAATTAAGAATTTTATTTATTTATTTATTGTTAGTTTTAAAAAAAAATTAAAAATATAAAAATACAATTCATATACCATATTCTTGTAACCACGATAATTGAAAAAAGTTAATTAATTAATTTAGCATTAAATAGTTTAATACAATAAATAAATAATAATAATAATAATAACAATGGATGATGGAAAATAATAGAACGCGCATAGAGCCGCTGCCTGGGGGTCGCCGGGGCGCGTCTGGAGCTGGCGCTGGACGTGACAGCATGCGAGCCGCCAGCCGAGCGCGAGGTGCTGCACGACCACCTAGCAGCCCCTCGCGTCCATCATCCCCACCAGACGGCTTGGTGTCGGCGGGGTCCTCTCGGACTCGGCAAGCGGCACCCGCCGCTGGTGGAGTACGCCGCATGCGTTGGACAAAAAATATGAACATAAACGCATTGCGGGCGTACTATAGGGCGAAAGGGGAAGAAACTGGAGGGACAGCGTATCGGGCTCGGATGCATCGCTTTCTTGCTGAGCTTGAGCCGTCAGTTCCCGTCACGGAGCAAAACCTGGCAGACCGAGTTCGGTACATCATACGCTCGAAAATATTTGATGATGCCGAACTCGAACGACTACAACGTGAGGCTATTCCCTCATCGAATAAACCGGCTATAGCTGGGGATGCGGCTCTTCAGGCCACAGACCAGCAGCCACATATAGAGGGCGCCATGGATCTCCCTGCTCTGGTTGATTCAGGCGATGATGGAATGGTCACCCAAGAACTAGAGCAGATGAGGAGTAAATTGGAGGAGGCGATTGTGGAAACGCGCAGTACGCCTCTCGAAAATCGACCGCGACTCCCGCGCATACCCCTAAGCAAGCGGAATCGGGCTGTCGTGAGGGCTCTCAACCCAATGCTGGTCACCTATTTGGAAGCCAGCCGGGACCTTTGCGAGACGGACTCAATTCTTTTTGGCACCGCACTGGCAGTTTGCCGTATTGTTGGCGCCAAACTTCCCACGGCTGGACGCGCTACTAGACAAAGTAGCGCCATCCCAGCCTGGAGAAGAAGGATTGAGGATCGTATCGTAAAGGCAAGGGCCCTCATTGGCAGGCTGATAAGCTTCAGGTCGGGCAATAATAGGCCGCGAATTGTGCGCACCGTCAGAATGGCGTTTGCTGGGACAAATATCAGTTTGTCCCAGCCGGATATAACGCAAACACTGACGGAGCGCATAGACGACCTGAAGCAGAGAATCGCTGCTTGGGGGAAGCGGATTCGGCGATATACCGAGAGATCGACACGGTTCAACCAGAATCGTCTCTTCCAGAGTGATCAGAAGAGGCTATATAAATCATTGGAGCGACCAATGGTACGTGGAACGGGCCAAGCACCGAATACGCCCATGGACCCCGTCATTATAACGCCGGACGATGTAGCTGAGGCGGTCCGAAGGGCCCCGAACTGGAAAAGTCCGGGGCTCGACGGGCTGCATCACTACTGGCTGAAGGGGTTCGTGGTGTGTCACGCTGTGCTCGCCCGACAATTTCAAGAGGCTCTCGACCAAAAGTCGCTCCCGAGCCTCTTCACTACTGGGATCACTCATTTGGTTCCTAAAGACCGGGATACCATAGACCCGAGCAAATACCGCCCCATCACGTGTGTACCCACGATATATAAGACACTAACATCCATTTTGAGCGCGAGAATCACTCTTCACCTGAACTCAAATCAGGTGATGTCGCGCGCTCAAAATGGATGTCGGGGCGGTGGTCGTGGAACCAAGGAACCACTCCTCATTGATGCGCTCATTGGCAAAGTGGTTAAACGCAACCGTCGGAACATATCCGCCGCCTGGATAGACTACAAAAAGGCATTCGACTCGGTGCCTCATACATGGCTGGAGAGGGTCCTCGAGCTGTACAAGGTTGACTGTACAGTTAGAGACTTCCTTGGGCAGTGTATGGGGCAGTGGAGTACGATCCTTTGTCATCTAGGCGAGCGGATGACGGCTGCGGAGAACCACATAAGGATAAGAAGGGGTATCTTCCAGGGCGATTGTCTGAGTCCAATCTGGTTCTGCCTCTCTCTGAACCCTCTCAGTACCTTACTGGAGGGCTCCGGGAGGGGATTTCAGCTTCGGAGGGGAGGTACAAAAGTGACCCACCTTTTCTATATGGATGATCTCAAGTTATTCGCCTCCAGTCGCTCTCATCTTATGGAATTGCTAAACATCACTTGTGATTTTAGCAATTCTATTAGAATGGAGCTGGGGACGGATAAGTGTGCGGTCCTCCATGTTGAAAGGGGAAGGGTTGCTAACTCTGAGGGCATAGATTTATCTATGCCCATCAACATAAGGACCCTTTCCGAGGCTGAAACATACCGATACCTGGGTATGTCACAGAACATGGGTGTAGATGAGGCGGGTATGAAACAGTCAGTTTGCGATGTGTTTTATGCACGCTTGACCAAAGTGCTTAACAGCCTTTTGTCTGGTGTGAATAAGACGCACGCATATAACGGTTGGATCATGCCTGTTCTCATGTATACCTTTGGCATACTTAGGTGGACTCAGACTGAACTAAACGCTCTGGACAGAAAAGTCCGCAGTATAATGACGTCCCACAGGATGCATCATCCGAGATCGTCAGTAATGAGGCTGTACTTGCCGCGGAAGCATGGCGGGCGCGGCTTTTTAAGCGCGCTTACCATGCATAATCGCGAAGTGTGCAGCCTCCGTAATTACTTTCTGACGAGAGCGGATGATCCATACTATAGGGACGTTATTTCTTGTGATAAAGGACTGACCCCTCTATCCTTAGCCAACGAGCAATGGCAAGACCCAGCAGTACAGTGCATTTCCGACCGGGAGACCGTATGGAAGGAGAAAGAGCTCCACGGGAGGTTCTACAAGGCTCTACATGAGCCTTTCGTAGACACAGTCGCCTCCCTTCACTGGCTACGTTTCGGTGACCTCTTTGGGGAAACCGAGGGTTTTGTCTGTGCGATACAGGATCAGGTTATTAAGACCAACAATTATCGGAGATACATCCTAAAGGATGGCGCCGTCGACATCTGTCGAGCTTGTCGCCATCCCGGTGAGTCACTTAGGCATGTCATCTCCGGTTGTTCGGCGCTTTCTAACTCTGAGTATTTGCACAGACACAATCTAGTAGCCAGGATTCTACACCAGGAGCTCGCTCTGAAATACGGCCTCGTGGATCGGAAACTGCCGTATTATAAGTACTTGCCGGAAGCCGTGCTTGAAAATGACCGCGCCAGGCTCTACTGGCACCGGGCCATCATCACAGACAGGACTATTCTTGCGAATAAGCCTGATATTGTGCTGATGGACCGGGCACAGTCAAGGATCTTTTTGGTCGACATTACCATTTCTTATGACGAGAAACTCGTGAAAGCCGAAACAGATAAGGTGACAAAATATCTGGACCTGGCTCACGAGGTTACCGGCACGTGGGGTGGTCTGCCGACCGAAATTATTCCTGTGGTCGTTTCTGCGAATGGGTTAATCCCAGTCAGCCTCCCGGGTCATCTGAGGCGACTGGGACTCCGTGACGGACCGCTACAGGCTCAAATGCAGAAGGCGGTGCTCCTCGATACCGCCCGCATCGTCCGCCGGTTTCTTTCCCTTTCCCCCTAACCCTCGGCCGTCTGGTCTCCCCTGCCGAGGGCTTCCATCTGGTTGGATTTTTATATATTTATGTATTTTTTATTTATTTATTTTGTTTTATTCATATTTATGTATGTTTACCATTTTCATTTACAATTATATATTTATACTGCCCAACCAGATGAGAAAATTTTATAGATAGCCCAAAAATAATAATAATAATAATAATAATAAGAACCCCATCGCCCGCTGACGTAATGGTTATGTGACAAAACTGCTACGTCAGCGCAGTCAGTCAGCATCTTGCCAAGAGGTGTGAGCGCCGTGCCTCGGCAGAATTGAGGGTGCTAATTTGGGCCCGCTTGTGCTTTCGGCCAAATCATGAAACGGTGCCGGGCCTGGGCGTCTCCCGTTAATTGACGCCCAATTTATGGATGATGGAAGGAAATAGACTGCGTTTAGGGCCGCTGCCTGGGGGTCGCCGGGGCGCGTCTGGAGCTGGCGCTGGACGCGACAGCATGCGGGCCGCCAGCCGAGTGCGAGGTGCTGCACGACCACCTAGCAGCCTCTCGCATCCATCATCCCCACCAGCTGGCTTGGTGTTGGCAGGGTCTTCGCGGGCCCAGCAATTAGCACCCGCCACTGGTGGAGTACGCCGCATGCGTTGGTCAATGCAGATGAATAGCAACGCATTGCGGGCGTATTTTAGGGCGAAAGGGGGAGAAATTGGAGGATTTGCGTATCGGGCTAGGATGCATCGACTCTTTGCTGAGCTGGAGCCATCTATAACCGTCACCGAGCAAAACCTGGCAGACCGAGTTCGGTATATCTTGCGCTCAAACATATTCGATAGCACCGAACTCGAACGGCTACGACGTGAGGCTGTACCCTCATCGGATGACAATGCTACGGCTGAGGATGTGGCGCCACAAAATGCAGAGCAACCAGCACACGTGCATGCCGCCGTGAATCTTTCAGTTATGGTTGGTTCAGACGATGATGGAACAGTCGCCCAGGAACTAGAACTAGAGCAAATGAGGAGTACATTGGAAGAGGCTATTTTGGAAACGCGCAGTATGCCTCTCGAAAATCGACCGCGACTCCCGCGCATGCCCCTAAGCAAGCGGAATCGGGTTGTCGTGAGGGCTCTCAACCCAATGCTGGTGACCTATTTGGAAGCCAGCCGGGACCTTTGCGAGACGGACTCAATTCTTTTTGGCGCCGCACTAGCAGTTTGCCGCATTATTGGCGCCAAAGTTCCCACGGCTGGACGCGCTACTAGACAAAGTAGCGCCATCCCAGCCTGGAGAAGAAGGATTGAGGACCGTATCGCAAAGGCAAGGGCCCTTATCGGCAGACTGATAAGCTTCAGGTCAGGCAATAACAGGCCGAGAATTGTGCGCACCGTCAGGATGGCGTTTGCTGGGACAAATATCAGTTTGTCCCAGCCGGATATAACGCAAAAACTGACGGAGCGCATAGACGACCTGAAGCAGAGAATCGCTGCTTTCGAGAAGCGGATTCGGCGATATACCGAGAGGTCGACACGGTTCAACCAGAATCGTCTCTTCCAGAGTGATCAGAAGAGGCTCTATGAATCACTGGAGCGACCAATGGTATGTGGAACGGGCCCAGCACCGAATCAGGCCGACACTATCGCATTCTGGCGCGGCCTGTGGTCAGAGCCCGTAAACCACAGCGAGGGCCCTTGGACGGAAGTCGTGGCGAGTCAGTGTGCGAATGTTACGCCCATGGACCCCGTCCTCATAACGCCGGATGACGTAGCTGAGGCGGTCCGTAGGGCCCCGAATTGGAAAAGTCCGGGACTCGACGGACTGCATCACTACTGGCTGAAGGGGTTCATGGTGTGTCACGCTGTGCTCGCCCGACAGTTTCAAGAGGCTCTCGACCAAAAGTCGCTCCCGAGCCTCTTCACTACTGGGATCACTCATTTGGTTCCTAAAGACCGAGATTCCACAGACCCGAGCAAATACCGCCCCATAACGTGTCTACCTACCATATACAAGACACTAACATCCATATATTTTGAGCGCGAGAATCATTCGTCACCTGAACTCAAACCAGGTGATGTCGCGCGCTCAAAATGGATGTCGGGGCGGTGGTCGTGGAACCAAGGAACCACTCCTCATTGACGCGGTCATTGGCAAGGTGGTTAAACGCAACCGTCGGAACCTCTCCGCCGCCTGGATAGACTACAAAAAGGCATTCGACTCGGTGCCTCATACATGGCTTAAGAGGGTCCTCGAGCTGTACAAGGTTGACTGTACAGTTCGAGACTTCCTCGGGCAGTGTATGGGGCAATTGAGTACGATCCTTTGTCATCTAGGCGAGCGGATGACGGCTGCGGAGAACCACATAAGGATAAGAAGGGGTATATTCCAGGGCGATTGTTTGAGTCCAACTTGGTTCTGCCTCTCTCTGAACCCTCTCAGTACCTTACTGGAGGGCTCCGGGAGGGGATTTCAGCTTCGGAGAGGAGGTACAAAAGTGACCCACCTTTTCTATATGGATGATCTCAAATTATTCGCCTCCAGTCGCTCTCATCTTATGGAATTGCTAAACATCACTTGTGATTTTAGCAATTCTATTAGAATGGAGCTGGGGACGGATAAGTGTGCGATCCTCCATGTCGAAAGGGGAAGGGTTGCTAACTCTGAGGGCATAGACTTATCTATGCCCATCAGCATAAGGACCCTTTCCGAGGCTGAAACATACCGATACCTGGGTATGTCACAGAACATCGGTGTAGATGAGTCGGGTATGAAACGGTCAGTTTGCGATGTGTTTTATGCACGCTTGACCAAAGTGCTTAATAGCCTTTTGTCCGGTGTGAATAAGACGCACGCATATAACGGTTGGATCATGCCTGTTCTCATGTATACCTTTGGCATACTCAGGTGGACTCAGACCGAACTGAACGCTCTGGACAGAAAAGTCCGCACTATAATGACGTCCCACAGAGTGCATCATCCGAGATCGTCGGTAATGAGGCTGTACTTGCCGCGGAAGCATGGTGGGCGCGGCTTTTTAAGCGCGCTTACCCTGCATAATCGCGAAGTGTGCAGCCTCCGTAATTATTTTCTGTCGAGAGCGGATGATCCATACTATAGGGACGTTATTTCTTGTGATAAAGGGCTAACCCCTCTATCCTTAGCCAACGAGCAATGGCAAGACCCGGCAGTACAGAGCATTTCCGACCGGGAGTCCGTATGGAAGGAGAAGGAGCTCCACGGGAGGTTCTACAAGGCCCTTCATGAGCCTTTCGTAGACACAGTCGCCTCCCTCCACTGGCTACGTTTCAGTGACCTCTTTGGGGAAACTGAGGGTTTTATCTGTGCAATACAGGATCAGGTTATTAAGACCAACAATTATCGGAAATACATCCTAAAGGATGGCACCGTCGACATCTGTCGAGCTTGTCGCCATCCCGGTGAGTCACTTAGGCATGTCATCTCCGGTTGTTCGGTGCTTTCTAACTCTGAGTATTTGCACAGACACAACCTAGTAGCCAGGATTCTACACCAGGAGCTCGCTCTGAAATACGGTCTCGTGGATCGGAAACTGCCATATTATAAGTACTTGCCGGAAGCCGTGCTCGAAAATGACCGCGCCAGGCTCTACTGGCACCGGGCCATCATCACAGACAGGACTATTTTTGCGAATAAGCCTGATATTGTGCTGATGGACCGGGCACAGTCAAGGATATTTTTGGTCGACATTACCATTCCCTATGACGAGAACCTCGTGAAAGCCGAAACAGATAAGCTGACAAAATATCTGGACCTGGCTCACGAGGTGACCGACATGTGGGGTGGTCTGCCGGCCGAAATTATTCCTGTGGTCGTTTCTGCGAACGGGTTAATCCCAGTTAGCCTCTCGGGTCATCTGAGGCGACTGGGACTCCGTGACGGACCGCTCCAAGCTCAAATGCAGAAGGCGGTGCTCCTCGATACCGCCCGCATCGTCCGCCGGTTTCTTTCCCTTTCCCCCTAACCCTCGGCCGTTTGGTCTCCCCTGCCGAGGGCTTCCATCTGGTTGGGTTTTTTTATATATTTATGTATTTTTTATGTATTTATATTATTTTATTGATATTTATGTATGTTTATATATTTCGTTTATAATTATATATTTAAACAGCCCAACCAGATGAGAAAACTTTATAGATAACCCCAATAATAATAATAAAGAGTTTTATTTGTCTCAATTCACACATGATAGTTAAAATTGTACAAAAAAATTATCACAAATTTATCTAGCAACATACTTAAGTGAAAACATACATTAAAAAAATGAGACAAACTGGCCTGTGACTCAGCTATGTGGTGATTTGAGATCACCGCTGGTATTCTGCCACAGCCAACTTTTAAAAAACACAGTATCTTAACCTTATCTTGGCATTGACGTGAAACAACGTAAAGAAAAGAAAGATCAACGTAAAGATCAAATCATATACAATTAATAATATAACATAGAATGAAATTAAAGGTAACTAAAATATTACAACTATTACGATTACAAAGGTTATTAAAAATCAAAATGCAGATGAACCGGGCATAAAATATTCAGACCGGGGAGCAGCAGCTACATTAAGGGGTTTTTTAAGGATGTAGGGTAATTTTTTCTATAAAACGAAAGCAATTTAGCATTTTCTCCTGTATCGTGGCGGTTTACATACTAAATTGTTAAAGGACAAACACTGAAAATAATTACTTGTAATACATTCAAATACTTTACGAAAAATGCTGCTATTCTTACGCTGATGCGTAAGAATAGCAGAGCGTGGTTTTTCCCCGGTTGAACCAAGCCATTCGTGCAACAAGATATCTGGCGAGGCTCTACCACCATGGTGGCTATCCCGCATATAATGAATGAAAAATGCGTAAAATCAAATGGGTCTCCCTTTTCTCGCTTATTCAATCTGGTATTATGTGTGAGCGTGATGCTTCCCCGATCAAGTCAAGAAAAGTATATAATATTGCATTATACTTTCGGAAGCCAACAGACCGGCAGTTTCTCTATATAACTCCTAAAATATTCACAGTAATTTTATAACCCACTTAGTTTATTACAAAGTTCAGACCAAATTTTGACCATGGTGGCCAGTCTCAACGGAGGTTAGCTATCTGCGCAGGACAGGATTGTAGTGCTGGAGTGTACGCGCAAGCAGAGGTGTACTCTCTATTCTCTTGTTCTCATATTCCGATGGGTCAGCAACCCGATACGACAAGAGAAAACAGCGCAGAATGAGGCACCGTGGCACGGAAGTGAAACACCGCCAACTTAATGACTCCGACTGGTACAGTGAATTCCTTGACAGAAAACTCAAATACTTAACAGAATTTTGGCCTGTACCAGGATTCGAATCCCGTGGCACATGATCAGTAGACATGATTATGACCACTAGACTAATAAGTCTAATAAGTCACGTCTCAGTTCCATAGGTCATCACTGGCAACACGCGCTGGTTTTACAGTCTCGTTAGTTTTGAGGTACCTGACGCGAACATGTGTCGAAATCTCCCAAACGCTGCCCAACCAAGTTAAATCCGTCGATTGACCTCTCGTTCGAAGTTAGACTTACCTAGGCAGACTATATATCCCAAGTAAACATATTCGTCAAAAAATTTGAGCTTAGTGCTCCCAACAACTCCCGGCAAAGGTGTTACATGAACATTACACATGATCTTTGTTTTGTCCATGGTCATCTTAAGATCCATCCGTTGGGAGGCACTATTATGATTATTGAGCATAGTGCTTAGGTTTTCCAGCTATTCTGTCATAAGGACAATATCGTCGGCAAATCGAATGTGAGTGTTGTACTCACCATTGATGTTAATACCGTATCCTGTCCAGTCCAGTAGCTTGAAAACGTCTTACAATGCAGCAGTGAAGATTTTGGTACTCTGGTTCTGTACTCGGATAGCCATTATAAACCACTTCAAACACTTCATCAATTCCATATACCGACAGTCAACACGGCACCGCTGAAGGGACTAAAGTACCGCAGAAATTTGGAAAGACTCAAAGGCTTTCTTCAAAGGGGCAGATTGTACTGTTCGATCTTCTGTACAATTTGCTGAAAGGTATGTATGTGGTCTATGGCCTTTCCGGAAACCGGTTTGTTCGGGAAGCTGAAATTCGTCGAGTCTGCGTGCGATACGATTCATAATGACTCGCGAAAACAGCACGTAGAAGCGGTTCAGAAGGAAAATCGGTCTGTATCTCTTCAAGACAGCATTATCGCCTTTCTTGAAAAACAATACCACCACACTTCTGCTCAATGCCTACAGCGTAAATTTTATAATCTATAAGTTGAAGGTAATCTGGGTTTATTTTAACTCATGTGTAATATAACTTGTCAATCACCTCTGTCTTCTCGTGACCACGGGTGCTGCAAAGCGAATGAAACTCGATGAAATCCGTAAAAATAATTTTATGCAATGTATATCTTTATTTTAAGCAATGCTTTGATTTCCTACCAAATTCATCCATGTCCATTTCTTTAATTTAGATAAAGAAGGCTGTACATATGTTAATAAAGCTTAATTTGCCTTTTCTTATTCAGGCTGAGGAACCTTATTTTGAATATTCTCGTTATAAATAAAAGAAACACTACTGTATTATATTATTAAACCATTAAACAACTTAAATTTTGCCTCAAGCGATAATTTATTCATTTTAAACAGTACACTAAAGCCTATTGCTGAACATAGGTCCCATAGATAGCCCCATCAAGGGGATATTTGTCATAATTACCACGCTTCGCAACGGGTTGGCGACAAGAATTATTTATTTTCTAGTTTTTTCTCTTGGTTTGTTCCTCTCTGTCACCTCTTAAGACGGGACGATATGGGGTAGTGTACACATTTATCATATAAATATTATTATTAAATTCAAATTTATAATTATTATATAAATATTCTAAGCAACACCACTATGCACACATTATTCTACACTATTATACAAGGAACGTCATTATGAGATTAATTATGGAAAACGTGATTACAAAAGAGAAACTATTTTGCATTTAAAATTACTTTAATGCATCTAGAGACAGTGAAGCGGACACTAGTCCGAGGATAAATTTTGTAGCCTGTATTTTAGTTTGAAAATTTACTCTGAATTAGCAATGTTAACGAAGCTTTTGTTTTAAGATAGTGTATGAAATTTCTATGTATTATGTTAAAGAATTAATATTTTTTTCATCGAGGTAAGGTTCAAAAACAAAGTACACAGTTCAACTGCTGGAAAATGAATGCTATAGTCCATAGGTACACCTCTCTTCGGTTAAAAATCCAAATGCAGATACGTTTTCACTCCTGAGGCCTAAGATGGAATGTTTCGTTACCAGTAAATTGGTATTTTCATACAACGTATAAAAAGCAGCAACATTATGCTGCTATTTAACATTGGTATTCGATGTGAATCATGATACAGCTGTAGCATGGCTCTACCACATAAATCTTTTCACCCTTCAGGTCAGAACAGACCATTGCAAGTACTTCTGTTTAGCGGCAGAAATTGGTAAGAGATGGTTCCTACCCAGACACACTTCCATGCAGAAAAGCAGTCTAAACACATAGTAAAAGTGTTGCACCGAGTAAAAGTATTATTTTGGTACATTACGAGATCCGAACAACTTTTTAATCTGAAGTCCTCAAACATACTTACTTAAAAATATCTTAAAAATATAACTAGTTAATACCGGTTATATTTAAAAAAATATTTCTTTCTTTTAATTTGTCTGACGGCAAATTTAAATTTAATTTAAGTAGATTAGTAATGCTTGCGGCAAGATAATTAACATAATTTTTATCACAAACTTTCATGAAGAGTAAAGTATGAAGTCTAAACAAGGTATTAATACGTAGGTCACTCAATAAGATTTGAGATGAAATTTAAAAACGGAACGCACCCGTGTTATTTGTTTCTAAAAAGCTAATTTATTTAAAATATAACTCCATAAACCAATTGCTCAAAAAAAAAAACAAAGTTCTATTAATTTTCCTGCAACGCTTCCTGCGCTTTTCATTTAAAACGATGGATCTTAACCGTGAACATTTGCGCGCTATGATATATTATGATTTAAAATTTGGTTTAATCGAACAATTAATTTTACAACGATTATAATCTGCATAAGGGGACTCAGCTCCATCACGCGCAATAAGTTTTAGGTGGTTTGCTGAATTCAAAAGGGGTAAAATTAATCTCAAACATGACCAAAGAACCAGGGCCCGCAAACAGCAGTAACGGCAGAACATGTATGGACTACTGAAATGTTGGTACAAGAAGACCCACAAATCACATATACGGACATTAAAAATATTGTAGGCTTTAGTTCGGGGAACATTTATACCATCCTACATCAACATCTTGGATTGAGGAAGCTTTGTTGTCGATGGATCCCTTGTTTGCTCTCCGAAAGCGAAAAACAGACTCGTGTGGATTGGTGCGTCTACGTTTTGAAAACGGGGCATCTAGGCGTGTTTCAGAAATCGTTGCTGGTGACGAGACATGGATCTATCAATATGATTCGGAAAATAAAAGGCAATCATCGGTATGGGTCTACTCAGAAGGACAGTTACCGACAAAACTCGCAACTTCGTCAAAAAATGGTGGCTAGTTTTTTTTTTAGCGGAGCGGACATTTTCGGCGTCTTTGCTGTAAAATTGTAGGTCAGTCAACTCTGAAGGATATACTACAGTTGCATTACCCAAAGCTTTTCAAGCTGTGCGGGAGAAAAGACGAAAAAGCGGGCTTCAGGGAATCATGCTGCATCACGATAGGCGTTATTTTCACATACCTCCCTTAGAACAAAAGCATTTATTGAGGAATCTGGTATTGAAACTCTAAGTCATCCACCCTACAGCCCTGATTTAGCTCCTTCTGATTACTTTTTGTTCTCAAGAGTCAAAGAAAAACTAAAAGGCAATTTTTTTTCTTGTGTGTGTGCCTACGAAGAAGCGATTTCCCACGTGTCAGATCAAGGCTGGCAAAAGTGTTTTCAAGTGAAAGTCACATTTATACCGAAACCAGGTAAAAGCGACTACACAGACCCTAAATCCTACAGGCCCATTAGCCTCACATCCTTTCTCCTAAAGACGATGGAGAGGATGTGTGAAAGGGAATTAAGGGGGTCGGCGCTAATGAAATTACCACTACATGACAAGCAACATGCCTACAGTCTAGGCAAATCAACAGAATCGGCACTTCACCAGGTAATAACAAAGATTGAAGAGGCATCCAAAGCAAAGAAATATGTCTAGGTTCCTTATTATGCTCATTACACGAATAATAAAGATTGCTGGTGAATCTCAACCAATCCAAATCAAGAAAGGCTGCCCTCAGGGTGGGGTTCTCTCACCTCTCCTGTGGAATATGGTCATTAATGAACTCATCAGCAAATTAAATGCCAATCACTTCTACACAGTAGGTTATGCTGATGACCTGACAATACTAGTCTCTGGAAAGACAGCAAGCATAGTGTGCAATCTGACCCAAGCGGCTCTCTGTATAGTGGAGAGATGGTGCAGGGAATACGACTTAACCGTCAATCCAAATAAAACGGTTATAGTAATGTTCACACAAAAACGAATGCTGAATAACTATCATCTCCCAAGTCTTTTCAGTACAAAACTCCAGCTATTCTCTGAAGTAAAATATTTAGGTCTCACCTTGGACGACAAACTTAACTGGAATAAAAACATAGAAAACAAAATCAACAAAGCTAGTATAACTTTCTGGCAATGCAGAAATATAATGGGCAAAAGATGGAGTCTGACGCCAAAAATCATACTGTGGATGTACAAAACTGTAATTCGGCCCATGATCATGTACGGTTGTTCGGCCCATGATGTATGTACAGTGCTCTGGTATGGTGGACCAAGACAAATGAAGCCACCAATATAAAGAAGCTTCAGCGCTACCAAAGACTGGCATGTATGACTGCCACAGGCTGCATAAGGACTACGCCAACAGCAGCCTTTGAAGCGATGCTGGAGCTAACCCCGCTTTATCTACATATACAACAAGAAGTGACTATAGCTGCCATCAGGCTCAAGACCCTAAATCTTTGGAGTAAGAATAGTGTCCCTCATACAGGCATAATTGATAGAATTCACTCAAAAATTCCTATCCTACAAGCCACACCCTATAAGACTACTAAACAATTTGTATTCGATAAGAAGTTCAATATACAAATAAATGAAACCAGCCAGCCGGAAGAATTAAGCCCAAAAGTGCTTAGAGTTTTCACCGATGGTGTGTCGCTTCCCGGAATTCGGCTGCGTGGGCCAGCAACAGTGTCTTGAATGCCGCGGCCTTGTCAACTAGTTGCTAGCGACCTCGGAGTCGATGAGACGGTTAAAAGTCGCGCGCGGAGCCTCCTCTGAATAGTTAAATTTGAAGTTGTCTAATCTCTTGCATCTTTGCGTGACAACGAGTCTGGTCTCATACAATTATTGTTATAACCGTTTTGAGTATTGTTTGCGACCGTTAGTAGATTGCGCGCGGCTGGTGTTTTGATTTGACTGTCTAAAATTTGGGTTAATTGTGCGCGTCGTTTTGAATTTTGCTATTGAATATTTGGGTCTCGTTAAGACCACCTCGAATGGAGTGTCTGTTTTAAGCGTTACGTGACAGCGAGGCCTATCTTGAGTTCTGAATGATTAAATTAACTTCTATGCCATTAATTTGCATCGACGAGTTGTTTGTGTGACCTTTTAATATCGTACGAAGGAATTTTGCTTTGTCGGGAGAACGCTAGAATTTGTGACTCGAGAGGAGATCGCGTGTGCTCGATTATAATTTGTTGCTAAGTGAACATAGAAAATTGAACTTTGACCGACCCTTCTTTAGTTGTGCCGTGTGTCACTTGTTTGATTTCGTCTAACGTGGATTTAGTTAAATTTGAAGTTAATTAAATGTACAATAAAGTTGATAAACTAATATAGTGAAATAATAGCAGAAGTTTTCAATTGGTGAACGCCCATTAGAGGGATCGCACATTTGGAGAAAAGCAGCGCCTGTGGATCTGCGGTCCGACTAAATCGGGGATATCAGGTTACATCCATACACACTACTACACACTACTTACATACACCTCCATTACCACCTGACTGGTACCCTGTGGTTAACCCTACCTCCGGAAATCGGTAAGTTTTGTTGCTTGTCACCGTTTTAGAATAATAATCAATAGGCCATTGGGCCCCGCCCTCTGTTGCTCGTCGAGGGGACCACTCATTGGCCCTGGTCCAGTCGACCTTTGTCGGGGCAACTAAGGGCGTTAACAGGTAGTATTTATATACCAGCAGGTGAACTGTTTGCTTGGTTTTCACCCTAACAAAAAATACTTAAGACAAAATATGGTAATTAAAACGGCCTTAAAGCCTAAAATGAAAATTATTTGAGATTAATATTTTAAATGGCGAGTACATCACTCACCTTCCATTTGCTGAAGATATAGTCCTTATGGCAGAATCGGTAAAGGACCGAAGCACTATGCTCAATGACCTTAATAGTGTCTCCCATCGGAAAGGTCTTAAGATGAACATGTACAAAACAAGAATCATGTTTAATGTCCATGTCACACCTACGCCGGTAGTTGTTGGGAGCACAAATCTCGAAGTTGTTGACGAATATGTTTACCTGGGACAAATAGTCCGACTAGGTAAGTCCAACTTCGACCAAGAGGTTAATTGACGGATTCGACTTGGCTGGGCAGCTTTCGGGAGATTACGACACATCTTCTCGTTAGACATACCTCAAAATCTCCAATCTAGATTGTTCAACCAGTGCGTATTGCCAGTGATGACCTATGGAACTGAGACGTGGTCAACGTGGTCGCTCATCGAGCTATTGAGAGGGCTATGCTCGGAGTTTATGTTAGTAGTTATTTTCTAGTTCTAGTTCTGGTAGTAGATATCTGTAGTAGAATCAGAGTTACCGACATTTCAAAACAATTAGTATGCTGAAGTGGCAATGGGCCGGCCATATAACTCGAAGAACCGACAATCGATGGGGAAAAAAGTTTTTCGAGTGGCAGCTTCGTACCGGCAGGCGAAGTGTAGGGCGTCCCTCCTTTAGATGGAGTGATGACCTGGTAAGACATGCAGGAAGTCGATGGATGTAGGTGGCTCGGGACCGTGCTTTATGGCATTCCTTGGGGGAGGCCCATATTCAGCAGTGGAGTTGTGAAGGGCTGTAATGATGATGATGAATATTTTAAAGTTAAGGAATAAATGTTATTACATATATCATCGTAGTCGTTCACTGGTACAATCGTTTCATCATCAATTCGTTTACCGGTACACGGTTGCCACTCGACAACTCCACATCTATTGTCGGTTCCTCGAGCCATATGGCTGACCCATTGCCACTTCAGCTTAATGATCCGCAGAGATATTTTTGTTACTCTAGTTCTACTAGAATATCCTCATTTCTATGTCTATCACGCTGACAAACATTGCTTTTAACATTGCTTCACCACTGTTCTAAATATTTCAAAAACTGCAATTAATCAAGTTTAAAAGTAAAAGTTTCATTACATTTTGTAAAGAAAACTTATATTGAGGCTGAAAGACAAATACTCAACTTTAACAAAATTACAGTTATTAGCTAAGTGGTTGGTTTAACTTACATTTCTCTTTTATATAGAAGAAGGGTGGCAAACGATCACATAGTCCAAATGATAGTAAGTGGTGGCTGTGACCCATTAATTTATTTATTGTCGATTATGAATCAATATGTAGATGCAATATCATCCCCGAGGCCTAAGAATTAATGCCTTGTAGCAGATTATGAAATACAGCAGCTCTAGTCTGTTATTTAACGCTGGTATTTAACACTGGGTATTCTATGAGATTTCGACAGTAAGTGGCGGTGTAAGAATATTTACTAACCATGTTGTCCTGCGAGTGTCGTAAGAGGCGACAGAGCGAAACTAACTATAAGAGGGGTACTAAAATAAAATACTGCTAAACCTGCGGTTGCATCTACCGAGCATAGTAGCATTGATAAATAAGTTTTTTGAACCTTTGAGAATATCTATGGGGAAGCCAGCTGTCAATTCGTAGTACGCTGTAACAATAACCGTATCTGTTAGAACGTAGTCCTTCTCCGGCCAATTATATCCAATAATATCTTTAATAATATAGATGCAGCGTGTCTCCTCTTTTGGGTTAGTTTGAGAACACCTTTATGAAATTATTTTTGCTTTCCTTATAATATCAAAAACTAAACAAAATGGAATTTAAGTGCAGAAGCACGCCCTGACCAGTGCCTGAATCGTGTTCTAGAGTGTTGATTTGTTGTTTGCTGTTCTTCTCCCTTTAGTGTGTAACTGTGATATAACGTTTTCATTTCTATACCCGTACTACAAGACACCCTTAAGTTTGAAAGATTCTTACATCTTCATAATTACCAGGTCTTTAAAGTACACTGCTGTAGATGAATATCCTTATCCTGTGTATAATGTCCTCTAGACTGAACTTTGATCACGGCAATCAGTCTCAACGGAGACTAGCCATCTGCGCTTGATAGGCTTATAGTGCACAAATGTATGCGCGAAAACAGATGCACTCTCCATTCCTCTACTCTTGTAGTTCGTTGGGACGGTAGGTAATTCAATACGACCGGAGGGAGATCAGGCGCGGGATCAACGTATAGCCATTATTTTAACACCGCCAACTTCCTAACTCCGGGCTGCTACTAAGGCTTTTTAGACAGGATAACCCAAAAACTGATTTTGTATATACCCGCGAGTTCGAATCTGTGACCTTACAGTCAGCAATCACGTATACGATCACTAGATCAACGAGGCCATCGTTGTCTAGTGGTTATCCTCTATATGATGAAGTGATCCCTACAATTTGTTCAATCATTAATTAATTTGTAAAACAGAGACCTTGAATCTTTGAAAATAGAACTTATGGCGCGGGCTTATACACAGAGCTAATATATTATCAACATTTATTTTGCTTCACTGCGGTTCTATATCTTTATAAAGCCATTTGAAAACATCGTTATCCCCACATTCTCTTTGTGGAAAGAACCGAACCGATCAGTTTCAAAGATAATATACAAAACACGTATTCGATTTACCAATTGATTTAAGGAAAGGCATTCTTACATCCACAGGAAGACAGTTGCAGTCTCTGCGAATAGGTTTATATTAAGAAAATATCTGGTAACATAGAATTCTTATGTAAAAGTAGAAATTTCTTTAAAATGCACTTTAAAATTTTACCTAATAGAATATTGTAGGTTGATGTTCTTTTTAGAATAAGGGTGAGAAACGAGCACACAGTCTATTTGATGTTAAGCGGGTACTGTGGCCCATAGACTATATAAATTATCGTTGTAGCACGAATGGGTCATCTTAACCGGAGAAAAACCACGCTCTCACGCATTTCATATGTTGAGTATAGGGAACTGGAGAATTTTTTTACTGAAAACGAGCCATTTCATTTTGTACCTCAGGGGTGACAGCACATCTTCGCTTTGATTCTTAATTATGAATAGATGTAGATGTATATGGGCTTCAGCATCTACTTACCATCAGATAGGCTGGGTGTTCGTTTATCACCCTTATTCTATAAAAAAAGCTTAAAAATGTTTGAATTTGAAGCCATGACTTTCTACTATATTAAGCTACTGACGCTTCGAAATTCGTACAACACTTAACAGAAGTACGAGTAATGTTGTCAGCGTTACTCGGATGCTTTTTAATTATAATTAAAGAAGTTAACTTAAACAACAGCGTTTTACGTCCTAGTGTTGGAAAAAGCCACAAATAATTTCTAAGGGGGATTCTTAGGATACTTAGAGGGTGTCAACCGCGTTACCTATTTTGTGTATCCTATCAAGACAGGCAGGTGACTCAACTTACTATTAGTCGGGATTTGTTTGTCGGCAACTTTTTCTAAAAGTTGCTTAGCTAATCGTCGATTATTTGTTTTTTTTTTCTGTATTTTAAGGATAAGGCAAAAGAAAGTAATTTCAACTTAAAGTATATCAGATTAATAAAGTCTTTACAAAGCAGCTTGCATAACCAAGAAAATTTTAAAAGAATTGTTACTGCGATGCGGTTCCTCGAGGCATTTTTTCAAGGCGCAACTTACTCCCTCTTTAATTTTTGCAGACTAAATCGTTTTAAAGGATAGCTTGTATTATCTCTGAAATTCTTCGTAGTGTGCAAAAGAAACTTCAAAATTGTAATTTAGAATATTTATACCATTTTATAATATTGTGATTAATTGTGCCTTCATCATCCATCCATCCATCCAATCACCCTTATTATTTCTTGGGTCGATTTACGTTGCTGTCTATAACAAAACTAGTTTCAAACCAAGCAAGTGGCTATGTCCGATACCAAGAAACAATAAGATTAATTTAAAAAAAATATTTCGTATTATTGATCATAATATTTTATTTTTAAAAGAATGGCAACGCACCTTCCATTCCTCAGGTGTTGTGGATGTTCATGGGCGACGGTGATCACTTTCCCTCAGGTGAGGGCGCGTGCATGTTTGCCACATCTTCCATTTAAAAAAAAGACATAGACATCTGTAGTCAATTTGAAACAAAGAAGGCTACATATTCGTATATAGATTGTACTGACTCTGTATACGCATCAGACCAGAAAACAGTCCGAAGACGTTATTGTATACTTTCTGTATGTGTGAAAGGATAGATCTCATTTTTACTCACCCCGCACGAGTAATTATTATAATAATTCTTCTTTTAAAATAAAATTCTGTAGGTAGTTTCAGTTTTATTGAAAAATGCATTCTCCTTTTTTGCAAAGAGAATTTTAATATAACATTAAACAATACGTAATATTCTAGTAATATATTAGTACGCCTTCATTATCTTAGCTCAGTTTTAATTACTCGAAACTCAATTATTTTATTATAAAAAATGTGGTGTTAACGAATGTAGACCGGATTCTAATTCAAACAGGTATTTACTTACACATACATCTATTCATACTGAATAGTTAACCAAATAGAGCGTTCCGAGCAAGCACGTAAAATAGCGTTTACAATTTGAATGCTTCCATTAATGGTGTCTTCTGAAATACGGTTTGATTTGTTGGAATATGTGTATATATTTCTTTCGTGGTAGAGCCATGCTGCAGCTATTGTTGTAGCACAAGTGGGCACAAACGGGGAAGGACCGCTGTCACAGAATACTATCGTAAAATAGCAGCTTAATGCTTCTGTGTTACGTATGGTGAGTGTAGAGAACAGGAGACCCTTTTTACTCGAAACGAGGCAATTCATCTAATTCTATAAAATAATCCTAAAAGTTCACTTTTAATCCTTAATAATATTATAAAAGCGAAAGTGTTAGTGTGTAGTGTTAGTTTGTTGGTTTGCTCTAATTTCATGCAGTAACGAAGCTACAAATCGACATGTTTTTTAGTATTCCTACTCGTAATGTTGAATGAATTCTCTAGAGAGCCTTTATGGACAGGAGAATGACACAGCCTACTTTTAATCCTAGTAAAAAGGCAAGGTTCTCATGAAATAGATCTGGAGCGTTTTTCTCTAATAACTTTTTCTAGCTCAAATAGCTAAACAGGTTTTTTATGAAATTTAGGACTAGGAATAGCAGTGGAAATGAATATTTTGTGTGTGTCCGGATCGCTAATCAGACGAAATGACAATTTATTCGACACGAAGATCCAGACAGGGGCAGCTCCCTCTCTGGATCTTCGCGTCCACAGGCAGCAACCACTGAAGTTAATTTTTATTTTTATTTAAGCATACACAGGCATATGTAAACGTCTTACACTGCCTACAATAACACAAACGATACTTTTTATCCCGGTTAAATTCTCAGTTCCTATAGAGGCACGCTGCAGCTGTACTATGGCTGCAGCTCGAACATGACCAGAGAAGAGTAACGATTTCCCATTCCGCAGTACATTATTTATCATATTGTGTTATCCTTTCTTGTTATGTTGGTTTTTAACAAAGAATGATTTACATTAGTAGTATTTACCACTATTGAACCACTTCCGTATAATTAATGGAGAGATTACGAATAAAATAATTGCCTGCCTATTTTAATATTATAATTAATAATTGCAACGGTCATTTCAATTTAATCCCTTCAAATATATGCGAGATAACATTAATGATTGAGAAATTAAATTAAAATAACGAACATGAATCTGTAAATTGTGAGCAAGCTATAAACAACCCCTATAAAAGAAATGTAATATTCACTCATATATTTCGAATCACGGGAAATTAAAAACAGTATGTACTTAATGATGTTTCGAATTGTCACGAATGATCCAATCGAGAAGTTACCTATCCCACCTTTAAGATTTGGGTGGGATTAATTAAAATTAAAATTTGAATTTTACGTGGTAGAGCCATGCTGCAGTTATATTAGTAGTATAGTTGTAGCACGAATGGGTCGGCTTGACCGGGGAAGGACCATACTCTCACAGAATACGAGCGTAAAATAGCAGCTTAACGCTGATGTGTTTCGTGTGGAGTGTAGAGAACCGGAGACCCTTTTTACTGGCAAAGAGGCATTCTATCTTAGTCCTCACGGGTGACAACGCATCTGCATCTGTCTCTATTGAGGATAGAGGTGGTCTATGTGTTGTCGTTTGTCGCCCTTATCTTATATAAAAATAACGACCATGTGATTTACGGTTAACTGGGAGGCAGATTAATTAATTCAATAAAAGTTTGCTGCTTAACAGCGCCCTTACTGCAAATTATCTCATATTTTGGAAGGATATTTAACGTAGTTGCCATGCTTGTGAGGTGGTGTGGCAACCGCATTTTTTTTTGTACAGGTAGTTACTGATGCTTATCTCCTGTTTAATTTCTGCCTTCTATCTCTAACGATACCCACGGGGTGATATAGGCAGTGGCTTCTCTTACGCCATCCACCCACACAACGGCACGAATTAACAGATAATTGGTTGGAATTGAAATCGGAGCTGACATTTGTCAAAAATAATTATGTATTTTGTAGTCTAATTGCCAATTCGCCTGCAAAATGTGGCGATTATAGTAGATCTTCCTTAAAAAGGGAGGGATCCATATTTAGCACCTTTACGTATTGATGGAGGAGAAGAAAAAGTAATATTAAGTGCTTACATATCATTCTTTACCCGTCACCGTTACAGCCTATCCAAAGTCCAATAAACAAATCAGTAAAAAAAAAACATAAGGATACTTATTTATGATGCAATTTATACTATGTTTTAAAATAAAAGTCATAAATAATTCGAAAATATTTTACAAGTTTCAAAAGCTTTGCAAATTAAATTTAACTGAGGTATAATAGGTAAATAGGTTAAGCAGCTTTGTTCCCGCTAGCCCGTCTAACATATGCTACTGGAACAAAAAGAAAACCGCTACTAGAATTCACTTTAATTAATTCAGTAACCCTCTTCTAATTAACTATAAAAGAATAACCGTAGCCAGCTGCTCTGAATGCAGCTATTTGTTTACGTAATTTTAACTCTGTTATTTGTTTAAACTGCATTATTATCCTTTTTATATTAAAAATATAATGATTTAGCTATTAATTAATGGTATTTATTTGGAAAATAAAGTTTGCACGTAAATGTTTTAGGTAATTTTTTAAAGATTAGCCGAATTTTATACTTAAGTTCAAATGTATAAATAATGATATACCCTTATTCCAGTTTTTGAAAATACAAGTAAATAAGTCATCTTCTATTTTTTCAATTGTTCCAAATTGAATGTGATTTATGAGCAACAACATCGCGTACGCGCCCTCTTCTGTGAGCGATTCAATTCACAACGTTTTTGCCAACCGATCGACCGTTACGAATGTGTACGTGCGTAGTAAAATAGTAGGCGTTGAGAAATTTATGAATGACAATCAGTTAAATTAATTCATTACCACGCATTCTGAATTTAAAAGATAAAAAGGACAGAATGTTTGAGATTAGGCGTAAGGCTTTAAAGATAATGTCTACTACTACAACTAAGGTTATGTCTTTTATTTGGAATCTACCGAGGAGTTAATTGAATTATCTAAATCTACACTAATATTTCTCTTATTACCTAATTTGAACCTACGAGCTAGTCTGGCAGATGCAGGCTCTCTAGGAAATAAAAATAACTACTAGAATAATTGAAGCAACACAAGGAAACGATTTTTGAGTGTACATACATGAGTTTCATTCTGGTTACTCTGGGATCGATGTCTAGATTTATCCTCCGATCTGGACTCCAGGTTCTTTGGATACCCGATGACTCGTGGCAGTGGTAGCGATATGGATTTCGATATTAGAAATTCACTAATAAACTACATTAAGACTACTCTAGTATCCTACCAACTGTGCCAATTATGGATGTCGCCGCCGGAGGACCCAAAAAAACCAAAACTACTTTTATTAAATTTAATTTAAAATATATTACAACTAAAACGAACTAATACTTATTAAATCTAATTAAACCTACACCCCGCTCGATATTAGAAACGAAGTTTGGTGGCATCGTGGACTTTCGTATATATAATGCTGTCGGATGATCCACGGCAGCTACATTTACCACCAGGTTAGCAGAATTGCCACGCTACATTGGGTTTCTGGTAAAGTGCTATGTCGGTTGATATCGAGTGCGTCATTGTGAGTCCACGGCGACCGAGTTTCCCATCAAGTCAGCAAAACTGCCTCGTGGAAGCAATGTTGAAATGTAGTGTGGGAAAATGAGGTTACCGCGTAATTCGCGGTTTTGTAAGGGGCATCTATATATGTAACAAGCGTCGAAATATCTATGTTGCTCTTCTTTTTAGCCCACTCTAAAAAAAGGAGAACGTTTATTATTTCTATCTCTATATTTATAACTATTTTTTATTTGAATGTGGTGTACAAAAAGTATTTTTTTACTGATTATAAGTCAGTGCTTAGTCAAGTACTGGTGCAATACATACAATTGGACTGCATTTTTTAATGTATGTTTTGCAATGTCTTTGTCAATTGTTCACTAAATGCAATAATACAGTCCAATAAATAAAACAGGCCAAGAATTATGCGCACCGTCAGAATGGCGTTTTATGGGACAAATATCAGTTTTTTCCAGCAGGATATTACACAAAACCTGACGGAGTGCATAGATGAAGCAGATAATTGCTGCTTGGGGAAAGCGGATTCAGCGATATACCGAAATGTTGGTATGGTTCAACCAGAATCGTCTCTTTCAAAGTACAGAAGGGGCTGTATAATTGGAGCGACGGGCCGTTGTCCGGGAGATGGTCATAAAATCAAAGAACCACTCCTCATTGACGCGGTCATTGGCAATGTCATTAAACGCAACCTTCGCAACTTCTCCACCACCTGTATGGACTACAGAAAGGCATTCGACTCGGTACCTCATACATGGCTGAAGAGGGTCGTTGAGCTGTACAAAATTGACTATACAGTTAGAGACTTTCTTGCGTAGTGCATAGGCCAGTAGAGTACGATCCTTTGTCAGCTAAGGGAGCGAATGACGGCTGTGGAGAACCACATAAGGATAAGAAGGGTATCTCTTAGTGTGATTATTTAAGTATAATCTGGTTCTGCCTCTCTGTGAACCTTACTGGAGGGTTCCGGGAAAAATTTTAGCGTTGGAAGGGAGGTACAAAAGTGACCCACCTTTTCTATATGGATGATCTCAATTTATTCGCCTCCTGTCGCTCTTATCTTGTGGAATTACAAAACATTACTTGTGATTTTAGCAATTCTATACGAATGGAGCTATGATGGATAAGTCTTTCATATTGAAAAGAGTAGGGTTTTTAATTCTGAGTGCATAGACTTATCTATGCCCATCATCATAAGGACCCTTTCCGAGGCTGAAACATACCAATACCTGGGTTTGTTACAAAATATAGAAACAATCAACTTGCGATCTGTTTTTTTTTTATAGGAGAGGGGGCAAACGAGCATGCGGCTCACCTGATGGTAAGTGACTACCGCCGCCCATGAACAACTGCAACACCAGGGGAATCGCAGATGCGTTGCCGGCCTTTTAAAAAGGAGTACGCTCTTTTCTTGAAGCTCTAACTTTTTCTAAAAGTTGCTTAGCTAATCGTCTATTATATGTTTCTTTTCTGTATTTTTAATGATACGACAAAAGAAAGTAATTTCAACTTAAAGTATATTAGATTAATAAAGTCTTTAAAAAGCAGCTTGCATAACCAAGAAAATTTTAAAAGAATTGTTACTGCGATGCGGTTCCTCGAGGCATTTTTTCAAGGCGCAATTTACTCCCTCTTTCATTTTTGCAGACTAAATAGTTTTAAAGGAGAGCTTTCTTGGAAAAGTATAATTTTGGTATTATCTCTGAAATTCTTCGTAGTGTGCAAAAGAAACTTCAAAATTGAAATTTAGAATATTTATACCATATTCTAACATTGTGATTAATTATGCCTTCATCATCCATCCATCCATCCAATCACCCTTATGATTTCTTGGGTCGATTTATCTTGCTGTCTATAACAAAACTGGTTTCAAACCAAGCAAGTGGCTACGTCTGATACCAAGAAACAATAAGATTAATTAAAACAAAATACTTTGTTACATAATATTTTGTTTTTATTTTTAAAAGAATGGCAACGCACCTTCCATTCCTCTGGTGTTGTGGATGTTCATTTTTTTTTATAGGAGAGGGGGCAAACGAGCATGCGGCTCACCTGATGGTAAGTGACTACCGCCGCCCATGAACAACTGCAACACCAGGGGAATCGCAGATGCGTTGCCGGCCTTTTAAAAAGGAGTACGCTCTTTTCT
This sequence comes from Parnassius mnemosyne, assembly GCA_963668995.1. Taxonomy (NCBI): domain Eukaryota; kingdom Metazoa; phylum Arthropoda; class Insecta; order Lepidoptera; family Papilionidae; genus Parnassius; species Parnassius mnemosyne. Next base: position 1,023,416 of record CAVLGL010000077.1, on the reverse strand, counting down.
TGAAGGTCCCTAAGTCGTATCGGTCCGGAAAAATCGCTGATGGTAATCGATTCCACAAGGAGGTCATGCGAGGATGAAAACATCTTCTAAATCGCACAGTGGTGGACCGCCAATCATCCAGATGGTGTGGATGGTATCGGGAGTTCTGCCGCGATGTGCGTTCGTGAAATTTGGCGGCTGGGATTAATCTGAACAATTCCTCAGAGCACTCCCCATGGTAGATGCGAAAGAAAATGCAAAGGGATGCAACATCTCTTCGCAGTGCCAATGAATCGAGCCGATCGGAAAGGGCTCGGTCGTCGACAATTCGAGCCGCTCTGCGTTGGATGCGGTCAAGTGGAAGGAGCTGGCACTGGGGAGCCGCTGCCCAGAGATGGGAACAGTATTCCATGTGAGGCCGAACTTGCGCCTTGTAAAGTAGCAGGCGGTGTGCCGGCATGAAATACTGTCCCGCTCTGCTGAGCACGCCAAGCTTTTTAGAGGCCAATTTGGCCTTCCCTTCCAAGTGACCACGAAACTGCACGTCACTCGATATGTCGACTCCGAGGATACCGATACTGGCTGAGGCAAGAAGGGGAGTGCCTTGAAACTGAGGAGATACGACAAAGGGGTTCTTTTTAGCGGTAAACGCGCAAACTTGTGTCTTCTGAGGATTAAATTGGACTAGATTTAGTCGCCCCCAATCCGAGACTTTGTTCAGCAAAGACTCGACTTCAGACACAAGTTTGTTCCGGTACTCAGCGACGTTTTCCCGAGAAATATTGGCACGGCCGGTGTATAGAGCATCACCAGTGCTGTCATCCGCATAGCAATGAATGTTACCAGTTAGCAACATATCATTGATATGTAGAAGAAACAGCGTTGGTGATAGCATGCAGCCTTGTGGAACACCAGCGTTAATAGCCTTGTAGTCAGAGCATGCACCGTCTACAACGACCTTGATGCTCCGATCTGCAAGGAAGCTGGTGATCCAATTGCACAATTTCTCGGGAAGCCCATAGGAAGGGAGCTTCGAAAGAAGTGCTTTGTGCCAAACCCGATCGAAGGCCTTCGCAATGTCCAGACTAACGGCCAAAGCCTCCCCCTTGGACTCTACTGCCTCCGCCCATCTATGGGTCAGGTAGACCAGAAGATCACCAGCTGATCGACCCCGACGAAAACCGTATTGGCGGTCACTAATCAGCTGGTGGTCCTCAAGGTACGGGATGAGCTGGCAGTTAATAATGGATTCCATTATTTTGGAGAACAAGGAGGTGATCGCGATAGGCCTATAGTTGGATGGGTCTGAGCGGTCGCCTTTTTTAGGGATCGGGTGGACAAAAGCTGTCTTCCATGAATTCGGGACTACGCCTTGGGAGTAGGAGTACCGGAAAAGACGCGTTAGGACCGGTGCCAACTCCGAAGCACACGTCCTCAGCACAATTGGGGGGATTCCGTCAGGCCCACTCGACTTCTGGATGTCCAGGGAGAGCAGTGCTTTGCGAACCGAGCGCTGTGAGAACAGCACATCCGGCATGGAGCACTCACACCGCGGGATGGTCGGCGGTGTTTTCCCCCCGTCATCAAGAGTCGAGTTGGACGCAAAAAGGGAGCCTAAAAGGTCGGTTTTGTCTTTTGCGTCATGAGCCAGTGAGTCATCCTCCCTGTGCAGAGATGGTAGTGATGGCTTACAGAAATTCCCTTGGACAGCCTTGGCGAGAGACCAGAATGCACGGGTTCCTGAAGGAAGGCGAATTAGTTTCTCGCCAATTCTGCCTATGTGCTCTGACTTTGCCTTGGCAATAACTCTTTTGAAGGACCTGGAGGCGAAGTTATACTTCTTTTTAAGTGTGCTAGTATTTACATTCCGAGTCGCCGAAGCCGCAGCCTAGGCTTGATAACACTCCTGCTTACTGCGTAATGCAGTCTTACAGGAGCGACCAAAACAAGGCTGATATCTGCCTCCGATGGGTACCATAGATGATGGAATAAATAGTTCCATTCCCTGTAGCACCACATCAGTGACAGAGTCAGCAACAGCGCTGGGATCATCCGGCGAGAAGCAAATGTTTTATGCACGCTTGACCAAAGTGCTTAGCAGCCATTTGGCGGGCGTTAATATGACACACGCATATAACGGTTGGATCATGCCTATTATTATGTATACCTTTTGCATATTCAGATGGACTCAAACTGAACTTAACGCCCTGGATAGAGAAGTCCGTACTACCATGATGTCTGAGGAGGTTTTACAAGGCTCAACAAGACCCTTTCGTAGATACGATCGGCTCCCTTGACTGGCTACGGTCTGTTGAGCTCTTTGGAGCAACCGAGAGTTTTGTCTGTGTAATACAGGATAAGGTAATTAAGACCTCTAACTACCGGACATAGATCCTAAAGGATGGCGCCGTCGACATCTGACGAGCTTGTCGCCATCCCGGTGAGTTACTTAGGAATATCGTATCCAGTTGTTCGGCTCTTTATGTCTCTGAGTACTTGCACGTACACAATCTAATAGCCAGGATTATACATCAGGAGCTCGCTCTGAAATACGGTCTCGTGGATCGGAAACTGCCTTATTATAAGTACATGCCAGAAGCCGCGCTCAAAAATGATCGCGCTAGGCTCTGCTGGGATCAGGCCATCATCACAGACAGCACTATTCTTGCGAATAAGCCTTATATTTTGCTGATGGACGGGGCACAGTCAAGGATATTTTTGGTTGAAATTATCATTCCTTATGACGAGAACAAGGTGAAAGCCGAAACAGATAAGCTGACAAAATATCTGGACCTGGCTCACGAAGTGACCGACATGTGGGGTGGTCTGCCGACCGAAATTATTCCTGTGGTCGTTTCTGCGAACGGAATAATCCCAGTCAGCCTCTTGGGTCATCTGAGGCGACTGGGACTCTGTGACGGACCGCTCCAAGCTCAAATGCAGAAGGCGGTGCTCCTAGATACCGACCGCATCGTCCACCGATTTCTTTTCCTTTCTCCCTAACCCTCGGCCGTTTGGTCTCCCCTGCCGAGGGCTTCCATCTGGTTGGGTTTTTGGTTAATGTAATTTTTATGTATTTATATAACTTTATTGATATTTATGTATGTTTACCATGTTATTTTAAAATTAAATATTTATACTGCCCAACCAGATGAGAAAAATTTATAGATACCCCATAACAATAATAAATATTTTATTGTCTTAAATAAATAACAAAAGTTTATGAAGTATATGACTCCTAAACTAGACGAGAAAAAAAGATAAACAATTTCAAATTTAACAAAAAAAAATTAAATTAAAGAATTAAAAATAAAATATAATGAAGTATGTTTCTATACATCTATACAATAACTATAATTAATATATGTATATAAATATTAAAGAATTTGTATATACAGGGTTATTTTTCAGAGTAGCCAAATTTGAAACGCCAGTTCAAATATATATATATATATATATATATATATATATAAGTAATGATATACCGTTATTACAGTTTTTGAAAATACTAATAAATAAGGCTTGTAATTGTAATTGAAGTCATCCCAAATTGAATGTAATTTATGGGCAACAACGTTTTTGCCTACCGAGGGACCCTTACGATTGTGTGCGTTCTGTTATACGGGGCTGCACGAAATGTCTTTTGAAAAACAATTTAGAAATTACAACTAGATTTTCTTATAGAATGACACAAGTTAGGAATTGAAATTGAGAGGCGGGTATTTCGGATGAGAGTGTATGACTGACTGGCGGTACTGCAAGTGTTGAAATAAGAAAGTACCAAGCTACTAAGAGAGTGATGACTATGTGCTTTGTGTCAGCGGATCTCTATTAACCCTTGTGTGACTGACAAGGTACCTGGGTAACTTTAGCGTTTTTAAATCACTAATATTCTGTTCTCCAAAAGCAGCGGATCTTGTACCTTTGTGACATCTTTCAGCAGCGTTGTTGGTACTTCCTAGACCTTTTTTATTCAATTTAGAATTTATTTTACACTAAAAAGAAATTTGTTTCTTTGTTCAGCTTTAGATGACGGAGTAGGTACCCGGGTATCTTTAAGCTTTTTTACATATTTATTATATAAAATCAGTTAAAACTCGTAGAAGCAATACTATTATTGCTTTTATGTCTAAAATAAAAATTCTTCAAACAAAATTACAATGTTTATTGAGCTTTTTGTTTACAAATGTTACAAGTTGGTTTATTTACACAATGTTCATTACAGATCGGTTTGTGACAAATCGAACAAACTTTTCTAGTTTTGCGTTGCTTGTGACTCAATTCTCTGTAAATAAAGCAACTGCCTACTAAGGGTATGCGTCCAGTTTTGTCACGGGGTGTCTGAATGTGGTCTTCAGCAACCACTTCTTGAAACAATTGCTGCCCAAGTACAATTTCAATTGAAGTACGTGTAAAGTAGTGTCCCATCACTCTTGGAATGCTGGAGCGATTCTGTATGGCAGGAAGGCATAACTGTTTTGCATGGTCTTTCAAAAAAAGTCGTCGGCTATCAGTGCGTCTAACGTTTTCATTATATTCCAAAAATATAATGTAAGAAGCCAGGGCAGCAACATCTGTGATATTGTAAAATAACGCAAGCGGCCTACGATTTGTTCTACGTTTTGTATATTCCGTCACCATGTTATTCATTGTGTCAACGCCACTTTTGGTTTTATTGTAATATTTGATAATACTCGGCTTCTATCTATCTATATCTATATTCTTCTAAAAATCTAAGACCGTCTTTTCACTTGGATTCATTGGGTTTATAATGTTTTTTCAAATTTTCACTGAGCATCCTCCACATGTCGCAAATTGGCGCAGCTTTGTCGGTTTTTGCACGTTCATTACGTGTGCTTTCATTGTCAAATCAAATGAATCTCAAAAACATTTTGAATCGGTCACGAGACATAGCCGCTCATATCAGAGGCAAATATTCTAACTTCCACATTTCGGAAATATGTTCTTTATTAGATCTATGTACACCAGCTGCAAGAAGTATTCCCAGAAATGCATCAAATTCTATTTCAGTAAAGGATTGAAAGTTTTTTTGAAATCGCCGGTTTTTAGCCATTATTTTTCTGTTATAATCATCCGTTACTTTTTGGGCTTTTCGATTGGTTTCTCTTAGAATAATATCACACATTTCCGTAGATATGATTATTTTGAATATTTCTTTTGCCGAGTAGGATGCGGTGTAATTTACTGCTCCAGGTTTTTGACGTAAAATATTGCGATGAACTGTCTGAGCTTGTGGAAATGCATCCCTGTACCATTGAGTGCCATCTTTATTCAATAAATTCGACTCTATGGGCGGTTCTTCTTCATCTTCGTCATCAGAGTCATAGTACTCTTCTTCCTCAACTACAGGATTTTTTTCTGAATTTGACTCTTACGAATCCATAGCTTCCGGTTCCAGCACAGATTCATCCCAGTCAGACGCAGTGTATGGCTCTTCTTCCGATTCCGAATCATCTAGGGCGGCTCTCAACTCGGCAGATGTCAATCTAAAATAACATATTTTTTATTAGAAACTCAAGTAGATCGTTTGATTTATTAGTCTTGGACATCCAAAATTTAAATTTGAATATAAAATAATAATTATTGTTTGCTTACCTTTTGTTCCGCCACTTCGGCACGGAATATCCGCTTGGACCAGCTTTTTTTGTGACACACTATCAAATAATTTAGAAAAACACGTCTTTACACAGTGAATTTGCTTGCACAAATGCTCGGATGCAACGAACCATGCAGGAGAGCAGCATGTTCCGACAAGAAAAAACTTGTAAAACAAAGTTGAAACACATCTAGAGTGCAGTAATAATCTTAACACAGGACGCACTATGAGTAACAAACAATTACAATTTGCGTAAATTTAAATTTTTACCCCCCAAAATATATTTTGTTCGTCAAATGGTATCAATAAATAAAATTAATTTTCATATGACTGTGTGGGGAAAATCTAAATACAAGTCATTTTATCTTGTTTATCTAAATATTCATGGTCAAATATTAAATACACCTTAAAAAATCCATATAAACGTCAAAAACATGTTAAGAATTCTAGCAGGTACCGGGGTACCTATACCATCACTAGAATGTATTTTATTTCACAGTCACACAGGGGTTAAAAGGGAATCTATAACAACCACCCGTTGAGAGGAAACTACCCTTGAGTGAGTTTACGGCTACTCTATACGTAGCTGTGGTTGATCAGCGTGATGATGATTTTTTGTATTTTCTTTGTTAAAATTAAAATGCTCTCTGAAATACTTCTCTCTATTACAAACTATATAGGTTATAATAGATATGCAAAGTGTTACAGATATAAGACTTATTATAGAGAAACTAACATTATACAAATTTGGACTATCCAGGGTGTCTAGTTATTTGATAATCTGATCGGAATCAATGTTGTAAGATTTTCTAAATTCAAATTTTTTACATTTATAGAAGACGTAAGGTTAACTAAAAATTTGTTAAGGTTACCTTACTTACAACAACTATCATTAATTATATTAAAATCCGAATATATTTCGGTAACATTTATACTAGAGCAGAGCTTAGTTTCTAATTTCAAATTCTTATGGAAAACTACATAATCAAGTTGAATTGTGAGTAAGCCCATTCCGGATAGAGTGTATTAAGTTAAATTGTTACTACACTCCACTGATAACTTAGTGGGTTTGGCTTGAACATAAATCCATTTGTTGTTGTATAGTTTATGACATATATCCAGATCACCAGAAATTAGTCTAAATGGACAGTTATCTGGGATTGATATCAAGGCTCAATGTACCAACAGGGTCGAAGAATATACCAGGGCTCTTGTCGATGCGTTCAATATATTGACCATTGCCGGTTACAAGAATAATAGCACAAAATGTGGTGGCGGTTCTGTAAATAATAATTAAGAGCTTACTAAGTCTAGATTGTATAATAACGTGTATATAATGTAAAAGAAAAGTGTATAAAGGAACTGTAAGTGTTAAAATATATGTCCTAAAACGAATGTAATTTTGATATTTAAGAACTTATGTCATGAGCGTGTTTCACTTCTTCGAAGTGGTGTATAACATGGCGTCTGTTAATAAGGAGAGTAAGGGTATTATTACTGTAGACCTTGACAAATTTGTAAGGCCCCTTCCAAATGGGGGAGAGGGCTTTGCGAAGACGAATATGATTTTTGATGTAGACGTAATCTCCTATTTTATATTTGACCATGCGAGTGTTTCTGTCGTAGTATGTTTTAGACCTTTCTTTGATATTTATATGTTTTGTTGGGCTTTCTCTCGAGAAATCTTTAATCGATGCTGAAGCATTTTAATGTAATCAGGATAGATAACGTTACTTTTTGATTCGAAAACAGCATCGGGAATATACGGCTTATGACTAAAAAGAAGTTCGTAAGGAGTGAACTGAGTTGTTGTATGGACGTTACTGTTGTAGGCTAACATCGCCGTATAGACGTATTTGTGCTAATCGGTTTGGTTTTCGTTCACGAAGGACTTAAAAAACTCTTTCAAAGTGGCATGTCTCCTTTCGAGAGCACCTTGAGTCTGGGGATGATACGAAGAGGATCATATCTGTCTTATTTTTAAAAATTCACATGTACGTTTGAAAAGGTCAGCCGTAAAATTTGTTCCTTGATCGGTAATTATGGATTTAGGGATCCCAAATTGTGAAATGAAGTAAACTAGAGCTTCGCATGATTATTCTGCGGTGACGTTGGAAATTGGATAGGCTGTAGAAAATTTGGTTAGATCACATTGGAGAGTGAGTATAAATCGGAGTTTGTGAAAACCCGCTTCGGGTAAGGGGCCTACTATGTCTAGGCTTATTTTCTCAAATAGGCGAGTAGAAGTGGTTGTGATTTGCATAGAAGACATCTTGCGTAACGGTTTATTCGTTTGGTAAAGTTTGCAATTTTGTGTATATCTCTCTATATCTGCGCGCATGTTTTTCCAATAATAACGTTCTTTAATTCTATTATATATTTTATTTTATCCTAAGTGATCGGCTATTGGTATATCGTGATTTTCTTTTAGAATTTTCGATATCTCTCTTGGTACAGGGTATATTATGGACTTATTGTTACTTTATTTAATTGTTATCATATTTATTTCTGTATATAAACATGTGTAATTGGAAATGAAATAAATATTTATTTTTATTTTCGGAAAGTGTTTTTCACTTCTCAGTCCTCAGACTGGAATTCAACTACATTTACTGGCCGAAACCAAAGCAAATGCAGCGTGAGGTATGTATATTTATGTGTTCATGAGGTACTATTTCGTTTTCTTCTATCTGCATGAATTTCCTGACAATTCTGCATATATTTAATATAGCAGCTTTTTGTAGTGTAATGTAGAGGGTTTCCTTTAGGTCTAATAGTGTTAAGCTATGGAGGAAATGATTTCTTGTGGAGAGGTCTATAGGAACTACATATACTTTTTCTTGTCGCCGGATTTTAGTCACTTCATATTTGAGCTCCGCGTACTTACTAATTTTTTCTGTGATTTTCTTCTGTATGTTGTTTGTGTTGGGGACTGCAATGTCTATCAGGTAAGTAATTTTATTTATTTTGCCTTGTAGGATTATATCTGGTCTGTTATAATGGATTGCCTTGTCAGTAAGAATGGCGCGGTGGTACAAAAGCTTATGTGTGGTATTTTCTAGAGTCATTTTTGGTGTATAATTATAGCAGGTAGTGTTGGTATTTTTAATGAGGGCGTGTTTGAGTGCTAGTTTTTGGTGAATGACATTGGCCACCTGGTTGTGCCTGTGGGTGTAGTTGGTCTGTGTCAGAGCTGTGCATGCGCCTGTTATGTGTTGGATGGTTTCTGGGTGGATGTCGTATTTGCGACATTTGTCATTAATTACTGTAGGATCTTTTATTATGTGTTTTCTGTAGTTTTTTGTGTTTATGATTTGATCTTGAATAGCTAATATGAATCCTTTTGTTTCTGGGAATAACTTGCCTATTTTCAGCCATTTTTGAAGCTAACTTATTTATATGTGATTGCTCCGAGGGTGAGGTGTGAGGGTGCCTACCGTGGAGTACTTTCCTCTTTCAATCTTCAATTTATTGTATCTGCTGGCTATCATTGGTAGTGTTTTGGGTTTCTATTTGATTACTAAGGTTAAGTGGCGTGTAGTTATTATCATTTGTAACTATGGCTTTATGTATATTACTAGTGTGGGATTTTGTATAAAAGAACGATTTTAGTCGATCAACTTGTTTCTGCCTTAGGTGCTGAATATATATTAGACCTCTCCCTCCATGTTCCCGTTTTATGGTTAATCTTTCTATGGCGGACTCAGGGTGCAGGTTGTTATGATTCGTAAGTGTTGTTCGTGTAATACGTTCAAATTGTTCTGTGTCAGTTTTAGACCATTTTATAACCCCGAATGAGTACGTTAATACGGGGATGGCGAAGGTGTTTATTGCTTTGATGAGATGTTTACCTGAAAGTTGTGTTTTACAAACGGCGTTAAGTCTTCTCTTGTATACCGTAGTTAGTAAACTTTTTATTCGTACGTGGTCAAGACCTTTAAGTTGCACATACCCTAAATATTTATACAAGTCAGTCGATTCCATTGCTGTAATAGCATCCGTGTCATTCACTACATAGTCGCCAGGTCTTACTTTGCCTCTTACGATGTGAAGTGTTTTACATTTATACAAACCAAATTGCATATTAATATCGTTACTAAATTCTGCTGTAATATCTACTAATTTCTTTATATCTTTTTCTGTTTTTGCGTATAATTTGATGTCGTCCATGTATATAAGATGCGATACTGTTGTTTCGTCTGTATTGTTTTTGACACTATATCCTGCCCCACAGCTCTGCAGCAAATGAGACAGAGAATTTAGGGCGAGACGGTGGTGGTTTAACGGTGGTAGAGCCCTGCACCAGTTTTTTGCTGTTGCACGTATGGGCCGGCTCGAGCCGGGTTGGTACCACGACCTCACAGAATACCGGCGTGAAGTAGAGGCTCTGCTTCTGCGTTTCGTCTGGTGAGTGCAGGTGGCCGGAGGCCCAATTCCCCCCCCCCCCCCCCCATCAACATGGTAGCGGAATTAGACAATAGACTACCCCAGGAGGGTACCAGTACCCCTGGAGAATCCCTCGCTGAGCATCCACGACCATGTTATTCCAATCCTGAGCGTGGGTGCTCAGGCTGCCCCGCGTATTCTGGGGGGGGCAAAATTCCGCTCAAAAACAAAACTGCTCGGGGCAAGCTGAGCAACAATACCAAGGCGACCCCTGCCACGCTATCCGTGAATTTCTGCAACATCAGGGGACTTCACTCTAACCTAAACGCCGTCCACTACCATCTCGAGACGGCGAAGCCGGCCTTGCTCTTTTTGACCGAGACGCAGGTTTCCTCTCCGACTGATATTTCGTATCTCTCCTGCCCGGGGTACAAATTGGAGCACTCCTTTGTGCCTCGGGCTGGAGTTTGCGTGTATGTTAGAGAGGACATCTGTTCTCGATGCCTCGGCAGTCTTGAAGGTTCGGACCTGTCCATCCTTTGGCTACGCGTAGACAGCGACGACCATCCGCGCGTCTACGGGTGCCTCTATAGGTCCCATAGCGGTAATGCCGAAACAGACCGACTCATCGACCACGTCCAAATGGCTACAGATTCCTTGCTACAATAGGTCCCATCCGCAGAGATCGTGATCCTTGGCGATTTTAACGCCCACCATGCCGAATGGCTCGGTTCACGTGTAACCGATCATGCGGGGAGATCTGTTTATGACTTTGCCTTGGCATATGGTCTGACACAACTGGTTACTTCGCCTACGCGGATTCCAGATGTGGAGGATCATACACCTTCCCTGTTGGACCTTCTGCTGACCTCTCATCCGGACGGATATCAGGTTTCCGTCGATGCCCCTCTCGGCTCTTCGGACCATTGTCTGATCCGGAGTATGGTGCCACTCACGCTCCCTTCGCGGTTGCGTTCTGCAGGTTGCCGCCGTGTTTGGCATTACAGGTCGGCGGATTGGGACGGAATGCGGTCTTTCTTTGCATCCTACCCATGGGGGCGGGTTTGCTTCTCGCCGGATGATCCCAGTGCTGTTGCTGACTCTGTCACTGATGTGGTACTACAGGGAATGGAACTATTTATTCCATCATCTGTGGTACCCATCGGAGGCAGATCTCAGCCTTGGTTTGGTCGCTCCTGTAAGACTGCATTGCGCAGTAAGCAGGAGTGTTATCAAGCCTGGGCTGCAGCTTCGGTGACTCGGGATGTAAACACCAGCACACTTAAAAAGAAGTATAACTTCGCCTCCAGGTCCTTCAAAAGAGTTATTGCCAAGGCAAAGTCAGAGCACATAGGCAGAATTGGCGAGAAACTAGTTCGCCTTCCTTCGGGAACCCGTGCATTCTGGTCTCTCGCCAAGGCTGTCCAAGGGAATTTCTGTAAGCCATCACTACCATCTCTGCACAGGGAGGACGACTCACTGGCCCAAGACGCAAAAGACAAAGCCGACCTTTTAGGCTCCCTTTTTGCGTCCAACTCGACTCTTTATGACGGGGGGAAAATACCGCCGACCATCCCGCGGTGCGAGTGCTCCATGCCGGATGTGCTATTCTCACAGCGCTCAGTTCGCAAAGCACTTCTCTCCCTGGACATCCAGAAGTCGAGTGGGCCTGACGGAATCCCACCAATTGTGCTGAGGACGTGTGCTCCGGAGTTGGCACCGGTCCTAACGCGTCTTTTCCGGTACTCCTACTCCCAAGGCGTAGTCCCGAATTCATGGAAGACAGCTTTTGTCCACCCGATCCCTAAAATAGGCGACCGCTCAGACCCGTCCAACTATAGGCCTATCGCGATCACCTCCTTGTTCTCCAAAATAATGGAATCCATTATTAACTGCCAGCTCATCCGGTACCTTGAGGATCACCAGCTGATTAGTGACCGCCAATACGGTTTTCGTCGGTGTCGATCAGCTGGTGATCTTCTGGTCTACCTGACCCATAGATGGGCGGAGGCAGTAGAGTCCAAGGGGGAGGCGTTGGCCGTTAGTCTGGACATTGCGAAGGCCTTTGATCGGGTTTGGCACAAAGCGCTTCTTTCAAAGCTGCCTTCCTATGGGCTTCCCGAGAAATTGTGCAATTGGATCACCAGCTTTCTTGCAGATCGGAGCATCAAGGTCGTTGTAGACGGTGCATGTTCTGACTACAAGCCTATTAACGCTGGTGTTCCACAAGGCTGTGTGCTATCACCAACGCTGTTTCTTCTGCATATCAATGATATGTTGCTAACTGGTAACATTCATTGCTATGCGGATGACAGCACTGGTGATGCTCTATACACCGGCCGGGCCAATATTTCTCGGGAAAACGTCGCCGAGTACCGGAACAAACTTGTGTCTGAAGTCGAGTCTTTGCTGGACAAAGTCTCGGATTGGGGGCGACTAAATCTAGTCCAGTTTAATCCTCAGAAGACACAAGTTTGCGCGTTTACCGCTAAAAAGAACCCCTTTGTCGTATCTCCTCAGTTTCAAGGCACTCCCCTTCTTGCCTCAGCCAGTATCGGTATCCTCGGAGTCGACATATCGAGTGACGTGCAGTTTCGTGGTCACTTGGAAGAGAAGGCCAAATTGGCCTCTAAAAAGCTTGGCGTGCTCAGCAGAGCGGGACAGTATTTCATGCCGGCACACCGCCTGCAAATTTACAAGGCGCAGGTTCGGAATCACATGGAATACTGTTCCCATCTCTGGGCAGGGGCTCCCCAGTGCCAGCTCCTTCCACTTGACCGCATCCAGCGCAGAGCGGCTCGAATCGTCGACGACCGAGCCCTTTCCGATCGGCTCGATTCATTGGCACTGCGAAGAGATGTTGCATCTCTTTGCATTTTCTTTCGCATCTACCATGGGGAGTGCTCTGAGGAATTGTTCGGATTAATCCCAGCCGCCAAATTTCACGAACGCACATCGCGGCAGAACTCCCGATACCATCCACACCATCTGGATGATTGGCGGTCCACCACTGTGCGATTTAGAAGATGTTTTCTTCCTCGCACAACTTCCTTGTGGAATAGTTTACCACCAGGGATTTTTCCGGACCGATACGACTTAGGGACCTTCAAGAAAAGAGCCTACTCCTTTTTAAAAGGCCGGCAACGCATCTGCAATTCCCCTGGTGTTGCGGTTGTTCATGGGCGGCGGTAGTCACTTACCATCAGGTGAGCCGCATGCTCGTTTGCCCCCTCTCCTATAAAAAAAAAAAAAAAAAAAGAAAAAAAAGAGACAGAACCACAGTGGGCTTAGAAAGTCACCTTAGCAGATGCCTTTTTTGATGGAAATATGTCGTGTTGTGATAGTATTTTTGTCACAATTTATTTCTAGTGTTGTTTTCCATTGTAACATTATACGTCGTAAGAAATCTATTATTTTTGGGTTTTTCCTGTAAATCTCTAATATTTGTTACAATCAAGAATGAGGAACACTGTCAAAAGCATTTTTATAATCAATATAGGTGCAATGCAAATTTCCGTTTTAGAGGTAGCATGTTTATGAATAGTGGAATAAATAATCAGCTGTTCCTTGCATCCCACGTGGCCCTGTCTACATCCCTTCTGTTCCTCTGCTATTATATTGTAGTATTCGATGTGTGAGTGAATTTTCTTTGTAATTGCAGATGTTAAAGTTTTGTAAATTGTGGGTAGACATTTAATTGGTTGGTATTGGGAAGGCTGAAGTGAATTCTTTTTTTAGGTTAAGTAATTCCTGTTGCAATAAATTCGGGCGAGTTCTGTTGTCCTACTATAATATCTATTAAATGTTTTGCTATAGATTTGTATAATGTGGTTAACATTTTGTACCAGAAATTATGTATTTTGTCTATACCAGGCGATATCCAATTATGTAATCTAGCTGTAATATGTGTAATGTCTGACTCTGTCATCTTTGCGAATTCCAACCCGTCAATATCACTCCATTTTGCTTCTTTTTTCACTATCCAAGATGCTTTGTCGTTGTGTTGTTTTTGCTCTTCCCAAATACTAGCCCAATATGCTTCTAGTTGTTCTTTTGAAGGTAGGTTAGATGTGTTTGTGATATGTTCATCAATTGTGTCTGTTTGTGGTTTTTGGTTCCTATAAAACTTTGTTCGTTTGTTGCAAATGTGGTTTTATCTTTTTTTCTTCGCTGTAGTGCCTTTTTGTACCTTTTGAGATTGTGAACTTTGAGTTCTAGTTTTTGTTTTAAGGTGTCTAGAAATTCTTCAGGTCTTGTGTTACTTTTTTCGTGTCGTGTGTGCATGGAATTGTTCCTAAATATGAATTCAACTTTTTTTTACTAATTTTTTAGATCTACAACCGTTAATATACTAAATGAGTCTGCCTATGTTTGCCCGTATTTTTTCAGTGTCATATTTTGTCTTGTTCTTGTTGCTTTTATGTGGTCTGTGATTTTAAAGTTCATTACTTCAGATATTACTACCGCTGTGCAATATATAAGTAAATGTCTGTCTATGAGTTGTGTGTCATCAGATATATATCGTGTGAGTATAGTTTCATTGAATAAATTTATCAGATGAAATAGTTTAAACGAGTATTTAAGTTTGGGTAATCTTGGTCGTGCTCCTGGATCCATCCCAGAGTATCGTCTTATTGTTGTTCTAAATTTCTCATTAATTTCTTGAATATATGTATCTCTTGTTAAGTGTTGATCTGGAACAACTACGGTCTCAATGTCATTTTCTAGTGTTAGTATTATCGATTCGGTTTATGTGGATGTGTGTGATGTTTGTGTGTAGGCTTGTGAATGGTTGTATGGCTGAGGTTGTGCATAAATGAGTAGTGATTGATTAAGTGATTGTGGTTGTACATGATGACTATTTTCATTTGTGTTTTGTTTGGTATTATTAGTATCTACATAATTATTAACCACTTCTTCTTCCAGTAATTGTATTCGTACTTTTTCTTTTAATTGATATATTTCTTCTTGAAATAGAAGTTTATTCCTAACTATGGTTCTTCTTAGGTCTGAGATTTTTTGTTCCGAAACGGTAATTTATGGATATTATCGAGTGAAAAGTGCCTATAATTGTTGTCTATAGGCGGTCATATCGGTCTCTAATTAAGTAATATATATGTCGGAGTGTCTATAAAATATCACTTGGATCGAGGTGGAATGGAGGGTATATCGAGAAACCCCCGCTTGTTTGTGCAGTATAAAGTTCACTGTAGGTGCCGTGCGCAAGAGATTCCGCTTGAGTCATTCAACGGGTGTGGTCATTCTACTAGTGCTAAGATAGTGTTGCGGTTCTGTTCGTTGTTGTAATTCCTCTAGTGCAGACGAGGAGGATTGGTGTTGCTGAGAGGCTGCCCTGTGTTACATTGAGATAAGTAGTGTTGTTTTTGCTGTACATATTTTGGTGTTATCATGTAATTACTTATCTCACGTTGCACTGGTGTGTGATTGTGGCGGAGACGTGTTACGGTGTGGTCGAACTGTAATTTCACTATACCGAATGTATAGTGCGTTACGTTGTCTTATTACTGATAATGATTAAACTGCGTAAGCAAGAGAGCAAGTTGAACATCCGCTCTCACGCTTTTATTATTTTTAACAATTAACGCTATCCTGATGTATTTCCGAGATCACAAGTGGGATCTCCTGTTGTAATTTCCGACATCAGAAGTGGGATAAAGTCCATGTTACTGCCTACCTGTTATAACATTTGAATAGTGTGAGGGTTATTACGCTGGTGAAATTCTATGATACGCCTCGCGTTTTGTTTTTGTGTTCAATTTCTTAAATCAAGTTTGTTGTCGTATTTACGACACTGATGAATCATTAAAGTGTAGAGTAAAAGTTTAAAGTGAAATATTTTGAAGTCAAAGTTAAATCTTTTTGTTCTATTAACATTCAATTGATAATAAGCAGGTACATTTATTATTGCTTAACGTAAAAAAATCGAAAGAAATATTGGAAAGTATTTTGAGATGAGTTATAGTTTTGAATTCAATGAAAACTTAACTTGTTCGAGTTTTGTTATAATTGATAGCTCATGTGAAATATGACTTACGTAATGTGAAATGATAAAAAATATGTACCCCACAATATAATGTAGTCCATACGTTTCAAAGTTCGAAATGTTTAAGCGATGTATCAAACTAGCGTGCTATGAATTAAAAACACTAAGTTGTGTTTCTGTGTGATAATGTGTTGATAAGTGTTACAGTTTACTACGACTATTACGTAGTCCATAAATTTGGGATTTAATGTTGAGGCACTCGCTCTTGAGTGGAAGTATGCTGTCGGCTTATGAAGCCGCGGACACGTTAATTGCCGCTGCTATCGATCACCATTTGATAAATGAGGAAAGTAAATTTATCTTAAGGTTAACTCTTTAATTGGTTGCGAAAAATGATGGAAAACCAAAGTATGGCTGACGAAATTGAAGTAGAGCAAATAAGTTCTGACATTGAAGAGAGTATTTAAATTTACATGAGGATCGGGCCGTACCAGAAGTTGTCGTGTAACCGCAGCTCAGTATATGGTGCCCCGGAAAGGCGAATGGTGTCCCAAGAGTAGTGCTGTATTTTTTTTAAAAAAACGTTCCTACTGATTCTTTTTAATGTTTTCTTTTATGTGTTACAGTAGCACGTGTGATATGATTACATGGTGAGTATGTGCCTTGCTGGTTGGAGTGGACTGGCGGGTCCAGCTGTAGCATGACCTGTTTCGTCAGACGCTTTTGCGCGTGTATACGCAAGCACCTTCAGACGTCTTACACTATGTGTGCGCGGAAGTCGTACACTATGTGTGCGCGGAATTGTTATATTCTGTATGCACGGAAGTCGTGTTCACTGAATACTGTCCTGGCAGGCGTTGTCTTGGTTCACGTTTTTTTCGTGGTTAACGTGGGATCTCGTAAGTTCAAGTACGAGTATGTGTGAGATACTTCGTATGGAGATGTAAGCTTACTTGTGAAAGCGAAGTTATTATAGTCCACGGTATGAGTGCGTATATCTATTTGAGGGCCTCGTATGCGTGATGGATGAGAGGATAGGCAACGATGTATGTTGTCTTAGTAATTAACAACTTGTTTTTCACACAGATCATGATGACGACAACTCCAACGATGCCTGTGAACCCTCAGGTGCTCCTGCCGCTCCCGTTGACGCTTTGAGTGCGTGATGCGGCGCAGCGTTTCGCTAAGGCTGGTATGGCGCGACGGCTCGCTGTGCGAGTGTGGCACGCCCTGTGCTGTTGTTTTCACCACGAGAGACTGCTTCATGGTAGCAAACTTGGCGTGTGCTGGTTTGTTTTAATAGCCACGTGTTCTTGCATTATGCCTGCCGCAGAGGCGAGCAGTGAGCGATGTGTTGACGTTTGCTATGTGAGCCATCCTAGCTGTGTGCTGGTGAATACTGGTGAGTCTAATTGTGGTGAGTTTAATTATGATTCTGGTGCCAAACGCTCTCTCATCAAAGATTGTGTTGCGGCAAAGTTTAGAGGCAAGTGAATAAATAATATTGTAAATTTAACCGAAATCTGCCATGTTAGTGTGCAAAGTACCCTACAAATACCCCCATGATCATGTGAGGAAGATCTTTGGTCACCAAGTTACTCGAGAATTAGATGTTATTGCTGATGACAGCGGTAGTGAATCTGATAAAGAATGGCTTGTAAACTCATACTCCAAAACTTTAGACCGCACCTCATGAGTAACATATGGCGATGGGTCTGTGGAGAATCGTTGGTGCGATTCTTGTTTGTGTAGGTGCACAGAGCTCCTCATGTGTTGTGGCATATTTGGCGGCAGATATGTAGTGAATCTTTGGTGCGATTCTGGCATATGTGATGGCAGATGTGTAAAGAATCGTTGGTGCGATTCTGGCCTGTGTTGGTGCACAGAGCCCCTCATATGTTATAGCATATGTGGCTGTAGATATGTGGAGAATCTTTGGTGCGATTCTGGCATATGTGACGGCAGATACGTAAAGAATCGTTGGTGCGATTCTGGTCTGTGTTGGTGCACAGATTTCAATGAAAGTTTTACGAGTTGAGAGTGTATCGCTTATGAATTGTAAAGAGTAACAAAATTGTTAATATTACTGTGTTGGAACTTGTTGATCGGACCTTCCACGATAAATCATGTTGTGCAGGAAGCACTGTGTACGAAGCCTTAATAACGGGGCATTGACAATAATGAAAGTTAGCTATTGTACTTGGACTTAGGAGAAGTAAAGTACCATTTGGAATCGATCCTGTTTCGATTGGCAGGATAGCCGAGCTAGATTAATCTCTGAGCATATTTCTGATCACAGCCACTACGAGGACAAGTGCTGGTAAGGCATGGCCGTGTCATGGCTCGATGGCGCCATAGCGCAACAAGCAGCGCCATCTAACAATAAGTTTTCCGAACTAGTAATATGTACCCACTCATGTCAGGATAGACGACCGGACAAATTGGTGTTTGTTACAGGAATGAATAAAGATAAACGCCCGAGTACGGTCGTACTTCAGGATGGCCGTGTCGGAGTGTCTATAAAATATCACTTGGATTGAGGTGGAATGGAGGGTATATCGAGAAACCCCCGCTTGTTTGTGCAGTATAAAGTTCACTGTAGGTGCCGTGCGCAAGAGATTCCGCTTGAGTCCTTTTTTTTTATAGGATCGGGTGACAAACGAGCACACAGTCCACCTGATGGTAAGTGGTTACTGTGATCCATAGACATCTACATCCATCCTCAACAAAGACCCAAGACGCAGATGCGCTGCCACCCGTGAGGACCAAGATGGAATGCCTCCCTGCCAGTAAAAGGGGTCTCCGGTTCTCTACACTCACCATACGAAACACAGCAGCATTAAGCTGCTATTTTACGCTAGTTTTCTGTTAAAGCGTGGTCCTTCCCCGGTCGAGCCGACCCATTCGTGCTACAACCATAATATAGCTGCAGCATGGCTCTACCACGTAATAAATGTCATTCAACGGGTATGGTCATTCTACTAGTGCTAAGATAGTGTTGCGGTTCTGTTCGTTGTTGTACTTCCTCTAGTGCAGACAAGGAGGATTGGTGTTGCTGAGAGGCTGCCCTGTGTTACATTGAGATAAGTAGTGTTGTTCTTGCTGTACATATTTTGGTGTTATCGTGTAGTTACGTACCTCACGTTGCACTGGTGTGTGATTGTGGCCGAGACGTGTTACGGTGTGGTTGAACTGTAATTTCACTATACCGAATGTATAGTGCGTTACGTTGTCTTATTACTGATAATGATTAAACTGCGTAAGCAAGAGAGCAAGTTGAACATCCGCTCTCACACTTTTATTATTTTTAACAATTAACGCTATCCTGATGTATTTCCAAGATCAAAATTGTGATCCGCTGTTGAAAATTCTCCGACATATAGATAAGTTCGCATGATAAATAGATTTACTTCTTTACTCCATTTCATGCGAACTCTTGCTTTTCCAGCCTTGGTTGACGCGGGTAAGAAGGTAGATAACCCCCGCTTAGCATTCAAGGTCGAACTTGGTGGAACTATATCTAAACTAATGATGGGGGGTGATGAAAGTGTTGGTGACGATGGTATTGATAGTCTTGAGGCTGTGTGTGATACTGTGCTTGGACTACACTGTTCTACAGGGGTGTCCGTCCCGTCCGTCAGTCTGTCACCATCGTCAATGATTTCGGCTGTAGCATCTTTGTCGGTGGGAGCCCGCCTGTTCAACCCCTCACCGCTGACGGATCGCATGCTGAGACACCTAGCGTCAGCTTCAGGTGCGCCCCGGCGATCGCCCGCGGGCTGCGGCCCTATAGAGATTTTGAGGTTTTTTTAATTAATTTTTCTTCACCATTTGCCTATATTACTTATTCTGAACCTTCTCTGCAAATTTGGCTGGTTCTTGCAAAATAACCCAGTATTATATGATATAATTTTTTTAATATTTATATTATACTAGCTCTCCAGGCAGACGTTGTTCTGCCCTTTCCAACGACCCTTCCTATAAAAATCCTTAAATTCGCAATAAAAAATTGAGGGTCATCTATCGGGACAAAACTATCCTATCTTAAGTTGGACCAAAATGCACACAGTGTGCAAAATTTCATTGAAATCAGTTCATTAGTTTAGGAGTCCATCGCGAACAAATAACGTGACACATAATTTTTATATATAAAGATTAATAAACATATACATGAATATTATAATTATATAATAACGTAAATGAAATATTAACATTAACTTCCGACACATTTACACATCACTTCCCTTTTTGGTTTGTTAATTTATTTTCAAATTATAAATTATGTCTGTCTTGAACTTTAATTTTACACTCGTGTTTTGAAAGTGGATAATAATTTAGAATTTTGTTAAAGATTTGTGTTTCTGTGCCAATAAATTGGGTATTCTACGTTTCTTACGACAATTCTCATGGTCATATGGCGTGCGATCGTGTGAATTCTTTTTCTATTTGGAAGTAAAAGGCTTTAGAAATGAATTGGGGTTGACTCAAACTTTTGGCCTAGTAAGTTTTAATAGCCTATCATGTAGAGGATGTCATGGGGGTCATGGTTGAATAAGGGCAAAAAGTTTTCATTACACTCAGACGGTCAAATGCCCAAAAACCAAAAAATTGGGGGTGGCTCGAACTTTAGGCATAGTCAGTTTGAATAGCCTATCATGTAGAGAATGTCATGGGGGTCATGGTTGAATAGGGGCGAAAAGTTCTCCTAGGGGGTCAAAATAGCTAAAAACCAAAAAAAATTCTTATTTTGGCTATAACTCCGCCTCAGTCTTTACTTGCCGCATCACATGTACCGTATAAAAATTATGGATGGCCAAATATTATGGGGATGAAGTTTTTAAAGGAACTATTTAGACGAAATTCAAAGTGTGATTTTCCTTAGTCCACTCAAAAGGATATTAAAATAACTTGTAATAACTTCTAATAATAGGTAAAACCGCTTTAAAGTTAATAAAAAAATTAATCAATTTCACATTCTCAAGTCGGACCATTAATTCCACTATACATATTGCCGAAATATTTTTTAATTTCTCATACATACATGTTTTTTCACTATGTTTTCCTTTACATATTGTAAATAATAATATTGTAACACAATAAAAAATATTGTAACATTAAGATGTTTTTATAACATTATACAACTGCTTTCTGGTAGCACATCAGTATTACAGGTAACATATATACTATACATAAGCACATCAGTATTACAGGTAACATATATACTATACATGCCGTGAGTAAAAATACTTAACATTTATCCATACGTATTTTAGCAATACGTTCCCAAATTAACTGCTTCGAAAATTAATCGTCGTGATTTAATTATCGGTGTAGTCGAAACAGCTTGGCTCAGGTGCTCTTGAATTTGAAACGTTATCAGACGCTTAACATAATTATTGAAACGGTTTTTTTTTTAATTAATCTTATTATAATTTGTGTGTGAATTTTGTTACTACATATGTTGTCTGTCCTTGATTTCGATCACGGCTATCAGTCTCAACGTAAACTTGCCATCTGTACGGGAACATAGTACAAAAATGTGTGCGCAAGGACAGGTGTACTACTCTCTATTCACTCACTCTAGTAGTCCGATGGGTCCATAATCTGACACGAACGGAGAGAGATCAAGTGCAGGACAAATGGCGTGCTCGCCAAGGCGTGGAAGTGAAACAGCTCCAACTTCTTAACTCCGGGCTGTTTTTTTGTCAATTCTATTTGATTTTATTACCTCTACATAGGCCGGGGAGTACAGGTATTTTCAAAGACCCTACTTTACCGATGCGCGGGTCATTTAGAGGTAAACCACTTACATAGAATTTGCAAATAAAGTTTTATTAGTTAATTTAAATTTTTTCTTTTTTTTTCACAAATTATTTCTGGGTGAACCTGGTGTGGGTGAAAATTTTTAATTTTAATTTATTTATGGTTGACTTTTCTGCAGTAAAATTATGCCTATACGCTTGAATACTGACTTCAATAACGCAATTACCAATACACAGGGTTTTTGTTATATGTTGCATAACAAAAATGCTACTATTATAATAATATGGAATAGAATAGAATAGAATGATTTTTATTCAATATGGATTATTACATAATACTTATTGAAAGTCATTATTTTATTTACCACTGGTATGGTATCTATATATACACCATACATACCATATTTTACACTCGGTAGAGCCACGCTGCAATACTATTGTGGTTGCACCACGAATGAGACGGCACGACCGAGGAAGCACCACGCCCTAACAGAATACCAGCGTACAATAGCAACTTCAAAATCTGCTATGTTACTTATGGTGAGTGTAACGATCCTAAGACACGTTTTACTGGAAACGAGGCATTTCACCTTAGTTCTCAGTGCTGACAACGCAATTGAGGATAGATGTAGATTTCTATGGGCCACAGCATCCACCTAACATCAGTTGGACTGTGTGCTCGTTTGTCACCCATATTCAATAAAAATAACTAATACCATTTCTTTCGCATTCTTCAGACGCATATAAAATAGGAGATTTGGCGCTTTCCAGTCACTAAATCTTTTTCGGTTGCGCTACGGTTGAGAAAATTTATTGGGCCGTATAAATAAAGCCTACTTAGGAACAATTATCAACTTTATGGCGTTTGAATGTATACCCCAAGTACCATATCGAAATAAGAAAACTTCGTTTCGACACGACTAGAAGGTAACTCAGATCTTTTTAAGTTTTTTTTTTAGAATAATGGTGATAAACGAGCCTACAGTTAAACTTAAGGAAAGTGGATAATCTAGGCCATAGTCATCTACATTTATCCTGGATTATGAATCAAAATACAGATGCATTGTTACTTCTGAGCACTAAGAGGAAATGCCTCGTTTCCAGTAAAAAGGGTCTCCGTTTCTTAGCATCCACAAAAAAAAGAAAACAACATTAAGCTGCAATTTTACGCTAGTTGTGAGAGGGTGATCCTTCCGGGGTAAAGCTGATCCTTTCATGCTCCAACCATAACATAGCTCCAGCATGGATTTACCGAGTTTACAAAATAAGGTGGGGTGGGTAATACATCAGATAGATCATGCAAAATATATTAGTGAATATTAAATTTCTATTGTATTTTCTTTACGTGGTAGAGCCATGCTGCAGCTATATTAGTAGTATAGTTGTAGCACGAATGGGTCGGCTCAACCGGGGAAGGACCACGCTCTCACAGAATACCAGCGTTAAATAGCAGCTTAACACTGCTGTTTCGTATGGTGAGTGTAGAGAACTGGAGACCCTTTTACCGGAAAAGAGGCGTTCCATCTTAGGCCTCACGGTTGACAACGCATCTGAATTTTGATTCGCAATCGAGGATAGATGTAGATGTCTATAGGCTACAGAAACCACTTACTCGTTTGTGACGCTATCCCATAAAAAATTGTAGCAAGAGCCCTAACCTTTAAATATGTAAAATAATAATATAAAATATCTAGGTGGTAGTACTTCTTCTCTGACTATAAGTTTATCTGGATAGATACCACCCTGTTAAATATTCCTGGCTCTAAATATCAAGGTTTGTACTGCTGTGTTCCAGTCTGACTGGTATAAAGAGCCAGTATAATGACAGGCTGTGAGACATTCCATCTTAGTCCTGAACGACGAAAATGACAGTCGAACGAAAGGCCTAGTGTCATGGTCGTCAATCCGCCATCACGTTTCTTTTAATTACAGACGAATTTTTAATGAAAAGGTACAATTTTTATTTAAAGGCTCTTTTTCAGGATGGAAAGGAATTATTTTTTTGTAAAATTATTAAAATTTTGAATAAATTTTCCTTGAATACTTATCCCTTGACGAGGCGCGTTTCTTAACTCTGATCTTGTTTTATGATCCTGTTAAATATACAAGGAAAGTAAAACGGAAGATACTCGAAAAAATCTGTAAGAAGAAAATTGTTTTTTCTCTAAAATTTTTTATCTTCACGCACAATCCCTGACGGGGTAGCCAGAGAGAACAGATTGCCAAGTGTCACGATCCTTACATACCTCTTTCGCTTCTTTCAGATTCATTATCTTCTTCATACATGCACGTCTAGGAATCCGAGTACTCTTGACCCTACCCTCTTCGAGCAATTTGCTCACATGGTCTTCGAAAGTTAGTCTCGGTCTACCTCGACACCTTTTAATATTAACTTTCGCGCTATATATTTTCTTCACCATTCGGTCTTCACTCATTCGCTCAACGTGCCCAAACCACCGAAGCACGCCCTTATCAATTTTTGTGATAAGGTCATCTTTCAAACCTGCCATATTGCGAATCTCTTCGTTTCGCTTTTGGTCGGCCATTCTCTAAAATTCTGGCATTATTTGTTTAATATAGCAATGAGATCAGAAGAAATTAAGGTGTTATAATGTGGATAATATTTAAAAGTAATAAAAAGCCCTATAACAGTGCACGTGCATTCTTAATTACCGTTACAACTCTTCATAGATCCACTGTATACACAGGTGCTGAATATAGGCCTCACCAAGAAATGCCACAAAACATGGTACTGAGCCATCTCCATTCATTGATTTCCTGCATGTATTACCAGGTCGTACATAATGTGACGTACGTATCTACTAAGTACGTAGCAAAAGTGTATAAACATATATATATATATATATATATATATATATATATATATATATATATATTGAATACGTCTGAAGTCCAGTTTCCTTTATGGACTCCGGCATAGATTTCACCATCATTAGTAAGAGTATTGGCTTCACATAAAATATAGTTTTTAAAGGCTGTTATAATGTTGTATTGACTATTCAGTTCCATGCTGGTGCATATATGAAGAAGATAATGAATCTGAAAGAAGCGAAAGAGGCATGTAAGGATCGTGACACTTGGCGATCTGTTCTCTCTGGCTACCCCGTCAGGGATTGTGCGTGAAGCAAGCAAGCACACAGTCCATCTCATGGTAAGTGCTTGCTGTGGCCCAGACTTCTACATCTATCCTCGTTTTCGAATCAAAATTCAGATGCGTTATCAGCCGTCAGGACTAAAATGGGCTGCCTCTTTTCCAGTAAAAAAGATCTACGGTTTTCTACACTCACCATACAAACACAGCAGCATAAATGGCATGTTTATGGGTCACAGTATCCGCTTATCAGATGGATTGTTTAATAATGTTTAAATATTTTCCTTTTTTTAATAATGAAAGTTACTTTAATTTGCTGACTGTGGTATTTTTTCTACACAAAGTACGTTAACGTTTTTATATTACTTAAAAAATCGAACAGAACACTTACATGTCCTCCAATTGCTATTTGTCTCTGTGAATCTGTTGGCTGACTGATGGTGAAAAATCCTCACAAATATTTCGGTAAAAAAGTATTTCTAAATGGTGGTAGGGGTCAGCATTACGAGAGTGACGGTAGTTGCTTTTCTCTCGTCGTCTGCTCAGCGTGTTGAGTATGACCATGTATATTAATCGATATTCTTTAAAACGCATACACTTGGAATTGGACTTTTATATTAACATACTCAATGGTTAAAACAGTAATTAAAAGGCTCGACTACGTAAAAAAAAATTTTGAAAAAGAAAAAATGCCCTATGTCACTTCTATAATTTAGACGAATATAACGACGCGCCATAATATTTTGTTTAAGTCCATCAAGCCGTTTAGACTACAGAGTGTACTAAAAAAATAGTCATACATATACACCTGAAAAACGTTACCCTCCTTCTGGCGCAGTCGGGTAAAAAAGTAATAACAATTTCATTGGTGCCAAATAGGCTCGAACCCGGGTCGCTTGTGTTCTGTGAAATTTACAACGAATGCTTAGCTCTTGAGCTACTACAACTCCGTATAAAAAGGGTTTTAACTATAAAATATTTTTTTAGTAAAATGTTGATTTATTATTAGAAAGATAATCTTTATATATAAAAATTACGTGTCACATTGTTTGTCCGCGATGAACTCCTAAACTACTGAACCGATTTCAATGAAATTTTACATACTGTGAACAGTTTGCTCCAACTTGAGAGATAGGATAGTTTTTGTCCCGATAAGTGACCCTTAAAAATTTTTGCTAGGAATTTAAGGATTTTTATTGGAGAAAGGGTCACCTCAGAAAAGGACAGAACGACGTCTGTCTGGTCAGCTAGTATACTATATAACTTTTGAAATGCGTCACCGATCGATGAATATACTGAAGAACTTATTCCATAGTTATAAACTTACAATTTGTTTTCGAGTAGGGTTTATAAATAAGGTCCACTAATTTTTCACAACCGTAGCGTAGGCCGTAAAATGTTTAGTCAAGGCTCAAAATCTCTTACTTTATATGTGTCTCATTGAAAACATTCCACAGTGACATTTCGGAGCTTCTACACTTTACAGAGATGTCGTTTAATGAAACGACTGTAAGCGTTTGATACTACGCTCATTTCTTTTAGAAAAAAAATTTAAGTCTACACATATATCCAACTCCTCGACAAAAACCAGCTTTATTGATTTTATTATAGGAGACCTATCGGCTCACTTGAAGGTAAGTATCGACTGCCGCCCATGAACGTCTGCAACACCAATGAAATATCTTAAGACATAAATAAAAATGCGTAATTATATAATACAAAGTGAAATTCGCCCAGTTGATAGTTATAGTACATTTAAGTATATCAAAACCGTTTATGTAACGTTTCATAATTCAAACTATTCTATAAAGATACAAAGCAGTCTAAAGAGTTTCAAGTTTTAGGTTGTACGGTGATTTTACTGTAATTTGATTCACTTAACGCAGCGTGAAGTGGCTGAGGCTTAATATAAATTTGCCGCTAAATTGCTGGCGTGGGAGAGAGGTTCACGCGAGCTAACTTCGTTACACGGAAAATTCTGCTAATTTTAAACAAAACAACCGTGCGGCTTTTCGAAATGCTCGTAATTTTTAATAATGAAATTGTATATTCCACATGCAGCCATCTTTGAAAAGTATATTTTTACTATTCCAAGCCAGCGCTTAACTATACTCCCACCTGATGGTAAGTGATGCTGTAGCCTAAGATGCTGAAGCGCACTGATTTAACAAAATCATATTCACTCTTGCCTTGAAAATTGTAATCAGATGGAAAGACAGATACGGGCAACTTATGCCATATATTTGCTGTACGCATGAGGAACGATGCAGCAAATCATTTGGTTTGAATACGTGGTAAGTCAACAACGAAAGGGTGGAGGCTGGTCTAACGTCGGGTTTTCAGATGGTGGAAGGGAGAAGGAGGAATTAAGTAATGCAATTCCTGCGCACACTATCCGAAATACATCTATAGAAAACCGAAGGATTGGCTACTTTACGCCTCTGTTCGAGGCTAGTAAAATTGATTTTAACCAAATTCGAGTCACCAATAAGCCTCTTAGCACGCCTTTCCATTGAGTCCAAAGCTGCTAGGTGGCATTTTGCAGCACTAGCCCATATATGGCAGCAATAATCCCTGCACGACCGGATTTGCGCTTTATATAAAGTAAGCAGCTCTCTCGGCGTTAATTACCGCTGCACTTTTGCAAGGAATCCTAATTTCCTGGCAGCTGATCTGGCCTTGGACTCAATGAACGGCCCAAAATTCAGGTATCAGGATATCTCAACCCCCAAAAACGTAAGCTGGTCGGTGTATTGCAGTGATACAATTCGGAAATAAGGAGCCAAGGAGAGCCGGCTAATTTTAGAGACACGCTAATGTTTTGGGTTCGTTAAACTATACAAGATTAGCATCGCCATATTTGGAGACTGCCTGTAGTGTGAGATTCACACGCTCTACCATAGCTTCTCTTTCGGGCTGGATTTGATCCCGACTGGCCCAAGCACATGATTGGTAACTCTCTACAACTTTGCTGTCGTCTGCATATTTATTGATACTGGGCATAAGCAGATTATTAATGTGTATCAGGAAAAGAGTAGCAGATAGAACGGACCTATGAGGAATACTAGCGATAGTCGCCACAGGACTGGATGAGCAGCCATCGATGACGACCCGTAGAGACCATTCACTCAGAAAGTCTTTTGTTGCTTTGGCTATACACGAAAAAGCTCTAGTGTCGGATAGTTTGGTAGAGAATTTTGCGCCAATATGTTTCATTCGATCGAGACTGTCTTTATGTAACGCTTTCTAGTATGACTTGGCGACCTGGTAGAAAGCTCTCTTCTTGGAATTGATACCCAGAGCTTTGCGGTCTCGAGTGTTCACCCAGGATATATACGCTATATGCTTTCACTTTTTAGCTTGGGCGCATTCAGCGTTAAACCATGGGCGAGCTTTGCTCTCAGTGGGAACGTCAGAAAAGGGGATAATATACTTCATTACTTGATGTATCAATATGTGGTGATGTTTTAGAAGAAAGAAAGAAATAAAATATTTATTTTGTCAGCCACGCTGTAACTATGGGTCGGCTCGACCGGGGTAGGATCACGCTCTCACAGAACACTAGCGTAAAATAAAACAAAACACACATCATATTTCGTATGGTGAGGGTAGATTACTGGATACCCATTTTAATGGAAACGAGGTATTCTATATTAGTCCTTAGGGGAGAAAACGCAACTAGGTTTCGATTCTTAAAGTAAAGTTACAGCTTGTATACGTTCCACTGCTGATCATATGCTTTCTCTCGTTTCTGAGAGGGTTTTAGGGTAGGGAAATAAAAGCCGGAGAAAAGGAAATAGGAAGCCCATAAAAGGTTGCTAAACATAAGCCTGCCCGTAAATTGCCTCATATGGGACAAGATTACCAAAGGTTTTGCCACTGCTGCCCATTTCCTCTTTCGTGTTATTTTCATCGCCTCTTACGTCACCCAAAGTACTATATTAAATAGTGGATATACTTACTCGTGTTTTAACATTTTTTTGTAAAGTTAATTATGTACCTGACCCTTTTGAATGGACTAAACACCAAATCAAACTCAATGTAACAACTTTAATTGTTATTTTACTGGCTTTCTGGGTGTAAATTTTATATTTAATTGCTTGGCACGGTAAAAGCCAATATAAACTGATAAATATTTAATCGATAAAAATATTATGCTTTAATATTCAGTCACATAAAACGCGATAATTTTAGGGGTTGAAAAGGTTATGCTTACCTTATAGGTAAGTACTCCTATATCTAAGTTAGTATACGACATACTTATGACTTGTTCTACATATTATACTATTGGACTGAAGAAATCCTTAATACTTTTTTCTTTTTTATCGTTAATGGGTGATAAATTAACGAATGTCATTGAATAAAACTATTTTGACGGATTTTATCGCGTTTAATTAACTTATTTTATATTCCCGACGTTTCGGTTGCTTTCCAGCAACCGTGGTCACGGGGGACTGAGGTGATTGACGTCCCGATGTCAGTGTTAAACCGGAGTACCTTCAGCTTTTATAATTAATATTTTTGGTCCTATCTACGCAGAACGAACTAACTGTGATTACAGGATCCCAAGCAGGTGGTAGTACCCAGCCTCCCTTTCTATTGAAATTAGGATGTTTTTTAATTTCAATAGCCTCACGTATCATCCTTGGCAGGAATCGATGAATGCTACGGTTATAATGGATACGTCGGATTACAATTTTAAAATACAACAACTTTTATCGGATGAAAGTACGAACGTAAAGGTCAAAACAGACCCTACAACTAATACGCTTAAAACAACTAGCGATCTAATAAAGAAATACTCCGAGAAATTGAATCTAGACGTTAATTCGATAATACCTGCGTGTGCGAAACCACCCAAGTTGTATGGGTTACCAAAAATACACAAACCGAACGCTCTACTACGTCCAATAGTGAGTCAGATCGATTCGCCAACTTACAAATTGGCTGAACACCTAGCAAAAGCACTATCACCACTCAGAGGACACACAAGAGCACACACGGAGGATTCATACCATTTTGTCAGTGAGATAAAAGACCTATGTCTTACTGACAATGAAACTATGGTCAGTTTTGATGTTCAGTCTTTATTTATATGCCTACCTGTTGAAGACTGCGTCTCAAATGTAACTAGGAAACTAGAAGAAAACAACATGTCAGCATAATATGCAGTATTACTCAGACATTGCCTTACATCTGGCTATCTATTGTGGAAGGAACAGTTTTACAAGCAAGTAGATGGTGTTGCGATGGGCTCACCAGTATTTCCTATTGTCGCCGATATTTTTATGGAGGACTTTGAGGAGAAAGCCCTGCTTACTGCACCAGTAACTCCAAGTTTCTACAAGCGGTACGTAGACGATACTTTCACAATTTTACCATCAGACAAAGTAACTGCATTTTTAGAACATCTTAATTCCATAAACTCTAAAATTCAATTTACTATGGAGTTAGAGGCAAATAATTCTTTAGCTTTCCTAGATGTATTAGTCATTAGAAATCCTGATAATACCATAGGTCACACTGTGTATAGAAAAAAACCCATACAAACCGATATTTAAACGGTGAATCCCACCATCACCTTATCTTATCTTCACGCACAATCCCTGACGGGGTAGCCAGAGAGAACAGATCGCCAAGTGTCACAATCCTTACATACCTCTTTCGCTTCTTTCAGATTCATTATCTTCTTCATACATGCACGTCTAGGTATCCGAGTAATCTTGACCCTCCCCTTTTCGAGCAATTTGCTCACATGGTCTTCGAAAGTTAGTATCGGTCTACCTCGACACCTTTTAATATTAACTTTCGCGCTATATATTTTCTTCACCATTCGGTCTTCATACATTCGCTCAACGTGCCCAAACCACCGAAGCACGCCCTTATCAATGTTTGTGATAAGTTCATCTTTCAAACCCGCCATATTGCGAATCTCTTCGTTTCGCTTTCGGTCGGCCATGGTAACGCCGCACATTTTACGAAGAGATCGCATCTCCACTGCATTCAACTTGCTTTTATGGTTCTTCTGGCATACCCAGGTTTCGCTGCCGTATAACAAAGTCGGTACCAACACTGCGTTATGTATTGCAAGGCGTGCACTCTTCACTACGCCTTGCCTTTTGACTAACGCAGTCAGGGCACCATTGACTTTGTTCCCGGCAGCGACACGCCTGTCCACATTTAATCACATCTTCCATCCCGGCTAAAAGCACTCCCCAAGTATACAATTTCATTTACTTATTCTAGACATTCCTGATTTACCCACATCACCCTTCACAGTTAACTACCGTGGGCAAATCTTTGTTACAGAGAGCACGAGGGATCTGTGACAGCAAACACCTAGCCGCCGAGCTTCAGCACGTCAAGCAGGTTCTGCACGACAACAAGCTTCGGGTTCCGCGCCTACGTCACAGTGACCGAGTGAAGCCGGCCACAGTCGAGCGTGTGCCTGCTGAGGTATGTCAGAGGTGTCACAGACAAGATTGGCTACATCTTGAAGCGAGCTTCTATTAAAACATTCTTCAAGCCGCCGAAGAAGATTAGTCAGTTCTTACCATCCGTCAAGTGCAATATTCCTCTACAAGTTACCGGAGTGTACAAGTTTGATTGTGAATGTGGTCTTCTCTCATATATAGGGCAAACAAAACGATCAATAAAAACCCGCGTTAAAGAACACATAGCTGACGTGAAGCACCAACGTTCCGGGAAGTCTGCAGTTTGTGATCATATCCTAGACGGCCCCCCCCATTACATTCGATTTGATAAACCACAAATTCTCGCGAAAGAACATCGATTCCTGCTGAGGATGATACGTGAGGCTATTGGAATTAAAAAACATCCTAATTTCAATAGAGAGGGAGGCTGGGTCCTACCACCTGCTTGGGATCCTGTAATTCATAAAATTAAAACTAAACCCAAGCATACCACTGCAAGACTTCAAGACACAGTTAGTTCGTTCTGCGTAGATCGGACCAAAAATATTTATTAAAAAAGCTGAAGGTACTCCGGTTTAACACTGACATCGGGACGTCAATCACCTCAGTCCCCCGCGACCACGGTTGCTGGAATGCAACCGAAACGTCGGGAATATAAAATAAGTTAATTAAACGCGATAAAATCCGTAAAAATAGTTTTATTCAATGTGTAGTGTTCGCGTAAATATAAGAAACCATTATGTAACGAATGTCAGATTAATTTATTGTTCACTTCTAATTATTCTCTTACGTGGTAGAGCCACGCTGCGCTATACAATGGGTCGACTTGACCAGGGGACGACCACGTACTCACATAATACCAGCGTGTGGTTTTTATAAAGAATGTATAGTAACCGAGACCCATTTTACCTTATACGTGGCACCTTATGTTAGTACTCAAGTGTGATAATACATCTGCAATTTGATTCTTAATCGAGCTAAAAGCATCTACTCACGGTCAAAAGGACTGTGTGCTCGTTTGTCATTCTTATCCTGTAAAAAATACAATTATTCTAGACCAAGGGTATTGTATATAACCATAGCTGAATTTTATCCACGGACCATAACATCAAAGCCTGACATATTTCTTGAGTTTATCCCTCGAATATTTACCGAGTACTTTCTTGCATCGGATCTTCTTGTAAGCGTGACAAATGGTTGCAGCCTCTCATCTGTGGTCTCCTATAATGGAATACTCCAAGATAAATGGATGCCATTTATACAATACAGAGCAACGCAGCCGATAAAGCGGAACATTTTATATTTTGAATGGTAATCATTCATTTTTGAGCCAACTTAAAAAAGGTTTGTAATTCGTATTGAAATTTGTATATACGACTGACCTTGGCAAATATATGTGTGTCTTTTCTAGTGTAGTGGTGTTGGGAGTAGTGGTGACGGTGATAATAAATGTAATTGAGGGAGGGCGGGAGGTTTTTTTTTATAGAATGAGGTTAACAAACGAGCACACAGTCCACCTGATGGTAAGTGGTTGCCGTGACCCATAGACATCTACATTTATCCTCAATAAAGAATCAAAATGCATATGCGTCGTCACCCGTGAGGACTAAAATGGAATGCCTCTTTTCCAGTAAAATGGGTCTCCGGTTCTCTACACTCACCATACGAAATACACCAGTGTCAAGCTGCCATTTTACGCTGGCATTCTGTGAGAGCGTGGTCCTTCTCCGGTCGAGCCGACCCATTCGTGCTACAACTATACTACTAATATAGCTGCAGCACGGCTCTACCACGTACAAAAACTAAGTGCTCTTCAAACTAGGTAAGACCAGTAGTTTTATTTTATTATGCGGATCTTAGCTAATAAATTTTTAACATCTTTGTCATTTGCTTAGTCCACTCAAAATCTCACTCTAAATTAAACCGTTTGTACTCTTCTAAAAGTTTACTTTTCATCTTGATTAATAGTACTTCAACTCTAGCTGACTCTATTATTAATATGGACATATGTTATTATTATTTCAAAATAAAAAATAATTTAATATATTTTAATAAATTATCAATGAAGAGAAATATCAAAAAAATTATGTGTTTATAATTTTTAATTCACCAAGTTCTTTTTCTGTTATTATTCTGAGCTTTTTACAAAATTTCAAGTCTTGAGTTCATCGGAAAGTTAGTTTAAAATCAATTACTCAATTCATTCCGAAATACACGATATATACAATTTAATAAAAACATAAAAAAATAGTTTTTTTTTTCAATGTGTAGTGTTCAAGTAAATATAAGAAACCATTAGTGCTTGTATTGCTGTATTTTGGCCGAAAGGATACGGAGAGGCAGTATAATACAGGTTGTGAGACTTTCCATCTTAGTCCTCTAGTCTGGAAACGCATCGTAGGTGACTGCAGGTGTCTAAGAACTGCAGTAGTCACTTACTATCAGGTCAGGTAAAAACTTAACAAGCCCACCTATGTTTATAGGACTTTATGGTAAACCACAAACCTAATCCACCTACATTCATCGACCTTCTACATGTCCTACCAACTGCTCGGCTGTGTTTCTTTATAGAAGATTGTGTATGGATAAGATTCGCAACGATAAGCACCAGAGTGCTTAAAATACACGGGATGGTATACCGTAAAAGGAGCTGAGAGTTCTATCTGGCCTTTCTAATAGATCCCTGTTATGACACAGATAACAAAATTAGATTTTGTTACCTCCTTAATTGCCGTTACCGTTACAGTATATCAAAAGTCCACTGTCGCAAATAGGCTCTTATATCGCCTCAAAGGGTGGATTGCTACCCATACTGGGTAAACAAGTGGCCGAGTACTTTTATAATGAGTACAGCAAAGGCGTAGAACAATTTGCCGGCGAGTATATATAAGATAAGAGATTAGGTATTACACTATGTATGTATATATATACGTCACGATGGAATTATGACATGCAATTTGTAACCAGTGCTTAACAGTCTTGAGACAAGACCATGAGTTAAGCTCGAACACACTGTCTGACACTGTATGAATTTGATAACAATTTGTCGTAAGTCTGGGATAAATTGTGGAAATCTGTATTTGATATTTAAACTATACAACCGTTTTATTAAAATTTTCTATGGCATATAACTCGAAATAATTACTTAATAGTCATTAACACCATATCAATTAGCCCAACTTACATAACTAAAATAAAATATCATACCACCACGAGATGATTTTATCACCATTCTCGCGAAGATAAAATGTCATCGTTTTAAGCATATTGCGCGCATGAAGGATTGTGGAATTTGGCATAGTTTCATTTTATATGCAGAAGGAGTGCAGAAAGATATAATTTATTAACAATAATTATGTTACAAATACATGAAAGAAAATAAAATAAAACATTCATTGTTTATCTTCAAACTGCCAATGTCTTTTTTTACGTTCAGTATCAGTTTAAAACTATATATTTCCATTTACATATCAAACATACATACTATTTCGTTCTTTCATTCATTAAACCATATCAAAGTCCACTACTGTATATGCCTCCACATAGTTTATCTTATAAGGGAGATATTTGTCATAGTTACCACGCTTAGGAGACGGGTGGGAGACATATTTTTTTTATTTTCCAATTTTTAAATATTAGAAAGATGCTACTCTCCATGTCCGGGTTTGATTCCCTCTGTCACCTCTTATGACACCCACGGGACGATATGAAGTAGTGGATATTCTTACACTTCCAATACACAACCACTTAATAAAACAAGTTAATATAGTTATAAATTGCGTTAAAATAAAGAAAAGTAATATTTAATAGGTCATCAAGTGAACCGTATGCTCAGTTCCCTTATCTTATATAAAAAAACGTACATTTATCACATCTATACCTTAGCAAAAAGTTCTTACTTAACACAAGGAGCGCCGCTAACGTTATAGAACTAACGAGGTGGCAAGAATTATGACTAAGTCGTTCAGAAGCTGCTGGAGGTGAATTTTAGTGTATATTCCCAACTTCCATTTATGTAGAACTGCGCCTTCGTTGATAAAATCGAACTTCTGATTTACATGGCAAGCTATAACTAAAAAAATTTTGTATTGTGATGAATTCTTTGTCTAACAAAAAGTTAAAAAGAATAAACGTTACGTTTTACATATTATTAGAAAAAAGTATGCCGTATAAGTGTGCAAAATTTAGCAAGGGACGTCATAGACGAAAGTTTGTTGACACATCACACAGGTCACAGATGTAGCGTGGCTCTACCACGTATGAGAAGGATAGAGTTTAGGAAGTGTATTTCAACACGCTCTCATTAGCTTCGCATGGTTTTTTTAGGATAAGGGTGACAAATGAGTACACAGTCCACCTGATGGTAAGTGGTTGCTGCGGCCCATAGACATCTACATCTATGCTCTATTACAGATCAAAATGTAGATGCGTTGTCACCCGTGAGGACTAAGATGGAATGCCTCATTTCTAGTAAAAAGGGCCTCCGACCACCTGCACTCACCAAGCAAAAAGCAGAGGTAAACCTCTACTTCACGCTGGTTTTCTGTGAGCCTCGGTTCGAGCCGGCCCATCCGTGCGATAACAAAAGCTGCCGCGTGGCTCTACCACTGTTCATTTATATTTTATATGTATCTATTTATCTATGTAAATGAATATTTTAATGTTTGTTCACCAACTTGTAGACGGCCGATTATCTTGAAAATTAGCACTCGTGTAAGGA
Source organism: Parnassius mnemosyne (assembly GCA_963668995.1). NCBI lineage: Eukaryota > Metazoa > Arthropoda > Insecta > Lepidoptera > Papilionidae > Parnassius > Parnassius mnemosyne. The sequence goes on along the minus strand of CAVLGL010000077.1, from coordinate 987,402 downwards.
CCGATGACAATTCAATAATTTAATAACTATATCATAGCATTTTGATCAGGATCACCAGGATAAAATAAAATAATTTTTTAGGATTATCACAACTCCTGACCAATGCGTGTTGTTTAATTTTTTTTTGATACTAATTATTGTTTATGCAACAATTTCTATATTTATTTTCTTGAAATGTTAAAGTAAACATAGCTTTTATTTAATAAAAAAGGAAAAAAACATTCCATACTGCATCTAAAATCACAGGGCGTTAGTAATCAGTGGACGTTTTTTCAGCTGGCGTAATCCGACAACTTCAATAAAGCCTTGTGACACAACTGGCATCTAACTGTTAAGTTAACTTAGAATTACGCATTTTAACATATATATATCGTTTAGTCAAACAAAGTTTAGGGATATTAACATTATAGTTGTAGCAAGAATGGGTCGGCTCGACCGCGGAAGGACCGCGCCCTTACAGAATGCCAGCGTGAGATAGCAGCTTTATGCTGCTATGTTTTATACCAGTGTAGATTTATTATTAGCAGATAAATACTGCTGTGTTTCTTATCGTGTATATAGAAAACCAGGAATCCCTTTTATTGAAAACGAGGTGTCCCATATTACGATTAACGATTATCATTAACGATTCTCTATTTTGATTCTTAATTTAGGATAGATGTAAATGTTTATGGGCCACAGAATGCAATAACCGTTAAGTGGACTGTGTGCTCGTTTTTCACTTTCAATAATAAAAAAACCGCCTAACGCTTAACTTTGGATATTTTCTTGAACTGAAACCCTTTTAGAAATGAGGGGAGGCCTTTTTCTGGCACAGGGGCGTATATTAGCTGTAAATTTACTATAGCAATATAAATTCTGCTGGTTGCATGCAGCTTGAAGCTGCTATTTGACGCTAGTATTCTGTGAGAGCGTGGTCCTTCCCTGGTCGAGCCGACCCATTCGTGTTACAACTATATATGTAATATAGCTGCATCATGGCTCTACCACGTAAAAACATCATCTTGTTTACGTACAAAATTGCTATTAATTTGTTAAATTAACATAAATAAATTTAGTTTAAACCTCCTTATTAAAATGTTGACACATTTTAGAATTAACAAGTCCAGATAAATCATCTGTAAGCAACAGCTTTCGGAGTAACAAGTCCTAGTAAATCCAGCAACGTCAGGTTACGTTTTTTGCGACCTATCGCCCTAAATCAACACATTGTGACGGTTTTAAGCTAAAGTTTCACGGGCGCTTGAATCTTATTTTTCGTAATGGAAAATGCTTTGCTCTTGCTTACCTTTTTTTTTTCATTTATTTCTAAATATAAAAAGTAAAATTAAAATCTATAAACGTTCTACTGCTTGAGATAGGCCTATATTAATTTCTTAGATAAAGTATGGAGCAATGAAGGCAGCCTCGACTATATTTGTCACCAGGGAGGCGCCACTTAAATAATATTTCATAGCGAGGAAGTTGATTTGTTCGGAACATGTAAAGGTTAATGTTTCTTTCTTTACTTTTACTATTAGGTATAATTTATATTAATTACATTTAAAATAAATAAACCAAACCACAGATGTTAATGAAAGTAAAAAAAAGAAAATAAAAAAAAGAGTTAAAAGTGTGCAAGAAATTAAAGGGCACACTTCTGAAGCATTGTTTTGTTTATTAATTTATTACTCTAGAAACTTATAAACTTTCATTTAAAACTAATTTCTCAATTAACTGACATTGTGTAACAAAACACTTTACCTCAGTGTCAACTAGCGACATCTGGTGAGCGGAAGCTTATTAGCCCTAACATTGTACCTCTTAGATCTTCGTAAAGAGGGTAATCCCATAGAATGTGGTGAAAGTCTTTCTCAGTCCAATCGAACTCACACATAATTCATATTTCAGCATTATGTACTCGTTTGTCATATTGTACTCCGTGTAGTGGCGACCCCGTGTAGTGGCGGTAAGAATACCCACTACCCCATATCTTTCCGTGGGTGTAGTAAGAGGCGACAAGGGGAAACTGAGACAGAAGTTGTTCAGCAGCATATTTCTCATAACAGCAAAATAACAGGGGCAACTGTGGCAATATAGCCCACACGATTATAGTGAGGTGACATGGTAACGCCAGGGCAAGTGGTGCTAAGAATCTCCGGTGGTGGTTCGTTTGCCACCTAAGACGTCTAGACCTGGCAACATAAAACGCACGCACCCTGAGGACTGACGAGAAGATCCTGGAGCTAGAAGAAGAGATAGACAAGTTGCGCTGGGATATTATAGGATTATCTGAGGTCGGGGGAGGGCATGGTAATCCTTTAATCCGGAACTTGTTCTATCATTATCAGATTTATCGTCCTCAAATATTTCGTTAACAACGTTGTAAAGATTGAGAGTGTGTCGACGAGGGTAGCGTACCCTATACTCAGAACCACCAGTGATAAATTAAAAAAGAACCAGAAGTAATGTAAAAAAAGTAAATTACACTCAAATAGTAAAATTAATATCAAAAACTTGGTGAGGCTATTCGATATGCACTCTATACAAGTTTCCCATTCGATTCATTACTCGTTCAATTTTATTTTGTTTAAAAATGTACAAAATCTTTTACTATGAATACTAATGTGTTCAATTTGTAAATGTTTGAAAACGGTATCATTAATTTTTCTGAACACATGTGACCCGAAAAGAATTCACTACGTACGTACGCACACAACCTTTAATAAACATTAAAATCGGACCTCTAAAAGTTCCAAAGGACTTCAAAGGACTTCAAAGGACTTTCAAATATGCGGAAATTACATGGGATGTTAATACGAAAACATATAATTTCATTCGAAATTCAGAAAATGTTCACGTGGAAAGATTACATTTTACAAAGAATTTGTGTAATTGAATTAATAAAAATGTAAATTGCAGGTGTCTGTAAATTTTATATTAATTAAATATATTTCTTTAATTTTTAGAAATTACTGTCTTTCTGTTTGTTTATGAACGTATCTCTTCTAAATTACTAACTATTTTAAAAGAATCGTTAAGATAATCATGAAGCGTGTCTTGGTGTAACATTTAGTCTTAGTTTTATAAAAATTTCTATTAAGTTCATTCCATTAAATACCCCTAACTTTTTAGCGAAATAGACTTAATTGCTGATGATTGAATTAAAGTGCCCAAATCTATGTCTTTATGAAATATATGAGCGTGAAACTATTGTATTTCACAAAGAGAACCGTCAGTGTAAAATCTGGGTCGACCGCAAACCAACACTGTGTCCGTGGCCTTGTTTCTGATTCTGTCTAATTTAAATTACTACATGTTAAACTGAAATATCTTACTGTAAGGGCTAACATGTGGTGTTTTATGTTGTGTTGAGATTTCTTATTTGCGAAGTAAACACAATAATTAAATAAGCGTTTCTTTTTTAAATTAAAAAAATTCACGAGAGAGGGAAAGGACAGGGATATAAAACACGAGTTAAAAGAATAGTATAACGAAGTAATCTATTAAAATAACATTTCGATGTTTCTGTGTTTCGTGTAGTGCATTTGGAGAACCGTAGACCTTTTTTTACTGCACACATCCATTCCATCTCGTTACTCAGGGGTGAAAACGCATCAGCATTTTTGTTTCTTAACCAAAGATAGATGTATGCTAGGGTAACAGTATTCACTTACCATCGGGTGGACTGTGTGTTCATTTGTCACCGTTATATTATTAAAAAAAAGAAATCATGTGAGTCATGTTTTTAATTCACTAGTAATGCACTATATTTATAACTTTCTGAAAAACTAATGTTAGTATTTATTTCCTAACGTTGTTCAGCGTACTCGTTGATTTAATGAAGACGGAAACATTTTTTCTTGTAATTGCAGCTTAAGTTAAACGAATCAAAGCGAAAAATTCGGAATTGTTAAGAAACATACTGAACTATTATACTGTATATAATCCTTAAATAAGAATCAAAATATAGGGCTACAATGTGGGTTGGGAACACGCTCTCACAGAATACCCGCGTGAAATAGCAGCTTATTGCTGCTGTGTTTTATATGGTGAGTGTAGAGAAGACATATTTATGCAAACGAGGCATTCTATCTTAGTCCTTAGGGATAACAACTTATCTGATCTTTGATTATTAGCGGACAAATGTAGACGATTATGGGTCACAACATCTTACCATCAGAAAGACTTTGTGCTCATTTGTCACCTTTATAGTAATAATTTAAAATTAAAAATTTTGTACAGCCGACTTCAATATAAGTTATTTAATATTTAAGAATAACTTAAAAACTATTGGTCTGACCTTGATCAAATTCATATGGGACCACACGAGAAGTACCAGCTTTCAAATAAAAAAAGAATCATCGAAATCGGTTCACCCAGAAAAAAGTTCTGAGGTAACACACATAAAAAAAAACGATAAAAAAAAACATACAGTCGAATTGAGTACCGGCTCCTTTTTGGAAGTCGTCAGAAAAAACGTGTAAACAATACTCGGTTATGACTGCCAATGATTCCACATTTTTCGGGTAAGCTCTCACTAATTATCTTACCATATTCGGACTCTACCGTTCTAAAATTAAGCACTCAAAGCCTTTTATAAAATACCTGAAAAGGTATTATCATTTCTCGTTTTGCTTTAGTGTGGATTTAACTTTCTCGGAAACGGGTTGAAATTTCAAACAGTTTTTAATATAAAAGCAGAGCAACGAAAAAGCTATCCAAGAATTAGCCGCCAACGTTAATGGATTATTTTTACTTTTTAGACACTCAACACTCGTTCTTCAGGGTCATTGCCTGGCTTACGCGCAGATACACCCAAAGACTCACAACTAAACTAATCCTTAATTAATCTTTCCAAATCCTTTTCTCTCTTGGTGAAAATGAGGTTAACGATTTTAACCGGTTTAATTCCACCTGTCATATAACCATGTAAAACCCATCCAAGCTTGGTGAACGATGCCACAGGTAGGTTCTTACCTCTTGAAATTAATTCACTATGAGGTGCCAATTATCCATAAGATAAATTTCATAAATTAACTCGTCTTCTATGGGTGTCAAATGAAGATGAAACGTCGGTGTCAACGTCACGAAAGATAGCCTTATCAAAAATAAATTAAAGACAAGTATCTAATCTCAAATGTTTAATTTGTGCTGTGTTATTTCAAAATTCTAAACAACAAACGAACTTTTTTATACAAATAATATTATAAACAGTGCTAAAATTGACAAATTAATAACAGTTTAAATTTGTGTTGAGTGAAACATAGTGATAAAAATCTTTGGATTTAGTAGGTAGTGCTAAATTGTATATAAAAAATTGACCTTCGGACTACTCCTATTAACTACATCACCCGTTTCTATTTCAGTCATTATTTTAACCACTATTGTAATCAAACGTTTAGCCCAATGTTATAACTGCTTTAACCGCCCAGACTAAGTTCTATAATATAAAAGCTTTTAGAAAAATTTACTTCGCAAATATCCGCGTTATAAAATAAAATGATGTGTATTACCTAGTATGAAGAGCACCTCCCGCCCTCCCTCAATTGCGTGCACTATCCTCGTCACCACTAATCCCAGCACCGCTACTCCCAACAACACTACACTAGGCAAGACACACTACTGACGATAATACGACACGTGTTTCGCCTCTACACGAGGCGAAACATGTGTCGTATTATCCTCTATACGAGGCGAATTTTTATCACTATGTTTCACTCCACACAAATTTAAACTGTTATTAATTTGTCAATTTTAGCACTGTTTATAATATTATTTGTGCATTATATTGCATTATATATGTTTATAATATTATGTTGCATTATTGCACGCAATTGAGGGAGGGCGGGAGGTGCTCCTCGTATAGAGGATAATACGACACGTGTTTCGCCTCGTGTAGAGGCGAAACACGTGTCGTATTATCGTAAGTTGTGTGTCTTGTCTAGTGTAGTGGTGTTGGGAGTAGCGTGGCTGAGATAAGTGGTGACGGGGATAGTGCACGCAATTGAGGGAGGGCGGGAGGTGCTCTTCATACTAGGTAATACACATCATTTTATTTTATAACGCGGATATTTGCGAAGTAAATTTTTCTAAAAGCTTTTATATAATGGATTTCCGCAAAGTAACGCCTGATTCTATTTCTCCGTGAGGAATTGTTCAAAAACTATAGTAGAAAAATATTTATTACAACTTTTCCTAAAAGAAGAGGAGAAATAAAAAATAATAATTTATTAATTTGTGCGGCGTGTCCGAAATTTATTGAAGATAACGAATACCTCAAATGCATATACTGCTTTAAAAATTTTCACAATTTGTGTCAGTATTGCTTCTTCATAAATAACTGGGAATGTCCAGATTGTAAAGTTCCTAGGGATAGAGGAGGTGACAACTCTAATACACCATTACGCGGTGATACTGCCGCATATTCCCCACCCACCATTAGTGACAGCGCTCAAAATGTCACAATGCGACGCAGAGAAATGTCACCACAATCATCTCTCACTTCCACCGATATAAGAAACATAATAAGAGAAGAACTGGAGCTTGTTCAAATTTCGTTGATAGATAAATTCAAACACATTGTTAGAGATATGGTTAAGGAAGAAATACGTTCATTCGAAAGCACGATAGAAGCAACTGAAAAGGCTATAGTATTTTTAAACGACGAATATGATACCATTAAGAAGATTTTAGACATGCACCTGCAAAATTTATCTGAAATTCGTAAGGAATACCAATCCATTGTTGATACTACCAGAGACATCACAGCTAGACTGCAAAATATAGAACAGCATAGTCGGTCCAAAAATATTGAAATACAATGTGTACCAGAGCACAAAAATGAAAACCTTTTCACCATAGTCTTACAACTTGCCAAAACCGTTTCTTTTGATATCAAAGAAGCTGACATCCATGTATGTACACGTGTAGCAAATATGGATTTAAAGAGCGGCCGTCCAAGATCTATTATTGTTAAACTTGCTACGCCTCGTTTGAGGGACAACTTTTTAGCTAAGATAATAAAGTTTAATAAGGCTAATTCTAACGACAAAATCAATACGAGCCATATCGGTATAGCTGGCAAGACGCCCGTGTTCGTAACGGAACATCTTTCTCCATTAAACAAGAAAATCCATGCCGCTGCTCGCCTTAAAGCCAAAGAGAAAAGCTACAAGTTTGTGTGAGTCAAGCAGGGCAAGATCTTCATGCGGAAGACAGATACTTCGCCATATGTATACATAAGAGATATGAGGAGTTTGGAGAATTTAGAGTAGGTTGTCTTTGCTAATTGTGGATGTTCTCAGACTTCTAATGTTATATCTGTATATTACCAGAACGTCCGCGGAATCCGTACCAAAACACATGATCACTTCTGTAATGCTCTCTGCGCTGATTATGAGATTATAATAATGACTGAAACTTGGTTAAACCAATCTATTAATAATGCTGAGGTCCTCGACAATCGCTATAGTATTTAAAGACGTGATCACGAAAGCTCTGGATTTCATGGTTCAAAGGAGGGTGGTGGTGTATTAATTGCTGTCTCTAACAGGCTAAAATCTACTAGGCTAGTTGGGCTTGAGAGTAAATGTGAGGATTTATGGATAAAAATAGAATCTTCGACACTCAAAATGACGATTTGTGCGGTATATCTGTGTCCCCCGTGAATCATACTATTTTAAAACATTTTACAGACAATTTTAATAGAGTATCTGAAGGATTAGAAAATGTGTGTCTCTTAGGTGATTTTAATTTGTAGTGTTATGCTACTTACTTATCATTTTACATTATTTTAAATTCATTTTTCCATTCTGTTTCGATTTTCTGCATTCACTTCAAAACTGGATATTTTACATCACCTTTATTTCCATAGGATCCTGTAACGATTTTAAACCATAAGAACACAATAACAAATCATTTCTACTTCGTATTTTCACATTATCAGCACTTTTAAATTGGTGTCAATGGAGTCTACCTTTTTTCGATCTTTTAGTTAGTTTTCCGTAACTCTACAATTTCGGGCTTTGTGTGGGCAGTTGCGCTACCTTTTTTCCTATATCAATAATATCTCATTTTCCACTTAAATCTTGCCGTTTTCTTATTACAAGCCTAAAACTAAAATTTGACATGTTTTGACATTTTTGTTTATTTGGTCTCCATAGTAATTATATTCAAATTTGCTACCGATCTGTTGTTCCTATTTCGATAATTCCACATAAATACTCTTTTCTCTTGACCATTTACAAAAAATTTGCGTTTAATTTAAATAATTTTTCCGTTCTCTCTAGAAAGGTATAAAAGCCGAACAATCGGTGAAAAAAGGCAGTCTCGCTTCAGTTCTCGAATTGGAAGCATATCCTAAAGGCCTTATCCTGGGGCCGCACTGCCCCGGGATTCTGCAAGCCTCCACCTACACGTGAAGTCTTCGGCGAAGCCTTCTTCAAGCGCGGAGCCGCACCACTCCGGAATCCTACAAGCCTCCATCTACCTCGGAAGTCGTCGGCAGTCTACTTCAAGCGCGGGGGCCACACCACTCCGGGCGCTACGACTGCTTACTCCAGGCGCCGAGTGCACCTACCGCCGGCGCTACCTTTGGGCGCTACAACTGCTGACTCTAAGCGTTGAGCGCACCTACTCCAGGCGCTACGTGCGCCGGCTCCGGACGCTGTGTGTGCTGGCTCCAGGCGCTGCGTGCCGTCGCTGCTAAGAAACCTACCTCTACAAGCGCAACCAGCGTGTGCTGGCTTCAGGCGCTGCGTGTCGTCGCTGCTAAGAAACCTACCTCTACAATCGCAACGTGTGTCGCTTCGACTTTTAGGCTCCACTACAACTCTATATTCCCCTATTCTCCTACCTTTATTTTTTTGTAATCTAATTGTACTCTCACTTCATTCATCATCATCCTCATTTCATTTTTTTTATAAAATTGTAAATATCTTTGAATTTTAAATATATTTTTGTTTTTGTTGTATTTTTGTTGTTTTGTTGTTCTTAGGTTAGATTCTTTTTGTTCTTTATTGTCGCTTCACGACAAATTTAAGCAATATTGACTGGACATGCAGTCTAATTCGTTGCGCCTCTAACTTAGGCCAAAATTTAATAGATTTTTCATCCTTTAATTACTTAAGACAATATAATAATATAAAGAATAAAAATGATAAAGTCCTTGATCTTGTATTATCCAATATAAAAGATATTAAAGTTCTGTATTCAGTTCATAGCTTAGTCCAAACTGACCATTACCATCCACCTCTGGACATAAATTATGCCTTTATTGCACAGACGGGACTTAAATCAAATATATCGCAAACTAAATACAAATTTTTTAAAGTAGATTATAAAAATATTAAGGCATTACATAACAATATAAACTGGTCTCTTGAATTTGCTGATTGTAATGATGTTAATGAGACGATTAATATATTTTATAATATACTTAATAAGATAATAGAAAATTATATTTCAAAATCAAAGCCACGCAGTTTAAAATATCCACACTGCTGGTTCAATAAAGGTTTAATAAGAATAATAAATGAGAAAAGAACTCTCCTGCATAGATATAAAATTTATAAAAATCCGCTTGATGAAATGTCGCTGCAATTATTAAGCAAACGCTGCAAAATTTATACAAAACTTTGTTATCAGGAAAATATTTCTAAAATTGAAAATAGCATAGGCAACGATCATAAGTATTTTTGGCCTTACATTAAAAATAAGCGTAATTTTGTAAATCAATATCCATTAACTATGAACCTTAATAACAAGATATGTTCGGAGGGGTCGAAGATATGTGACCTCTTTGCAACTCATTTTTCGTCCGTTTATACCAATGCCACAGTCCCCATACCATCCAATAGCATTAATAATTCCATCACAATTTCATCTAATTATTTTAGCTCCTTATATATCCCACGAAAAACAGTTTACAAGTATTTAAAAAGACTCGATAAAATTAAAGGAGCTGGTCCGGATAGAATTCATCCAGTTTTTATAAATATTTGTGCTTCTTCTCTTTGCAAGCCCTTAACCATAATTTTCAACGAATCATTGCGATCGGGTGTATTTCCAGAAAAATGGAAAATAACAAAAGTCGTCCCAGTATTGAAAAACGGCGATAGTAAAAATGTTATTAATTATCGACCAATATCTATATTGTCAGCTTTTACGGAGATATTTGAGGCCGTAATCTATCCTTATTTATCTAGCTATTTTAAGCCCTACCTCTCCGAAAACCAACATGGAATTGTTAAAAATCGCTCAACAATAACAAATTTAATGTCTCATGTAGGTTTCTCAACAGAAAAAGTCGACACTCAACTTCAAGTAGATGCTATATAGTCAGACTTTTCTAAAGCATTTGACATAGTGTACCATCGAACTCTATTGCATAAATTATCTAATTACGGTTTTTGTGGGTCTATGGTTGGTTGGTTTGAGTCGTATCTACGTGGTCGAACTAACTATGTAGTACTAAACGGTTACAGGTCTGATAACTATATATTTAGTTCTGGCTTTCCACAAGGTTCTCACCTGGGGCCGTGGCTATTTAACGTGTTCAATAATGATTTGGATCAGCAAATAAGAAATAGTAAGGTGATAAATTGTTCCAATGATTCACAACTTTTACAAGATGATATTGATGGTCTAGTAAATTGGTGTAGCATGGATAATGTGCAGCTAAATCCTACTAAATGTTATCAAATCTCTTTCACACGTAAATTATCTCCATTTAATATTAAACATAAAATAAATAATGAAGAATTACAGATTGTAGATCTTGTAAAGGATTTGGGAATTTTTTTGGATTCTAAATTGACTTTTATTCCACAAATGGACCGTATGATAGAGAAAGCTTTAAGAACTTTAGGCTTCATATTAAGAAACAATAAAACCTTTAAAAACATCACAACTAAAAAAATATTATTTAATACCTATGTCCGCAGCATAATAGAATATGGGAGCGTAATATGGTCACCACAATACAAAGTCCATCAACTACGTATAGGAAGGATACAAAAATGGTTTATGAGGAGTCTAGCTTATTGTAGTAACATAAATAACAAAAAACTTGCCGGATATAATGAGAAGTTAAAATTATTCGGGGTTGACAGCTTGTCAAACCGAAGAAAGTATCTGGACATGGTAATGTTTTATAAAATAGTGCGCGGAACTACGGACAGCGCTGAGCTATTGCGAAAAAATAAAACTTTAAGTACCAAGGCGTTATCCGCGTAAATCTGTACCTTTGTTCTATCCACTTCCTTCGAAATCTAATCTAGGTCATAACAATAGTTTAGTTAGCATGTCACGCTTGCTGAATTTGATGTCGGATTCTGTGGACATTTTTAGCAATTCTTTGTCCTCTTTTAAAAAACAGTACTACAGAACTTAAAAGATAATATTTAAGAATTTTATATGTATTAATTTTGTTATTTGGATTAATTGATTATTGTGTTTTTTCCCCTGTATTGTTTTAAGGTGTCTTATTTTAATAGTTTATATTTTTTTTATTTTTGGTATCTCTGTATATCTGGTTTTTGATTTATTTTAAGGTTATGTTTCTCATATTTTGTAATTTATGTTATAAAGTGTTACTCTTCTTGTGAAGCATGTTGTGGCTGCCTTTAGTAGGTATTACATTTAATAATTAAGCTTATATATTATGTTTTGTGAACATGTATTATTGTAATTACCTCTGGCTGTCCTTAAATAAATTAATAAAATAAAAAAAAGAGGACAACGTCGTAACAATTCTCGGCTCACCGATTGCGGAAAGAGATTAAGTACCTTAATCGTTTGCACATTTATATCCTCTAAGTCACTTGTGAAAATTCATTTATTCTTTATGTTCAAGTGATACGATATACAGTCGTTAATTCGTTTGCCCGCTATGTCCTCAATTCGTAAATCTTCTTTGGGCCCACGGCGTGCTAACTTCTGAGCCATCTGCTCCTCTATGAGCTTCATGGTTGAACTTTAATCCAGAAGAGCTGTGGTCTTAATCTTTCCTTTAGATCCATATAACTCGACTACGTATGCACATTCCAGTGCATTTACTGTATTCACAGTCTTAATTTGAGCTTTCTTATCCTTCTTGCTCCTTTGCGGTGAGGTCTTTTTATTGGGATATCGGTTCAGAGTACGATGATGCCCCATTTGACATCTATCTATACCACATTTTTTCACCATACACTTAAACCGCCTATGGTAGGGTGTTAGACATTGAAAACATATATTCACTTTCTTAACCACTTCCCATTTCTCATGGTTATCCACATTTTTAAATTTGTAACAACTCTCTATAGAATGGTCTTTTATATACCACAGTTACGTGTTACCCGACTTGAAGGTTGATACGGAGTCGTCATAACCGCTTGTCATTTGTGCATCCTATTATCTCATTGTTCATTACGCTTACTATTAAAACGGTCGCGTAAGGACCCAGTGTGCACGCTTCGCTTCCGGTTTTCGATACGTTTTCGTTTTTAGACATGTTTTCAGCGTAGAATAACACACCAAATTGTTCACTAAACTAGTTCAAAAATTTCGCCATCTTCTGTAGCTCTAGCTCCAAGGGATGTTGAGCTCGATACTCACACCATTAAAATTTAATCATAGTTTCAAGCTTCTCCACTATTCGACTTACCAACTCGGGCTAGTATAAATACTTTTGTTGATTCAATGCTTGTATCGATGAAAGCATATTCGTTACACGACTTTCAAAAGCGCATATGTTTCTGCCGTCTTGGCAATTGCTTCACATTCTCGATCTCGGATAGAATGAACATCTTAACTCTACCGAATCTTCTTTCGAGAGTGTTCATTATTTCATACGGTTCTCATAAAGTAAACAACAATGACTTAACCACTTCTTTAGCGGTGCCTTTTAATGACCTTCTAAGGCGTGCTACATTTTGCACTCCAGAAAAATGAAAAAAAAAAACACACCGTACACAACGTATCGTGAGTCTTTAAACAGCGTTTTGAAAATTATTGATTCAACCGCGTTTCCATCGAAGGCCGGTAGATCCTGCAGGAAATGAGGTGGTGAAGTCTTATCTTTACCTGCTATCTTTATTGCACTCACCATTCTCTCACTCATGACACCTTACTCGCGTGTGCCTTCTGTGTATTTCCTAGACTCGACCTCCGCCTTCTTGTGGCGTGACCCCTTGGATGCGTCCTTATCTGCAGTGTCGTTCTGCGTCAAACTAACCAGCGCACTCATTATGGTCTGTCAAACCTAACTCCTTACGAAAGGTTCCACCTGAATATTCCACTCTTCATCATCCTCGCTCGAGTCGATCTCCTCTTCCCCATTAGGGCGTGTTAACTCCAATTGTGATTTAGCAAAATCAGCAGCTGCTTCTGCTGGTTTGAGCTCTAAGCATTCGAATTTAATCCGCACCTCCAACCCAGCTCTCAACCTCGCTGATCAAGATGACCTACTACCTTTGCGTGACTCATTTTCATTTGTCTGCCGGATCACAATTTTCGTCGATGTCGCTTCTTCGGTTCCGACTTGACCAACTTTCTCGGCTACACCTGGACACGACAGATTTCTACGCGATGCTAGTCTGCGTACCTCTGTTGATCACCTTGTTGCTTAACGTTGCCACAAACATTCCCGAGTCCCATGTGTTTGTAGGTATCTGGGAGGTAGCCCAAATCAAAGTATTAACTGTGGTCGTTCCGGATGATTGCGTTTTCTTCACCTTCCTTGAAACCCATGTCCTTGTCCTGGTTCCTTCGACCCTCTCATTCTGGTCTCGTGCCCGTTTCATCTTGCAGGAGGGTAATTGTTGGCCTACGGCCCCTAATGTCCCTACAGCCCCACAGCCCTATCGGTCCCTACAGCCCTACAGCCCAACAACCCTATAAATCTTAGACGAGCCACCGAGCAAGTGAACCGCCCAAGGATGAATTCGTGCAGAAAAGGCAGAGGGAAAGGTTAAGCCCTGCCCATCAATAAACGTAACAGAGCAGTCGAGATGTGCAAATGCAGTCTTGCTCGAAAGAATTGCGCCACCTCGTAAGGTGTTCAAACCCAATCTCCGACTTTGGCACCGTTAGGTGTCATTGCTTGGTATGCCGGTGATTTGCCGCCCAGGCCCTCTCCCAGCCCAACGCAGTCAGGCCCCTTGCACAAGCACCCTCGCCCAGCCGCAGTGAGTGCTTTTCAAACACACTCGCCCGGCAGCAGCAGTGAGTGCCTTTCACAAGCACCCTCGCCTGGCGACAGTAAATAACGAGCAAGTTTTGCCCGGCGGAATGATGGCCAAGCCGTTTGCTTGGCCCACACCCCCTGCCCCGCCGTTACCATGGTCGCTACCGTAGCCAGGAATAGCGGGGCCGTCGGGGACTGGGGGCCGTCTGTTTGTTTCTTTAGTTATTGGGGGGTATTTGCCATAGTTGCCACGCTTGGCGAGCGGGTTGGCAACCGCAGTTTTTTTTATTGTAATTTTGGCTATTATCAGGAAGATGCTGCTGCCCATCTCCTGCCTGTTTCCCTTTGTCGCCTTTTACGACACCCACGGGAGGATATGGAGTAGTGGATATTCTTGACCGCCACTACACGGCAAAACCATACACATTTTATTATTAGAAAAAAATTGGATTTAATTTGATTATTTCTCATCAAGTTTTCTGAAGTAAAGTTGTTTCTATACGTCTGAATACTGGTTATGACAACGCACTTATCAAGAACCACACTTTTGTTACATGTTGTAGAAAATGACATTAATATAGAGGATAAAGTTAGGAAACTTTGCGTCAAAATGTAAGCACCGTCTCACGAGAGATATGTTCATTGTACAGTTCCCGAAACACTTACTTCAGAATCACGTTTCTGAATACGATGTTAAATTAAATCATCTTTGTCATAGTCTCTTTTTATTTTACGAGTACGAATTTTGTCTTCGCTGAATATTCGAAATTGGAATGTTTTGTACAATTTTTTTCGAAGTAATTCGTTTTCCTTCATTAAATATTAAGGGCTAGGGTTTTTTATTTAGAAGTAATTTTTTGATTTTAAACGAGAAATCTCATTCGTGAATTTATGAACGTAATGTAGGGAAAAGTAGAGTATATTAACTTATTGCATGCAATAGTATTAAAATTAATGTCCTACAGACTAAATTTAGACCACAACGGATAGTCTAGAAGTAGACTAGCAATCTGCGCAGAACATGATTATGGTGTCCTATACTATGCGCAAACACAGGAACACTATTTATTCCATCACACTCACAGTCAAATAGGACGGTAATTCAACACGACCGGAGAGATATCAGGTGCAGAACCAACGGCTTTACGTACTTTCCGAGGCACGGGGGTGAAACACATCTGAAACGACCTGACTGCTAGTACTGAGAAAATCTTTAATCCTATCACTGATTAAGGCCGGAATTCGAAGGGACCTAATGATCAGCAATCACATTTACGACTATTAGACTAACGTGACAGTCAACCAGTATAATTATATAACAGGAGATGTCTATTACCAGCAGAAAAAGAACCAGCGAAGTAATGGAAACTCCTCTCATTTGGAGAGTTTAAGAACAGAGTAGAGAATACTGCGCCAAACCCATAATTGCTAGTGGCACCTTTTTGTATTTTTAGTCATCATCAGTCGGTCTATTGTACATAGGCCTCCATTGTAGGAAGTAGAAATCTTAAGGTCTCAAAATATTTTGAAATTCACAGACATGCAGGATT
Organism: Parnassius mnemosyne; assembly: GCA_963668995.1. Taxonomy (NCBI): domain Eukaryota; kingdom Metazoa; phylum Arthropoda; class Insecta; order Lepidoptera; family Papilionidae; genus Parnassius; species Parnassius mnemosyne. The sequence continues at coordinate 971,703 of CAVLGL010000077.1, read as the reverse complement.
CATTACAAAGTAAAGATTGAAACACAGCAGATTTGACAGCTTCGAAACGGACTCCTTGGCAGAAGAAGAATCCTTCCACTATTTTTATTACATCCAATTCCCATGCCATCTGGATGGCCATCTATGCAGACACATTAAGAACCGATTACAATACAAAAGTGTACTCACTATAGGAGCATCACAGATCATGATCAATGCGTGTCGCTCAAATTTTATTTAAAACCGCAATATCAAACTTTAAAATGGAGTTCAGAAAATGCGGTTTGAGATATAAATATTCGTATATATCAAGGGATTTGACTGTTGATTTATTTTTCTACAATTTTTCAATTTTAGGTGAACATAAAAACCAAAACCAGCTAGGCAAATTTATAGCTTCCAACAATTCAATACACAACAGGAGATTGTCCATGAATATTAACTACAGCTATCGAGCTAAATTTAGAAATCTGTGTTCCGTGTTCCAACTTTGATAATTAATAGAATCAGATAATTTGCTTTATTAAATTTGTGGAAATAAATAAATAAAGACAGAACGAGAAAAATTTAATGCCTACTTTTAGTTTATTACCTAGTTTGAATAGCTCCCATCGCAAAATTTCCTTTTACAATTGCGTGTAATATCACTGCCACTACAGTAGCACAATTCTAGCACAATGCCATATTGGTTATCTTTTATAAGCAATTTCAAGGCTTTTTATTGTCTTATTACAGTGGCTGACCTCATTGGTCTAGTATTTATAAGCGCGACTGCTTATTATGAAGTCATGGTTTTTAATCCCGAGCCGGGATAAAAATATCAGTTAATGAATTTTTCTGTCAGGAAATTCTTAGTAACACCCCAGAGACAAGAAAATGGTTGTGATTCACCCCATGCTTCAGAAAACATGTAAAGCCGTTTGTACTGCGCCTGATCTCTCATCGGGTGTTGGATTTCTGTCTCACCGGACAATGCGAGTAAGGGATAAAAAGTGAAATTGTGCTTGGGCATACACTCAGGCCTTATAATCCTGTATGGGTTTGTCCTATTCTGCGCAGAAGGTATTATGACCGTGACCGTATTACAATTCTAGAAAGTTCGCTCCAACGCACATGGGATGATATATAACTATTTCGTCTTTAAATGAGGTCATAAGGTAAAATTATTTCTGGTTCCCGAATTGTCGCTGTGGTCAAATGAATATGAGAACACAGTAGGTAAACGAAGTGGGAGCTTTTCTACGGGGCTCCGTATCGTTCAGACGCAGACTTCTTCTCGAGTATAGGTGTTATCTGAAGTTAAATAAAACTATTATTTTTATGAGAAACAAGAGCTGCTTTGTAGAGTGTAGCTTGTAGGGCAGCGTAGAGATGACTGTTAAGCGAGCCACAGAGCGAGCGATGAGCGAGTAATGTCAGAGGTCGATTATAGCATGTCTTTTATTTCGTATTTTTAGTTGCACAACTCGTGTGGGCGTATGAGAGACACACATGCTCTATTCGACCAATGAGCGAATAGGAGGGGAGGAGTGAGGGGTATGTGTTGAGTGTGATGTATCATGTATTTTATAATCGTATATTTGTTACACAATTCATCAACATACAACAATTCTTTATAGGCATACAGACAATAATTAATAAGTATATGACAAACACTATAAAGACATACAACAATTCTTAAATAAAAGGCAATAAAACATTAATAAGCTTACGTACTAGAGACAATTGTAAGCTTACGTGACTAAAAATTAAATAACTACGTAGATTGTATTAAAAGGCATTCACATTAATAACATCTTAAATCTAGGCTGTTATTTACAATCTTCCCTCGTGCGCAAGCACTAAAAACCGTTTTAGTCCATCGTTGCAATTGCGATGAGGCGAGAGGCTGGGCGGCGAATCAAACCCGTTGCAGTTCTTATTTCAGTTATTCGGACGCGCCCATCTGGGCCTGGGTGGACTTCCATCACTTTGCCTCTAGGCCACACTCCTCTGGGCATTGTGCCATCACAAATTATTACGATGTCCCCAACTTTTAGATTTTTATGTTGAGAGTTGGAGCTAGGCCGGGGCATTAAAAGAGGTTTGTATTCCGCTGACCAGCGTGCCCAAAAATTGTCGGCTAGCGCATGAGTGGTTTTCCAGGAGCGTGGGTTTAACTGTGTATCTTTAAATGAGAGAAACGGTGATATTACGCTAGAGCGCCTAACGACAAAGTGATTCGGTATCAGTGCTTCTTCATCTAAGTTGGGTTTCATCGGAGTCAATGGCCTCGAATCAATCACATGTTCAGCTTCCAGCAGTAACGTGTGCAGCACTTCATCAGGGGGATCCTCTCCTTTAGTGTGACTTTTAATGCTGTTTTCACTGATTTGATCAATCGTTCCCAGGCACCGCTCATGTTTTTGGCCCCAGGTGATAAATATCTCAGCGGCGAGCAAAACTGTGGCAGCGGCGCGATCTAATCGACTGTATTTTGAAAATCGTTCTACCTCACGTAAGTAATCGCTAACGTTACGCTTAATGATTACATGAACTTGTTTCAATATTATTTCTTCCCCTGAAGGGGATAACGGCGTTTCATTTCGTTTCTCCTGCGGCCACGTTGAGGGGTCGTTCCTTATAAACGCGGGTCCGGTAAACCACCTATGTCATGAATTAAAGTCAACAAGTACGGCCTTGGTTGCATCATCCGCGACGTTATCTGAGCTGGGTATCCATCGCCAATTGGTTGGAGTGGTTAAGCTTTCGATTTCAGCCTATCGGTGTGCTACAAAAGACATGAACGTGCGCGGGTCTGATTTAACCCAAGCTAATACAGTTTTAGAGTCTGACCAATTGTTACGGACAGCGAGAGACCCGCCGCCCCGTCGCCCCTTCGTTCCCCGTTACGTCCCGCGCACCCCGCACGCCGGCGCTGATCACGCGATATCGGGCAACCAATCAGCGCGCGTGCGGCGAAAATTGCCATCGGGCGGATAACCCCACGGAATGAAGCGCTCTCCTCGGGAATATAAGAAGGGCGCCTCGGACGGTCGTCGTTCATTCGGTTCGTTCATTCGGTTCATTCATTCGGAAGCGGCACTCGAGAAGACAACAAGGAAGAATCAAGACAGAAAACCTGGAAGAAGACTCCATACTGCAGACCTCCCTCTTTGAATAGTGATTTAGTTAATAGTGCCGAACCCTTTGTAAATAGTGAATATAGTATAATTAAAAGTACCATCTTTTCTTCGAGCAGTCCCCTAGTATAGCTAACCTCACACCGCCAGTTAAAGTATAAATACAGTCCACTACTCTCCATCCACTTTATCTTGTTCCTTCGAGCCGGATAGCAGCCAGAAGAAGGAAGAAAGAAGTAAGAAGAAACAAGAAAGAAGGCAGTTATAGAAGAAAGAACGTAATTATAGAAGAAAGAACATAATTACAGAAGAGAGAAGATTATTATAGAAGATCTTCAAGGAAGAAAGAAGTTCGTCGACGAAGAGAGAAGATCGTCGGTACTAATTTCTTCCCTGTTTCTTGTTACGCCTACGTCTTACACGTCTATTGTCTGTTTCCAGACAATTTCTTGTTTCTTAACCGCGTTTACGCGGCCAGTGGTCACTCCCTAACGGTGCCAAACTGTGACCATCTGGTAACGCCCTTGTGGCGGGAACGACATCCATACGTGTGTCTTTTTAAAGACTGTACGTACGTCTTTTTGAAGACGACCGGAGGTCGCAACGTGGGACCATGAGGAAGACACGAAGCCAGAAGACACGGAACGATGATGACACGCCGGTAGGAATGCGCATATTCGAAGAAGCACCCGCGTCCCCGTCCGATTATCTCGCGATGGCACAAGCGCCCTCCGCCGCGCCCGCGCTCCAGGCCCCGCCCGCGCCCGCATCTACGCCCGCGCCCGCGCCCCCGCCGCCGCGCCCCGCTATGTCCGTGTCCACGACCGATCGTTTGGGAGAGGTTAGCATTTCCGCGCCGCGTACAGAGACACTCGCCGCGATTATAGAAGATCTTCCGTCTACAGAGATTAGTTCGATAGTATGTACCGTCGCGCCTGTAACAGACGTACATAGGCCCGCGCCCCGCGCCCCGTCGGTTCGCTCCGTTCGTTCAGCCCGGTCGACGGCTAGTGCGATAGCTAAATTAAAGCAAATTGAATATAACGCCGCGGAGGAACTAGCTGCAATTAGGAGGAAGCAATTGCAGTTGGAAGAAGATCTTATTAGGAAGAAGTACGCTAGGGACGTCGCGCAACTGCAAGAAGAAACAGATAGGGAAAGTGTCAACGAAGACGAGTTAGTTGAAAATAGGGTACTCGTTGATAGGTGGTTAGAGAACGTAGAGACTGTGCGGGGGGAGTCGCCTTCCCGCCCCTCTCAGCCCGCGCCCCGCATCGAGTTAGAGCAGACCCTACCGAACAGGGTAACCGGTTACGACCACAGTGAAGATGCCCAGGGGAGGACGGAAGCGAATAACGTTCAACCGCGTCGCATAGATTCGGTACAGAGGGAAGATGGAGTCGCCGCAGGAATGAACCAGGTGGATCGTCGTGTACGGGTTACGTCGCCGTCGCGCGTCCAACGCCGCACTCTATCGCCTACACATAGATCGCCACATCGCCACGCGGATCGTAGATCACCGTCGCCGCATAGGGATGTAGGTGCGCATAGGACGCCAGCGCCACAGCATAGGCTAGAGAGAGATAGGGATAGAGATAGGTCGCTTACTCCGCGAGGAAAGGATAGGGGTATAGAGCGACTAGCGGAAGCTCTGGAGAATATGGTCAGAGTTAGGCCCGCTGCCGCGAAGCAGACGCAGGACTTGCCTATTTTTAACGGTTCGGCCGCGGAATGGTTAGCGTTCAAAGCCGCAATGAAAGAATCCACGCGTCTATATGGATTCACAGATACGGAAAATATGGCAAGGTTAAGAAATTGCTTACGCGGTGAAGCTAGGGAAGTAGTATCGGCACTGCTGTTTACCGCGAAGGATCCAGCAGATATTATGCGAACATTAGAGCAGTGTTTCGGCCGCCCAGAAGTAATTATCGATCGCGCGTTAGAAGAATTGAAACGCCTTCCGCGCCCGGGTCAAACCGCACAGGAATTAAATGCGTTCGCAATAAAGTTGCAAAATATCGTGTGCATTTTGCAAAACGTCGACGGCAAGGGATATCTGCAAAATCCAATGCTTACTAGGGAGGTAACGAGTAAGTTAAGCCCTCACTTACGGTCGCGTTGGTGTGATTATGCGGAGCACTACGGGAGTGCAGACGAGCCGGACATCGTTACACTGTCCAGGTTCATGATGAGAGAGGCTGATCGTGCGTTGAGTCATGCCTATACGTCCGTAGAGCCGACTAAGGAATCGCCCGTAAGACGAGAGGCGCCGCCGTCGAAAAGGATAGTGACACGCCGCGTAGAGAATAGGGCTCGCGACGTAAAAACGTTCACCGCACAGGAGGACACCGGTAGTGCCTCTTGTATGTGCTGCGGAGGTGAACACGCGATCGCCAAGTGTAGGAAGTTAGCGCAAATGGGTGTGGACGACCGGTGGAATTGGGTAAAAGAAGACGGGGTATGTTTTCTATGTTTAAATAGTAAACACCGACGGTTTAAATGTAAAGCAAAGAAATGCGGCATCGACGGCTGCAACGCCCCCCACCACGCCCTCCTTCACACCCGCAAGACCCGCGCACCTGAGACATCAGCCAAACCGGATGAGACCGTACTCGTCGCGTCTAACGTCGGTAGGAATGCATCCGTATTGTTGAAAGTGTGTCCCATTACGTTACGTGGACCACACGGTAAGGAAATAGACACGTACGCGTTGCTCGACGAAGGTTCGACTATTTCGTTGATCGATGACGACTTAGCGCGTGAGTTAGGAGCGGAAGGACCGGTAAAGCCGCTGAATATTAGGGGAATAAGCAATAGTCAGCGCGAGGCCGATAGCAGGCTAGTTAACATAGGCATACGTGGAAAATCGCGCAGCGAGATGTATAGAATAAATGCGCGTACAGTAACAAATTTACAGATAGGTTCGCAGTCGGTAAATAAAGAGTGTTTACGTCTAAAGCATTTACGCGACCTACCGAGCTCGGTTTGCTATGAGGACGCCAAACCGAGATTATTATTAGGAGCCGACAATTGGCATTTAATAATCACCCGTAATTTGAGGATAGGGCGTCGAAGGCAGCCTATAGCTGCACGTACGTTATTAGGATGGGTGATACAGGGAACCGTGCCGCGATTCACGTGTAGGGAGGACGGTGAAACCGTGTTACACGTCGTATGCAGTAGCGGACGGATAGATAGGGACATCCGAACGTTCGCGAGTCAAGACGAGGAGATAACGGAACTCCTCAAACGGCAGTACGAGATCGATTCCATCGGTATCTCGCTAAGGAATATGCCGCGACGGCAAGAGAAGCGCGCTGTCGAGATATTCCAGCGCACCGTCAAGAAGGTCGGCGATCAATACCAGGTGGGACTGCCATGGAAGGACGACGACGTGCGGATGCCTCCTAGCTACGAGATGGCTGCTAGAAGACTGCGGACGATCGAGAGGAAGATGGACAAATCGCCGGAATTTCGAGACGCCTATACCGCACAAATAGATAACCTCCTGGCGAAGGGATACGCAAGGGAAGCCGAGGGGACGGAGAGAGAGGACCCTAGGAGCTGGTACCTGCCCCACTTCGCAGTACGAAACCCGAACAAGCCTGGGAAGACGAGAGTGGTTTTCGACGCGGCAGCGCGTGCGTCCGGTAAATGTTTGAACGATTATTTGCTTGACGGCCCCGACTTGTTACGGAACCTACCGGGCATACTGTTCAGATTTAGGGAGAACAAAATAGCCGTGTCAGCGGATATTAGGGAAATGTTCTTACGCGTTAAGATTGACCGTCGCGACCAACCCGCGCAATTATTTCTGTGGCGAGGTAACGAGCGATCCAGCCCACCGCGGGAATACGTTATGACTTCAATGATTTTCGGTGCGAGGAGCTCGCCGTTTCTCGCACATAGCGTTAGGGATCATAACGCGCGCGCACACGCTGAGACACATCCGTTGGCACTTAACGCTATCGTACGTAGTCACTACATGGATGACTACCTAGACAGTTATGCTACGGTAGAGGAAGCGGTAAACACTGCGAGGCAGCTTACGGAAGTCCACCAGCAGGCCGGCTTCACCTTAGCGGGCTGGAATTCGAACCACGCAGCCCTACTAGAAGACAAGCCGGAGGAATTATTAGCGAGCAAGCCTAAGGAGGTAGGCTTGAGACAAGACAGCCCAGGCAGAACCCTAGGGCTATTATGGATGGCCAATGAAGACGCCTTAACGTTTAACACATCCATGAACCGGGTACCGAACGAGGTGAAGACGCTGCAGAGGCCACCGACCAAGAGAGAGGCGTTGAGTGCAGTCATGTCGGTCTTCGACCCGCTTGGACTGCTGAGCTACCTCACCATCACCGCCAAGATCCTGCTGCAAGACCTGTGGTGGATGAAGAAGGTCGGATGGGACGACGAACTACCCGAGGAGGCAGCTGAGGAATTCCAGAGGTGGCTGCGAGTCGTCGAGGAAGTATCACGACTGCGGCTGCCTAGGTGCTATGCTCCTACGGGGGGAGTGGTAGAGCGTCAGCTCCACGTGTTCAGCGACGCAAGCGAACGTGCGTACGCATCCGCGGCGTATTGGCGATTACGATACCGCGACGGAACGGTTAAGGTACGATTAGTGGCGGCCAAGGCGAAAGTCGCACCGATAAAGGCGCAAAGCATACCACGGTTAGAATTACAGGCGAATCTGATAGGCGCGCGACTCGCGGAATTCGTGCAAGGCGAGCACAGAGTGGTAGCCGATAGGGTAGTTTATTGGACAGACTCCACTACGGCGCTCCATTGGATTCAAAACGATACGGCGCGTTACACCCCATACGTAGCACATAGATTAGGGGAAATATCGGAGAAGACGTCACCCGAGCAATGGAGGTGGATACCGACCGCAGACAACATCGCGGATCAGGCAACGCGCATTAATTATACGTACAAGGAAGAGAGCGACAAATGGTTTACGGGACCGCCATTCCTGTACGAAGAGGAAGATCGATGGCCTCGACGACGGGAAGAGAAGGCAGATGATGAAGATGACGAGCTGGAGGAAGTCGTGGCGCACCAGAGCGACACCAGGGGCGCTCCACACCTGCCAGACATCGAGAGGTTCTCTTCTTACGAGAGATTGGTCAGGGCCACCGCTCGGATATTACAGTTCGTCGATGCCATGAGAGGAAAGGCGCACGGACTAACATTGGACCACATCCAGAAAGCAGAGCGGATGTGGATAGAGCGAAGTCAACAAGAGAGTTTTGCTGAAGACATCAGTCGACTGCAGAAAGGAAGGAACTTGGCAACCGGCAGCGCGTTAAGGAAGCTCGACCCCATATTCGAAGATGGCGTACTGCGAGCTAGAGGACGGATTGACGCAGCCGATGTGGACAGCCAAATGAAGAGGCCCATCATCCTGAACGGACGCCACCAGTTTGTAAAGCTGCTTGTGGAGAAGGCGCATAAGGAAGCAAGCCACGCCAACAGGGAACGGGTAGTGAACGACCTACGCACGAGATATCACGTACTTCGACTACGACCGACCGTACGAGAAGTGGAGCGGAGATGTCTGCGGTGCAGGGTACGCAAGGCGACACCACGGCCAGCGGTTATCGGAGATCTACCACCTGAACGGTTAGGGGCATTCGCGCGACCATTCACCTACACCGGAATCGACTATTTCGGGCCTATAACGGTAACAATAGGACGTAGGCATGAAAAACGGTGGATAGCGTTATTCACTTGTTTGACGACGCGCGCGGTACATCTAGAGATAGTTTATTCCCTAACGACGGACTCGGCGATATCGGCATTGCGGCGCATGGCGGCTAGGCGTGGGTGGCCACGGGTCATCTACTCGGATAACGGGACAAACTTTCATGGGGCGGACACCGAATTACGACGGGCGATGGAAGAGTGGGCACCCCTGCTGAAGGACTACGCGTTGACTCGGCGGACGGATTGGAAGTTCATCGCGCCGGGTGCGCCGAACCAGGGAGGCGCATGGGAGCGTCTCGTGCGCTCGGTGAAGACCGCGCTCGAAGCCACACTCAATCAGAAGAGCCCACGGGAGGAGACATTAGCGACGCTCCTCACAGAAGCCGAAAACACCGTTAACTCTCGACCGTTGACGCACGTACCGGTCGACATCGACGAAGAAGAGGCATTGACACCCAACCACTTCTTGCTGCTGGGACCATCGAGCCTTCCAGTGACCGCGCCGTGCACGCCTAATGATCTTCGGGCGTGGAGAGCGGCGCAGGGACTTGCCGACGAGTACTGGAAGCGCTGGGTGAAGGAGTACCTGCCGACGCTGGTTGCGCGCGGAGACTCAAGGGACGTGCAGCAGCGCCCGGTACAAGAAGGAGACCTCGTCGTGGTGGCAGACGGGACCATGCCGCGGAACGTGTGGCCAAGAGGAGTTATAACGAGGACCTTTCCCGGACCAGAATGCGTGGTACGGAACGTCGAAGTGAGGACCAGGGGCGGATTGCTGCGGCGGCCGGTCAGGAGGATCGCCGTCCTCCCGAGTGCAGCCTAGGCTCGCAAGGCTACGCCGGGGGGAGAATGTTACGGACAGCGAGAGACCCGCCGCCCCGTCGCCCCTTCGTTCCCCGTTACGTCCCGCGCACCCCGCACGCCGGCGCTGATCACGCGATATCGGGCAACCAATCAGCGCGCGTGCGGCGAAAATTGCCATCGGGCGGATAACCCCACGGAATGAAGCGCTCTCCTCGGGAATATAAGAAGGGCGCCTCGGACGGTCGTCGTTCATTCGGTTCGTTCATTCGGTTCATTCATTCGGAAGCGGCACTCGAGAAGACAACAAGGAAGAATCAAGACAGAAAACCTGGAAGAAGACTCCATACTGAAGACCTCCCTCTTTGAATAGTGATTTAGTTAATAGTGCCGAACCCTTTGTAAATAGTGAATATAGTATAATTAAAAGTACCATCTTTTCTTCGAGCAGTCCCCTAGTATAGCTAACCTCACACCGCCAGTTAAAGTATAAATACAGTCCACTACTCTCCATCCACTTTACCAATAATGGCATTTTAATATTTTATAACCCGACTCCCGTTTGACGGATTCGGCTAACCGACTGCCTAACACTGCGGCTTGAAGTTCTAACCGGGGAATCGATATTGGTTTTAACAGAGCTACTTTGGCCTTGCCCGCTAACAATCGCGATGTTTTAGTGCCGTCTGTTTTTGCACTTACGAAATATATAACAGCGGAATACACCTTTTCGCTTGCGTCACAGAAAATGTGTAACTCCCCTTCTCCAGAGGGCGTGGCAGGTATATACCTATTTATTTCTAACTTTTTAACAGTTGTAAGTTATTTATAAATGATAACCAGGTCACGTGATGCTCTGTTGTGATGGGGTCGCCCAATATATCCCACTACACCATATTTCTTGTATAAGACATTTGCCTATCATCGTGATAGGCGCAACTAAACCTAGCGGTTCAAATACCGACATTACCGCGCTAGTTACCTGACGCTTGGTAGGTAATGTATCACCTCTAATTATACTTGTGGGTGTGTTTCTGAGATTGACATTGAAGCCTAACGTGTCACGTGTGTGATTGCAAATAAGGCCTAACGTTCTCTCTGTATCACTTTTACCTAGCGTGGTTGTGTCGATACTACGCATATCAGTGACGTTGACTATTACTTCGGGCATGTTTGACGCCCACCTGGGTAACTTGAAGGATGCGTTTAAATGTACTTTGCGCATGTCGTTTACAATTGACTTTGCCTCGCTTTCGGAGCTGAACGTGCCTAAGTAGTCGTCCATATAAAAGTTACTTAATATAACCTTCGCAACCTCGGGATGGTGAAGACTGTGATTTTCTGCGTTTTTATTTTTTTACGTAGATGGCTAAACATGGTGATGATGGCGCCCCGAATATTAACAATATCATTCGATACTCTTGCGGCGACCCCTTTCTATCCTCGCACCTCCATAAAAACCGTAGGTTATCACGGTCATTTTGTATAATTTTTACATGTTAAAACATTTCTTTTATGTCAGCTGCCACTGCGATTCGACCTTCTCTGAATCTAACTATTACGCCGAATAACGACTGTAGTAAGTCAGGGCCTATTAATAACGCATCGTTTAGGCTTTTCCCTCCGCATTTGGCCGCCGCGTCGAAAACTAGCCGTATTTTACCCTTCTGATGGTGCATTCAGCATAGCCTGATTCTACATAGGCTGCACTAAAAGTATCGGGAATGGAATATTTCCACTGTTCCTGTCATATTAAAATCTTTTTAATTGAAAAGTCCTTAGTTTTTTAAAATTGAATACCATTTATTTATTTAAAAAAAGATTCTCGGTCTTGTCACAAGGTTTTGTCAAATTGTTTAGTCGTTGAGAAAATGGAATTGACTCGGGAAAATTCAAGAGCGATGATTTATTATGACTTTCGAAGTGGTTTAACACAAAAACAGTGTGTTGATCGGATGATTTCTGCATTTGGTGATGAAGCCCCATCCAAAACCACAATTTATCGCTAGTTTACTGAATTTCAACGTGGACGTGTCAAGCTCAGTGATGATCCCCGTCAAGGTCGTCCAAAAACTGCAGTCACCCAAGAAAACGTTGATGCTGTGCGTAAGCTGATTGAGGAAGATCGACATGTGACATACCGCGAAATTCAGGCAACTTTAGACATTGGCATGAGTTAAATACAAATAATCTTGCATGAACAATTAGGTGTAAAAAAGTTGTTTTCCCGATGGATACCACATTTGCTCAGTGAAGAGCAAAAAGCGGCTCGCGTTACTTGGTGCGTCAGAACTCTCGAAAGATTCCACGCAGGATCCTCAAATACTGTACACAACTTCTTAATCAGGTGACGAATCTTGGATATAAGCGTACGAGTCCGAAATAAAAAACCAGTCACGAGTTTGGGTGTTCGAAAATGAGTTAAAGCCAACAAAAATTGTTCGTTCACGAAGTGTTGCAAAAAAAAAATGGTGGCTACGTTTGTCTCCAAAACCGGCCATGTTACGACTATTCCTCTTGAGGGACAAAGAACTGTTAATGCAGAATGATATGCTAGCATTTGTTTGCCACAGGTCGTTTCTGAACTCCGTAAAGAGAACTGCAACCGCCGCATCATCCTCCATCACGAAAATGCGAGTTCTCACACCGCACACAGAACAAAAGAGTTTTTAGAGCAAGAAAACATAGAATTATTAGACCATCCGCCGTACAGCCCCGACCTAAGCCCTAATGATTTCTATACTATCCCTAAAATAATGAATAATATGCGTGGACAGAGATTTTCATCACCTGAAGAAGCTGTGGACGCCTACAAAACGGCCATTTTGGAGACCCCAACTTCCGAATGGAATGGTTGCTTCAATGACTACAATTTCGCGGAGAATACTTCGAAAAGCAATAATTACATTTTTAAATAGTAATTTTTGTCACTTCCTTGATTTCCGAAATTTTCTTTTATAAGGTTGTTTATTTTCTAAGCTATATAGACGACAGAGGGCTTGGTTTTTTATTGTTTGGCATCACCTCAGTGTCCGTCCGCCAGAGTAAGCCCGCTTTGTACCTATTGCTATTGTCTATCATTTTACAAGTCCTATCTAAGATAGCCAGGGCGCGCTGATCCGGGTCGGATTTCGGTCGGCGTGGCTCTATTCCTAGATATTATATGCTAACAAAATTCTAATAAACTCTAATGCCGGGTCGTCGGCTTGTGTGGGCCGTACGTGATTAATTATCGCGACAGTATTAAGAGGCCGCTCGTTACGACCATGTAACACCCACTCTAACTTAGTTAAAGATGCTACGGTATGATTTCCAATTGCTTCTGGGCGCAAAAAAAAACATCCATTAGAGCCTATAAAAGTCCACTGACGAATATATTAAGATAGATTCTGAGGAAGATTTTTCCATATCTGGCACACTTGGCAGGCGGGTTGGCAAACGCAGTTTTTTTATTATTTAGAGTTATAAAGAATACGATGCTGTTCATCTTCCGTTTTATCTCCCTCTGTCTCCTCTAACCACACTCAAGGGACGATATGGGGTTGTGGATATTTTTGCAACGCCACTACACGGTTTATTATATTCCATATTGTATTATATTTTTTTATAGGATAAGGGTGACAAACGAGCACACAGTCCACCTGATGGTAAGTGGTTGCTGTGGCCCATAGACATCTACATCTATCTTCGATTAAGAATCAAAATGCAGATGTGTTGTGAGGACTAACATGGAATGCCTCGTTTCCAGTAAAAAGGGTCTCCGGTTCTCTACACTCACCATACGAAACACAGCAGCGTTAAGCTGCTATTTTACGCTGGTATTCTGTGAGAGCGTGGTCCTTCCCCGGTCGAGCAGACTCATTCGTGCTACAACCATAATATAGCTGCAGCATTGCTCTACCACGTATAAAACTTAAATTCAAAATGATTTATTAAGACTTTGTTTGGCCGCCAAAACTTCATGGCTTAGTTTCTTGTAAGTGTATTTGGAAGGTACTCAGATACCCGTCGACATTAGTATCACTCGAAAGGTAACTAAAGTAACCTTTAAAAACTGATTAATAATTTGTAAATATGTTATTCCATACCTTCAACCTTGAGAATGAGAGAATTCACAAGATGCTTTGGGTATATACTCTGACCTATTCACCATGAAACATTAATCAGGAAACTACAATACTACAGTGTAAGAAGTAATGCTCTTAAATTCAGTCGACTAAGAGGGAACAGTTGGTAATTCTACGAGTCTCATTTCATTATATGTCCGTTGCGCTAAAACATTACCTCCACACTGAGATTCTGCATTATTTCGGTATAAAAATACTGGCCGAAAAGAAACGGCACGTTTAAGAAAAAACATAAAAGAGGAGAAAGAAGAAAACAAATAAGGTACGACTAACATTATCAGTGGCGCATTGTAGACACTAACAATGTTTTAATATCATAGAGTTGTTGGGTGGTCCACCACTAACTAGATAGAGTAAAGACCTGTTTATTGTCCTGTATCCCGTAGTTGATAGACGCAGGTTACTCTGGACCAAAGTTTTGTGAAATTCCTTTGGGGTGGATATTAAAGATTTACAACAGATGATGGTACACGTAGACCAGGAGAAATTGTTGACATTGAAACACTTATTCGTTCAAAAACGTTTCGTTTTCAGTCTGTGCTATTCAACATCTGCCTTATTCGAGATAGGTATACGACTATGTATTATCTAACAATCAAAGGTTACGGTAACTGAGAACTTATTTCCTCCATATATCCTGCTCAATAACGCTAATAGTTTTCCAACACAAAATTTTGTACGTAAGTTCAAACTCTTAGATTTATGTAGTGCTGAAGTTCGGTTATTGGTTAAATATATAATATCTTATGTGTTATATAAATAGTGACGATAATACCTATTTACTGAAGTAAATTACTATTTAATTGAGTAAATAGATATTAGTAAATACCTAATAACTCCAGTAAATATGTATTAGCTTAAGTAATTATAGGCTAAAATAGGTTTTATCGCCTCGAGTAAATACTCTCTTTTTTATATAGGATCGGGTGACAAACGAGCACACAGTCCACCGGATGGTAAGTGGTTACTGTGACCCATAGACATCTACATCTATCCTCAATAAAGACTCAAGATTCAGATGCGTTGTCACCCGTGAGGACTAAGATGGAATGCTCTTTGCCAGTAAAAAGGGTCTCCGGTTCTCTACATTCACCATACGAAATAGAGCAGCGTTAAGGTGCTATTTTACGCTGGTTTTCTGTGAGAGCGTGGTCCTTCCCTGGTCGAGCCGACCCATTCGTGCTACAACCATAATATAGCTGCAGCATGGCTCTACCACGTAGTAAATCTGTCTAGTCTGTCGGCATAAGTATTTGTAGTACATTTTGTTAGTAGAATTGTCGCATTTCATTGATAATTATGGTGTTAATAAACGATTATTATTTTTGTATCATATGTACTGCTGGTGGGTGAGTGTGTATTGTGATACGTAAATTATTTAAGTAATTAACATATTTAAATATTTATAGGTGTATATATTATTTATATTCATATTTTTTATCTTAATATTATTTTTATAGTTATTTAATAAGTATTATTTTATTTGAATAATTATGATGAATATTTCCCTAAATGATATTTACTTAGGCTCTAGCTCTTTCGAGACTTGTTCCTCGGGTACTTCAGATGACGGAGATGACAGTTTCCACAGTACTCTCTCTCTCAATTCTTCCTTAGATTCTTGCTTCTTAGATTGTGCTAATAATTTCAATGTAATTCACATAAATGCTCAGAGCATTCCCGCTCACTATCCTGATATGCTGACAAGCTTAAACCACAAAAACATTCATGCAATTCTGGTCTCTGAAACTTGGCTAAAACCGTGTTTACCATCCATTTCTTATGCAATTCCAGGTTTCCATTTATTGCGAAATGACCGACCCGTCAAAACTGGTGGTGGGGTTGCCATATATCTTCGTAAAGATATTCGTTACTCTATAGCCAGCATATCATCCACCACAATTGTTGATAGTGCAGCAGAACATCTTTTCATTGAAGTCACACTTTCTTCCTTCAAAGTGCTCTTAGGCGTCGTTTATAGTCCCTCTAGCTCTGTTAATTATTTTTCTGCCTTTGAAAAAACTTTGGAAGAATTGGTTCCGACATGTAAACATGTTATCATTATGGGTGACTTCAATACGTGTCTTCTCAAAAATGATGTCCGTTCAAAAAAATTGAAGTCCGTAGTTGACTCATGTAATCTTCACATCTTGCCTTCTAATCCTACCCATTTCTTCCCTAATAGTGCCCCTTCTCTTCTAGATTTAAAAATCGTTTCCTCTTCAGAATACATATACAAACACGGGCAGTATACTGCCGATGCTTTTTCTTACCACGATTTGCTGTTTTTGTCATATAAATTACGATCACCAAAAGTCAAGTCCCGTGTTCTTCTGCTGCGTAATTTTGCTAGAGTGGACGTCGACCGTCTTAAAAATGATGCTGCCAGTATAAACTGGTCGTTAATTGATGAGACAACAGATGTTGACGAACAAGTGCGTCTTTTAAATGCCTTTATAATGCAACTTTATGACAAGCATGCACCTTTACGACCAATCAAACTTAAATATCCGCCGGCTCCTTGGCTCACAAAAGAGATTAAAGATTTAATGACAAGAAGAAACCTAGCCAAAGCAAAATTTAAAAAGGACCCCTGTAATATAAATCGTGAGAAATACAGGATACTTAGGAATCACTGCAACACGATGTGTAGAGATGCGCAACGACGTCACATTCACAAGACAATTGAGGAATCTGATCCCAATAGGGTTTGGAAATTTCTTAAAAGTTTGGGAATTGGCAAAAAGCGAAATGACTCCCT
Organism: Parnassius mnemosyne; assembly: GCA_963668995.1. Taxonomy (NCBI): domain Eukaryota; kingdom Metazoa; phylum Arthropoda; class Insecta; order Lepidoptera; family Papilionidae; genus Parnassius; species Parnassius mnemosyne. The sequence goes on along the minus strand of CAVLGL010000077.1, from coordinate 955,204 downwards.
TCCTCCTGATTTAAACTTTGAAATGCTTAATCAATACTTTTCCTCAAGTTCTAGTTACGTTAACAGTTGTAAATCTAGGACACTAAATCACCTTCATTCTTTGCCAACTCCCGATTTCCCCGAATTCGTTTTATGTCAGGTTGCTGATTGTGACGTTAAAAAGAATATCACAGCTGTAACTTCTAATGCAATTGGTAATGATAATGTCAGCCGAAACATGATTCTCCCGCTCTTAGATCTATTAACTCCTATCATAACTAAAATTTTCAACAATTCTATAAATACAGGAACTTTTCCTACTCTATGGAAAGATGCTCAAATTATTCCACTACCCAAGAAATCAAATCCCAATTCCTTCTGTGATTATCGTCCTATTTCCATATTACCTTTTCTTTCTAAAATTCTTGAGCGTCTTGTCCAACAGCAACTTAACCTATTTCTTAATGAAAATAGCCTCTTAAATACATTCCAATCAGGCTTTCGTCCTGGCCATAGCACGGTCACTGCTTTGGTTAAAATCACAGACGACATTCGGGCAGGAATGGAGAATCGGCAAGTTACTATTCTTACTCTTCTTGATTTCAGTAACGCCTTCAACACAGTCGATTTTGATATACTTCTAGCTGTGCTCCGTTCTATTAACGTATCTCCAGCGGCAACTGACTGGTTTCGTAGTTACTTGTTTGGACGCCGTCAATGCATCCGTATTGAAGACACTTATTCCTCGTGGTGTTCTCTGGATGCAGGCGTACCACAAGGTGGCGTGTTGTCTCCTCTCCTCTTTTCAATTTTCATACGCTCTATCACTTCAGGAATAACTTCTCTCTACCATCTTTATGCAGACGATCTCCAAATATATTCTCAAACAAGTATCAATAATCTTCCATCTGCCGTGCTATCCACAAATCGTGATCTCGCTATTATTTCAGAATTTTGCACATCTTATGGAATTAAGGTTAACCCTAGTAAAACGCAGGTAATAGTGATAGGTAGCAACAAACTACTACAAAAAATTACTTGGCATACGCTGCCTTTCGTTTGTTTTGAAAATTCTGCTATTCCTTACAGTAAGGTTGTAAAAAATCTAGGTGTTCTAATTGACAGTACAATGTCTTGGGCACCACAAATTGAACAAATAAGTAAGAAAATGTTTGCAGCTTGTGGAAGTCTCAAAAGACTTCGAAATTTCTTACCCATTTCTACCAAAATTGCGTTAGCACATTCCATTTTGTTGCCTATTTTAGACTATGCTGATATATGCTACACTGATATTACCATGGAGCAATTAAACAAGCTTGAGCGTCTTCAAAATCTTTCCATTCGGTTCATATTTGGCTTACGCAAATATGACCATGTATCCCAATTTCGAAATCAACTCAAGTGGCTCCCAATTCACCTTCGCCGGAATGTTCATTTACTTTCTTTACTTTTTTGTGTTCTGTTTGATCCGAAATCTCCAAGGTACCTTAAGGAACAATTTCACTATCGATATGAATTTCATGATCGTAGTTTGCGTTCAGTGTATGGCTTGGCTTTGAACACTCCTTACAGCGTAACTTCTTTTTATAATAAGTCATTTACTTCACAAGCAACCAGACTCTGGAATTCATTACCACTTAACATCCAGCAAGCGCAATCTTTACAGATTTTTAAAAAACAACTGAAGGAGTATTATTTGAATTTCCCGTCATAATTATAAATTATATGCATTTCCTCTTTTTATAAATACTTGTTTTTTTTTCTTTTTGCTTAATTTTCTCTGCATATATATATATATATGTATGTATGTATGTGTGTATATATATATATGTATATATTTATTTATTTATGTTTATTAATTTTATAATATTATATATTATATAATTCATATATTTATATAAATCGTGTTTAATTATAAGTTTTTGTCCTCAGTTTCATTTTATATTGCACGTTGCACCTATCCGTCAAAATATATTACATTGTTCCCTATTACGTTCGGTTTGTCAGGTAGAAATCGCTTAAAGCGATATGACCACCGTTTGTAGTTCTTAAGTTATTCCGTAATTGTAACACTTTGTATAAATGCAATAAAGAGTTATCTATCTATCTAAATCTGTCATCTGTCTAATACTCTAACTGAAGTGAATAGGTATTATCGTCACTATTCTTTTCTACGTCATTAAAACGATAACATCTATCACTATTTTATAGAATAAGGGTAACAAACACCACACACAGTCAACCTGATAATAAGTCAATGATTTAATCTACATTTATGCTCATTCAACCACGAAAATGCAGATACGTTTCCTCCCCTAAAGACTATGATGGAATGTCTCGTTTCAAGTAAGAAGCGACTATGGTTCTCTATACTTACCATATGAAATACAGCAGCATTGCTCTTTCACGCTGGTGTTCTGTGAGAGCGTGGTCCTACCCTGGCCTAGGCGACCCATTGGTACTACAATCATAAAACAGCTGCATTATGCTTTACAACGTAACAAAAATAATGGACATAATTTTAAAATAATGTTTATTTGACTTTCAACGACCACTAACCACCGGGTAAAGGCTTTTACTTTCTAGGACACCATGCAAGTCGGTTCTGTCATTTACATGCCACTAAGCAGTACTGCACTTCCTTGTCTCGGTTTAGTAGGTAATATGAGCTCATCGTTGATGTTCATACCGTATCCTTTCCAGTCCAGAAGCTTATTTTATATGTTCCAATGCAGCAGTGAAGAGTTTCGGGAATATAATTTCACCCCTTTTTACATATTTCTACAGATATAAAGATTTTGTACTCTAGTACTGTACTCCAATAACCATCGCAGAACTACTGTATGAACACTTTAGCACTTCGATATGCTGACAATCAATGAGGCTCTCATTCAATAAGCTAGCTATCAAACTTGGTGCTGTAGCATATGATGTATTTTATTTGATTATAGGCCCTACACGTTTTAAAACGGCTAGATTAGTTTATTATTTTCATATAATAATGTGATTTAAAACTGTCTTTGTTTTTCAGAAGAGTAATTTATAACTTAGGTGCGAAGGAATCCCCTAGAGAAAAATTTAAAGAAATAAATATATTAACATTGGAATCCCAATATATTTACAAAAATTTACCGTATGTACACAAAAACAAAAATAATTTTATTAAAAATAGTAATTTACATTCTGTAAATACTTACCAGGAACAAGCAAAAAAGTTAGTTTATACCATTTACCAGACTATAAAGAGTCAGTAATACCTTAATGGGAAAATTTATACGCTTTTACAATAATGTCTTAGAAAATATGCAGAGCTTATCAAAATTGTTATTGAGCGAAAAGTGATAAATTAGGGTTATAACTTAAGGGCTACTTAGCGAAAATTATTGATAACCCCTTGATCCCCGTGATCGCTTTCCAAATTAATTTCAAAAAAAATTTAAGTGTATGGCTCTAATATTGAAATCATCATCATCATCATCATCATTACAGCCTTTCATAAGTCCACTGCTGAACAAAAGCCTCCCCCAAGAAATTCCACAAAGCACGGTCCTGAACCACCTGCATCCACCGACTTCCTGCATGTATTACCAGGTCGTCACTCCATCTCGTGGGGGTCACCCTACACTTCGCCTACCAGTACGAGGCTGCCACTCAAGAACCTATCTTCCCTATCGGTAGTCAGTTCTTCGAGCTATATGGCCGGCCCACTGCCACTTCAGCTCACAAATCCATTGGGCTATGTCAGTTACTCTGGTTCTACTGCGGATATCCTCATTTCTAAGTTTATCACGCAGCGAAACCCCGAGCATAGCCCTCTCCATAGCTCGCTGAGCGACCTTGAGCTTCCTCATATGGCCAGCAGTGAAGGACCACGTCTCAGATCCGTAAGTCACCACTGGCAACACGCACTGGTTGTACATTTTGGTTTTAAGGTTTTGAGGTATGTCTGACGAGAAGATGTGTTGTAGTTACCCGAACGCTGCGCAGCCGAATTGAATCTGTCGATTGACCTCTCGGTCGAAGTTGGACTTATCTAGTCGGACTATTTGTCCCAGGTAAACATACTCGTTAACAACTTCGAGCTTAGTGCTCCCAACAACTACCGACATAGGTGTGACATGGACATTAAACATGATCTTTGCTTTGTCCATGTTCATCCTAAGACCTATTCGTTTGGAGACACTATTGAGTTCATTGAGCATGGTGCTTAGGTCCTCCAGTGATTCTGCTATAAGGACTATATCGTCAGCAAATCGAAGGTGAGTGATGAACTCGCCATTGATGTTAATACCGTATCCTTGCCAGTCCAGAAGCTTGAAAACGTCTTCCAATGCAGCGGTGAAGAGTTTCGGGGATATAACGTCACCCTGTCTTACACCTCTCTGCAATTGGATAGGTTTCGTACTCTAGTTCTGTACTCGGATAGCCATCGTAGTTCTACTGTACAAACACTTCAGCACTTCGATATACCGAGAGTCAACTTGGCAGTGCTGAAGGGATTGCAGCACCGCCCAAATTTCGACGGAATCAAAGGCTTTCTCATAGTCCACATACGCCAGACATAGTAGCAAATTGTACTCCTCTGACTTTTGTACAATTTGCCGAAGGGTATGTATGTGGTCTATGTGATAAAGCCTTTTCGGAAACGAGCTTGTTCGGGAGGCTGGAAGTCGTCAAGTCTGCACGCGAGACGATTCGTAATGACTCTTGAAAACAGCACGTAGACGCGGCTCAGAAGGGAAATCGGTCTGTAGTTCTTCAAGAGAGCGTTGTCAGCTTTCGTGAAGAACAAGACCACCTCACTTCTGCTCCACGCCTCCGTTGTAACGCCACCATGGAGGACGGAATTAAAGAGCTTCTGAATTTCTTGACTTTAGGAGCTTCTAAAAGCGGGTGGAAGACCGGTACGTCTTCCACCCGCTTTTAGAAGCTCCGCTGTAATTCCATTCTCGCCTTCGGCCTTGCCGTTTTTAAGGTGCTGGAGACCCATTCTAATCTCACTCAGACTGACGTCCGGGATATCTTTGACCGCACAAACAGAATAGACAGTTTCCACGAGGTTGTCATTCATATCATCCACTGCAATGCAATCTTCTAGGCACTGAAAACGGTTTCGTAGCTCGAGCTGAAAGGTTTCGGGACTTTGGATTAGAGCACGAGGGGGACGGAGCGTTGACTTCATTAGATGTGACCTCTCCAATTTAACGTTTAGGTTCAGTGTGCCTCTCACCATTCGGTGATCGCTGCCGGTTTTCACTCTCGCGATCACTGAGACATCATTGAACAGTTATCGTTTGGTCGTCATAATGAAGTCAATCCAATTTTTTGTCGAACCGTCGGGGCTCGACTAGATCCACTTCCTGTGGGGCAGCTTCTGGATGAAAGAGTTCATCATAAAGAGTTCCTCTTTCTCCATGAAGTAGGCCAGCTGCTGGCCCCTTGGGTTCCGTTTCCCTATTCCAAATTTCCCTACTTTCAGCTCACCGTTCTCTCTTGTGCCTAGTTTTGCTTTGAAGTCTCCCATTAACACCGTATAATGGGTTTTGGAGGAATGCATGGCTCTAGAGATATCCTCATACATTTCCTCCACCTCCTCATCGGGGTGTACCGAGGTTAAAACCATTTGATGAACTATTTGATTCTTTTATTAATTTCTTTAAGAATTAATAGACATTCTTTAATAGACATTTAGGTAGTTTTTTTAGGAATACTGTTTGCTAGCAACTCTGCCTGCATCCAAGAGGCAACGCCTCAACGTCGCACATGCGGCGGCCCAAGGCCAAGCCAAGGATATATTATAACGTCGACACAGGTGTCACCGTCATCAAAGGCGCCGCCTGCCCTTTTCGGTTTGCAGGCATCGATTTGGTGATCGATGTTTGCAGCACGTGCAAATTAAATGAGTATTATTAACTATTTTTTTATTTAATGTAAAAGGCTTATTACATTACACGATTTCTCGGGCCCTGCCCGCAGGGACAGGGTAGTGTAATAAGAAACAGGGAGTCAGGGTCCCTAAACAGGGCGACCGAGTGGTTCCGACCGCCCTGCTTCCCTGCCGCGCTGTGGATCGTGTAGTGTAATAAGAGACAGGGAGGCAGGGAGCTCAGTTGCGTGGCCGCATGCGCAGAGTCTACACGTTTGTTTATTTAAAGTTCTACTATGTCGATCTACTCTCTAAATCATTTCTCGTATTTATGTCATGCGCTAAAGAAAAAGATCCTTCTCAATGTCTTCGACATCTACAAAGAAATGCCTTATCAAATCTTGATAGAAGTTTCCAGTGGCCAAAATCGTAAAGTGACATCCAATTTCTCTTAAAAAAGTATTCTTTTGAATAAAACTTCTTTTATGGATTCTATCGCGTTTAATATTTTTTTTATTAATTCCCGACGTTTCGGGTACTTTACCACCCATGGTCACGGGGGACTGGGTGCTGTAAAGCACCCGAAACGTCGGAATTAATAAAAAAAAATTAAACGCGATAGAATCCGTACAAGTAGTTTTATTCAATGTGTAGTGTTCGCGTAAATATAAGAAATCATTAAAGTATTTCTTTATAATTAATAGAATCAGGCGTTACTTTGCGGAAATCCATTATATAAAAGCTTTTACAAAAATTTACTTCGCAAATATCCGCGTTATAAAATAAAATGATGTGTCTTACCTAGTATGAAGAAGCACCTCCCGCCCTCCCTCAATTGCGTGCACTAACCCCGTCACCACTAATCCCAGCACCGCTACTCCCAACACCACTACACTAGGCAAGACACACCACTGACGATAATACGACACGTGTTTCGCCTCTACACGAGGCATCCTCAGGCGATATAGACTCTACGGTGGCTAACCGCTAAGTGAGCGGCGAGCCAAAACAACTGCCTTTTATACAAACCGATGACGCAACCGCTCTCTACCTAAGAAGCGATCGACTGCGTCATGCGATAAAACATGCGACCAATCACCGCTGGACTTACGCAGCCGTTTATAAAATTAAAAACAAACCGCCGCGCAACGCCCACATTATTAGAGAGCAGGCTTGAAGATATTTAAGAGAGGTGAGTTAGTAACATTTGTTTGTTCATTCAGCAATGCAACGGTATTATTATTACTTTTTAATATTTCTAACTGTTCCAGCACACACAGCCGCAGCCCTTTATTACACGTATGTAAGACTTTAAAGGAGTGGTCGTTGGCTAGGTTGTGTCCAGTGTCCAAAAGATGTTTGGCAAAATGGGATTTATCGGGATTGCAATTCCTGTACGCGGCTAAATGCTCTTTATAACGTGTCTCGAAATTGCGACCAGTCTGACCCACGTAAACGGCGTGGCATTCGTCACAAACAAGTTTGTAAACACCTGACTTTTGACGAACATCCAACTTATCTTTACTATTACAGATATTTCTAAGAGAATTGTTTGTTTTAAATGCCACATAAACGCCGTTTTGTCGAAGAGTATTAGCTACTTTTTCAGATATGGGGCCTAAGTAGGTCAAACTGCTCACATATCGATGAACACTTTGAGGTTGAACCGCGTACAGAGAGTTGCGAATAACATGCTTTTGTTTCTTTTTAATTAAATTGTTAATGAGATTTTTTGAAAAACCGTTAGAGACCGCTATTTGATAAATTATATTAAGTTCTTTTAAATAATTTTCTTTACTTAATGGGACAGTGAACAACCGGTTAATGTAACAATAAAAAGCGGCTACTTTATGTTGCCATGGATGACATGATGACGCGGGGATGACCGTGTCGGTGTGAGTTGGCTTTCGATAAATTTGGAAAACATGTGACGATTCTTTTCTTGTTATTGTTAAGTCAAGAAAATTAAGGGAACAATCTTGTTCCAATTCAAGTTTAAATTTAATTTTGTCATGGACTCTATTTATTTTATTGAGGAAAACATCCAGTTGTCTCCTTGTGCCAGTCCAGCAAATAATTATGTCGTCTACATATCGATAGTAATATAAGATATTTTGATTGACAACTATATGTTGTTTTTCGAAATTATCCATGAAAATGTCCGCCATAAGGGGACTTAGAGGGGACCCCATAGCTAACCCTTCTTTTTGTAGATAGAAACGGTTATTAAACCGGAAATAGTTTTGTTTCATACAGAGAGAGGTTAAGTTAAGAAGATCATTTGTTTCCCCGGGATGTAGACGACGTTTTTCAAAGAGATCTGCGAGTATACGCAAACAATCAGGGGATGGGACATTTGTGAAAAGACTATCAACGTCTAAAGATAACAATATGGATTTAGGAGGAATACGAATATCTTTAATTTTGGAAATGAGATCTAAGCCATTTTTTAGGCTGTAAGTGGGGTTGAATCCAGATTTCTCTCGAAGGAGGAAGTTTAATTTTTTAGCAAGGAAATAAGCTGGTGCACCAATATATGAGACAACTGGACGAATAGGAACATGTTCTTTATGTATTTTTGGTAACCCATATAAAATGGGTGCTTGAGGATTCATTGGAACAAGATTGCTCCGAGACAAGTCGTGATCGGGAAAAACATATGATGACTGTTGTATACATAACTTAATATCCGAAGTAAACTTTTTGGTTGGGTCAGACTCCAATAGCTCAAAGTCATCACCTTGGATAACATCGTTAACTTTCTGGCTGTACCCACTACTCTCCATAATAACAACAGTATTGCCTTTATCGGCTTTAGTAACAATAAGGTCGTTTTCCCTTATTCTCTGCTTTAGGGACTTAAAAACAGGGAACTCAGGATTGAAATGGGAAGACGCGGGCACAGCCCGAATTTCATTAGCTACCAAACTTTTAACGATGTTATCTTTCCTCCCGATCACAACAGCCACCTCGGAAAGATTTTTAACTCGGGTAATCCCCGAGTTAAAAATCTTTCCGATGTCCAGTTTCCAACAGATGAGTTGACTCTTTTACATAAAGGCCTAAAGTATAATTTAACACCTTCGGTCTCCCAAAAATCGTTAGAGACTATGGCTGTTGACGCGGAGGTGGCTGTTGTGATCGGGAGGAAAGATAACATCGTTAAAAGTTTGGTAGCTAATGAAATTCGGGCTGTGCCCGCGTCTTCCCATTTCAATCCTGAGTTCCCTGTTTTTAAGTCCCTAAAGCAGAGAATAAGGGAAAACGACCTTATTGTTACTAAAGCCGATAAAGGCAATACTGTTGTTATTATGGAGAGTAGTGGGTACAGCCAGAAAGTTAACGATGTTATCCAAGGTGATGACTTTGAGCTATTGGAGTCTGACCCAACCAAAAAGTTTACTTCGGATATTAAGTTATGTATACAACAGTCATCATATGTTTTTCCCGATCACGACTTGTCTCGGAGCAATCTTGTTCCAATGAATCCTCAAGCACCCATTTTATATGGGTTACCAAAAATACATAAAGAACATGTTCCTATTCGTCCAGTTGTCTCATATATTGGTGCACCAGCTTATTTCCTTGCTAAAAAATTAAACTTCCTCCTTCGAGAGAAATCTGGATTCAACCCCACTTACAGCCTAAAAAATGGCTTAGATCTCATTTCCAAAATTAAAGATATTCGTATTCCTCCTAAATCCATATTGTTATCTTTAGACGTTGATAGTCTTTTCACAAATGTCCCATCCCCTGATTGTTTGCGTATACTCGCAGATCTTTTTGAAAAACGTCGTCTACATCCCGGGGAAACAAATGATCTTCTTAACTTAACCTCTCTCTGTATGAAACAAAACTATTTCCGGTTTAATAACCGTTTCTATCTACAAAAAGAAGGGTTAGCTATGGGGTCCCCTCTAAGTCCCCTTATGGCGGACATTTTCATGGATAATTTCGAAAAACAACATATAGTTGTCAATCAAAATATCTTATATTACTATCGATATGTAGACGACATAATTATTTGCTGGACTGGCACAAGGAGACAACTGGATGTTTTCCTCAATAAAATAAATAGAGTCCATGACAAAATTAAATTTAAACTTGAATTGGAACAAGATTGTTCCCTTAATTTTCTTGACTTAACAATAACAAGAAAAGAATCGTCACATGTTTTCCAAATTTATCGAAAGCCAACTCACACCGACACGGTCATCCCCGCGTCATCATGTCATCCATGGCAACATAAAGTAGCCGCTTTTTATTGTTACATTAACCGGTTGTTCACTGTCCCATTAAGTAAAGAAAATTATTTAAAAGAACTTAATATAATTTATCAAATAGCGGTCTCTAACGGTTTTTCAAAAAAATCTCATTAACAATTTAATTAAAAAGAAACAAAAGCATGTTATTCGCAACTCTCTGTACGCGGTTCAACCTCAAAGTGTTCATCGATATGTGAGCAGTTTGACCTACTTAGGCCCCATATCTGAAAAAGTAGCTAATACTCTTCGACAAAACGGCGTTTATGTGGCATTTAAAACAAACAATTCTCTTAGAAATATCTGTAATAGTAAAGATAAGTTGGATGTTCGTCAAAAGTCAGGTGTTTACAAACTTGTTTGTGACGAATGCCACGCCGTTTACGTGGGTCAGACTGGTCGCAATTTCGAGACACGTTATAAAGAGCATTTAGCCGCGTACAGGAATTGCAATCCCGATAAATCCCATTTTGCCAAACATCTTTTGGACACTGGACACAACCTAGCCAACGACCACTCCTTTAAAGTCTTACATACGTGTAATAAAGGGCTGCGGCTGTGTGTGCTGGAACAGTTAGAAATATTAAAAAGTAATAATAATACCGTTGCATTGCTGAATGAACAAACAAATGTTACTAACTCACCTCTCTTAAATATCTTCAAGCCTGCTCTCTAATAATGTGGGCGTTGCGCGGCGGTTTGTTTTTAATTTTATAAACGGCTGCGTAAGTCCAGCGGTGATTGGTCGCATGTTTTATCGCATGACGCAGTCGATCGCTTCTTAGGTAGAGAGCGGTTGCGTCATCGGTTTGTATAAAAGGCAGTTGTTTTGGCTCGCCGCTCACTTAGCGGTTAGCCACCGTAGAGTCTATATCACCTGAGGATGCCTCGTGTAGAGGCGAAACACGTGTCGTATTATCGTCAGTGGTGTGTCTTGCCTAGTGTAGTGGTGTTGGGAGTAGCGGTGCTGGGATTAGTGGTGACGGGGTTAGTGCACGCAATTGAGGGAGGGCGGGAGGTGCTTCTTCATACTAGGTAAGACACATCATTTTATTTTATAACGCGGATATTTGCGAAGTAAATTTTTGTAAAAGCTTTTAAAGTATTTTTTTTTCTATTAAAGGCGTTATACTAAGCTTAATAACTCGTCGAATTGGTTTTCACCTATTCTTTAAAATAGTTTCGCAGGTCTGTTGGGTCCAAAACGCTGACTATTTGCATATTCGATAGTTTTTCTCTGAGGAGCAAATATTTTTTCATCCACATTTTCCTTTCCTTCCTTTTTTTAGTTTGGCCTTGCACGGTACCGCCAGCCAAAGTTTTTTTTTATAGGATAGGGTGACAAACGAGCACACAGTCCACCTGATGGTAAGTGGTTGCTGTGGCCCATAGACACCTACATTTATCCTCGTATGCGAATCAAAATGCAAATGCGTTATCACCCGTGAGGACTGAGATGGAATGCCTCTTTTCTAGTAAAAAGGGTCTCCTGTTCTCTACACTCACCATACGAAACACAGTGTTAAGCTGCTATTTTACGCTGGTATTTTGTGAGAGCGTGGTCCTTCCCCGGTCGAGCTGACCCATTCGTGCTACAACTATACTATAGCTGCAGCATGGCTCTACTACGTAAAAAAACACTAAAGCAATTTTTTGACGTTTAGGTAAAGTCTGCGCCATAATGCTAGACGTGCAATCGTTTCCACGTTCGAGTAACAACTGAGGCAGGAAGCGATTTCTAGCGTAGTGTAATAAGCAGCGCCCTGTCTGGTAGGCAGGGCAGACGATAGACAGGGCCCGATAAATCATGTAATGTAATAAGCCTTTAAGTTGTATTTAAAAAATGGATGCAGGTTAAAATAATTATAAATATTACAATAAAATATTTATAATGATTAAATACAAATTAACAATAATTGAATAAAGATATTAAGGTATAATGGTTCAATATAAATATTAAAATACAAATTTAAAAATTAGACTAACCTAGGCCCAGTAACGTTGTATTAATGACGCCTGCCCACACATTGACACTAAACCGGTGTTGAAAGCTATGCGGTCTTGGTTCATGTGGATTTTCATAGCACCACAAGTGTTCATTGTGCGAATTAAATAGTCCTATTCTGCCAAATGTTGCTTCATCAGTCCATAAAATGTTGGCTCGTTCAGCAACTAGTAACCAGTTACAAAATGTAACTCGCGCTGGTTTGTCAGCTTCGCTGAGTTCATGAACACGATGCAAAAGGAAAGGGTACTTCCCTTCATTGTGTATGACACTCCATGCGTAGTAACTGTGACACATGGAAATGTCGGGCTGCCTCATAAGTGGTCGCTGCTGGATTTTGTTCAAAAAACTGCAGTATGTCTTCCTGCTCACGTACTGTGCGCCGCGGTGGACGACCACGATCGATTGATAAAGGCTGGAATTGCCCGTAATCTCGCAATCGCTATGTAGTACCTAGCATCTTAGCGTAGCTCGGTGCACGTGAGTTGGGAAATCGCCTTGAATATTCACGGCAGGCTTCACTACCGTTATCATTGCAAATTGCTAAAATTCGCACCATTTCGGTATACTCAATATTTGAGTATCGGTATGCCATTGTATTACGCGTAACGTTCGCGATATTAATCTCACAACGGAAGGAGAAAAGTCGCGGGCGCACAAAAGGCGACTGACCGACTGACGACACAGATAATTAGGTCAAGTTCAAATGAGCAAGCGCCGCCTCCTATACCCCTCCACCCCTACCCCACCACGCGCTTTATTTTGCTATTTAGGACTATTATATATATATATTTTTATTTTTGTATGAAAATAAAAATTGAAGAAATATAATTTCTTTTCTTACAGATGTTGTTGTTATGATGTAAATAATATATTCCCAAAAGGTCTTCAGTAAATTAAAAATTACCCTGTATATTTACTTATGTATATATACATATTAAATGTTTAAATATATAAACATAATACAAATAATTAATTATAATATATATTAAATAAAATAACTTAAGTACTTATATTTATATTAGTAGCCTCAAAAATACATATAGAAGAAATAGATGAGAGAATATATGATTGTATGTGATTTTAACTTCAACTGCTCTATTTCGTAATTGTTTTCTTGATGTAATCTTTAAACGTAAGTTTAGATTTCGCAAAGAGGTCAATGTGTCCAAATTGTTCATTATATGTACGAGCAAGCCGCGAAAGAACAGTGTTTCGACAGTAGTTTGAATGATGCCAGGGAGTTTGTAACAATGTAGTATTGCGGGTACGGAATTTTGGAGTACGAAAGGTGATTCTTGAGACAAGATATGGACAGTCAATATTACTGTTTATTATATCATATAACAAAGCCATGTCAAGCAAAATGCGCCTGTGTTCCAGAGATAAGAGATCGTGCTCAGTGCAACTGTCTGTGTAAATATCGATTTTATTCCGACAGCGAAAGTTAAGGTGATTAACAAATATTTTTTGAATACGCTCAAGGCGGCTTTTGTAGACATTGTACTGTGGAGACCATATTGAACTAGCATATTCCAAAACACTTCTGACATATGCGAAATAAACCATTTTAATTGTATACAGATGCGAAGAACAAAACCAAGATTTTTATAGGCTTTACTGATAACGTAATCAATGTGTTCGGATCATTTTATGATCAAAAATTACGCCTAAATCCCTAACACTTACTTTTCGGCTGATTTCTAATCCGTCAAAGTGATATTTATTTAGAATTGGCTTAGATTTCCGTGTAAAACTAATACATTCGCATTTGCTTGCATTAACAGTTATATTATTTATTTTATATATTTCAAATAAACGGTCCAGGTCTTTTTGTATCAATAGGCAGTCATGTATGGTGTTAATTTTACAAAAAATCTTCTTATCATCTGCATACATGAGATAATTTGTGTGTACAATGCACGAACCAATGTCATATAGGTAGGCATTGTAAAAAAGTGGACCTAAGTGAGAGCCCTGAGGAACACCTGTAGGTATGTTTATGTAGCTCGAACGGAAACCACCTATCACGACTGCTTGTGAGCGGTTTGTGAGATATGATTCAGTCCATCGGAGCAAGTCACCGTAAATCCCTAATATTTGTAATTTGTTGAGCAGGATGATGTGATCCACACGATCGAAAGCTTTTTCAAAATCAGTGTAGATCACATCAACCTGCCCACCTTGATCCATATTTTAAGGACAAAAGAAGAAAAACTTGCCAGGTTCGTAGTGGTGGATCGCCTTTGTAAAAAACCATGTTGCTGCTCAGGGAAGGCACGTGAAAGCGTGGAGTAAATTACGTTATATACTACTCGTTCAAGGATTTTAGCCGCGGTGTTCAAAATAGAAATGCCTCTATAATTATTTATTTCTGTACGTGATCCCTTCTTGTGTACAGGGATTATGTGTGCACACTTCCATTGATGCGGAAATATCCCTTCACGTAGAGAGCGATTAAATATAATAGTCAAGGGGAGAGCAAGTTATTTAGCGCATCGTGACCAAAAAAAAAGAAGGTAACCCATCACTACCGGCACCTTTGTTCGTGTCCAAAGTTTTCAACATTTTTTCAATTATTGCAGCGTTTGTCTGTACATTAGAAACGGTGTCAGTACACAACGATTCCGTATGTGGATATATGTAGTTATTACTAGGAATACCAAATACACTCTTGAAGAATGAGTTGAAAGCATTGCATATGTCTATACTATCGGTGTACTCTATATCTTTCAAAGACATTTTCTTAGGGTAACCTGACCCACCCCGAATGGCTTTGACGAAAGTCCAGAATGTTTTAGGATGTGTTTTGATGCTATTTTCACAACTTGACGTAAATTTATTAAAGCATTCTCTCTGAACACGGTGTTCTCTTGCTCGGAGTAACGAAAACTCATCGTAATCTAATCTATTCCTGAATTTTTTCCAACGTGTGTGAGCATTGTTTTTCTCCTTAATTATTTTTATTAAAGCAGGTGTGTACCATTTAGGATATGATCGCTTCCCTGTGTTCACGTAAATATAAGAAATCATTATAATATTTAAATTGTTTGCTTTGCCGGGAGTAAATATACTTACTTCCTACTTAACACGTAACAAAGGTCTAACTAATTTAGGTTCTACGTATTTAATCAACGTCTGGGAATACAACTTGTAATCTTACGAATGGTTTGCAATAAATTTCACTGATATATGTTGGGCACTAACTTGGCATTACACGCTAGTAAATTAAATGTTACATCGATGGTAAAGCACGACGCTTATTTGACTACAGTTAATTAAACAACTAAATGTAGTCAAATAAGCGTCGTGCTTTTAGTTTAGGTTGTTGGTCTCCTTCTCTGCCTAGATGTCGTCTAGTTATAAACAGTTAAACAACGTAAATTGCTTCTTTCTCTTATTTTGTCTATTTTTGATTATGCAGATGTGTGCTACCCAGACCTGTCCCAGGAACTTCTTCACAAGCTGGAGCGCCTGCTTAACACCTGTATTAAATTTATTTTTGGCCTACTAAGTATGTAGATATCGATGGACCACAGTGTCCACTTACCACCAGGTGGACTGTGTGCTCGTTTGTCACCCTTATTCTATAAAAAAATTGGCCGCCGGGTTGTTATTTTGTTATAATATATAATGTGTTATGTGTTGCGTATTTTAGTTTCTATCCTTTATTATTTTCTTTGAATTGGTACACCTACGTCAAATTCTTACGACTCCATTGGTTGACTTCTTTCCGAAACGTATCACTGAAATATACCGACCGCCTTCAGTTGTTAGGGCTTGAAATATCCTCAAATTTGAACTTCAGGCGAATCATTGAGTCCAAGGCCAAAGCAACTGCAAGGAAGCTGGGATTCCTTGTAAAGGTGCGGTGATACTTCACGCCGGGACAGCTGCTTACTTTATATAAAGCGCAAGTCCGGTTGTGTATGGAGTATTGCTGCCATATATGGGCTGGTGCTGCAAAATGCCACCTAGCAGCGTTGGACTTAATGAAAAGGCGTGCTAAGAGGCTTATTGGTGACCCGAATTTGGTTAAAACCAATCTTTCCAGTCTCGAACACAGACATAAAGTAGCCAGCCTTTCGGTTTTCTACAGGATGCATTTCGGAGAGTATGCGCTGGAGTTGCATAATTAAATTCCTCCCTCTCCCTTCAACCATTGGACAATCAGACGTTTGGCCAGTCTCCGCCCTTTCGTTATTGACTTACCACGCATTCGAACCAATTGGTTCGCCACGTCGTTCATCATGCGTATAGTAAAGGAGTGGAATAAGTTGCCAGCATCTGTCTTTCCATCCGATTACAGTGTGGGTGTCATCAAAGCAAGAGTGAATGGGCTTTTATTAAGTCAGTGCGCTTCACCATCTTGGACTACATCACCACTTACAATCAGGTCGGAACGTAGATAAGCGCTGGCTTAGTAGAATGTTAAATATTATTTACTACTAGCGCTTTCACCCTGGCTACCCACGAGTGATTTCTGGATCTTAACAACAGCACCACCTTCCGGATCCAAATGTGAATATAACCCTTATAGAGGCCCTTTCAATACACACAAAAATTTTCATCAAAATCGGTCGAGCCGTTTTTAAGTTTTAGCTAGACTTACGACGACGACGAAGACGAAGTTTTGGCAATCCATTTTTATATACATATAGAGATTTATAGTACCACTTCCATCATCGTGAATATGGACAATTAATAAAAGCTTATAAGCTGAAATGATAATCATATTGAAAAATATTTATTATATAAACCCCATCATTAAAGATTTTTAGTTTTAAAAATATGCCAGATTGCCAGAATGTGACAAAATATTCTTTTTTTGTTAAGTTGGCAATATTCTAATTTTACAAAAAAGAAAACAAACATTGTTTGAGAGTGTGTTAGTGTACCACAAAACATATATAAAAAAGAAAGAAAATGTTTATTGGAAGCTAAAAATACGCACAGCATGGGACTCAGCATTGTCATGTAGTGGAATAACCGTAACGGTGCCCTTTTCTTAAACGTCCAAATAGTACATTGCCAAATAAATATAAGTTTTATCTATGAAACATTATTTAATTTGGAACAAAGAGAAATAAGAAAAAGTCATATATTTTTAAATTATAGAGACAAAACAATAACAAAGGTAACTCTGCCATTTTGGGGTTTTTTCTATGAATTAAATTTCTTTGTTACATCGATACAAAATTTATGAAATTCTTGTTTTTTTATAGTCTCTTAAATACGTTTCTGTATCATATATATTTTTAAAAATTTAAACAGTTTACTCACCTTTTTTTTAATTGTAATACAACATCATGCCTTCTATATTTATTTATTTATTTGTTCAGTAAGCACAAAAATCCATAGGAGTTTAGCATATGTTATGAACTAAGTGCTTGATCAGGGCATCGTTTATAATACCCGGACAATATGAATAATGACAAGACAAATCGGCATATCCAATTAAAACTGATTTAAAATTAATAATTTATCACATTGTCTATTAAGTAATAAGTAACGGACATTGTTACGGCCTACGGCTGCTCCCTTAAAGATCAAATCCTCAGGGGCCCATTCGGCTGAGTTTCGACCTCCAGGCCAATGTGGAAATTCTCTAATTACAATAAACAATATGGGAGAAAGTTCTATACTACGGCCATTCGACCGGGAGAATATTAGACGGAGATTACTTACCTATATCCAAGGCGACTGGTCCCTCCGGAGTCGGTCAGGTCGCATGTGGTTGTGTAGTGCAAGGGAAATAAGGTGATGTGATGTGTATCTGGGTGTGACTGATGGTGATTGACCCGAGTAGACCTTGGCCGTCGGCAGCAGCCCGGGCGTCGGGACCGCTCCAAATTGAGGGAACCTTCCGCGGCGTTGTCCACAGTCACTTTCCTCGTTCGTCACGATGACAGTCCATTAACTCTATCGTACGATTAACTAACTTACAGAAGCCACTAACTCTCGTTTGTTATAAGGTTAACGCAAAAAACGAACACGGAGTGTCCGGATCATAGGTCACTACCGTTTCGCGTAGCAACAGTTATTTCTAGAATATCAAAGGCCGCACTAGCTAATATTGCCGAGTGCACTTATGCAGATTCTGAGTCAGATACAATGAGTTCCTGGGAAGCTCTCCAGCAAGGAATGCGCGTCACAAATCTGAGACCGTATATCTACTGGCCGCGCCTAATTATTCTGAGTTCCCGACAAAAAATGACAGCGTGCTGTCCTAAGCACAGCTGGCTTGCAGTCGCGCGCGCTTGACACATCCAACTGTCAAACCGGTATGGCACCGAGCCGCGCGCCCCCTAGACGTCGATTCCGACAACAGCGTTTGGCGCGAATAGACATTATTTATAAAGCATGATAAATTCAATTATTTTAAGAGTTTTCATCATATTGGAATTTTTTAAACTGTCTGGACATTATGAATAATGCCCTGTTGATCACTTGGTCCACAACATATACATATAATGCTAATGTTCAGCACTGGACCGTAACAACGAACAATAAGATCATTTCATATGAGTGCGTAAACTGGTAACAATACCACAAGTACATGTAATGCTACTAATTCAATTAAACATTACAAATATTCCCTTAAACCACTTCTGGTAAGCTTAAATTGCTTGTGTTATAAGTGGTTCACGACAGTAGTCGAATGGCGGATTCGAACCCACGGCCTTTCGAGTCCGCGGTCCGCGACCTGCCATTAGGCTTTTGACGCTTATAAAATTAATTTGTTTATTCATTTAATTCTGTAAAAATTATTTTGTTTATTCATTTCATTAAAGCCTATCGAAGCCCACACATGAATATATATCTTCACATAATTTGCCTCAAAAAGGTTTTTTTTTGTCATAGTTGACAAAATTATATGTGGTAGTGCCATGCTGCAGATAGATTATGGTTGCTTCACGACTAGATCGACTCGAAGAAATACGAGGGGATACAAGACAATCTATCTTAGTCTTCAGAGGTGACAAATAATCTACATTTTAATTATCTCCTTCGATGTGATTAAATGTAGAGAAAGAAAATACCAATGAATTCACATTCGTGTTACAGCGACTTATTTTCAAGCCAAATTTAAACGGTCCTTATCATAGCTACTTTATAAAAGGTTTATTTCGGTTATATATTGGGACATTACTAAAAAGAAGTCACGGGTGAATACCGTACACCATTAATCTTGTATAATAAGTGTCATTGTAAACGTAACGCGGGAATATCAGTGATAAATACGGAACGTCGAATAAATGGCGTGTGACCGACTGTTTGCGATGTTTCAGGAATGAGGTTTATATTGTTTTCCTTTTGTTTAAACGAAAATAAAATATTTTTTTCGAATTTTGAAATAGTTTTCATTAACCTTCATCACGTTATTTTAATTTATCAAATTCCGCTGTGTTTGTCTGTAGTTATTGTAATTGTATCTAATAGTTAATAAAATAATTGAACCGTAATAACCGATTTAAAGTATGTAATATAAATATAAATGCGTCGTATAATATTGTTACCATTAAATCAATTAAACTGTGGTAATATAATTAAACAAATTATAAATATTATTACTAAACATTTACCATATGTAAAGTCAATTGCCCTAAGTTAAATAAAGCCCTACCCAAAATATCATAAATAGTTTATATAGATATATAATATTTTGTCGATTATTGTAACTAATACGTACACTAAACTGTGGTAATAGTATTAAAGAAATTATTATCAATAATATCAATATTTAAAAAGTTTAAAATTAAATTGTCCTTGAAATAGGGAAATAAACATACTGTCTGTCCTTAAAACTCCTGTTAAACTAATAGAACTGACAGTGCTCGTTGATATGAAATAATTTAATAGAGTTCAAGTTGTTCAGCGCTAATATTGTTGATATCTACTTTATATAGAGTTAAAGTTACTCAACTGTAAACCGGAACAGCGTCATACAAATATTTTATTCCCAATTGGAACTGATGTTGTGGTACTTTTGTAAGATTTCGATGTAATATTTAATGTATTTGCAAACGTAATTTGCTAACTTCTACTTAAAAATCCCGTTAGATGAGAAATATAATAAATTCGGGTCAGCTCGATCGGAAAATGACCATGTTCTAACAGGTTATCATCGAAAAATAGCAGCTTAATTTTGCTGTGCTTCGTATAGTGAGAGTGGAGAACCGGAGGCCGTTTTACCGGTAACCAAGCATTCTATCATTGTCCTCAGGGGTGATAATGCATCAACATTAATTTAAATTCCTATTCGAGGATAAAGAAAGGTGTCTAAGGCAACAGCATCCACTTAACATTACGTGGACTGTGTGCTTGTTTGTCACCATGGTATTGAAACAAGATAAACACGTTTAGGATTATTCAGAAAAAAAAGTGAAGAGTATCATAACATCATTAATGTCTAGAATTAGGGATAGGTAAAGCAAGACAGAATAGTTCTAGCTTTTTTTTCTGATTTTTTATAATCTGAGGAAAGACAATTTATTAATTGTGAGTTAAGTGTACTTAGATGGTATTTTATTGCATGCCTTAAGCGCAAAGCGCGTAGATATGTTCTACTAGCAAAACTCAAGATTACAACGTTTTGTCGCATAAAATCGTATCTAGCAATTATACATAATAAGCAATCAAAGTTACCATAATTAACGAAATTATTCACGAGTCAATTTATAATGAACGGTTCACAACGTTAATTAGTTCGATGATCAGGGTAGTGTTATTAAATTACTAAGGTTTCCACTTCCCAAGTGAATAAATTTTTATCCCTGTGATCTTATTGGGTATCGACTGAAGTTATTATTCGCGTTCTACGTTTTTTTTCCTACTTTCGTAAAAACGTAATATATACGTACGTTTAAATAATGGATCATCATTTTTATTAGCCTGTTATAAAGTTCACTGCTTGATGAAGGTCTTCTTTCAAGGCCAGTTCTTTGAATTAACAACAGGTATGGCGTAACTCTCATAAACAGTACACCGATTGGTGATCATATTTCCGGGCTTTGGCCAATTTACAACAATCCTTCTCTTGTAAACTGGTCCGTTGCCTTTTGTTAGACTTGATTTCTCTTAAATTCTATAGAAATGATCAGAAAATACTGTGTGGGATACTTATTATTAAATTATCTCTGTTAGAAGCAATTAGTTAGGTACCTCTCGCAAGAGGGACAGGTGTCCGCTAAGCAGATAATTACTAATGTTTTCTGAAGTTAAATACTAAATATTTCGTCATAGTTTAAGTCGAGACTACTTAGTAGGAATTACATATATTATACAGAGTTTAAATTTATCATCATCTTCAGCTGAATGCGAAGAATTAGAACACGAAAGAAAAGCACGGGCACACAGGGCACAGCCAGTAACAGCGGCTGCCACCGAAGTTTTAAGATTCAAAATGTGATCACCTATAAATCACCTTAACAAGTCCATCCAAAGTTCGTCTCTAAGAACTCGGTATATAATCTGCTCAGACACAATTTTCTAATTTAGTGGGTAATAAGTGTTACTTTATAAGATATTAACCATTATTAAAAGCGTAATTATGCGTTTCAGATGCTGCTTCAATAAAGAAAAAACAAGAATCAAATAGAATTCTTTAGAATTTCTATATACGCGAACAACACGGGCACATGAGTAATGTGCCACGGGTTCAATCCCCGCCGGTACATATAAATTCTAATTGCAACTTTATTTATTATTTTTTACTGCACCCCATCCATAAATTACAGAAATTATATATATATATATATATATATATATATATATATATATATATATATATATATATATATATATATTGAATGAACAGGATTGTACGAATATGACAAGGGGAGGGCAAATGGGTGTGATAGAAAATATATATATATATATATATATATATATATAATTATTTAATGGCTGATTTGCCGCTTTCTCAGCAGTGAAGGAAAACATTATTAGGAAACATTGTTATTGAGTACATGGCTCTACAACGTACAAATGTATTATTATTACCATAGGCAACGACTTCTATAAATAAATAAATGGCTTTGCTAACCCTCTAATAGACTACTTTTTTAATATTTCAAATATTCACAATCGAGCAGTTGTCGATTTGACTGTTTCATTTTGGCTATACGGACAGCCATAACATCCTAGTGACATACTGACCATGTAGTGGTGGTGTAATAATCATAATAATAATAATAATGCACTACCCCAAATCTCCCCGTAGGTGTGGAAAGAGGAAAGAGGCGGTGGAAAATAAATCAGGAGGCACCTTCTTAATGATAAATAGAAAATAAAAAACTGTGGTTGCCAGCTCGCCTGCCAAGCGTGACAATTATAGAAAATATGTACAGCAGTGAACGTTTGATAGATTGTAATGAATAAATAAATGAATAATGTCATTATGCTGCAGCACGGTGTCATGAAATTTTGTTTATTTTGTACTAAGTTTATTTTGTTAATTTTTTTAAACTAAATAACTCGATAAAGTTACACATTTATCTCGACCGTAAAAAGCTGAAGTATAAATAAATAAAAACAAACGTGTGTCGGTCTATTTTATATGTCTATTTGCATTCCGTGTAACCGCTCGGTCTTTCCAGTGTAGCATGGAGTGGTGCAATTTAACTGGACTTGTTACTTCCTTTTTGAATGGCTCAGTGAGCCTTTGAACTTTGTGAAATGTACTTCGATTTCCATATTTACGTCCATTTAAAAACTTTACCTTTACCGTTTTGAGTATTGAATTTCGTTTTGAAACTGTCTACTTGATGATTTCTTATATTAACGCAAACACTACACATTTAATAAAACTACTTTTACGGATTCTATCGCTTTTAATTCACTTATTTTTTTTCATTAATTTCCGACGCTTCGGGTGCTTTACAGCACCCATGGTCACGTATGACTGAGGTGATTGACGTCTTAACCCGGAGTACCTTCAGTTTCTTTAATTATTAATTTTGTTCCGATCTACGCAGAATGAACTTACTGTGTCTTGAAGTCTTACAGTGGTTTGCTTGGGTTTAGTTTTAACTTTATTAATTACAAGATCCCAAGCAGGTGGTAGTACCCAGCCTCACTCACTTTGGTTTTTTAATTTTTTCGCGAGAATTTGGAATGATATATAATATAGGAAATAGAGGAAATAGAATTTGTGTAGGACTACAAAGATAATAAGGCCAAACCTGGTGCAACAACAATCCCCACTTGTCTTATGTGGTTAAACCATATAAGACAAGTGGGGATGATGGAATAATGCCCATCCATCTACAGAGGGCTATCGATATCTTCCTTATCTAGTGAGAATCTTCAGAGTAAATTTTGTATAGGGATATATTCCAGAATGATGGACAATTGTCAAAGTTCTATTTATACCTGAGGCTGGTAGAAAGCACTACGCTTTACGAAAGTCCTTTCGACCTATAAGCCTTTCTTCCCTTCTTCTTACGACTTTGAAAAATGTTAAAGGTAGATAAATTAGGGATGTAGCTCTAGCTATGAGACTTATACACTACATCCGGCATGCTTACCGCAGAGGCAAACTAACGGAAACAGCACTGATCAGTGTTATTGACAGTGTGGAAAAAGCGCCAGAGTATAATGAAACAGATAATTGTGTCTTTCTGGACTTTTGAAAGTAGCCCTACATCAATGCTGGTGGGCCTGACATCTAAAAATGTTGACCCCACAACCATCATATGAGTGAAGTCGATGCTCTCAAACAGAAAGGCAAAATAGAGCTGTTTCAAACTTTGATTGTGATTACAACTACAAGAGGCTGTCCACAAGGTGGTGTTTTGCCACCCCTCCTTTGGACTCTTGCTGGTTCTTCCCGGGATATATGTTGGGAGATACATATATACCGCCAGTGATAAATAAAAAAATACTTTCAATAAGTATTATGTAATAATCTATATTGAAACAACAATATTGTAAACGCAGTTTAAATTTATTTTAAGAAATTTTAGTTTTTCACTTCTTAGATTCTTGGATGGTTTAGATTCACAATTCAACCCGGTAGGTGACGCTGTTTTCGAGATGTAGAAATTACCCCTGCTAATCTGTGGCTGACCGCTAATTATAGATATACTAAAAGTACCTATATTTTTTAGTAAATTCGTAACTAGAAGTATCTAAGATTACTTTGTGGTAGACACTCATAGTCTGCCTAGGGTTCTGTCTAAGTAGTTACTGCTCTCTACTAGATATTAATTCTGAATTTAAAATATCTGATATATGAAAAACTAACAGTTGGAGATATCTAGCATTGCAATCATCAGTTTGCAACGAAAAACTCGAGGCAAAGTGTTTTGTTAGAAGAAAAATAAGAAATAATTTTACACACGGGGCAGAGCCACACTGCAGCTCTGTTATGGTTGAAGCACGTAATAGCCAGCTCGACCGGAACAGTACAGTGCTCTCACAACAATACAAGCGTAAGAATAGGGAGAACCATTTTACTAGTAACAAGGCATTCTTTCATATCGAGGGTAGATGTGGATATATTTGTGCCACAGTATCCACTTACAATTAGGTAGACTGTGTGCTCGTTTGTCACACTCATTTTATAAAACATAAGAATTCTATTTGTTTTTCGTTTACGCGATAGACGGTACTCCAAATTCAGTCGTAACGAATAGAACTCCAAGAAATAAGTTTTATTTTTCATGTAATAAGTTGGACAAGTAGTTCATTAGTCTGCTCAAACAGGTGATTTGAACAGGGAAATAAAGTTTTTACGTGAAGTTCCAGCGAACGGGATGAGTTCAAGTTGGATGCGAAAGTGAAGCGGTATAGAAATGTTTTCAAACTTTAGCCGGAAATGTTCACTTTAAATCTTTATTTTTGATGCTTCTTTTTTTCGTAAAATACATACTGTAATATGCTACTGTAGAAATTTGGAGGAAAACTTCACTTCCAAGTTTTTAATGTGACTATTTAGACTTTATTTAGATTAAAGTAAAAAAAAAGTTTAATAATAACTAAACTACGACATTTTTTGTGGTCGATTCTATAATTCAGACCGATTTAAGCTAACTTTCTACAATGAATTGTCTAACTAAGTACTTATGTATGTAAATATTTTTTTATTATTAACTAGCTGTTCCCCGCGACTTCGCTCGCGTGTAATGTAGGGTTTTAATTATTTTGCGCGGAACTCTAATACTTTTTCTAAAATAAAAGTAGCCTAAGTTACTCCTTATCACATCAGTTATCTGCCAGTGAAAGTCCCGTCAAAATCAGTCCAGCTTTTTCGGAGATTAGCCAGAACAAACAGACACATAAACACTCACGCTTGTCACCCAGAGGAGTAGGCAGAGACTATGGACTTCCATTTGGCACGATCCCGACACACCTCTCTTGCTTCCTCCACATCCCCTACGCATACACGCTCGTCGGTTAAAGGTACTCTTGATTTGGCCCATTTTCAATATATCAACAAACAGAAAGACAGATAAAAATTTTAAAAATTGTACTTTGTTGTAAGTACCGTATAATATACTTTCATATACATTTAGTAAAAAGCTGTAATTTTGACATTACAAGGAGACACTTCAATTTTATTTATTTGTATAGATATAGACTAGCGATTAACCCAACTTCACCTGCATATGATTTATTAATGTGGCACTAATTTGAGATAACCAAAGATCATTTTGTTAAATTTTCGTATATTCCATCTGTCCCAAGGAGGTGTCGCAGTTACCGTTCACAAGTCTCACGTTAACAACTTTGTAAAGATTGGAGGTGTGTCGATGAGGGTTGCGTACCTTATACTCAAAATCACCAAATGGTATTCGCTGAAGGTTATACAGGTTTACGCAATAACTTCGGTATATCCCAATGAGCAAAGGGAGGAAATGTATGAGGATATATCTAGAGTCATGCATTCCTACGACACCCACTGTTCGGTGATAATAGGAGACTTCACCGCAAAGGTGGGCACAATAGAGAACGGTGAAATGAAGGTAGGAAACTTTGAAACAGGGCAACGAAACCCAAAGGCTCATCAGCTGGCCGACTTTACGGAGAAATAAGAACTATTTATGATGAACTCTTTCTTCCAGAAGAAAGTTGATCGATCCCCAAAGTTTTGACAAAAAATAAGATTTACTCCTTTACAACGATCAAACGATAACGGATCAGTAACGTCTCAGTAACCGCAAGGGTGAAACCAGCAGCGATCACTGAATGGTGAGAGGCACACTGAACCTAAACGTTAAGTTCATGAGGTCATGTCTAAGAAGTCAAGCTAGGTCGTCCCCCTCATGCTCTAATCCAAAGTCCCAAAAACTTACAGATCGAGTTACATAATCGTTTCATTGTCTAGAAGGTTGCATTACAGTGGACAATATGAATAAGAAGCTCTTGGAAACTATCCATGCGGTCGGAGTTAAGTTTTGCAAGACCCGCCACAGAAGAAAACAAAAACTCTCCGATCACACTCTCAGTCTGGTGTGTGTGCAGTGGAGCAGAAGTGCAATTTTCTTGTTCTTTAACACACTCACGTGAAGAACTACAAATCTATTTCCCTTCTGAGCCGCGCCTACATGCTGTTTTCGAGAGTCATTACGAATCGTCACGCATGTAGAATCGACGACTTCCAGCCTTCCGAACAAGCCGGTTTTCGAAAAGGCTTTAGCAAAATAGACCACATGTTTACCCTTCGGCAAAATGTACAGAAGTCCGAAGAGTACAATCTGCCGCTTAGTCTTGGGTATGTGAATTATGAGAAAGCCTTACATTCCGTTGAAATTTGGGCGGTACTGCAGTCCCTTTAGTGACGCCAAGTTAACTGTCGGTATATCGAAGTGATGAAGTGTTTGCACAGAAGGGCTACGATGGCTATCCGAGCACAGAACCAAAGCACGAAACCTATCCAACTACAGAGAGATATAAGACAGGGTGACGTTATGTCCCAGAAATTATTCACCGCTGCATTGGAAGACGTTTTCAAGCTACTGGACTGGAATGGATGCGGCATTAACATTAATTGCGAGTACATCACTTACCTTCGATTTGCCAATGATATAGTTCTTATGGCAGAATCGCTGAAAGACCTCAGCACTATGCTCAAAGACCTTAAAAGTGCCTCTCAACGGATAGGTCTTAAGACGAACATGGATAAAACAACGATAATGTGTAACGTCCATGTCACACCGATACCGGTAGTTGTTGGGAGCAATAAGCTCGAAGTTGTTGACAAGTAGGTTTACTTTCCCACATAACACGACAAACATTCCGACTAGGTAAGTCCAACTTCGAACGAGAGTTCAACATCTTCTCTACTGATATACCTCAAAACTTGAAAATGAGATTATACAACCAGTGCGTGTTGCCAGTGATGACCTATGGATCTGAGACTTGGTCCTTCACTGCTGGCCATATGAGGAAGCTCAAGATAACTCAGCGAGCTATGGAGAGGACTATGCTTGGGGTTTCTCGAACTTAGAAATGAGGATATCCGCAGTAGAACCACAGTGTCTGTCATAGCCTAACGGATTAGTAAGCTGAAGTTGGAATGGTCTGGCCATATATAGCTCTAAGATACGACAACCTATGGGGAAGAACGATTCTCGAGTGGCAGCCTCGTACCGAAGTGTAGGGCGACCCCATACTAGATGACCTAGTAATACATGCAGGAAGTCGACAGATGCAGGTGGCTCAGTACCGTGCTTTGTGGCATTTCTTAGGAAAGGTCTTTGTTCAGCAGTGGACTTGTGAACGGCTGTAATGGTGATGATGATGTGTCCCGTAGCTTGCCCAGCCGAGTTGAATCCGTCGATTGACCTCTCGGTCGAAGTTGGACTTACCTAGTCTGACTATTTGTCCCAGGTAAACATACTCCTCAACATGACATGGACATGGACGTTAAACATGATTTTTTTTTTCTCCATGTTCACCTTAAGACCTATCCATTGGGAGACACTATTGAGGTCATTAAGCATAGTGCTTAGGCCTTCCACCGATTCTGCCATAAGGACTATATCGTCGGCAAATCGAAAGTGAGTGATGTACTCACCATTGATGTTAATACCGTGCAACGTCTTCCAATGCAGCGGTGAAGAGTTTCGGGGATATAACGTCACCCTATCTTACACCTCTCTGCAGTTGGATAGGTTTCGTACTCTAATTCTGTACTCGGATAGCCATCGTAGCTCTACTGTACAAACACTTCAGCACTTCGATATACCGACAGTCAACTTAGCACCGCTGAAGGAACTGCAGCACCGCCCAAATTTCGACGGAATCAAAGGCTTTCTCATAATCCACATACGCAAGGCAAAGTGGCAGATTATACTCCTCTGTCATCTGTACAATCTGCCGCGGGGTATGTATGTGGTCCATGGTGCTAAAGCCTATTCGGAAACCGGCTTGTTCGGAAGGCTGAACGTCGTCGAGTCTGCGTGCGAGATGATTCGTAATGATTCTCGAAAACAGCACGTAGACGCGGCTCAGAAGGGAAATCTGTCTGTAGTTCTTCAAGAGAGCGTTGCCGCCTTTCTTGAAGAACAAGACCACCGCAATTCTGCTCCACGGCTTCGGAGTAGTGCCACCATGGAGGACGGAATTAAAGAGCTTCTGAAGGACTTCAAGTACCGGTTTTCCACCCGCTTTCAAAAGCTCCGCTGTTATTCCATCCTCGCCCGGGGACTTGCCGTTTTAAGGTGCTGGAGAGCCATTCTAATATGGCTCAGACTGACGTCCGGGATATCTTCGGAATAGTGTCGGGTAAGACTCGTTCTTGGGTCGTTATTTACACTTGCGTGTGGCTCCAACGATGACGTGTACAGCTGCCCATAGAACCTCTCAATCTCTATCAAAATCTCAGGTGTCCTAGAAACGATACTGCCACACTCGGTCTTCAGCTTTGACAGTTAGCTGTTTCTGGCAGACAGATCTCTGACCAAGTTTTGTTGCCTTGGTTCCGCTCGATCGTTTCTTCAATACAAGCTGTATTGAAGTCGTGCAAGTCCCGCTGCATGCATTTGGAGATATGTCTGTTCAGTTGCCTTTATGCTGTCAAATCTGTTGAAGAATGTATCTTCATCTCCAGTCTAACAGCCATGAGATTAAGAGTGTGATCGGTGAGTTTTTGTGTTCTTCTGCGGCGGGTATTGCAGAACTTAGCTCCGACCGCATGGACAGTTTCCAAGAGCTTGTCATTCATATCGTCCAATGTAGTGACATTGCAGTCTTCTAGGCACTGAAAACGGTTTTGTGATTCAAGCTGAAAGGTTTCAGACTTTGGTATAGAACACAAGGGGACGGAGTGTTGTCTTCATTAGACGAGACCTCTCCAACTTAACGTTAAGGTTTAGTATGCCTCTAACCATTCGGTGATCGCTACCAATTTTCACCCTCGCAATCACGGAGACATCACTGAAAAGTTGTCATCTGGTCGTCATAATGAAGTCAATCTCATTTTTTGTCGAACCGTCGGGGCTCTACCAGGTCCACTTCCTATGGGGCCGCTTCTGGAAGAAATAGTTCATCATTAAGAGTCCCACTTTCTCCATGAATTCGGTCAGCCGCTGGCTCCTTGGGTTCCGTTTCCCTATTCCAAATTTCCCTACTTTCAGCTCACCGTTCTCTCCTGTGCCTATTTTTGCATTGAAGTCTCCCAGTAACACGGTATAGTAGGTTTTGGAGGAATGCATGGCTCTATCCTATATAGATATCCTCATACATTTCCTTCACCTCCTCATCGGGATGTGCCAAGGTTGGAGGGTAAACCTGTATGACCTTCAGCGAATACCGTTTGGTGATTCTGAGTATAAGGTACGCAACCCTCGTCGACTCACTCTCAATCTTTACAACGTTGTTAACGAGAGACTTGTGGACGATAAATCCGACACCTCCTTGGGACAGATGGTCGTCCTCCCGGTGATAGAGCAAGTTACCGGATTCGAGGATTACCGTGTTCTCCCCCTCTCCTCGGACCTCGGATAATCCTACAATATGCCAGCGTAACTTATCTATCTCTTTTTCCAGCTCCACGATCTTCTCGTCAATCCTCAAGGTGCGTGCGTTGTATGTTGCCAGGTCGAGTCGTCTTATGTGGCAACCGAACCTCCACCGGAGATTTTTAGTACCCCCTGCCCCGCCGTTACCATGATCGCCACCGTAACCAGGAATAGCGGGGCCGCCGGGGACTGGGGGCCGTCTTTTTGTTGCTCTGATCATTGGAGGGTATTTGCCATATTTGCCACGCTTGTCGAGCGGGTTGGTTATCAGGAACATGCTGCTGCCCATCTCCTGCCTGTTTCCCTTTGTCGCCTTTTACGACACCCACGCGAAGATATGGGGTGGTGGATATTCTTAACCGCAACTACACGGCACAATTTGTCTCGAGTATATATTTAAAAAAAAACTCTACCTCTAAGAGTGACAAAACAGGATGAAGTTTGTAATCTAACTATTAAGATTATTTTACAATCTAGTACTTACTTCGAACTTATGATATTCTTAAGTCTACGTATAAGGGTAAAATAGGTAGTTAAACGTTTCATGTAATGTAAAAACCGACTTCAAAATATATGTCCAAATAACAGCTACTAAAGTTAAAACCCCGTTTAATTCTTCGATACCCTTTTGTCTTAGCACCGACTTCAGAAGCTATAACGTGTTATTGTTTTTAGTTTTTGAAGAACAATAGTTTTTATTGTTTATTAAATTAAATAAAAATAAACAGTCTCGATATTATATTAATATTATGTACAATTTACTTATATTACATTTATCTCTTAAAACTTCGTTAACATATCTCGACTAAAAAGGATTTAAATCAAGGTTGTGTGCGATTTCAATTAAACTTTTAATAAAACTGTACTTAAAGCAAATCTCAGTGTGTGCCACAACAAACTAAAATCATTACTTACTGTTCTCTAAAAGAACGGTTGGAGAACATTTGTAAATCGAAGAATAACAGCCCTGATTTCAGAAGCTTGTATGTGTAAAATATTATAATCTTTCTAGTTTTTAAAGTCGGTTCGTATTTTTCCTGAATTTTATTTTATAATGATACAGTCAAGGAATTCACCGGATGTGTAAGTTTATGTATGAGTTGGAAGAAGACAAATGATCAGTAAAAGTAACTTGTATTACAGGTTTCATCATTCATTCATTCCTTACAATCCGTCAAAAGTCCACTGCATGAGCATGCTGTAGGTCTCGTCCACTGATTGCCTCATATGTGTGATATTTGTGATATTTCTCGACCAACCAACCAGATCTCATATTTTTTTAGGGAAAAATGTAATTTTCGAATATTAGCCTGTTATTTATTTTTTATTGCTTGAATGAAAGAAGAAGAAAAAAGAACTAAAATACAAGCACATCTCATAATTTGTTATTTTTTCATAAAAATGAATTGAAGAACCATCTTACAGTCCACTTGATTGTATGAGTCTACTGACTGCGGTACCAATCAACTGAACAGCTGCATCAATTGGAAACAATAGGTTCATTAATTAAAAGCGTAAATTCTCTATATTCTTAATTCCGTAGTGAAATTTAATTTTTTAAATAATTATATATTATATTCTTAACGCCATAGTGAAATGCGGCAAAAAAGAACTTCAAATTACTCTATTAATCCAGATTTAGGGCTTACAATTTTTAATAAATTCGGTCAAAACCACAGCTCGTAAAAGACAGTTTGTAACAATTATAATTAAACTGATTCGTCCCAAACATCAAACGACCGTATCTCAAAAGTGACTTTTTGTGAAGTGGATTCTATTTGCGTAACAACATCAAATTTATTACGATTTCAAACAATCTGACTTAAACTCGAAAACGGTAGCTGATGTAACTCTTAGCTTTACTTATAATCGTTGATCATGTATATACCAATCTCTTTTTATTGTCATTCAGTGAAGGGAGAGAGATAGAAAGAGTGCAACTGTAAGCATTTTTCACGTGACTACGTCTTTAAATTTGCTTCCATAGTGGAAGGCAATTCAAATTTTATACGTGGTAGATGAAGCTGCAACTGTATTTTTGGTATAGTTGTAACACGAATGGGTTGGCTCGACCGGGGAAGGACCACGCTCTCACAGAATACCGGCGTAAAATAGCAGCTTAATGCTGCTGTGTTTCGTATGGTGAGTGTAGAGAACCGGAGACCCTTTTTACTGGAAACGAAGCATTCCATCTTAGTCCTCACGGGTGACAACGCATCTGAATTTTGATTCGTAATCGAGGATAAATGTAGATGTCTATGGGCCATAGCAACCACTTACCATCAGGTGGACTGTGTGCTTGTTTGTCACCCTTATCCTCTAAAAAAAATTGATGATAACAAAATCGGTGGATACATTTTGGTGTAGCAGTTACATGTCTATTATCTACATCCAAAACATAATGACACCATTTCTAGCCAAAGGACCAAAGAGTTAGTTACGTTAAGTAAGGACTGTGAGCCATCGCGTGCAGCGGAGGGGGGAGCGCCGTCGTTTTGAGGTCGTTCCGTAGCGTCACATAATTACCGTTTGATATAAGTTTTGACTTGGAGAAGCTACGATGTTAGTTTGAGTTCCAGTCGTCAGGTATCGTCAAGATCAATCTATTGCATATAAAAATCATTTGTATGCAATAGGTATAGTGAATATATTTGATATTGAAGTAAGAAATTTAAATATGTCGGAGTGTCTATAAAATAGCCGGTTGGATCGAGGTAGAATGGAGGGTATATCGAGAAACCCCCTCTTGTGTCGGTAGTATAAAGTTCACTGTAGGTGCCGTGCGCGGGAGATTCCGCTTAAGTCATTCAACGAGTGTGGTTATTCGACTAGTGCTAAGATAGTGTCGTGGTTCTGTTCGTTGTTGTAATTCTTCTAGTGCAGGCAAGGAGAATTGGTGTTGCTGAGAGGCTGCCCAGTGTTACATTGAGATAAGTAGTGTTGCTGTTGGTTTACATATTTTGATGTTATCATGTAATTACGTACCTCACGTTACACTGGTGTGTGATTGTGGCAGAGACGTGTTACAGTGTGGTCGAACTGTAATTTCACTATACTGAATGTATAGTGCGTTACGTTGTCTTATTACTGATAATGATTAAACTGCGTAAGCAAGAGAGCAAGTTGAACATCCGCTCTCACACTTTAATTATTTTTAACAATTAACGCTATCCTGATGTATTTCCAAGATCACAAGTGGAATACTCTGTTGAATAATTCTCCGAAATCAGAAGTGGGATCTCCTGTTGTTATTT
Organism: Parnassius mnemosyne; assembly: GCA_963668995.1. Taxonomy (NCBI): domain Eukaryota; kingdom Metazoa; phylum Arthropoda; class Insecta; order Lepidoptera; family Papilionidae; genus Parnassius; species Parnassius mnemosyne. Next base: position 921,869 of record CAVLGL010000077.1, on the reverse strand, counting down.
CCGATAAATAAATAATGCAATATCGGTCTATACTCTTCAAAAAGCGAAATCAAAATATATAAATCGTATATGGTTGAAAAGGGCTTCTTAAGACCAATCCAGTGATATCCATTTATTACCATATGATAAAGTTAAGCGGTGTAGGAAACGTTAAATAATGAAGGCCTCCGAGCGGATCAATGGCACCGCCAGTACAACTGCATCTGTGGCAGCCGAGCTTTTGCAAGTGGTTGATATCTTCTATATCAACTTCTATATCAACGCCGGACTGTATAGACATCGATTGTGTGCGATTGCCGATTATGAAGACACATTGAGCAGCAGCTAGTGTAAATTTTACTACTAACTATGTCAACAATCTACTCGGATATAAGTGTAATGTGTGTGACCATTTATGGTTTCTGCGCTCATTGAAGCCACTAAAGAAAAAGCACTTACCACTGCTTAGTAATTCCTTCCCAGAAGAGGCAGTGGCTGACTTTAAACTGTGCGGTACATGCAAGAAATCTGTGGACTTTGACATAGTCTCCACGTTGTCACGTTCAAACGGAATTGTGTGTCCACCTAAGCAACATGGGTTGCCTTCATTTTATCCAATCAGTGCCAGTCTAGTATTACTGCGTCTACTGTTCATGGAGATTCATTGGGTGCGTTACGGTGGCAGCTACGCAATCATCGAACAAGTAATTAGTGTACCCATCAAGGAGGACACTATAGTGCATCAGCTACCGCGTCAATTGGACGATGATTGGACGTTCACTGTTAACATCAATCACAGCGTGGACTCATACAACAGCAGTGCTATCGTGACAGAGATATGCAGCTTCGCTGACGACGCTTTAATCGGCTACAAGAATCACATTGGAGCTGCTAAACTCCGGAAAAGCTTCACAAAATGAGTGTCGTCGAGTTTGTTAGACTATATTATAAGATTCTGCTTGCAGTGGGCTACCCTTACATTATTACGACTAACATTGATGTTGAGGATGGCAAAGTAAACGGCGCGATTGGTGTGTTAAATTAAGTAGAATTGCTCAGTGAAGACTATCTATTTGCGGAGTCACAGTGTAGGCAAAGTTTTGTAGTTATGTTCCTGACCAGCATTTTTTATATTTATCACCGCCATTAAAGCACAAAACTTGGTTGCGCATTCAGAAGACATCTACACCGATTCGATCATCAACTGATCGGATTACTTGGCAATTAACGTGATGTGGATGGAAGATTTCAAGCCAGCGCTGGCATTGATCTGAGATCATATCGTAACACCGCTAAGCACACACAAATTGTAACTACATCATCGGCGACGGTATCATCATCACCAGATTACCCATTACGTATACGTATTCACCCAAAAAACACGGCCGTGTCCACGACACAGCCTTTCCCCAATTTTAAATTGACTTTGATTTTTATGAGTAAGATTACTTATATTCTCTATTACCTGTCTAATTTTTTATAGAATAAGCGTGACAAATAGGCACAGTCCACAAGATGGTAAGTAGATGCTTAGGCCTATAGATATCTACATCAATCCTCGATTAAGAATCAATATACAGATGCGTTGTCACCCCTAAGGACAAAGAATGAATGCTTCGTTTCTAGTAAGTGTCTCTGGTTCTCTGCACTCACCATACGAAACACAGCAGCATTGAGCTGCTATTTTACGCTGGTATTTTGCGATAGCGTGGTTCTTCCTCAGTCGAGCCGACCCATTCATGCTACAACTATATTGCTGCAACTTAGCTCTATCACGTTTAAAACTATGACTATATTATCTACTACCATTATACTAACTATCGTTGTCGATTAAATAATAAAGGTGTTGTCGATTAAATAAAAATTATGAAGGAATTAAATATAAATATATATAATAATAACGATGCCAGTTAGTGAATGCAGTTCAAATTCCTCGAACGGTTATTACTACGAGCTGAATGCTGCAGCAATGATTCGAATGGTTATATCCGTAATAAAGATAGTACTTATCGTAAAATTTAAATGTAGTCGGACTTGGCGTTTTTAAAAATGTTAAAATCCAATAAATATACACCGTGCAGCTATATTATGGTTGTGGCACGAATGAGTCGGCACGACCCAGGAAGGACCACGCTCACACAGAATACCAGCGTTAAATAGTAGCTTGACACTCCTGTTTCGTATAGTGAGTTTAAAGAATCGGAGACCTGAGACAAGGCATTGCATCGAAGTCCTTAAATACTATACGTATAAGGCTAACGTTTAATAATTCAGTAAAATTTAATCTTTAATTATCTGTTTAATGTACATCTATTCAAAAATCAGAGAACCTCATATTTAATTTAAAACCTTTCCACAATACCAATACACGATTAAACTTGTTTATTTCGTCGCTGACTGGAACACGCGACAAAAATAAAATAGTTGGAATCAAGTCTACGGTCTTTGTTGTAATCAAGCCTACGGTCTTTGGTCCTTAGTACGCGAATCGCAGGTACGCCTCACGTAAATTTAGAATTAGGTCTACAATACACTGTGCGAAACGGATAACGATTTAACTGTATTGTAAATAATTCGGATCACATACAGGCATTTTATCTAAATTGTTACCGTCCTCAGCATTAACCCGTAGTTTGAGATGTATTACAATATAGAATAAGTATATAAAAATACTATAGTTAAATCCAATTGTGCATGTCTTAATCGCATTAAAAAAATTACATTTAACAAGATTATATGCAAATTTTTAAAGAAGTTTAATTACAAACAAGTTTTCACTAAAAATTTTATAATTATACTATACTTCCAATTTTCCAACAATTTTATGTCAAATTTTAATTGAAAAAAAAATTTCAAAATTCAAAAGTACACGAGTCATAATGCACACAAAAATGTAAATTGTAGTTCTATTCGTCAATGAGTTCCAGTAGCAGTCACCTAAATACATCTTCAAGTCACTCCATCAAGTCCGGAGGTAAAGTCTATTCATAACTAACAAAACGAGGCCAAACTCGACATACCTAGTCCTACTCTTCGAGGAGTTGGTAGCATTCACCAAAGTACACCTTCTAGTCGTTATATCAGGTCCGGAGGAGGTACGTGTGGACATGTAATAAAACACAAGTTACATAACATCTTACTTAATCTGTACGCACCCTAAGAAATAATGCTCTTAAATTTATTGTTTCATATTTAAGTAACAGAACGCAAAAAGTTGTCATTAATAGTATGAACTCTTCCGGGCCGATAGTACAAATGGGCGTACTTCAAGGCTCAATTCTCGGCCGTTTTCTGTTTCTTAACCATAATATAGTATTATTTGTTAAAGACACTTCATTAGTTTTCAAAATAAAGCGACAATAATTATGTTGAATAATAATTGTTGAACATGTTGAAGTAAATAATACCAAATATAAATTGGTAAATTAATTTAATGTTAAATGTTTATTTAATGTTAAATTTATGACTTCAAATTTCAAACAATTAGATTCTAATGCAATTTGAAATGGGGAGAAACTGAGTCTTGTCGACACCACCATTCTTCTTGGAATAACACTAGACTCGAAGCTTCAATGGAGCCGCATATATCTAAATTAGCATGCAGATTTAATTCTTAAAAAAATTAGAAATCTTATCAGTGTGGAAACAGCTAGACTTGTTTTCTTTGGCTATTTCCATAGCATGATGTCGTATGGTATTTTGCTACATGGACATGCGACTGATACTGAAATTATATATGTTGTACAGAAGAGTACCATAAGAGCAATCTATAACTCAAATCCGAAAGAGTTGCTCTGACAAAAATTTAAGGAAATGAATATATTAAATTGGTCTCTCAATACATTTATGAAAATGTAATGTATGTACACAAAAATAAAAGTAGTTATGAAAAATAAGTGATATTCATTCTGTAAATACTAGGAACAGACACAAGCTAGTAGAAACAGAAACAGAAACAGAAACAGAAACTTTTTTATTCAATATAGATTATAAATAATACTTATTGAAAGTCACTCTTTTGTTTGATTACCACTGGTTCAGAAAAAACCTCTGTCCTGGGAAGAACCAGCAAGAAACCCAGCGGGACTTTTTTTTAAATAACAGCTTACAATCATGATGTTACACAAATTAACAACACAACAAATTAGAAATAGCTTGGTAGCGATCACCTCATTTCCAGGGGTTATTATCATCCATAAATTCCTTAATATTATAATAACCCTTTTTATACAAACTTAGTTTAATAAAGTTTTTGAACTTTGAACAGGTCAAACTTTGTATATTTTTGGGAATTTTGTTGTAAAAGCGTATACATCGCCCCAAGAATGAATTACTGACTCGATGGAGTCGAGTAACTGGTACTACTAGCTTGTGTCTGTTCCTAGTATTTACAGAATGAATATCACTTATTTTTGTAAAACTACTTATATTTTTGTGTACGTAAATTACATTTTCATAAATGTATTGAGAGGCCAAAGTTAATATATTAATTTCCTTAAATTTTTGTCGCAGCGACTCTTTAGGCTTTAAATCATAAATTGCTCTTATGGCCTTCTTCTGCAAAACAAATATGATTTCAGTGTCAGCTGCGTGTCCTCATAGCAAAATACCATACGACATTATGCTATGGAAGTAGCTGAAGTAAACTAGTCTAGCTGTTTCAACACTGGTTAAACTTCTTATCTTTTTTACAGCATATGCTGCAGAACTAAGTCTGCTTGCTAGTTTTGATATATGGGGGCTCCATTGAAGCCTTGCGTCTAGTGTGATTCCAAGAAAAATGGTGGTATCTACAAGACTCAGTTTCTCCCCATTTAAAATTACATTAGTATTTAATTGTTTGACATTTGGAGTCACGAATTTCATACATTTTGTTTTAGTGCCATTTAAATGCAAATTATTAACATCGAACCAATTTACTAATTTAGATATAGTATTATTTACTTCGTCATATTTTAGTAACTGTCGACTTAATTTGAAAATTAAAGGAGTGTCATCTGCAAATAATACTATATCATGGTTGTCCCCTACTATGTAAGGTAAGTCATTAATGTATACAAGAAACAGAAAGGGGCCGAGAATTGAGCCTTGAGGCACGCCCATTTGTACCATCGATCCGGAAGAGCTCATATTGTTAATGACAATTTTTGCGTTCTCTTACTTAAATACGAAATAATTAATTTAAGCGCATCACTTCTTACACCGTAGTGTTGAAGTTTCCTAATTAATGTTTCATGGTGAACACAATCAAAGGCCTTGGTGATAGGTCACAAAATATACCCAAAGCATCCTGTGAATTCTCCCATGCATTAAAGATATATTTAATCAGCTCAACACCGGCATCAGTTGTCGAGCGACCCCTTGTGAAACCAAATTGATTTTTATGATGTAAATTATTTATATTAAAAAAAAATTAACATTTGATCAAGAATAATTTTTTCAAAAATCTTACTAAGTGTTGGTAGTACAGAAATAGGTCTAAAATTGGCGGGGTCTAATGTACTACCAGATTTAAATAAAGGTATTACTTTACTGTGCTTCATTAAATCAGGAAACACACCAGATTCGATACTAGTATTAAAAATAATAGCTAAATGAGGCGCGATTGTATCTATTATAGACGCAATAACTTTAACGGAAATCCCCCACAGATCCGCAGTTTTCTTAACATCAATAGTTTTAAAATATTTTACAATATCTTTTGATGACACTTTATGAAATGTAAAATTCTTTGTACACACATTTACATTTTGTTTAAGTAATGATTCGGCGACGGCAGGAGAAGAATTCAGTGACTTAGTGGTCAAGATCGGAATATCAGTAAAATATTTCTCAAAAACCATTACTACGTCCTGATCTGATACAGTTAATTTGTTGTTAACACTTAACTGGTAATTTGAATTGCGAGAGTTGATCTTACCAGTTTCGCTATTAATTATACTCCATGTCATTTTAATTTTATTGTAAGCCGTCTTAATTTTGTTGCTCAAATGCAAAGACTTGGCTATGGAGCACACTCTTTTAAATATTTTTGAATATTTTTTTACATATTTCCTAAATTCGACGCTATGATTATATGACCTTTCATGGTAAAGATCATATAACCTATGCCTGCTCTTATGGACTCCTACTGTCGCCCATTCATTGAATGACTTCCGACTGTTCAAGGAGAATATTTTAGAAGTAAAAGTATTATTAAATTCATTGCAAATAAGCTTAAATAATGTTCCATACAAAAAATTAGGATCATTTTGTTATGAAAGTGATGGAAGTTTTTTCACTATGTTACTTCTAAATTTCTCCAAGCGACGTGCATTTACTGGAACAGACACAATTTCTCATCTACTTGCTTTTTGTGAACATAAGGTACCTGTTACTGTACTTACTGTAAGTATCTGTTACTCGACTCCACTGAGTGAGTAATTCATACTTGGGGCGATGTATACGCTATTACAACAAAATCCTATTACTATATACAAAATGTGACCTGCTCAAAGTTAAAAAACTTTATTAAACAAAGTTTGTTTAAAAAGGGTTATTATAATATTAAGAAATTTATGAATGATAATAACCCTTGGGAATTCGGTGATCGCTACCAAGCTATTTCTTATTTGGTTTGTATGTTTATATGTGTAACATACATAATTGTAAGCTGTTATTTAAAAAGATCCCTCTGCGTTTCTTGCTGGTTTTTCCCTGGACAGAGTTCTTTTTCGAACCACTGATAGTTAAACAAAAGAGTGGCTTTCAATAAGTATTATTTATAATCTATATTGAATAAAACAGTTTCTGTTCTATTCACCGAAGTACACGTTCAGATCACTTTATAGATTTCAAGACTTATCATCATCATCATCATCATTACAGCCCTTCACATGTCCACTACTGAACATAGGGAGGCCAAGGAATACCACAAAGCACGGTCAAGAGCCACCTGCATCCATTGACTTTCTGCATGTCTTACCAGGTCGTCACTCAATCTAGTGGGACGTCCCCCCACTACCCCTACACTTCGCCTGCCGGTACGTATAAATATATTTATATATAAATCCTACGTACTATTAACGAAACAAAATATTGCAATAAAATCCCGACGGTATGACATTAGTCCCTTGGGAGGGAGATAAAGCCCTAATGTGGGATGCTACTTGCGTAGAGACCTTTCATTTCAGAGGTACCCTTTAGAGCTGGGCCGGCATCAGAGGCAGCTGGACTGAGTTAAAGGCGCAAATATGATTCTCTGAGAGATGACTACATATTTTTGCAATTTGCTGTAGAGACTATCAGTCTGTGGTGTCCACGTGCGGCGAAATTCCTAAAGGCACTCCATCCACAACTGTTCGTTGCTGCTGGTGATAAGAGAGGGGGCTGGTTTCTCGCTCAAAGGCTAAGTATAGCCTTTCAGCGTGGAAACGTAGCCAGCGTTCTTGGCGCGATACCGCGGTGAGTAGGACTGTATCTTAATTAAGTTACTAGTTTTAGTTTTTCTTTTATTACAGTATTTAACAAGAATTACATGTAATCAATAAAAATCTGTGATTATAAAAATAATAACCTTGGTCAAGTATGTATCAAATTTGGTTTTTGGAATATTTTGTATTTCTACAGCGATAGATATTTTTGCTACCTATTACCGCTGCTATACGCAAACGATACAGTAATTCACTCACGATGGCGTCCAAGCGCGGATTAATGCAGAGCAAAGTGTATTTAGTAAAATAAATTATTACAAGGCTGCTCAAAACTGTCCCGGCCTGCATACCAATACCATTGACATACAGAATGGGGTCCCACATATATGCAATAAATTAAACCACAAGTAATACTAGTCCATAGAAGTGTAGAAAAATTAAATATTAAATTAAAACCCGTAAAATAAAAAAGTGAAATTTTCAAACAAAATAAATATTAAAATAAATTCAGTAAAAGTAAACACTCTGTTTAGACAACGTACCTTGACCCCTTGGAAGAGTGACAACGTTGCACGCGGGTGGCATGGCGGTTGGCGGCAGGCAGCGTTATTGTTTGTCGGCACGGCCTATGGTTCGTTGGACTATGTGCGACGAAATAAAAACTTACTCACTAAACTGTTTAGGTATTTTACCGCCACTTTTTTATTTCGCGAAAATGGAACTGAACGAAATAAATATTATTGCATATTAGTAGCAAAATTTAATGAAAACCTATATTTTAAAATTTTCAAAATCGTTCTTGAATGCACAAGTTACATCGCCGCATAATGTTGTCCTGAAGCTTGCTCAAAAAATTTCGTTCAAGATCCAGAGCCAGGGCTTTTAATTTGTTAAAGGCGGCAACAATACGATTGCGCAGTTCATCTTCGGTTTCGAAAATCTTTGAGTACACTTCATTTTTAATAAAGCCACATAAAAAGAAGTCTAGAGGAGTGAGGTCAAAAAAAGTAAAGTAGTTTCAATATCACAGTAAAAAATTAACGTACTTAAAACACTATTTACACACACAAAGTCAATCAACTAATGTCTATTTCACCGTAAAATAATTGTTTGACTAATTGTATTTATCTTACGATAATACGATAATTATCTTACGATAAATAATTACGATGCGCGTAGGCAGCGAAACGCACCTGTATCCTGGAACAATTGCGCGTGAACTGGAAGATAAACTTCCAAATTCCAAAATGGCGAAAATAATAAAAGTAATAAATAGGGCGGCCACAAGGTGCAATAATCGTTTATCGATACTTTTCTTTTTACGCTTACTTACTTACTACATTTGAATACAAGTAATTTTGATTTTTGATTTCATAACAATCGACAAGTTATTGATTGTTAAAAAAAAGTTTATTTTTGTACAATTGAACTTACGAAACTACCGATTTGTGACTTCCTGGGAAACGGTTAAGTATGTATGACTTTTTAATTGGTTGTTTTTATGGGTTTTTTATCATGTTAAAATAATTTATTATCTCTAAATCTACAAGAACACACTTAAACAAAAAAAGCTTTAAAGCTTAGCTTTAATACTTAGGTCGTAGTATTTTTAGGATTATCATAACAACACGATAATTCTAAAAAAAACTATACCCAAAGTGTTTAAAGCTAAACATTTTTTTTGTTTATCGTTTATTACTTACTCCCTTTGAAAGAAGCTAATCGTCGATAACAGGTGTCCTACTCTATGACAAAGGCGCGCGCGTCGTTGCGCCGTCGCCTTTGAAGTACGCCGCGTGCCTCGTGCCGCTTGTTTATGCACGCCGACAAAAGACACCGCTGTCGATACGTCGCAATACCAATAGTTTGCACTGCGTGGCAACGTCGCTTTTTAATATTCAAGGATTCAAGTTCATTGAATCATTGACTTAGTGACCCAATTCTATAGAGGGTTCAAATTTGCTTAAAATTAAAACTCTACTTTTTGACCTAATTACTGGGCCGATTATGTTCATTTTTTGTACATCGTCAGCAAAGGCGATAACAAGTATGTGGTTTCATTTATTGCATATATGTGGGACCCCATTCTGTATATTGGGGTTCCCGCAGGGATGGTAAGGTTTGCATCAATTTTATAATCATTGGATGTGATTCTATGTAACCAACCCATTGTTGCATATTTTCTTAATATTTATGAAACGTTATATCAAGATATAAGTATGGCTTTGATACATTAATTTTTTTCATAGTCTTCATTATAATTCGTTTTCTTCTTTCATGCTACATCAAGTGGTCGTTTCGCGAGGATTCGCTCTACACTGCTCTTCCCGATACGAGTCTGCTATTCGAAAACCATTTCTGTCAAACAATAGTCAGTTTTAATAACTACATGGTCAGCTCTTTTCCCACCGAGTAACCCACTTGCAGCGCAATTATGTAACTGTACCGGAAAACTATGTCTTTTCATAATAATTTCTTATTTTAGGTTAAAACTTTGTAGACACGTAACATCGAACATGTAACGAGGACCTTGAAGTGGCGGAATAAGAATCCACTTACCCGTATCTTTTCGTGGGCTTAGTACGAGGCGAGAGAAGAAAACAAACCAGGAGATGGGAAGCATCCGTCTTCCTAATAACAACTAGAAATTAAAAACTGCGGTTGCCACTCGCTCGCCAAGCGTAACAATAATGGAAAATATCCCTTTCATAAAGCAATCTATGGGGAAGCCTATGTTCAACGGTGAACTCATAGGCTATCAAAGCTACAACTAAGATTTAAATTTTATATTATCACAATGTCGTAACCCAGTTGCGGACTAATTTTCAATGCCAAAAGATTACACCAAAGTTACACAATATACTGAAGTAGCCAATTAGTTATCTTTAAACATTCTTTTGCCTATGTTGGTTACTACGATTCTCAATATGAAGTATTCGTCGTATTTTACAGAGAAATTTCACTCACTCACTCTATGTATGCATTAGCCACAGTTGCTTTTTGTCGTGATTTTAACACACAACACAGATAGTTTAGTATAAATTGTTTCTAAAATTATCAATTAAAATAAATAATTTGCAGCGAAATATTTTTCTTTTATAATTTATTTCATTAGAAGATTTCAATTCTACCGCGTGTAAACTGCACACATGCTTTTTTCTTTAATTTTATGCTTATTCCTTTATTTTTATTAAACTGCCTCTTTTTTATCGTGTACATTCACGGTCTTACAGAATGACAATATACAGGGTGTCCTATGTTTACGAATACGGTGTTATAATAGAGTGTTCCATATTAAAGCAGATTTCATTATTAAACCGCAAATATTATTACGTTGATTTGAGCTGGCGTTTGATTTTGAATTCAAACGTATTTGCAATATTCATGGAAGCTCAAAATTCGATATTAGCATTGAATTTCTGCGGCATTAAAATCGGCTGCGATTATGAAATATTTCAAACATACGTGTTATTATAATTTACTGAAATAATTTCAGTGATAATATTTTGTATTTAGAAGCGACACGCGACGCGATAGGATAGGACCTATAAGAATAATAATAATCAAAGAACATTTATTTTATCAATTTTTCGTTTTCTCTAAAATAGTATCCAAGATTTTCGGGTTCAATTTTAAAGTTGGTAAAATATGTTTCGCCTACACCCACTCAATGAAATAATGAAGTGTCTTACCTAGTTTGAAGAACACGCCCTCCTTCAGTTGCGTGCACTATCCCCGTCACCCCTTATCCCAGCACCACTACATCCAACACCACTACACTAGGAAAGACACTCCACTGTTGACAACACAACACGTGTTTCGCCTCTACACGAGGTGAAGTATATCCTGCGATGGCTAACTGCTAAGTGAGCGGCCAGCCTAAACAGCTGATATTTATACAATATAATATATTTTATGATACAAACGCTTATATGTAATATAAACACTTAAGTAGTGAGCGACTGCGTCATAAAAAATGCGAGCAATCACCACCTGATGTACGCAGCCGCTTGTAAAATTAATAGTAAACCGCTGCGAAACGCCCGCAACTTGTTTACCAACTTTAAAATAACTAATTTTCGCAAAGTAACGCCTGATTCTATTAATAATGGATAACATTTTGCACTTACCGTGTAGTGGCGGTCAAGAATATCCACTACCCCATATCCTCCCGTGGGTGTCGTAAAAGGCGACAAAGGGACACAAGCAGGAGATGGGCAGCAGTATCTTCCTGATAAAAGCCAAATTACAATAAAAAAACTGCGGTTGCCAACCCGCTCGCCAAGCGTGGCAACTATGGCAAATACCCCCCTATGAATGACAGTAACAAAGAAACGGCCCCCAGTCCCCGGCGGCCCCGCTGTTCCTGGCTACGGTGGCGACCATGGTAACGGCGGGGCAGGGGGTGCTAAGAATCTCCGGTGGAGGTTCGGTTGCCACCTTAGACGACTCGACCTGGAAACGTACAACGCACGCACCCTGAGGACTGACGAGAAGATCGTGGAGCTGGAAGAAGAGATAGAGAAGTTGCGCTGGCATATTATAGGATTATCCGAAGTCCGAAGAGAGGGGGAGGACACGGTAATCCTCGAATCCGGCAACTTGCTCTATCACCGGGAGGGCGACCATCTGTCCCAAGGAGCTGTCGGATTTATCGTCCACACGTCTCTCGTTAACAACGTTGTAAAGATCGGGAGTGTGTCGACGAGGGTTGCGTACCTTATACTCAGAATCACCAAACGGTATTCGCTGAAGGTCATACAGGTTTACGCACCAACCTCGGCACACCCCGATCAGGAGGTGGAGGAAATGTATGAGGATATCTCTAGAGCCATGCATTCCTCCAAAACCCAATATACGGTGTTAATGGGAGACTTCAATGCAAAACTAGGCACAAGAGAGAACGGTGAGCTGAAAGTAGGGAAATTTGGAATAGGGCAACGGAACCCAAGGGGCCAGCAGCTGGCCGACTTCATGGAGAAAGAGCGACTCTTTATGATGAACTCTTTCTTCCAGAAGCGGCCCCATAGGAAGTGGACCTGGTCGAGCCCCGACGGTTCCACAAAAAATGAGATTGACTTCATTATGACGACCAGACGACAACTGTTCAGTGATGTCTCCGTGATCGCGAGGGTGAAAACTGGTAGCGATCACCGAATTGTTAGAGGCACACTGAACCTAAACGTTAAGTTGGAGAGGTCTCGTCTAATGAAGACAACGCTCCGTCCCCCTCGTTCTCTGTTCCAAAGTCCCGAAACCTTTCAGCTCGAGTTACAAAACCGTTTTCAGTGCCTGGAAGACTGCAATGAAGTGGACGATATGAATGACAAGCTCGTGGAAACTGTCCATGCGGTCGGAGCTAAGTTCTGCAAGACCCGCCGCAGAAGAACACAAAAACTCTCCGATCACACTCTTAATCTCATGGCTGTTAGACGGGAGATGAAGCTACATTCTTCAACAGACTTGACAGCATACAGGCATCTGAACAGACAGATCTCCAAATGCATGCGGCGGGACTTACGCAACTTCAATACAGCTCGTATTGAAGAAGCGATCGAGCGGAACCAAGGCTCCAAAGTCTTTGCCAGAGATCTGTCTGCCAGAAAGAGCCAACTGTCAAAGCTGAAGACAGAATGTGGCAGCATCGTTTCCGGGACACCTGAGATTTTGAGTGAGATTGAGAGGTTCTATGGGCAGCTGTACACATAATCGTTGGAGCCACACGCAAGTGTGAGTAACGATCCAAAAGCGAGTCTCATCCGACACTATTCCGAAGATATCCCGGATGTCAGTCTGAGCGAAATTAGGATGGCTCTCCAGCACCTTAAAAACGGTAAGGCCCCAGGCGAGGATAGAATTACAGCGGAGCTTCTGAAAGCGGGTGGAAGACCGGTACTTGAAGTCCTTCAGAAGCTCTTTAATTCCGTCCTCCATGGTGGCATTACACCGGAGGCGTGGAGCAGAAGTGCGGTGGCCTTGTTCTTCAAGAAAGGTGACAACGCTCTCTTGAAGAACTACAGACCGATTTCCCTTCTGAGCCGCGTCTACGTGCTGTTTTCGAGAGTCATTACGAATCGTCTTGCGCGCAGACTTTACGACTTCCAGCCTCCCGAACAAGCTGGTTTCCGAAAGGGCTTTAGCACTATAGACCACATACATACCCTTCGGCAAGTTGTACAGAAGTCCGAAGAGTACAATTTGCCACTATGTCTGGCGTATGTGGTCTATGAGAAAGCCTTTGATTCCGTCGAAATTTGGGCGGTGCTGCAGTCCCTTCAGCGGTGCCAAGTTGACTGTCGGTATATTGAAGTGTTGAAGTGCTTGTACAGTAGGGCTACGATGGCTATCCGAGTACAGAACCAGATTACGAAGCCTATCCAATTGCAGAGAGGTGTAAGACAGGGTGACGTCATATCCCCGAAACTCTTCATCGCTGCATTGGAAGATGTTTTCAAGCTTCTGGACTGGAAAGGATACGGTATCAACATCAATGGCGAGTACATCACTCACCTGCGATTTGCCGACGATATAGTCCTTATGGCAGAATCGCTGGAGGACCTAAGCACTATGCTCAATGACCTCAATAGTGTTTCCCAACGGATAGGTCTTAAGATGAACATGGACAAAACAAAGATCATGTTTAATGTCCATGTCACACCTATGCCGGTAGTTGTTGGGAGCACTAAGCTCGAAGTTGTTGACGAGTATGTTTACCTGGGACAAATAGTCCGACTGGGTAAGTCCAACTTCGACCGAGAGGTCAATCGACGGATTCAACTCGGCTGGGCAGCGTTCGGGAAGCTACGACACATCTTCTCGTCAGACATACCTCAAAACCTTAAAACGAAATTGTACAACCAGTGCGTGTTGCCAGTGATGACTTACGGAACTGAGACGTGGTCCTTCACTGCTGGCCGTATGAGGAAGCTTAAGGTCGCTCAGCGAGCTATGGAGAGGGCTATTCTCGGAGTTTCTCTGCGTGATAAACTTAGGAATGAGGATATCCGCAGTAGAACCAGAGTGACCGACATAGCCCAACGGATTAGTAAGCTGAAGTGGCAGTGGGCTGGCCATATAGCTCGAAGAACCGACAACCGATGGGGAAGAAAGGTTCTCGAGTGGCAGCCTCGTACCGGTAGGCGAAGTGTAGGGCGTCCCCCCACGAGATGGAGTGACGACCTGGTAAGACATGCAGGAAGTCGATGGATGCAGGTGGCTCAGGACCGTGCTTTGTGGCATTCTTTGGGGGAGGCCTATGTTCAGCAGTGGACTTGTGAAAGGCTGTAATGATGATGATGATGATGAACATTTTGCAAAGATCACTACTTACTCTGTATCTTTTGGTAATGTTTCATCACAATCGATTCAACCATTTTGACGAACTCAACAGACATATTACCACTACTCTAGTCTCTACACTTACCGTACTAAGCACAGCAGTATTAAGTTGCTATTTTACGCTGGTATTCTGCGAGATATTTTTAATGACAATAAATACGACACATGTGGAGTTACTTTCATTTTTTCTTCTACGTGCAGAGAAACCTTTAAAACGATCGTACATTAAAAAAAATCTGTTACAAATACCGTATATTTTCTTGTCTACCTCTTCATAGTATAATGATGTTGACACCTATCATATTTTGCCAAAGGCATCATATAGAGTAGTGGTTTTTCAGTACTGGCCGTATGAGCAAACTCAAGTTTGCTTTGAGAGCTATAGAGCGGGCTATGCTCGAAGTTTCTCTACGTTATAGACTTCCAAATATCAATCTTCGAAATAGAATATTCACAGTAAAACCAGAACGGATAGTAAGGTAAAGTGGCAACGAGTCGGCCATACAGCTCGAAGAATCGAAAATCGATAGGGAAGAAAGATATTTGAGTGGAAGCCTCGTGACGGTAAGCGGAGTATATAGCGGCTGCCCACTAAATGGAGGGAAGACCTGGTAAGAAATGCTAGAATTCAATGGATGCAGGTGGCTCTAGACCGTGTTTGGTTGCATTCTTTGGAAGTCACCTATGTCCAGCTGAAAACTTGTGACGGGTTGATGATGATAATTATGACTATGATGATTAATGCTGACGTACAGCTTCATTATAATAAATAAAGGTACTTTCAAACCACTAATAAATAAAAATGGGAATACTAATATCATTCTAAGGAAGAAAACCCCTAGCGTTATCGATCAACGTTATCGTTCAACAAAAGGAGATTTCGTATGCTTCAGTTGGGTAGGTATTAAGTTTTCTGTTATATAATAAGGGGAAATATGAGCACATAGTCAACCTGAAAGTAAATTGATGCTGTGGCTCGTAAACATCTACATCTATTCTCGATTATGGATCAAAATGCAGAATGCGATGTCAGCCCTGAGGCGGAGATGAAATACCTCGTATTCAATGAAAAGTGAGCTCTGTAACACATCATTCAAGATAACCTCATTTCCCATTATCTAAAATGTGTTTTTATGACCATATCTACATACTCAATAGCAAAATAAAATGTTGAATGCATTAATATATATTGTAGGTTGAACATTTTTAAAGCCTTAATATCATTGATTTTAATCCACATATCAACAAAGTATGTTTTTTTTTATAAAACTGAAGTGACATACGAACTTACAGTCCACATTAGGGTACGTGGCGTTTTTATAAAATAATGGTTATAAACGAAATACACACACCAACGGATGGTAAGTGAATGATGTGGCTCATAAACTTTCTCTTGGCTCATAATCTTTGGTTAAAAAACAAAATGCACAGGTGTTTTCACACCTGAGGACTAAGATAGAATGCTTCATTTCCAGTAAAAAGGGTCTCCGGTTCTTTAAACTCACTATACGAAACCAATCAGCATGTATTCTTTAAGAGCATGTTCCTTATCCAGTAAAGCCGACCCTTTCATGCTACAACTACAATAGCAGAAGCATGGTATTAAATAAATACCACGTACTGAGGACTAAGATAAAATGCCTCACAGCCTGTATTTATACTGGTTCTGAATAATTTTCCGACCGGAACACAGCAGTGCAAGCTCTGCTGTTTGGCGGTAGAAATATTTTACACAATGATTCTCAGTGATACAGACTCCTAGGTAATAATTTAAAATTAAAAAATTTGTACAACCGACTTCAATATAAATTAGTAAGAATAACTCAAAAACTATTAGTTAAACCTTGATAAAATTAGAAAATGATATGGGGCCACATGTGAAGCACCAGCTTTCAAATAAAAAAATAATCATCTAAATCGGGTCACCCAGTAAGAAGTTATGAGGTAACACACAAAAAAAATACATAGAATCGAATTGAGTACCGGTTCCTTTTTGAAGTCGGTAGAAAAGGAGGTTTCACAGAGATTCAGACAAAATCTTTTTCATTCAGTCACGAAGCTACTGACCGTGTGAATTAATTCGAAAAATTTCAATATGAACACTTCTAGCAATAAATCCTCGCACTAGAAAATGGGTAAAGAGTCGCTAACTCTCGTACATAAATCCGCGCCGTAGCCGCAATCTCATCAATCCTATTACACCGCATTGATTCGATAAGGAATGCTACGAAATGGATTTATTTTTTCTATGTCAGTTTCAACTTTGCTTTAATATGGAAAACACGATTAGTTTAAATTTGTATTCATGTATGTATAAAAAAAGGCAGACTGAATTTTGTTATGATAGGACTGATGCACTGCAATGACGGCACTGCAATTATGTTTGTTTGCAATAAAGCGTTGTCATGTGAATCATAATTTTCCCATTTTTTTTTTTGTAAAACAATCTATCTATATATTATATTACTTTAACACAATACGCAACTAATATGAATAACAATATTTACGATTAACAAAATCTAAGAATTTAGATTTGGGTTTTGAATCGAATTAATTTGTTTGGATCGCTTGGATAAAATAAAAAATGTATTGATTAAAAAATTTATTACCAACAATATATCATACGAAAATTATATTATGTTGTTGAAACGAAACATATATTTATGCATTATATATATATATAAATAGTTAACTAATCAACTATGTATGTAATCAAATCTTTGTTAGGCAACCGGAACATGATTTTACATGATTATAAAAGTTAAATATAATACGTGAGGGTAATAATTAATTAGTTATTACCTAGTTGAATTCACTGTTTTTCTCGAAATTAAAGTTGACGCGAAGCTTGAATGGGGTCCTCATATACCCTAAACTAGCTAGTCAACTTATTTCTGCAGCATATGCTGTAAAAAAATTAAAGGCCATGCGTTGAAACAGCTAGATTAGTTTATTTTATTTATTTCCATAGAATAATGTCAAATGGAAACTTGCTATGGAGTAATGAGACTGATATTGAAACTATCTTGTTTTGCAGAAGAGAGCCAAAAGAGCAATTTATAAACTATGTCGAACCTCGGTTACAAATTGTTCTTTAAATCCCTTATAGAAAAATTTAAATAAATAAATATAATAACTATAGAACTACGCCAACAGCAGCCTTAGAAGCGATGCTGGAGCTAACTCCGCTTCATCTACATATACAACAAGAAGCGACTTTAGCTGCCATCAGACTCAAGACCCTAAATCTTTGGAGTAAGAATAGTGTCCCTCATACAGGCATAATTGATAGAATTCACTCAAAAATTCCTATCCTACAAGCCAAATACGATAGGATTCCTAAACAATTTGTTTTCGATAAGAAATACAAGATACAGTTAAATGAAAACAGCCAGCCGGAAGGATTAAGCCCAAAAGAGCTTAGAATTTTCACCGATGGTTCTAAAACAAATGAAGGTGTAGGTTCTGGAGCTTTCTCTGAAGACCTCAATATTCACATATGCACACCGCTGGGTACCTATAACACGGTCTTTCAGGCGGAATGTATGGGTATCATTCAAGCGGCCATAGCAATAGATGCTAGGAAGGTTAATGACTTACCCATCAGAATACTGACCGACAGTAGGGCGGTACTCCAAGCCCTGAGATGCAATGTGGTGAACTCGGGACTAATATATGAATGCCATCAACGATTAAATGAGGTATGTAAAAACAACAATGTGACCCTGCAATGGATAAAGGGACACAGTGGATCCAGAGGCAACGATGCAGCAGACGAACTGGCTAGAAGAGGATCGGCTTTGGCCACTATAGGGCCGGAACCAATCATACCAATCCCCTTTGGTAACGTTTGTTCACTGGTACGTAGACACTTCACTAATCAACACGCACAGCTTTGGAAAAATCTAGTAGACTGTAGACTGTAGAAATTAACAGTCGCTTAACAAAAGTTTTAATGAGACTGAACAAGCCGCAGATTAGGATAGTAACAAGTGCTATCACAGGACACGGCACCTTTAACAAACATTTATTTACTATAGGTGTTACAGATAGTCCCCTGTGCAGGGCATGTATGGGGGAGGAAGAAACGGCGGCCCACGTGCTACTGAAATGTCCGGAGGTCGCTACATACAGGGCTAAACATCTCGGCACGCCGGGATCACTCCCCGAAGTTGCATGCAACATCAAGGGCCTGTTGAGCTTCTTCGGAGAGATCTCATGGCTCGAATAATTACATTATTCCTGCCCACACGCAAAATACGCGCATAGACGTGGAGTTGCGGAAAACAGCCCGTCGTAAACTAAACTAAACTAAACTATAATAACTTTAGCGTTTCAATATATTTACTAAAATTTAATGTATGTACACAAAAACCAACATATGACATGATATAATATTATTTGAATTGGAAAAGATACTGCGTAACATAAACAAAATACTGTTGAATTAAAACCCACTTCCTTTTTGAAGTTAAATAATAAAACGCGCTATTTTTGTAAATTAATTCCTATAAGGCTCAAATAAATATCCTAAAGCGACGCCTGGTTCCCTTGTCTTACTTTAATAATTCGGGTTCAAAACTCGTGTTATTTGTTTGTACGATGAAACAAGCGAAATTTCTCTTAAAAGTGTAGGCAGTAAAGGAATGATTTGATGTTCAAAGTTAAATTAAAATCGAGAGTTACGAAATTACAGTTTTCTACGACAACCAATTATAACTCCAACAAATAATTTCGTTCTCTTTTGACTTCCTCGTTAGTCTAGTGTTCTTGAACACATTTGCCCCGCTTTTATGTTGTCCTGCTTTCGAATACCGGGCTAGTCCAAAATCAGTAATTGAGTTTTTCTGTTAAGAAATTCTCAGTAGCATCCCGGAGTCAAGAAGTAGGCGGTATTTTAGTCCCGTACCTCCGAAAGCACCTAAAGCCGTTGGTCCTGTGCCTAAGCTATGTCCGGTCGAATTATTTCCCATCAGACTTTGGCCTGAACTGAGATTCGAACCTGTGACCACATGATCGCCTTACTATTATTAATATATCTTGCTAATTTCTAAAGAAAACTGCAAAACTTGATTTGTTTGCCTAGTCACTCAGGAGCTAGAATATGGTTTTGAAATATGCAAGTCAATATTTCATTTATTCATAAAATGAGCAAGAATATGCTTTTAACTTCAGTTATGAAGTAGATTAAATATTATTTTAGCCAAAAAAGGCGGTAGGTGTGCGCGGAGGGCAGTAATATCGGTCTTACATATATGGGTCTAATAAATAGTTAAACAAGTTTTTGTTTACAAGTGATTTTATATTTCCATTAACCATAACAGTGATAAGTGGAACAAGTGTTATTCGCAGTATTTAACCAAGTATAGTGGGATAAGACTAAGTTTTAAAAATCGCAGTGACAATCAGCTGTGAAATCAGCTGTTTTAGTGTACCCCCATTAATTATGTTCAAATTTTTTTTTTTTTTTTTTTATAGGAGAGGGGGCAAACGAGCATGCGGCTCACCTGATGGTAAGTGACTACCGCCGCCCATGAACAACCGCAACACCAGGGGAATTGCAGATGCGTTGCCGGCCTTTTAAAAAGGAGTAGGCTCTTTTCTTGAAGGTCCCTAAGTCGTATCGGTCCGGAAAAATCGCTGGTGGTAAACTATTCCACAAGGAAGTTGTGCGAGGAAGAAAACATCTTCTAAATCGCACAGTGGTGGACCGCCAATCATCCAGATGGTGTGGATGGTATCGGGAGTTCTGCCGCGATGTGCGTTCGTGAAATTTGGCGGCTGGGATTAATCCGAACAATTCCTCAGAGCACTCCCCATGGTAAATGCGAAAGAAAATGCTAAGAGATGCAACATCTCTTCGCAGTGCCAATGAGTCGAGCCGATCGGAAAGGACTCGGTCGTCGACGATTCGAGCCGCTCTGCGCTGGATGCGGTCAAGTGGAAGAAGCTGGCACTGGGGAGCCCCAGCCCAGAGATGGGAACAGTATTCCATGTGAGGCCGAACCTGCGCCTTGTAAAGTTGCAGGCGTTGAGCCGGCATGAAATACTGTCCCGCTCTGCTGAGCACGCCAAGCTTTTTAGAGGCCAATTTGGCCTTCTCTTCCAAGTGACCACGAAACTGCACGCTACTCGATATTTCGACGCCGAGGATTCCGATACTGGCTGAGGCAACAAGGGGAGTACCTTGAAACTGAGGAGATACGACAAAGGGGTTCTTTTTAGCGGTAAACGCGCAAACTTGTGTCTTCTGAGGATTAAACTGGACTAGATTTAGTCGCCCCCAATCCGAGACTTTGTCCAGCAAAGACTCGACTTCAGACACAAGTTTGTTCCGGTACTCGGTGACGTTTTCCCGAGAAATATTGGCACGGCCGGTGTATAGAGCATCACCAGTGCTGTCATCTGCATAGCAATGAATGCTACCAGCTTGCAACATATCATTGATATGCAGAAGAAACAGCGTTGGTGATAGCACGCAGCCTTGTGGAACACCAGCGTTAATAGGCTTGTAGTCGGAGCATGCACCGTCTACAACGACCTTGATGCTCCGATCTGCAAGAAAGCTGGTGATCCAATTGCATAATTTCTCGGGAAGCCCATAGGAAGGGAGCTTCGAAAGAAGCGCTTTGTGCCAAACCCGATCGAAGGCCTTCGCAATGTCCAAACTAACGGCCAATGCCTCCCCCTTGGACTCTACTGCCAACGCCCATCTATGAGTTAAGTAGACCAGAAGATCACCAGCTGATCGACCCCGACGAAAACCGTACTGGCGGTCACTAATCAGCTGGTGATCCTCAAGGTACCGCATGAGGTGGCAGTTTACAACGGATTCCATTATTTTGGAGAACAAGGGGGTGATGGCGATAGGCCTGTAATTGGACGGATCTGAGCGGTCGCCTTTTTTAGGGATCGGGTGGACAAAAGCTGTCTTCCATGATTTCGGGACTACGCCTAGGGAGTAAGAGTACCGGAAAAGACGCGTTAGAACCGGTGCCAACTCCGGAGCACACGTCCTCAGCACAATTGGGGGGATTCCGTCAGGCCCACTCGACTTGTGGATGTCAAGGGAGAGGAGTGCTCTGCGAACCGAGCGCTGTGAGAATCGCACATCCGGCATGGAGCACTCACACCGCGGGATGGTCGGCGGTGTGTTCCCCCCGTCATCAACAGTCGAGTTGGACGCAAAAAGGGAGCCTAAAAGGTCGGCCTTCTCTTTTGCGTCGTGGGCCAGTGAGTCGTCCTCCCTGTGCAGAGATGGTAGTGATGGCTTACAGAAATTCCCTTGGACAGCCTTGGCGAGAGACCAGAATGCACGGGTTCCCGAAGGAAGGCGAACTAGTTTCTCGCCAATTCTGCCTATGTGCTCTGACTTTGCCTTGGCAATAACTCTTTTGAAGGACCTGGAGGCGAAGTTATACTTCTTTTTGAGTGTGCTGGTGTTTACATCCCGAGTCACCGAAGCCGCAGCCCAGGCTTGATAACACTCCTGCTTACTGCGTAATGCAGTCTTACAGGAGCGACCAAACCAAGGCTGAGATCTGCTTCCGATGGGTACCACAGATGATGGAATAAATAGTTCCATTCCCTGTAGCACTACATCAGTGACAGAGTCAGCAACAGCGCTGGGATCATCCGGCGAGAAGCAAACCCGCCCCCATGGGTAGGAAGCAAAGAAAGACCGCATTCCGTCCCAATCCGCCGACCTGTAATGCCAAACACGGCGGCAACCTGCAGAACGCAACCGCGAGGGGAGCGTGAGTGGCACCACACTCCGGATCAGACAATGGTCCGAAGAGCCAAGAGGGGCATCTACGGAAACCTGATATCCGTCCGGATGAGAGGTCAGCAGAAGGTCCAACAGGGAAGGTGTATGATCCTCAACATCTGGAATCCGCGTAGGCGATGTAACCAGTTGTGTCAGACCATATGCCAAGGCAAAGTCATAAACAGATCTCCCCGCATGATCGGTTAAACGTGAACCGAGCCATTCGGCGTGGTGGGCGTTAAAATCGCCAAGGATCACGATCTCTGCGGATGGGACCTGTTGTAGCAAGACATCTGTAGCCATTTGGACGTGGTCGATGAGTCGGTCTGTTTCGGCATTACCGCTATGGGACCTATAGAGGCACACGTAGACGCGCGGATGGTCGTCGCTGTCTACGCGTAGCCAAAGGATGGACAGGTCCGAACCTTCAAGACTGCCGAGGCGTCGAGAACAGATTTCCTCTCTGACATACACGCAAACTCCAGCCCGAGGCACAAAGGAGTGCTCCAATTTGTACCCCGGGTAGGAGAGATACGAAGTATCAGCCGGAGAGGACACCTGCGTCTCGGTCAGAAAGAGCAAAAAATTTACTTTTAAAATATAAATTGTAGCATAGTTTTTATTTATTATTCTTCTAATAAGTGAATTACAGAGTCTTTATTAAGTTCTATGTTGAAAAATACCACTATATACCGCATAATTATTAATCATTCGAACCGAGCAATCAATCTGTGTTGATATTTCTGCCATCTAGTGACAACTGTCAAAACTATACGTTATCAATTAGCTACATCGATTAATAATGGCAAATAAGTGTGGGCACTGCGGTAAATTTATTTCGCAGACAGATTGCGTTAAATGCTCAAAATGCGCGTCGACTTACCATCGGCCGTGTGTTAATATTAGCCCCGAATCAAGGATAAGCCCAAAATGGATTTGTAAAACCTGCAAAATACCGCGCCAAAGCCCTGTGCCAGCCGACTATTGTATTGAGGCATCGGTAGACTCAAGAGTTGAATCCCACATTGAAGGTTTATTGGCTAAGGAAATTAAACTCCTTAGAACTGAGTTGAAGACTCTGTCAGAAGAAATGGTCAGTTTCCGGCAAGAAATTGCGAAACTAAACACCTCCATGACACAGTTTAATTCGAGACTGGACAGCGTTGAAACCCGAGTTACCTCCCTGGAACAACAAACGAAGGAGGGTCACAAGTCATGCAATAATAACGAACTGGTAGATATTATTGCGCACTTAAAGCGCGATTTGAATATAAAGGAACAGGCGGCTCTTTCTAATGATTTAGAGCTCACCGGTATTCCTGAACAGAAGGGAGAAAGCCCGGGTCACCTTATGACACTCGTCGCCAAAAAATTGGATGTAGAACTGGACGAGCGTGACGTGGTTAGTGTTGAACGTGCCGGTATGCGTCGAAACCGTGAGAGCTCGGATAGCGAACCACCGCGGCCTAGAGTCATCGTCGTACGTTTGGCGCGGCGCTCTGTCCGCGACCAACTGTTGCGGGCGGTGCGCGTGCGTCGGGGCGCTGATACATCAGGTTTTAATATCAATGGAGAAACGACTCGCTTTTATCTTAACGAGCGCCTGACGTATGCCAACAAGCACCTTTTCCATAGGGCCCGACAGGAGGCACGGCGATGCAACTGGCGATATGCATGGACAAAAAACGGTGTAATATTTGTGAAGCGCGATTCTATGTCTAGTAAGCAAAAAATATGTATGGACTGTGACATTGAAAAGGTTTTTGGTTCTTCATGAATTTGATATTTTTTATAAAACATTCTTTAAATCATATCACTATGGGCATTTATCTTTCATATTTTGTTTTTATTTTAGGTTTGAGAGTTAGGATAATAGGCTTTGCTGTGCTTTGCAATGTTCTTGTCGTATTTTGTTCAGTTTATTTATGTATGTCTTATATATATTTGGATATTTTCTTAACAATTAAGCGACCGTTTACCTTTAATGATTTTCTGAGCTTATACGAAGGTAACTGTGAACTAAATAGTATTATTTTTCTTGCTTTTAATTTATTTGTTAATAGTTCCTATTGCCCTGCTATTATTAATGAAATTGTATATTATTCTTTGTATAATATGCCTGCAATAACAAATTTAGATCAATTATTTCAATACAAAAACGTTCGGGTTCATGTTATCACTGTTAAAATGTTCATACCAGCATCAAAGTTACATAATATAATACAGCTAGGTATATTATATACATTTTTGTGCAAGTTTAGTATTAACTGCGTCTCATATTATTTTTATTTGTATTATTGTTGCATAGCACTAATTATATCTATAATGTTATGTATTTATAATTTAATATCTCAAAATGTATCTACATTGTATGATAAATACTTAGTTAAATTAAACCTTAATCAAAGATATCTTACTTATCTTATTGTTCATAATGGTTAGGCCGCAGAAATTAAAAGTTGGTTTTTTAAATCCCGGATCACTAGGTACGCATCATGATGAGTTCGTGGTAGCTATGGATCGTCAGAGAGTTGATGTGTTGGCTTTGAGTGAAACCTGGCTCAGGGCAGGTGAAGAAGGAAGGGCACCTCGTGTGCCTGGTTACCACCAGCGATATACTCCTAGACCGGCAGAAGTTCGTTCTCGCGGTGGCGGTGTAGGTTTCTACATAAGACGTGGTTTACCAGTACGTAATCTACCCTACCCTATATCGCAGTCTATAGAACAAATGTGGCTAAGTGCCAAAATCAATGGTAAAATTGTCATAATTGGCACTGCGTATCGACCACCTTGGCTTCAAGTGCAAAATTTCATTGATGGTCTTTCAGATACAATAAACACGTTCTCGTCGTATGATTATTTACTACTTCTTGGCGATTTTAACATCAACTACTTAGATAAATCCAACCGTAATACTAAAATATTAGATGAATTCATTTTAATAAATAATCTTAAACAATATGTTAACGAACCCACACATTTCACAAGTAACAGCAAAACATTGTTGGACTTAATACTTTCTAACGTATCCCTAAACAAAGTAGAAGTGGAATACATACCTGATTTGAGCCATCATGCGTTTATATCATGCGAAGTCAATCTTACTACGCACAAATGTCCACCGAGACTTGTTTCTTATAGACCAATTAAAAATATAAATCCTGAACAATTTCATCAACTTTTAAAGGGTATAAATTGGGAAAACATCGTGAATGTGCAAGATGTTAATGTTATGGTTGCTGAATTTAATTCAACCATATTATCTATATATAACCTGTTAGCTCCGATCAAAAAAGCCTATATTAAGGAACAATATCGTCCCTGGTTAACATATACAGTCAAATTAATGATGCGACTCCGTGATCGAGCACATTCAAGGGCACGTTTAACAAAAATAGATTCACATGTAAATTATTATAAACAATAAAAAAAACAGGTCGTGACTGCTATTTATAACGAAAAGACCGCTTATTTTAACACGTACATTAATTGTAATATTAGAAACTCCAAAACGTTATGGGAGCACTTACATCGTCAAATAAATATAAAAAATAAACATGATACTTGTCTACCCTACAATTTGTGTGACCCAAAAAAGATTAATAAACATTTCCTTGACGTTCCAGGCCAAAATTTTGCTTCTCAGTCCGCTATCAACTACTTCGAAACCCATAAATTTAGCTCTAAAACTTTTGAATTTAATGAAATAGATAGTAATACAGTTTTAAAAATTCTACATGATCTGAAGTCGAATGCCATTGGGTTGGATGAAATTTCACTGGAAATGCTGTTATCCACTCTCCCATACTCTTTGAATGTTATTACGGTAATTATGAATAGTTCTCTGAGAGATAAGACATTTCCCAAACAGTGGCAAACTGCTTTAATAAAGCCGATTCCTAAAACAGATAATATTACGAATTTTAAAGACCTGCGACCTATTAGCGTATTGCCCTGTTTGTCTAAAATCCTGGAGAAAGCTGTATGTAATCAGTTAACTCATTATTTAGATGAAAATGAAATTCTACCGAGTGTACAGTCTGGCTTTAGGAAACGACATAGCACTACAACAGCTTTGGCCGATGTAGTGGATAATGTTTTAAGTGCTCGGGATTCCGGTATGGTTACAATTCTAGTTCTTCTTGACTATTCCCGTGCATTTGACACGTTAAATAGGCAGTTGTTTTTCTCTAAATTAAACTACTATGGATTAAGCTCGGAAACTATAGATTGGTTTCGTAGCTATTTTAATGACCGTAGGCAAATTGTCGAAGTAACAGATGAAAACGGCAAAAAAATAGCATCTGATTGCTGTGCTGTTACAAGAGGTGTTCCGCAGGGTTCAATACTTGGTCCCTTGATTTTTTCGCTGTATAGTGCTGATATCGTAAAACATATATTAAACTGTAGCTATCATATATATGCTGATGATATACAAGTGTATATTTCTTTCAAACCAAATGAGAGTACTGTAGCCATACAAAAATTACATGAAGACTTAAATCGTATAGTCGACTGGTCTGAAGCAAATACATTAGTACTTAATCCTAATAAAACGAAATATATGCTACTTGATACCAAAAAACAAATAAATAAAGTTTTGGCAAATCGTCCTTTAATTTCATTTAAAAATGTAAATATTGATCGAGTTACCGAGATTAGAAACTTAGGAATATTGATGGATGAGGCACTACACTTTGAAAAACATATAATAAATAATGTTAAAAATTGCTTTTACAGATTAAAAGTGCTATACCAGATAAGGGATGTATTAAAGACGGAAGTCCGTATCAGATTATGTGAGTCCTTGATACTGTCCAAATTCAATTATGCAGATGCAGTAATAGGTCCAAGACTTCTCAACCGTTCAAAGAAACTTATACAGCGCGTGCAGAATGCCTGTGCCCGTTTCTGTTTTAAAATACCTCCCCGTGCACATGTTACACCTTACATTAATAATGCGAAAATGCTTAAAATGGATTACCGCTGGCAGTTGCATTTTGCTACGTTGTTGTTTGGTTGTATCAAATACAGGGCACCGTCTTATCTCTATGAAAAATTACGCTGGGCTCGAGACAATGTCTTAACAAATGTAGTAACAAGAGCTTCGGCGTACGGGTTGCTTCTGCCCCAGCACCGCTCCGCTGCGTTTCGAGGCAGTTTTCGATATGCAGCAACCAAGTGTTGGAACAACTTGCCGCCGCCGTTCCGTAATACGCAATCGATACATAGCTTCCGTCAAAAATATAAATTGTTTCTCTTAGATCAGCAATCTCAAAGTTAAATAGTGCAGATATTTTGATAGTATGTAATTTTATAAAGAATACATGAGCATATATATGTGTATCTATGTGTGCTTGTTTATGTTTATGTATATATATGTACATACATATGTGTATTTGTATGTGTGTATGTTTGAGTATGTAAATATTATTTATTGAAATTATGTATTGAAGCGGTGTACTGCAGCTGGTTTGTGTATTTGCTTGTAAATTAAACTTAATTACGTTTCTGAGTGAATTTCAATGCAACCTCTTACAGTATTAAGAATATTTTATAAGAATTATGACAATATTACAACAAATAAATTTTTGTTATTATATTTGGTTTAACACAACAGAACTGCCCTCTGCTCATAAGGAATATATATATATATATATATATATATATATATATATATATATATATATATATATATAATACTTATTTGTGTATTTTTATTTTAAATACATAAGGGTGCCACTGAAAATCAGGGTTGGGGTGCTTCTGATACATTCCAACATATCCTGAGTGGCTTTCCTTTTTGGAGCAGAGCAGCATTAACGGGTGGATTATCTTTAAAATACACCTTATGCATTACTCCTCATTCTCTAGTTCTTTATTATTATTTTTTTCAATATTATTGTTTGCTTTTTTGTTTTTTTTTTGTTTAATTTTACCATATCTATAAACAAGGAGTTAATGTCCTGTTTCATGATTTCTATGTATAATTTTTTGTTTTTTTTTTGTTTGTTTCTATGACTACTTAAATGTTATGTGTTTTATGTAATCCGCTTGAGTGTGCTGCATGTGCCAAATAAAATCTGTTTCTTTCTTTCTTCTTCTTTCTTTCAAAAGATTTTTTAAAGAAAAAAGGTGTCACCGAGCACACAGTCTACCTGATGGTAAGTAAAAGCTGTGGCTCATAGACATCTACATCTATTCTCGTTTAATATGCTTATGCATTTAGAGAACCGGAGATCCTTTTTACTGGAAACGAGGCATTACATCTTAGTCCTCATAGGTGACGACGCATCTGCATTTTGATTCGTAATCGAGAATAGATGTAGATGTCTATGGGCCGCAGCAACCACTTACCATCAGGTAGACTGTGTGCTCGTTTGTCACTCTTATCCTATAAAAAATCCAGGTAAAAATCACATTTTATTTTTTAACTTAAGGTCAAGAAGATTGAGTCCATTTTAGTATAAAAAGTTCTAACGATTCCTATACTCTCTCTCTTTTTTAGCACGTAGAAGTCGAAAAAGGTGGATCTGCCACCAAACATATTCAAAGAATATGGCTGGGTGATCGAGATCCAGTGATTAGTAAAATCAAATCCAAAAACAAGCATACCATTGGTAAAACTTTAAGATAAAGTAAACCCTTTTTGAATAGATCAGAACAGAAATTTATACTTACCTATTAAAACAGGATGTCCAACACTTCAGTTTCCATTTAACTATATTTATACATAGAAGAGCAATGCTACAGCTATATATTTGTGGCACAAATGGGTCGCATCGACCAGAATAGGACCACGCTCTGATAGAATACCAGAGTAAAATAGCAGCTTAATGCTGCTGTGTTTTTTTATGGTGAACGTAGAGAATCGGAAATCCTTTTTACTGGAAACGAGGCATTATATTTTAGTCCTCAGGGGTGACAACGCATCTGCATTTTCATTCCTGAGAACTAATGTAGATATCTATGCGACATGACATCCACTTACCGTCATGTGGATTGTGTACTCGTTTGTCATCCTAATTCTAGAAATATTTTTTATTTATAGAATTAGCATGACAAACGGGTACACAATCCATATGACGTTATAACTTTCACTGTAACTTTTAAAAAGTTTTGTCTTAACCAGTCAGCTTTTAGTATCTATGACAAAGGTCGGACCAAGTATGGTTTTACCCATTTCCCTGACCCATTAATCATGTATGATCATTACGATTGTATAACTATTGTATATTTTCACGGACAGAGAAAGTTTTAACATCTCTTTTATTCTAGTTATTACTTCCTAATCACGACTATTTACTACACTTAATAAAATTTATAATTACGGTGATTGATTGATGAATTTCCCCTTTTGTACCCTTATCGAGAGCAACTTTGACTTTTGAAATTGGCTGTTACAAAACGTCGAACTCACATCCCGAAAGGTCGAGAGCTGGCACAGTGAAGTTTATCGATGACATTATTAAATTGAAAGCTTCAATCAATGTGTCAACTCAAGCCCGGCAACTCTGAATAAATAAAGGTGTCTCAGCTCAGAATAGCGCGGGAACGGGCGTGGGCGGGTAGCCGGCGCGGTAAAAATGCCCTGCTGTTTATTTACATTAACGACGGTTACTGTTTTAGGAAAATGTGAAATAAAGTTAACTGCTTATCAGAAATCAACTTTATAACATATTATAATGTGCGTACATAAATAATTACAGCTTTAACCAAACAAAGAATAAGACATCTCGCCCGCTCGCAGTCGAGTTACGGATAACTTAGTGCGCAATGTATTATGCCACAGAGCCCGTTTCGTTGTCTACATAGAAGTCTTTCTTAGCAAATCTGAACACTTACTAAATATCCTCTGCGTGTGTCTGTCTATTACAGATGTTTGTCTTAATTCTCGGCTCTAAATAGACTGTAAAATTCTGTGAATGTAGCTTCAATAATATTTTAAATAAAACTAAACCTTCCTTTGAATGAAACTTTAAATTGTAACATGATTTTAAAGGGACCGTAAATTAAGTTTTATTAAATTTATACGTAAATATTACCTGGAACCTACCCTAAAAACATATGCATGCTGGGTTCGTCTATAAATGATTGTAAATTGTAAAACACATCAATGTCTTATATATAACAATGTAACAATTGTTGACGAACCTTATTAATAAATAAATTTTGTTTTTTAAAACAAAAGTAAAAAAATCATTACTTACATCTGACGTATAAATAAATATATCAATTTATAATAATAATTTTCTAAATATATATAATATAATATTATTTAATCAATCATTATATATTTTATACTTATCAATAATTATAAAAAAATTATAACAATTATAATGTATAGTTTAATTATAATTTGTATGTGTGTGCGAATTTTATTAATCTTTGACTTTTCATCGTAGCCCACTGCAGTACACACTTCTCCCATTAACTTTCCGTTTGGCTGGTAGGAAATGCCATATGGCATTTAATCCGCCATCTGTGGCTGTACTACAAAAATGTTAAATTAATTAATTAAGTAAGTAAATAAATAAACCTCAGTAATTTCTCAAAATCGTTCAATTACGCTTGCATCGTGACTTAAAAGTTTTAAGAAAGGTAATACAATAAATTGAATATTAAGTTACGATGTGTATGTTTTACTTAGAACTGTCATAGCTCCGAGATTAAGGGCTCGCCGTAAATTTTACAGTACTCGAGCAGCCCGGGTTCGATCCCCGCTCCCACGAATTATATAGTCATAGCAATGTTAAACTCCAAATTTTAACACGCTCTTTACTTTATTATAGAATGTGCTTGAGTTACCGTTGAGTCTAATTTCATTTTCTTTTTCCGTACTTTGTTCTTGAGAATGTTACTAAATAAATTGCAATTGAAAATAATTATTTTGAGGATTATTTATAATAGCACACAAAACCTCCTTTAGTTCAGGAGATTTCAGGCAGCAGCTAGTTATTTCTATATAACAGACAGACTCTACAATTATATTTCTAGGTATAGATTAAAATAACCGACCAAGTGAGAGTCGGTCTGGCACATGAATCGTAAATCATGTTTTCCGTAGGGGGCTCCCTTCAATTTTATATTTATTTTAATTTTTATTATTTTTTGTTATACACATTCTGTGAAAATTTCAACTGTCTACCTAATATGGCTCATGAGATACAGTCCGCTGATAGACAGAAGGACGGACGGACGGAGAGCGGAGGTTTAGTAATAGGGTCCCCTTAGTAACTTTTTGGGTACGGAACCTTAAAAAATGCCAATACGAAAATCATTACATTGATTTTCATAAAGAAATTTTCAGAACTTAACAAAAGCAGGCATTGCGAGAGGCACGGACGCAATCAGCGTGTATAAACCTTTCCCGTCTGATTACCATCGGTTCTGGTGCGAACTGCTCAGGATTATCCCTGGTCATTCTACTACTACTGCTCTTCGCAAGGTGATGGAAGATGTCCGAGAGGGGATGGAAAAATCAAAACTGACCTCATCTTAATTGATTTTTCTAACGCATTTAATTCTATTGATCATGATATCTTGTTGGCCCCTCTTTCTCATTTGAATATCTCGTCTTCAGCTCAGGAATGGTTCTCATCATATCTTCGAGGGCGCCAACAGGCCGTGTGCACTGGACATATACTATCTGACTGGTGTGATGTATCTACTGGCGTCCCTCAAGGCGGTGTAGGCTCTCCTCTTCTGTTTTCAATTTTTATCAATCTCATCACATTAAATCTCAAGTGCTCTTACCATCTGTATGCTGATGATCTGCAGTTATATGTGCAAGTGGAACCCTCAAACATCTCTAATGCTATCTCATTATTGAATGATGACTTGAAATACATCTCTGAATGGTCCACTGTGTATGGCATAAACGTGAACCCATCTAAGTGCCAAACAATAATCTTAGGTAGCCCACGATTATTATCGAAACTAGATATTCCCACCCTACCATCAATTATGTTTAAAAATAATGTCATACCATTCTCTCCTCATATAAAGTACCTTGGTCTGTACGTTGACGGTTGCTTAACATGGAACAAACATATACAGGAGGTGAGTCGCAAAATTACTGGAACTTTGAGATCTCTATATCGATTAAAAATTTTTCTTCCCACCAATACCAAGATTTTACTTGTCCAGTCATTTATCTTACCGATTATTGATTATGTCGATGTGTGTTGCTCAGACCTGTCTCAACATCATCTTAATACATTGGATCGTCTACTTAACAACTGTATCAGATACATTTATGGTCTCCGTAAATACGACCATGTATCTTCTTTTTGTGCTCAGCTAAATTGGCTGCCTATCCATCAGCGCAGATATGTCAGAATGCTCTGCACCATTTTCACAATTCTGAACGATCCATGTGCTCCCGAGTATCTGAAATCCAAATTTCAATACCTGGGAGATTCTCATAATCGCTCTCTGCGTTTATCGGCTAATCTTAAGTTGCTCACTCCTTTACACCGTACTGGTTATTTATCTCAATCTTTCGCCCTTACGGCCATCAGACTCTGGAACGACATCCCTCTTGACATTGAAAAAGCTTCCAACAAGTTTATTTTTTAAAATCAAGTCCGTAAGCATGTGAAAAAATTGTTGCAAGTTTGAACTAACATAGCTTTTATTTTCATACACATATGTATATTTCATATTTGTTCTGACATAGATAATATTTATAAGTATTGTGTATATATGTAGTGTATGCGTGTATATGTGTATGTATGTATTTATATATGTATATACTGTGTGGATTTAAGTATATATGTCTATGTATGTGTGTGTAAATGTATATTTATATGTATATATGTATATACATTTTTTTTTCTTTTAGCGCTTTCTATTTTGATTACTGCTGCACCGCCTCTTGTTTGTATATCTCTGTTTAGCCTAATGGTTGACTGGGAGAGAATGCCCTATGGCATTAAGTCCGCCATGTCTACAACTTTGTGCATGAAAGCTTAAATAAATAAATAAATAAATAAATAAAATTATCTAAATCGTTTTGCAGAAACATTTCGATGCGAGTTACATCTCGCTTAGTTGATCTGATGTCAAATTTCTAAAATAGTTTTCATTTTATAAATTATGTTTTTGAATAAAACATAAACTTGCGTGCAACATGACAAACAGCGTGAGCTCTACCGTATACGATACAGAGCCTCGCTGCAGCTACTCGTATATTATTTTGCAGCATGAATGGATCTGCACTACCGGGGAAGGACTACGCCCTACAAAATACTGGCGTAATATGGCAGTTTAATGATGCTGTGTTTCGTATGGTGAGCGTGTGAACCTGATATAGGGCAGGTGTAAAAACGAGGGGTGAAATCGAGGATAAATGTTCGGGATAAATGACTATGGACCACAGAATCCACTTACGATCAAGTCGGCTATGTACTCGTTTGTCATCCTTATACTATAAATAAAAATAAATTTAATAATTATTAGTTCAGTGTAAGCAGCCACTAGTGTTCTGTGTCATCAGCCCCCTACTATATTACTAGATAGTTTATAACAATTGATCGTTTTAGGGTAAATTTTTTGTAATATTCAATGTTTATAATTTGCATTAGATTCCTCAGAAAGATCCTATTGAAAAATAATTTAAAAATTTTTTTCCCGAAAAATTTGTTTGAAACCTATAAAAATAGATACATGTTTTTTTTTTAGTTTTATTTAGTAATATTTTAAGAACTCGGTGGAGGGTAGCCAATCCTTAGTAATACATTTAAAAATGTCAAATAAAATATGTTTAAAACAATGAAATATAAATTATAATAATGGCACTAAAATAAATATTTCTTACATCTGTGATCTAAAATAAACAAATTTCTTATTTTTTTTCCAAATCTAACGTAATAGAAAATCTTAAACCACGCGTAACTTGCTTAACTGCACTGTATAACTTATTCAAATCCATTTTCTGCCAACTTCCAAAAAGGAGACGGTACTCAATTCAACAGTATGTTTTTTTATGTGTGTTACCTCATAACTTTTTACTGGGTGAACCGATTTAGATGATTCTTTTTTATTAGAACGCTGATACTTCCCGTGTGGTCCCATATGAATTTGATCAAGATCAGACCAATACTTATGGAGTTATTCTTAATAAGTTATATTGAAGTCGGCTGTACAAAAATTTTAATTACAAATTATTACTCTTATTAAACTTGGAGACAAGTCTGTGTTGGGTAGAAAACAAAGTAATCACATCTAAAAGGCCGGCAATGCATCTGCAATTCCCCTGGTGTTACGGTTGTTCATGGGCGGCGGTAGTCACTTACCATCAGGTGAGCCGCATGCTCGTTTGCCTCCTCTTCCATAAAAAAGGGGGTCCGTTTTGCTATTTTTGACATAGAGGACAAAAATTTTTCTCTTAATATTCACTTCATGGCACCCAAATGGGCCTTTTAGATTGCCAGTCATTGTAGTTATATTGTTTTTATATTATTAAAGTCTCCCAAAGTTTTCTGGCCTACACGTTTCATTTATATAATTTTACATCTAAAACTAAATTACAGTTGATTTTTTTATATGATGACGAAATTAGAAACAAAAATAATTTTACATTATTCAGAAATTCTAAAGTTTTAACTGCCGGGAATTTCAATCGGATGTAAAACCATAACGGGTCGTTGGTTGAAACAAAGGTTTTGAACATTTAATGACCTGTATCGGTTAGAATGAAAAAAGTTTTGTATCCGATCAATTACTTCCCAAAACGTGTAAAGTTTGACATTTTAATTCACTTGTTCTTCTTGCACGTTCTATTTTAATGTTTAACTCCTTTTAAGCACCATTTTGTGTATCATTAAAATATATAGGCATTGTAGTTCAAGGACGAAGTCGTTTCGTTCCAAAAGGCTTGCCTTTATTATAGGTATATTTGGAACTTTACCTCGATTCTTTAAGGTTTTTTTACGTTTCCAATTTACTTCTGAAATAACTAATGATATGAGTGAGGGAAGAAAATATAGAGAAAAAAATTGTGGGTACCATTCTATACCCCCCTCCCCCAATCGTTAGTTAATTTTAGTCAGAATAAGAATTATTTATTTCTCGCATCATAGTTACATGTATTACATAGATTTCAGTCACATCTATACATATAAATAAAATTGAAGTGTCTGTCTATAATATATGTCTGTTATTTGCAAACTATTAAGACATGAATAACCATTTTCAAAATATTTGACAGTCTGTCTGTCTATCCGGGCTAATCTTCAGAATCACTGAATCGCTTTTAATGAAACTTTAGAACAGATAGAGATCAAAACCAGGAAGGATCTAGGCTATATTTTACCCTAAAAAATTGACATTAAGAGGATTGTGAAGCTGTAAATTTTCATACAAAAAGCGATAACGTTTTCCCCTCCGTAAATATAGTCCAATTTTAATAATTTTTGGAAATGTTGTAGATATGACAAAAAACTAGGCCCGTACGTTTTTATTTTAAAGAAATATTGTATACAATATAAGTTAATAGCATCTAAATATCTATATTTTCACCTAAAAACTTCCTCGAGCATTTTTATTTTTTCTTAATTAAAATAAACTGATTCCTAAAAAAGTAAAACGTACAGGCCTAGATTAAAGTGTACTGAATCTAATAAGACCAAAATTGTCTTATTTTGTCAAGTTTTAGGGGGGTAAAAACGTTATCGCCGGAAACAATATTTCAAAAAGAAAATGTAGGCAATTGCCTTCAAGACTTGCAACTCTCCCTATCGCACGATACGGGTCGGGGGACAGGAGCATATTGTAGTGATGTTAGGGGTGTTGGAGCCGTGGTAGCTCAGATGGTTAGCGCTCGCTATAAGTTTCACAGTAGGTACACGAGAAACCCGGGTTCAATCCCCGCCGGCACCAATGAAATTGTTAATTGCAATTTTAAGTGCCGATTTACCATGTGCTAGGCGGTGAAGGAAAATATCGTGAGGAAACCTGCATGTCTGACAAATAAGAAAAAAAAATATATTTCGAAGACATGTGAAGTTCGCCAACACGCATTGGAGCAGCGCGGCGGACCTTGCCTTGCCCTAAAACCCTCTCAGAAATGAAAGGAGGCCTGTGCCCAGCAGTGGGACGTGTATATAGGCTGTAACTTTTAGAGGTGTTATCGATATTATTATCGCCTAGGGAGGAGAAAATAATATCGATAATCTAGAAAGATAATACCTCTCATGAAAAAGTTAATGTCTGTGATTATTCAGTGTTTATCGATTATTTAGTTATTAATTTAGTCTTTATTGTATAAGGACATTAAATTAAAAAATATTTCGAGTTTACAATAAAGTAGGTAGGTAGGCAAATAAATAAAAAGTAACAACTTCAAGAAATTATTATTATTTATTATTACATATTACTTAATTACACTCTTTCTCGAACTGCCATTTCTCTAGGAACTCGAGGGTCAATCATTTCTGGTAATAAACATTAAAAATGAAATGAGTAAAGTCTTGGCTGCATTTTTGCTGCCCAAAAGTGATCATAGTATTTATTTTTTTCCTACGCCGAACCACATGGTTTATTAAATTAAGTACGAAAACATGAAAGAGTTGTGTCCATACTACAAAAAAACAAAATTGCCTACCAGTGATATGTAATTGTCCCTGGACCTGATAATAGTAATCATGGTTTCTTTTTTCTTTTTGTCATTCTCGTAACAGAACAGAACAGAACAGTAACTTTTTTATTCAATATAGATTATAAATAATACTTATTGAAAGTCTCTCTTTTGTATAATTACCACTGGTTCGAAAAAAACTTCTGTCCTGGGAAGAACCAGCAAGAAACCCAGCGGGACTTTTTTTAAAATAACAGCTTACAATCATATATGTTATATAAATTAACAACACAACAAATTAGAAATAGCTTGGTAGCGATCACCCCATTTCCAGGGGTTATTATCATCTATAAATTCAATAATATTATAATAACCCTTTTTATATAAACTTAGTTTAATAAAGTTTTTGAACTTGAGCAGGTCAAATTTTGTATATTTTCTGGAATTTTGTTCTAAAAGCGTATACATCGCCCCAAGAATGAATTACTGACTCGATGGAGTCGAGTAACTCGTACGACAAGCTTGTGTCTGTTCCTAGTATTTACAGAATGAATATCCATTATTTTTTGTAAAACTACTTTTATTTTTGTGTACGTACATTACATTTTCATAAATGTATTGGGAGGCCAAAGTTAATATATTAATTTCCTTAAATTTTTGTCGCAGCGACTCTTTAGGCTTTAAATCATAAATTGCTCTTATGGTCCTCTTCTGTAAAACAAATATAATTTCAGTGTCAGCTGCGTGTCCCCATAGCAAAATACTATACGACATCATGCTATGGAAATCGCTAAAGTAAACTAGTCTAGCTGTTTAAACACTAGTTAGACTTCTAATCTTTTTTACGGCATACGCTGCAGACCTAAGTCTGCTTGCTAGTTTTGATACATAGGGGCTCCATATCAAACAAAATTTGATCTGTTTTTAGTTATGGCCTCCAAATGTAGCATATTAGAATCAGAAATAAGACATTTTTATTTAGAGAATCAAGTCCGTCGGGAGTTGTCCCTAAGTAATAATCTTCGGAATCAATAAACAGTCCACACCCCCAAACTTTTAGATTATGTTTCCTAATCTTGATTCTTTGCAAAATGTTAAATTAATGATTCCTTCGTCAACTGAAGTACATCGTCCTTGCACATTACTGTCTGGTAATTATATGTCTATCTCGAGGTCACTGAAAAATAAATGCATAATAGTTTAAATTATATTTTATGGCTAACTAAAGCGGGCGAAGTCGTGGGTAAAAGGTAGTTTACCGATATAATTCGGTTCATCGTTTAAATTTCTGTGAGAGCGTAGTCGTTCCCTGGTCGACCCGACCCACTCGTGACAACTATACTACTAATATAGCTGCAGCATGGCTATACCGCGTATAGAAATTTTACTAATCAAATCTTTGTATCTCGAAAATTTTAGCATTTTCCTTGGAATCATCGGAATTCCACAGTAACAGTGATACGAACAACTTCTTCTAACGGACTAATATTATTACTGGACAAGTGGTAAAATTAAAAATTTTGTACAACCGATTTCAATAAAACTCAATTACAACAAAATATATGTAATGGTTGAAATGATTTCCAAAAAATTTGTATGAGACCAACTGTGAACAAGAAAAATAGAATAGAATAGAATAATTTTTTATTCAATATTGATTATTACATAATTCTTATTGAAAGTCATTTTTTATTTACCACTGGTTCGGAAAATACCTCTGTCCTGGGAAGAACCAGCAAGAAACGCATGTTTGTTCCTAGTGTTTAAAGTATGCACATCCTTATTCT
This sequence comes from Parnassius mnemosyne, assembly GCA_963668995.1. Lineage (NCBI taxonomy): Eukaryota > Metazoa > Arthropoda > Insecta > Lepidoptera > Papilionidae > Parnassius > Parnassius mnemosyne. Next base: position 883,004 of record CAVLGL010000077.1, on the reverse strand, counting down.
TATTAAAGCTATTTATGTTTTTATGTACATACATTACACTTTCATTAATATATTGCGATGCCAAAGTTAATATGTTTATTAATAGAATCAGGCGTTACTTTGCGCAAATCCATTATAATGGGGTAGTAGACTCTGCGGAGGCTGGCCGCTAACGGCGGACTTCACCTGAGGATGTCTCGTGTAGAGGCGAAACAGGTGTCGTATTTTCGAGAGTGGTGTGTCGTGCCTAGTGTGGTGGTGGTGGTGCTGGGGGTGGTAGTGCTGGGATTTACGGCAACGGGTATAGTGCGCGCGATTGAGGGAGGGTGGGAGGTCCCCTTAAAACTGGGCAGGACAAATCATTTCCTTTCTTCACGCGGAATTAAGCAAATTAGTTTATAACAACCCCATTAATATGTTTATTTCTATAAATTTTTGTCTGAGGGACTCTTTACAATTTAGGTTATAAATCGCCCAAACGGCTCTCTTTTGCAAAACAAATATAGCTTCAATATCAGTCGCATTACCCCATAGCAAAATTCCATAAAGCATTACGCTATGAAAGTAACTAAAATACACTAATCTAGCTGTCTCAAAAGAATAGGTAAGTATTCAAAATCGGTCCGGAGAAATCGGTGAACATACATAAAAATAAAACAAATATACATACAACCGAATATAGAACCCCCTCCGTTTTTGAAGTCAAATCAACATCAGCTATCCCATACTTTTATATTTTGTGGAATAAATTTCGATCTACCTCCTACCAGTCAACCAATGTACATACAATAGTACGAGTATGTAAGGTGGTAAGGTACGCGATCAAAGTAAGTATAATTTATTATAAGTAAGTAAGTACGCCTACTTACCTGTTGAGCACAGAGCCTTTGATTTTAGAAGTTAGTTGCCCGTCCTTCTATTCTAAAATGTATAAAATTATTTTAGTTGAATGAATGTAATACTCATCTCATAATCACTCACATAGTATATAGGTAGATACTTACATAAAAAAATAACAACCCACTTCTATAAGGTATATGTAGTAAGTCCCCACGTCTACATAGACTATGCAATATAATAAAATTGCAAAGTAACACAAACAAATTCATTACGTAACTTGTCGAATGAATGAACGCTCCTGCTGCTGGTATTGTAGTGTGCGTGAAAATTAATGTAATAATTATGTTGTATTTGTGTTGTTCACGCCCGGAGCCCGGCGGGAGGCAGAGTGTGCGTTATGAAACAGATAGCATTTTTGAAAATACCTACTCGCGTCGCGTATCGGCCCTTCACAATCCTCTTAATACACGGTATCAAGGCAAAGTCGGGATAGTATGTAATAAAGTTCAACTATGTCCTACCCCGTGGGCATATGAAGCGCAATAACTTTTGCATATTAATTAAAGTAGATAAAAATAACTGTATCAAATGCGAATGCAATAAACTATGTACAATTTACTTCCCCTAAAAATTTATTTTGGTTTCATTATTTCCTATCTGCAGTTCTTGTTTCCCTTTTTAATTTAGTTTAAACCTCCTCAGATCTGAAAAACATTTGAACATTGCACCAGTTTTGTGCATTTGAAATGTTTGCTGAGATAAAATTGACTATACTAATATATTAATTATTAATTTTGTTATCATATCGCCAACATTATACAGAATTTGGAGCCGTGGTAGGTCAAGTGCTTAGCGCTCGCATTAAATTTCACAGTACGTGAGGAACTCGTGTTCGATCCCCGCCGGCACCAATAAAATTATTAATTTCAATGTTAGGTGCTGATTTACCACGTGATCGGCGGTGGAAGAAAACATCGTGAAGAAATCTGCATGACTGAAAACTAAAAACCATATTTTTATGTGGTAGAGCAATGCTGCAGCTATATAGTTGTAGGACAAATGAGTTGGATGCACCAGAAATCCACCAGCTTGGTCCTACGCTCTGACAGAATACCAGAGTAAAATACCAGCTTAATGGTATTGTGTTTCTTATGGTGAGTGTAGAGAACCCGAGATCCTTTTTACTGGAAATGAGGTATTATATTTTATTCCTCAGGGTTGACAACGCATCTGCATTCTTCATTCTTAATTGAGAATAAATGTGGATATCTATGCAACACGGCATCCATTCACCGTCATGTGGATTGTGTACTCGTTTGTCATCCTAATTCTTTAAAAATATATTCACTTTCACTGTAATTTTCTAAACAGTTTTGTCTAAAGCAGTCAGCTTTAGTGTTTATAACAAAGGTCGGATCAAGTATGATTTTACCCATTTCCCTGTCCCATGAATCATGTCTAAACTATTGTCTTTTTCGCGGACAAAGAAACTTTTAACATTTCTTATATTCTAGTATTTACTTCCCAATCACGAGCATTTGCCATGCTTGATAAAATTTATAATTACGGTGATGGATTGATGAATTTCGTCTTTTGTACCCTTATCGAGAGCAACTTTGACTTTTAAAATTGGCTGTTACAAAACGTCCAACTCATGTCCCGAAAGGTCGGGAACTGGCACAAAAAAGGTTATCGACGACATAAATAAATTGAAAGCTCAATCAACGTGTAACTTGACGTACTGGGGCTAGTAATATTCCCGTGAATACTACTAGGCTGGAAATTCAGAATAAAAACTGTGTTTCAGCGGAGAATAGCACGGGAGCGGACGCGGGCGGGTAGCCGGTACGATAAAAATGCCACGCTGTTTAATTACATTAACGATAGTTCCTGTTTTAGAAAAATATAAAATAAAGTTTACACACTTATCTGAAACCAACTTTATAACATGTTTATAAATTGCGTACATAAATAATTACAGCGGCTTTTAGTCACATCAAACGAAATCAGTGTTAAATTGTCTAAAACAAAGTTCGCGTTTAACCAAACAAAGAATAAGACATCTCGCACGCTCGCAGTCGAGTTACGTATAATGGACATTAACTTATTGCGCAATGTATTAAGGCCGCAGAGCCCGTTTCGTTCTATGTATAAGAAGCCTTTCTTAGCAAATCTGAACACTTACTAAATCTTAACTCTACGTGTGTCTGTCTATTATAAATGTTTTTCTTATTCCTCGGCTCTGACTAGACTTTAAAATTCTATGAGTGTAGCTTCAATAATATTTTAAATAAAACTAAACCTTCCTTTGAATAAAACTTTAAATTTGTAACATGATTTTAAAGAGACCTCATAATAAATTTTATTAAATTTTAAGCTAAACGTTACCTGCAACCTACCCTAAAACATATGCATGCTGTGTTCCTTTACAAATGATGGTAAATTGTAAATCACATTCATTTCATATATAACAATTTAACTATTGTTGACGAACCTTATTTAAAAATAAATTTTGTTTTTAAAACTAAAGTAAAAAAAATTACTTACATCTGACGTATAAATAAATATATCAACTTATAAAAATAAATTGATAAATATATAAAATATATTATTTATTCAATCCTTATATATTATATATCAATAAGTATTATCCACATATATGTGTGCGTGAATTTTATCAATACTAGATTTTTTATCCTAGCCCACTGCAGTACAAACTTCTCCCACTAACTTTCCGTTTGGCTGGTAGTAAATGACACATGGCAATTAGTCCGCCATTTGTGGCTTTACTACAAAAAATTTAAATTAAATAAATAAATAAATAAACCTCTGTATTTTCTCAAAATCGTTCAATTGAGCTTGCATCGTGACTTAAAAGTTTTAAGAAAGGTAACACAATGAATCGAAAAATAAATTATGATGTGTATGTTTTACTTAGAACTGTGATAGATCCGGGATTAAGGGCTCGCCGTAAATTTTACAGTACTCGAGCAGCCCGGGTTCGACCCCCGCTCCCACCAATGATATAGTCATAGCAATGTTAAACTCCAAATTTTAACACGCTCTTTACTTTATTATAGAATATGCTTGAGTTACCGTTGAGTCTAATTTCATTTTTTTTTACCGTAGTTTGATCTTTTTTTATCTTCTCTTGATTTTAACGGTGGTAGAGCCACGCGGCAGCTTTTGCTGTCGCACGGATGGGGCGGCTCGAACCGGGGTGGTACCACGACCTCACAGAAAACCAGCGTGAAGTAGAGGTAAACCCAAGGCATTCCATCTTGGTCCTCACGGGTGATAACGCATCTACATTTTGATTTGTAACAGAGGATAGATGTAGATGTCTATGGGCCGCAGCAACCACTTACCATCAGGTGGACTGTGTGCTCGTTTGTCACCCTTGTCCTATAAAAAAAAAATTTTAAAGAGTGTTACTAAATAAATTGCATTTGAATTTTTTTAATGATAATTTATAATAGCACACAAAACCTCCTGAACTAAATAGAAGCTAATTATTTCAATATAACAGACAAACTCTACAATTGTATTTATAGGTATAGATTAAAATAACCAACCAAGTGCTAGTCGGACTCGCGCATGAGGAGCCCTTTAATTTTTTATTTATTTTAATTGTTTTTATTATTTGTTATAGTGGCAAGAGAAATATTTTTCTTTATAGAAGAGGGAACAAACGAGCATGAGGCTCACCTGATGGGAAGTGACTACCGCCGCCTATGATCAACTGCAACACCAGGGGAATTACAGATGCGTTGCCGGCCTTTTAGATAAGTGTAAGCTCATTTCTTGAAAATTTCTACTATCTACCTAATATGGCTCATAATATATAGTCCGCTGACAGACAGAAGGACGAACGGACGGACGGACGGACGGACGAACAGCGGAGGCTTAGTAATTACTACTTTGGGTACGTAACCCTAAAAAATACCAATACGAAAATCATTAAATTGACTTTTATAAAAAAAACATTCAAAGCTTAACAATAGCATGCATTGCGAGAGGCACGGACGCAATCAGCGTGTATAATCCTTTCCCGATTGAACACAATCAATTTTGGCGCGAACTGCTCAGGATTATCTAAATCGTTTTATAGAAACATTTCGATGTGAGTTATGTGGCGCGTGGAAGGAAAAGGAGAGATCTCCCGCAGGGCAAGGTGTTCTGCCCGTGGAGCGGCCAATGCTCCGAGTACTAGTTCGGAGCTATTCTATATATACTGCTTTAACTTCGGAACTTTTTTTTTTTGCGATTTAGGCTTCGATGTGTTTCGCTTGTGGCGCGACGACAGCACCGCCACAGTTACAACTAGCTTAGTTGATTTGAGGTCAGATTTCTAAAACAGTTTTCATTTATATATGTGTTTGAATAAAACATTGCTGCTTTGCTAGAACATTGTGCTGTGGCTTTACCCACGTATACTATACATGCGTTAGAGCCACGCCGCAGCTATATTATTTTGCAGCATGAATGGGTCTCCAGGACCGGGGAAGGACCACACCCTCACAGAATATCAGCGTAAAGTGGCAGCTCAATGATGCTGTGTTTCGTATGGTGAGTGTGTGAACCAGATACAGGGCAGGGGTGCCAACGCATCTACGTATTGATTTTTATCGAGGATAGATGTTAGGGATAAATATCTATGGACCACAGTATCTACTTACGATCAAGTCGGCTATGTGCTCTTTTATCAACCTTATACTAAAAATAAAAATAAATTTATTAATAAGTTAAGTACAAGCGGCCACATTAAGTATTCTGGATCATCAGCCCCCACTAAATTACCAGATAATTTATAACAATTGATCGTGTTAGGGTGAATTTTTTGTAATATTCAATGTTTATAATCTGCACTAGATTCCCCATAAAAATCCTATTAAATAATAATTATAAGTTTTTCCCGGAAAATTTGTTTGAAACCTATATAAATAGATAACACAATTCTGCAAATTTCCTAACTATTAATATATTATAAGGGCTCGGTGGAGGGCAGTCATTCCTTAGTATTTCGTTTAAAAATGTGTAATAAATTATATTCAAAACAATGAAATATACGTTTAGATAATGGCGATTAAATAAATTTTTATTGTCACTACATATTATGATGATCTAATAAAAACTAATTTCTTATTTTATTTTGCAAAATGAACGTAATAGAATATTTTAAACTACACATATTACTTGCTTAACTGCACGGTATAACTTATTTAACTGCTTTTTTACAAAATGCTATTATTTGCGTGAAATAAACTCGGATACTTATGCCTGTGTTGGGTAGAAAACGAAGTAATCATATAAGTGATCCATTTTGCTAATTTTCACATGGAGGACAAAAAGTTTTCTCTTAATATTCACTTCTTGGCACCCAAATGGGAATTTTAGATTGTCAGGCATTGTAGTTATATTGTTTTTTATATTTATTATAAGTCTTTCGAAGTTTTGTGGCCTACATTTTTCATTTATATAATTTTAGGCCTAAAAACTAACATTATAGTTTATTTTTTGATATGATGTCGAAATTACAAACTAAAATAATGTTACATTATTCAGGGAATCTGTAAAGTTTTGACTGCCGGAAATTTCAATCGGATGTAAAACCATTACGTCTCGTTGGCTGAAATAAAGATTTTGGACATTTAATGAGCCGTGTCGGTTAGAATGAAAAACGTTTGGTTGACAACCATCAATTACTTCGTAAAACGTGTAAAGTTTGACATTTTAATACACTTTTTCTTCTTGCACGTTCTATTTTAATGTTTACCTCTTTTTAAACACCATTTTGTATATAGTTGAAAATATATAGCCATTGTAGTTCAAGGACGAAGTCGTTTTGTTGCAAAAGTTAACGAAAAGTAAATCTTTCAGATCTTGTAGCATCTGTCAAATAAAGGTGTAGGTATCTATTTTCAAAATATAATAATCTTAACCGAACTTAGGACAGTGTTTAGATGCAAATGTGTTTGATGATGCGATGGGCAATCTACTTGCTAATCGTGGTAATTATGGTAGATTCCAATAACTCTTGTCTAGGTTATGCCAGACGATAATAAACCTTTTTTTTTCTCAACATTAGCATATAAACCTACTGCAGGATTGACCTGCATTTAGGACGTTTTGCCGTAATTACTATGCTGGACAGACACATTGATGATTGCATTATAAAACGCGTCTTATTTTAAAAAAAAGATTAAACAATAAAGAAAACAAGAAGTCAAACACACAGCGTATATTATATTTGTGAACATTTTTGTCTTTACGTGTATGACTTCGACTATTGAAAGTACTACAATCACTCACTTGACAGAATTCGCAACAACGAAAATTTCATAAATATAAAGAAAAAAGAAGGAGAGAGTCTTGGCTTTATTATAGGTATATTTGGAACTTAACTTGATGTATTATAATTTTTTTAAGTTTGCAAATTACTTCTGAAGTAACTAATGTTACGAATGAGGGTAGAAAATATAGAGAAAAAAAAATTAGGGTACCATTCTAAACCTTTTAACCATTCTTAACCCCCCCCCCCCCCCAATCTTTAGTTAATTTTAGTCAGAATAAGAATAATTTATTTCTTGGATTATAGTAATATTACATGTTAATACATCTACACATATAAATAAAATTGAAGTGTTTGTAATATCTGTCCTTTATTTGCAAACCATTAAGTCATAACTTTCAAAATATTTGACTGCCTGTCTGTCGATCCGGGCTAGTCCTCAGAATGAATGAATCGATTTTAATGAAACTATAGAACAGATAGAGATCAATACCAGGAGGGATCTAGGCTATATTTTATCCAAAAAAGTTGACATTAATACATGGTATCAAGGCAAAGTCGGGTTAGTATATAATAAAGTCCAACTATGTCCTACCCTGTGGGCATACGAAGCACAATGTCTTTTGCATATTAATTAAAGTATATACCTAAAAATAAATGTATCAAATGCGAATGCAATAAACTAATCGACTTTATTTGCCTTATATATATTTTTTTTTTGGTTACATTAGTTCCTATCTGTAGGTGTTGTTTCCCTTTTGATATAGTTTTAGCCTTCTCAATTTGAAGAACGTTTGATATATTCTTGCACCTGTTTTATTAATTTAAAATTTTTGCTGAGATAAAATTTACTATACTAATATATTAATTATTAATTAAATTACCATTTCGCAAACATTATACAGAATTTGGAGCCGTTGCAGGGCAGGGGCTTAGCGCTCGCCTTATACTTTTATTCATTATTATAAATAAAATAACAATGAGTGGTGTTACACACTGAAAAAACAATGGTTTGGTCACTCCTGTAAAATTGCATCACGCTATAAGCAGGAAAGCTACCGAATCTGGGCTGACGCATCAATGTCCCGGGATGTAAATACCAGCGCTCTTAAAAAGAAGTATAATTCCGCCTCCAGGTCCTTCAAAAATGTCATTGCCAAGGCAAAGTCAGAGCACATCGGCAGAATTGGCTAGAAACTAGTTCGTCTCCCTTCTAGAACACGTGCATTCTGGTCTCTCGCCAAGGCTGTCCTAGGGAACTTCTGTCAGCCATCTCTGCCATCTCTGCACAGGGTGAACGACTCACTGGCCCATGACGCAAAAGAGAAAGCCGATCTGCTAGGTTCTCTTTTGCTTCCAACTTCCAACTTTTGCAGTCTAACTAGTGTTAACAGCTAGACTAGTTTACTTTAGCTATTTCCATAGCATAATGTCGTATGGTATTTTGCTATGGGGACACGCAGCTGACACTGAAATTATATTTGTTTTACAGAAGAGGGCCATAAGAGCAATTTATGATTTAAAGCCTAAAGAGTCGCTGCGACAAATTTTTAAGGAAATTAATATATTAACTTTGGCCTCTCAATACATTTATGAAAATGTAATGTATGTACACAAAAATAAAAGTAGTTTTACAAAAATAAGTGATATTCATTCTGTAAATACTAGGAACAGACACAAGCTAGTAGTACCAGTTACTGGACTCCATCGAGAGAGTAATTCATTCTTGGGGAGATGTATACGCTTTTACAACAAAATTCCAGAAAATATACAAAGTTTGACCTGCTCAAAGTTCAAAAACTTTATTAAACTAAGTTTGTATAAAAAGGGTTATTATAATATTAAGGAATTTATGGATGATAATAACCCCTGGAAATGAGGTGATCGCTAGCAAGCTATTTCTAATTTGTTGTGTTGTTAATTTGTGTAAAATCATGATTGTAAGCTGTTATTTAAAAAAAAAGTCCCGCTGGGTTTCTTGTTGGTTCTTCCCAGGACAGAGGTTTTTTCCGAATCAGTGGTAATCAAACAAAAGAGTGACTTTCAATAAGTATTATTTATAATCTATATTGAATAAAAAAGTTTGTTTCTGTTTCTGTTTCCACAGACAACTTTATATATAATATAGCTGCAGCATGTCTCTACCACTTAAAAGTCCTAAGATAATATTACATTTTACGGCTCGCTTTCATTTGCTTTTCCCCGTGGATCTGTAAAGATGGACCTATAAGAACGCCGATTCTAACTTGATGTTCACACTATTAAATAAAACATGTTTTTGTTCTATAGTAAAAAAGGTATTTAATATTATGTATAGTCGAATAAGTAGACAAAATATGTTTCATTGAAAGATAAAACACCTATTTTCGGATTAAAATAATAAAATATGATATTTTTATTTTCTGTAAGTGTTAAGTCGAGAAACAAGAAAGCATGAAAAGAATGGTTTTTAATTACATGATGATGGTTCATTGTTTTGTATTTGCGAAAATATAAGAAATCATTACCTTTAACAACATTTTTTTTTAAATATAACTAATTTTACGGATTTTATCGCGTATATTTACTTATTTTTATATTCCCAAACAATACTTTAGCTTTCCTAGATGTTTTAGTCATCCGAAATCCCGATAACACTATTGGTCATACTGTGTACAGAAAAAATACCCATACCAACCGATATTTAAATGGTGAATCTCAGCATCATCCTTCACAGTTAGCTACCGTGGGAAGATCTTTGTTTCAGAGAGCACGAGGGATCTGTGACAGAAAACATCTGGCCGCCAAGCTTCAGCACGTCGAGCAAGTACTGCAAGACAACAAGCTTCGGGTCCCGCGCCTACGTCACAGTGACCGAGTGAAGCCAGCCACAGTCGAGCGTGTGCCTGCTGTACTACCCTATGTCAGAGGAGTCACAGACAAGGTTGGCTACATCTTGAAGTAAGCTTACATTAAAAGATACTTCAAGCCGCTAAAGAAGATTGGTCAATTTTTACCATCCGTCAAGTGTCATATCCCTCTACAAGATGCAGGAGTGTACAAGCTGGATTGTGAATGTGGTCTCTCGTACATAGGACAAACAAAAAGATCTATTAAAACCCGCGTTAAAATACATATAGCTCACGTGAAGCACCGATGTATCGGGAAGTCTGCACTTTGTGAACATGTTCAAGATCGTCCCCGCCATTAATTTAGATTTGATAGACCACAAATCCTCGCAAAAGAACACCGATTCCTCCCAAGGATGATTCGCGAGGCTATTGAAATTAAAAAACATCCTAATTTCAATAGAGAATATGGATGGGTGCTGCCATCTGCTTGGGATCCCATAATTAGTAAAATCAAATCCAAATCCAAGTATACCACTGCTAGACTTCAAGATACTGTAAGCTCATTCTGCGTAAATCGAACCAAAAATTAATATTAAAAAACTGAAGGTAGCCGGGCTAACTATGACAGCAGGACGTCAAACACCTCCCTGTGTTCCCTGTGACCACGGGTGCTAGAAAGCACCCGAAACGTCGGGAATATAAAAATAAGTTAATATATGCGATAAAATCCGTAAAATTAGTTTTATTTAAAAATGTGTAGTGTTCGCGTAAATATAGGAAATCATTATTTAACAACATGGCTATTATCTACACCATCATCAATACAGCCCTTCACAAGTCCACTGCTGAATATAGGCCTCCCCCTAGGAATACCACAAATCATGGTCCTGAGCCACCTGCATCCATCGACTTCCTGTATGTCTTACTAGGTCGCCACTCCATCTAGTGGGGGGTCGACCTAACTTCGCCTACCAATACGAGGCTGCCACTCGAGAACCTTTTTTCACCATCGGTTGTCCGTTCTTCGAGCTATATGGCCGGCCTATTGCCACTTCAGCTTACTAATGCGTTTAGCTATGTCGGTCACTCTAGTTCTACTGCACATGTCCCCATTTCTTAGTTTATCACGCAGAGAAACCCCAAGCATAGCCCTTCCCATAGCTCGCTGAGCAACCTTGAGAGTCCTCATACCGCCAGCTGTGAAAATCCACATCTCAGTTGCATAAGTCGTCACTAGCAACACGCACTGGTTGTACAATCAAGTAAAAAAGTTTTCATGTTTTGAGGTTTACCAGACGAGAAGATGTGTCGTGACTTTCCGAACGCTGCCCAGCCGAGTTGAATCCGTCCATTGATCTCTCGGTCGAAGTTGGACTTACATAGTCGGACTATTTGTCCCATACTCTTCAACAATTTCGAGCTTAGTGCTCCCAATATCTACCGACATAGGTGTGACATGGACATTAAACATGATCTTTGTTTTGTCCATGTTCATCTTAAGACCTGTCCGTTCAGAGACACTATTAAGGTTATTGAACATAGTGCTTAGGTCCTCCTGCGATTCATAAGGACTTTATCGTCAGCAAATTGAAGGTGAGTGATGTACTCGCCATTGATGTTAATACCGTATACTTTCCAGTTCAGTAGCTTGAAAACGTCTTGTTTCGTCAATGCAGCGGTGAATAGTTTTGGGGATATAACGTCGCTGTATTACACCTCTGTGCAGTTATATAGGTTCGTACTCTGTTTCTATACTCGGATAGCCATCTTGGTTCTACTGTACAAATACTTCACACACTTCTTGTTTCCCACTGATTACATTGTTGTACCGTTACAGGCTTTTAAAATCAAAGTAAATAAATAACTTTATTTTTAAATTTTCAATAGTTTGCATTCAGACCGTAAAGCTTTCACAGAACTACACTTACCTGTACACAATAAATGTAACGACTTCGAGTTTTCTGGGAACTACTTTCAAAGCATTCCTACTTTGTTCGGAGTGACTACAACCACAGCAAAGGTTCTTCTAGGTAAATACAAGCAAAGTATAAACGAAGGTACTCTTCGGTATTCGTCGATATTTTTTTATAGAATAAGGGTGACAAACGAGTACACAGTCCATCTGATAGTCAGTATTCCGTTACTGTTACACCATATCAATGTACAATATTGATTGCCTCATATACGAATATATAAATATATACGATATACGAAACAGTTGCCACGCTTTTCAGTAAATTTGGCAACCGCAGTATTCTCCTTTTAGATGTCACTAGTAAAACGCTGCTGCCCATCTGGTTCGTTTCACTTTGTCGCCTCTTACGACAGCCATGGCACGATATAGGGTGGTGGATATTCTTATACCGCCACTAAATGGTTCATAAAATTCGAAAATTTTAATTTAAAAAAGCTTAACCCATAAGGAAGTTCACTCTATCACGGAAGAGGACAATGTCCGGCATTGGCTTTCGGCCAATAAAGAGGAAAAAGAAAACAATCGAAAATTAATCAAATGGATATGTACTGAAAATGTTTGCTTTGTAAATTTTAAATGGACTTTTTATTTCTTAGGCATTTAGTCCGCTTTTTGTATTCTTTTGTAACAGAGAAGACGTATTTAATTAACTATGCGCTTGTTTAAAGTTATGGAGAATGAATTATTCGCGTCTGCTTATATTTTCATAATTGAGTATTATAGTAATAAAGATTATTTTCTATTATATTAACCGTGTAGTTGCGATGTAGAAATATTCTAGTGTTGTAAGTGTAAGTGACAGAGGGAAACGAACAAGGTTATGGGCAGCAGCATCTTCCTTATAACAGCTGAAAAATAAAAAAAAACTGCGTTTGCTAACCCACCTGCCAAGCTAGGGCTAGAATAGAATGGAATAATTTTTATTCAATATACATTACATGTATAATTCTTATTGAAAGTCATTTTTTGCTTTACCACCGGTTCGAAAAAAAAACCCTCTGTCCTGGGAAGAACCAGCAAGAAACCCAGCGGGAGCCAGCAAGAAAACCAGCGGGAAAAGCAAGAAACCCAGCCAACTATGGCAAATAGCCCTCTATGAGGTAGTCTATGGATTAGGACTATATTTAGCAGTAAGCTTTGATAATAAGTAATAGTAACAGTAAAGCTTCTTTTATTCATCGTTCAAAAATCCACTGCTGAACATATCCCTGCCGAAGAGATTGCCTAATCCGAAGGATATATGTGGTAGTTGCTTGGCACGCTTGGCACGCGGGTTGTTTAACGCAGTTTTTATTATTTTGGTATGTTATCAGAAAGATCTTGCTGCTCACCTCTGTCGTCTCTTTTAAAACCTACGGGTTGACATAGGATATTGCATTTTCCTACGACGCTAAAAGTGTTTCTGTATTATAACATATCGGGTAAATAGATGTTTAGTGATATTGATGTGACTGGATGGTGGTAAGACTTCTTTTCCGCTATGTATAATAGTCTCAATATTGTTAATAATTAAGAGAAAGAGCGAGATAGCCCCAACACAAGTATTATCTATTATTTAGTGGGGATGTCTCATTTATAATTCATGTAACTGTTTTGAGACAAATAAACATTTTCATTTTCATTTTCCTTTTCATTTCATGTACTGATCTGATGGATGGTCAGTTTAAGTCCAGCCTGTGAGACTTTCCCTGTTAGTCTTCAGAGGTGACAACGCATCTGTAACCTTATTTACTTAATGGTGGTTGATGTCTTGGCATGGCATGGGCAACAGCGACTTACCATTACGTGCGCTGTTTGTATGTATGTCACTTTGTTTTTATGAAAAAAAAACATTACGCCACTAGTTTTCACTGGTATCCTGAGCATGTTCTTGTATTCTCTTTGAGCGTGGTTCTTCACTGGCTGACCCATTCGTGTCACAGCTATAAAATGCAGTACCGTAGATCACCACATATATAGTTTAAGGTTTATATTAAGTATTATATTTATATCGCATTTTAAGTTAAGACAAACAAAAAGAACTTTATTTTATTATGTGTGAATATATTAATATCGTTTTTTGTGAAACACGCGGAAAATCTTCTCGTATGTCTGGGTTTTATCACAATAATAGAGCTATTTACGGCTATGAAAGAGGGATACAATTTCTCTTCAAAACAAACAAAATGGACTCGTTTAGAACAAAAACACTGAATTATATAAAATTTTCTTATGCGACAAAGACATATTTTAGTTGAGAAAACATTGAAACTTTTATGCCTTCTTTTCTTATTGCATGAAGAGCTTTTCTGTCTGTGTTTTTATTAGAAGAGAAGGCAAATAATGGTAAGGGTAATGATAGTTATACGCGGTAGAACCATGCTGCAGCTATATCAGTAGTATATTTATAGCATGAATGGGTCGGCTCGATCGGGGAAGGACCACGCTCTCACAGAATACCAGCGTAAAACAGCAGCTTAACACTGCTGTGTTTCGTATGGTGAGTGTAGAGAACCGGAGACCCTTTCTAGTGGAAAAGAGGCATTCCATTTTAGTCCTCACGGGTGACAACGCATCTGCATTTTGATTCACAAACGAGGATAGATGTAGATGTCTATGGGCCACAGCAACCACTTACCATCAGGTGGACCGAGTGCTCGTTTGTCACCCAATCCTATAAAAAAAAGAGTGGAAAGATGGTAAATGACAGCCGTAGCCCATGAACATTCACATCATGAAGACAGGCGCATTACCGGCTTTTCAGAAAGAAAGAAGCTTTTCTTGTAGTTTCAGTAGTCGTATCGATCCGGAAAGAAATAGGAAGTCATTACGGTATCTGGTGTTAATCACGAGTCTATACTCTTCAAAAGATTATTAAATTTAAGTTTGTCGTTTCCGTTTTCAATTTTACTTTCTACATAGAAGAACCTTGCTACTACCTTATCGTGGTTGTAGCACTAATGGGTGAGCTCGAACGAGAAGGGATCTTCCTCTCACAGAATACGAGCGTGAAATAGCAGCTTAATGCTGTGTCTTTTTTATGGTGAGTGTAGAGAATTCTTCGTTCAGCAGAGGACTTGTGATGTGCTTTTTTTATAAGATAGGGTGACAAACAAGCACACAGTCCACCTGATGGTAAGTGGTTGCTGTGGCCAAAAGACATCCATCTACATTTATCCTCGTTTGCGAATCAAAATGCAGATGCGTTGTCACCCGTAAGAACTAAGAAAGAATGCCTCTTTTCCAGTAAAAAGGGTCTCCGGTTCTCTACACTCACTATACGAAAAATAGCAGCATGAAGCTGCTATATTTGACGCTGGTATTCTGTAAGTGGTCCTTCCCCGGTCAAGCTGACCCATTCGTGCTACAACTATATATATATATATATATGTATATATATATATATATATATATATATATATATATATATATATAACTACTAATATAGCTGCAGCATGGCTCTACCACGTAAAAACTGCTATAATGATGATGATAATGTTTTTAAATTGGTTTTTGGTAAAAAATAAATCACCAAAACCTTGTTCGTCTACCAAAGCGTATTTTTATAAAATGATGTGATAAATGAACTTACAGTCCATCATGTTTTAAGTGGCTACTGCATTGTACATCTGCAGACAAAGAAGGATAAAGATTCGTTGCCTTCTCTTTAAAACTAAATGAAGGTACGATCCAGGTTACACGTATAGCTGGTGTTATTTTATTTTATTATGTACAAAAATCTATGATGCACGCTCTAACGAGAGCCAGTGACATTACAGACTGTTTGACTTTCCTACTTACTCCTCCAAGGTGCCAAAGCCTTCTTTATTTACTTCCGTAGCCTACTTTATATTAAGTTGGCTACAGGTCGCCATAGACTACAGTAGCCGCTTTCTATCAGGTAGCATGTATCAGTTCATTTGTATTTAAATTTATATAAAAAATATACAACTTACTGTGAATAACACAAAGCTATAATAAAGCGTCCGGATAGCTCGAAATAAAAAATTGGGATACAGGCAGTTTAATTCGATGAATTCCAATAAAAATATAGAAGATTTACCGATTTTTATCGTATAAAAACATCGCGTCAATTGATCAGTCGCTATGGAATATAACATTTCTGTTCTCTACTTTTTCTTTATACATATTTGAAAATATCTTACTTTTCATTAGTAGAACGTTTATTTATTTATTTATTCTTTAATGCAGCCTTATCAAATAAAATACTATAAACGGTGGACTTAATCCCTATTGGCATTTCCTCTCTGGTTTCTGATGATTTTAATGCTGTTTTATGGCTTTTACAGCATTATTGGTCTAAGGGCTCGCGGACTTTCAGGCCGCGAAATAAAAAGGAACGACTTTATATTATACTGCATCGTTACTTGCGTAACGATGACTCCTAGGACAGTGTACTACAGTCCACGTGGATGAGTTATCTAACGGCCGTCCGAACAGGGCGTGGGGGACCCCGGCTCTGACGGCGTACTCGTATCGTTCGATATTCTGGGTGATGAGAACCGCCCAGGGACGCGGTTGTACGGTAGGTACGCGGTGTGAAGGGGTGTGCGTCGCGTCCATCTACGGACTTGCTGCGTCCCATCCGTTGTAGCCCTGACAGTGCTTGTGGCACTAGGTGAGTGTGTAGTATTTATATGTAAATGACTGACGACATTTAACGCGGGATTCGATTAGAATGTTACGGGGCCGCGTAACGTTCGGAATCGGAGCGTAGGTGGCTGCATTTACCACTAGCTGTTTGGGATGTATCTCGGTGCTCTCGAAATGGCGTCGAGAAATTTTCTTGAAATACTCAGAGATCGTCGGAAGTTGACAGTCTCTGTGTAAGTTGTAGTTTTGCTGGTACAACCGAGCTCCGGTGGCTATGCGAATGAATCAATTTTGGACGACTTGGAGATCATAGCAATTACTATGGACCGCGTGCCCAAACACTACGCTTGCGTAAGACATGATAGGACTTACGCACGCTTTGTAAAGACATTGTGTTCTTGCTCTTAATTAGCGGATGGAAGAGACTATATCGGTCTCCTATCGAGTTTTAGTAAAAATACCACGGAAATAAGTGCCTTTACCTTAAGACAATTAAAGCTTATGCGGAAAAATATTATCTATCCTAAAACTCAACGCCTCTTATATCCTTGCAAGCTTTTTTGGTCTGTCCTGTATCGTGAATGCAGATTACATACATAAATTTCACAAAAACAAAGTAACAAATACATGTTCCGTGCGGGATTCAAACCCGATGCCCTCAGCGCTGCAACTCATTGCTATACCACTGCGCCCCCGAGCGTTTTGTTACCATCCGTAGGAGCAAAATTTAGTATAGCCTATAATGAGATTAAACATCACATAATGACGTAATGAATATTTTGATTAACATAAATTAACACACGTCTGTATTAGAGATTGTAATCAAGATGCTCCCCTTTGCTCGCCCTATCGCAACCCGTGAGCCATCCTACTGTACAGCAGCTGAAATACCTTTATTTTTTCACAAATCTTCAGATATTCTAGTCTGTATGTTGCAGGAAAGTCACGTTATAGGCTTTATTATAACTTATGATCGATACGTATTATTATGATTGTATAGGACAATATTAATATTTCTTAGAAAATAAATGAAAAGCAAAATTTGTACGTGAATGTAATATATTATGACATGAAGATACAACAGAAAGTTTTTGTACGAAATAGATTCATCATCATCATCATTATTTAAGCCAACAAGTGTACTGCTGAATGGAGGCCTCCCCCAAGGAATGCCACAAAGCACGACCACATGCATCCATCGACTTCATGCATATCTTACCAGGTCGTCAATCAATCTAGTTGATGGGGGGCCGCTCTACACTTTATCTCCAAGTATGTCGATTACTCTGGTTCTACTGAGGATATCCTCACTTTTAAGTCAATCGCGCAGTGAAACGTCGAGCATAGCCCTCTCCATAGCTCGCCGATGAACCTTGAGCAACGGCCAGCAGTAGAGGACCACGTCTTCGATCCATAAGTGATCAATGGCGAGTGACCAAATAGATTCTGAAATATAGAGGAGAGCGATGGCTAACACATGAGTGTTGCTTGTGGGGGCTGATTTGCTTGAGTTCTCGTTGGTGGCATACACTAATATGTAAATGTACATGGACAGCCTCGTTACAAAATTTTAAATAATACTGTGGTTGCCAACCCTCTTGAAAAAATTCCCCTACGAAACTATTTATGAGGGAGGCCTATGTTCAGCAATGGACTTTTATAGACTGTAATAGATGGATGAAATTTCTTTGTTCGAAATTTAAAAAAAAACGATTATTAACTAGTTTTGTGTACTGCTTGATAATGTATGTTATAATTCTTGCTACAAAAGGAAAAGTAAGGAACCTTCACAAGTTTAAATATCTTTAAAGCACAATCGAAGTAAGAGAGGACTTTTTTTTAAAGGCTGCCCACTAGGATTTTCTCCTGTATCGTGGAGGCAGTTTGCAAACACAAATTGCACAAGGGCAAACATCCAAACCCGGAACAATAATTTGTAGGGTATACAAATACTTGTTCCGTGCAGGATTCGAACCCGCGGCCCCCAGCGCAGCAAGGCATTGCTAAGCCATTGTGCCGCGGAGCCGTCACCAACTGTAATAAGAGCTGACAAAATGAAACATGAAGGGTGTTGTAATGCGGTGACTAATAAATAATGTGATGAGTTTCAGTGATGATGATTGATAATAAAAGAGATTTTTATATGGCTGTTGCAAACACTAATTAATTATGTTAAGAGTAATAATTTTAAAAGATGAACACAAACAATAACAGCTAACACTATAAATTATTATTGAACGCAGTGAAACACTGCCTAACTTTGGTACGAAGACTTTTGCAACTACTGGTAATTATTACTAATTATATTATTAAGCACTCAATCAGTAATCAAGATTTAGCGACCTATTATAATACTAACTCACTAGGCGAATCGGCTTAATGTTTCTTAATTAATAAGTATTTTCTCTGTGATTTGTAAATCTTTTGAGAAAATAAATGTCTTAAACGATAAACCATAAAAATCGGTCGGCTCAACCAGGGAAGCAGGCAGAATAATGCTGTTGTGATTCGTGTGTAGCAAAACCGGAGACTCATTTTACTGGCTACGGGGCATTTCATCTTAGTCCTCAAGAGTGACAATGCATCTATATTTTGATTCCGAATGAAAGATAAGTACTGTGTGCTCGTTTGTTACCTTTAAACTATAAAATATAAATATTTAAAAATGTGATGATGATGCTACTGATGGTGACAAAGAAACCGCTCCGGTGAGCAGTGGTTTAGCAATGAGTTGCGGCGCTCAGGGCCGCGGGTTCGAATCATACAACAAGTATTTTGTATGGCTTACAAATAATTGTTCGGGTCCCTGTAAATTTCATGTATGTAAACTGCCTCCACGATACAAGAGAAAGTTCTAGTGTAACGTTTAAAACTATAAAAAATATAAAAAATTATCTAACGAAATAATAAATCCGTTTTTACGTTAAAATCTATTTACAAATTTGTCTTCGCTTGTGAAGTTGTTATGAATTCAATCTAATTTGCGACTGACATGTCCTTTAAGATATTTCTAACGTCAGCCGTCATTTATATCTTACTTTATTTTCCACGCCTGGCGACTCTATCTGAGTTGCAATCTAATTAAAATTCAAAGTTACAATTGACCTTGTCTTCCAAGTTTATCATTTAGGAGTTAAAATGTTACTTCAATAAGTTTTTATTTTGTGTTTTTTATTATTATTAATTATTATAAAGTTATAGTATTTATGTAAATAATAATATGTTTTTATTATTATTTTTGCGTACATTTGATATTCATACATTGTAAATGACGACAGAGGGAAAAAAAACCAGGTGCTACATGACACCATTGCATCAATCTGTCGCCAGAACCGCTACCCATTGACGATGGAAAATTGCCACTTGGAAAACGTTGATTTGATAACCAGTCAATTGTAGGCTTGATAAAGTTGCGTTTACACGTAATGTTGCACGTAATTGTGTTTACACGTAATGTTATATCTGTTGCAACTACCTATGTTTGTTACAACAGATATAATATTATGCGGTTCTGGCGACAGATTGGTGCAATGGTGTCATGTAGCACCTGGTTTTGTACCCTTCTGTACCCTTCAACGGCCAAGTCACACAACATTAACTATAATAATAAAGAAATCGCAGTAAGGAACCTTAGGCTAGGCACGACTTTGTCTAGATTTCATTAGTTTTTAGAGTTAAACAAGCAGGTCCATCCAGACTTGGCTAGTTTTTTACAGAATATTTTTGGTGGGATTTCACTGCTTTTTGTAGAAACGTGGGCATAAGTCAACATGTGCGCGTATCAACGCCACTCTTAGTCCAATGCAATATATTTTGACCAAATTTTGAGCGAAATTAATATTTTAGTCTAATTTGTCTATTTAATTTGTGTAATGTTCGAGTAGAATAAAGTTAATCGTTCGACTATTTTTTCTTGTAAACTCGTAAATATAAGTATAAAAGTCAGTCAAGTCTTATCCAGAGTTTTCCTTTAATTTTATTTATATGCGTATTAAAAGCAGAAGGGGAGGCATTCGCCCAGCAGTGGGACGCTATAGGCTAGATTAAATTAGAAGATGTGTCCCACTACGCTGGATTTTTGCAATGACAGTAGATTTTTTTATGTACCAATAGTAGAAGGGGGCATTACCATATCTCTAATATAGCTGAGACCAGCTGAGGGTTCTTCGTCAGATACTTCAAACCTTCGATTTTTGACATCAAATGAAGCGGCCCGGAATATTTTGTGTAAAGGCGGTATGTCGATCTCTTCTAATAGTTTGGTTGGGCTCTTGTGTTTTCTAATCAGGGTCACCAGGTACTCCAGATCTTCGATTATCCTAGTTTTTATAGTTTTCTCTTTATGTGAACATTAAACCCTAACTCTGTACCAAATTTCAGCTCTCTGAGTTTATGGGAAGTACTAGTTCTATTCTGATGATCATGAGTGAGTGAGTGAGTGAGTGTCATAAATGCAAAACTTTGCTTTCGCTTAACTTCGGAACTAAATGACCTACAGACTTGAAATTTTGGATCATAAGTATGTGATTATAGCTTACTGGATGACGCAAATTTCTGCCTTCTAGTCTTATCCAGAGGTTCTCAAATAAGGGCCTGAAAATGCGGCGAAATGGTTCCAGTAAAGGATGGTACGGCAGTGTTTGCTTCGCGCTCGACTTGGCGGGGGCACTGCCGTTCCCCCCAATTTTTGGATGGCGAAATCAGACTTACCTTTATGTTCGCGGTCTGTACACCCAAACCATTAATTTTGACTTTATTTATCTATACAAATAAATAAAATTGAAGTGTCTGTTTGTAATATTAAAATAACAGCATTTTACTAAATGCATATTAAATTATATACGGTACTTATAACAAAAACACAATTTTTTAAATTTTTGTCTGTCTGTCTGTCTGTTTGTTTGTTCCGGCTAATCTCCGAAACGGCTGGACCGATTTCGACGTAACTTTCACTGGCTGATAGCTGATGTTATAAGGAGTAACTTAGGCTACTTATGTATTAGAAAAAGAATTGGGGTTCAGCGCAACATAATTAAAACCCTAAATTACACGCGGGCGAAGTCGCGGTGAACAGCTAGCGTACAAATAAAAGAAGTTGTTTAGTTAAGAACAACTTCAGAGTTTTATTTTATTTTTGCGTTACCTTTTTCATAGAATAAGGCTGCTATTTTACGCTGGTATTCTGTGAGTGCGTGTTGCTTCCCCGGCCGAGCAGACCCATTCGTGCTACAACCATAATATCGCTACAGTATGGTTCTACGACGTGCATTCGTCCAAAATAATATTATTAAATATCCAGATGTTACCACTGTACTGTACCAATATGGTATGGATATCAGAAGTTTGAAAATCTGAAGTTTTGCAAATATTGATTAAGATATCCATCTTTGTTCTGGGAAAATATTAAAAACTGATCCAGCTCTGAATAACAAAAATCAAGACCTCGAGTTATTTCTTCTACAAATCTTTCTTGGTAAATTATGTTAGTAAAATAGAATAAATCTATATTATGACATTAATTTATATATTTTCCAAGACAGTATGAAGCACTTGTATGTGTGTATACTAAGTCTGGCTTACCACTAATGACTTTCAGAATAGTGTTGGAGCTCTCTCGCACTCAACGCATAAGAGACGCGATTCTTGGGCGTATTACAGCGAGAAAGCCGTCAGTTTGCGCTGTCACAAACATTCCTGATGCACTGCAAAATCGCGGGGGCCCCAACATCACTCTGTACGCATTATTAAATTAAACTCGTAGAGCATTGATAGCCCGTTGCTGTTGTTTGATAGAAGGCTATATAGAGTATAATTTTAACTTATGAAGAACGACACTCTCGTAACAGCCACCTCGATTAAATTTATTGGTGGATCACAAGCCACTTAACGTCCCTTTGCTTGGAACATCATAATCTTCCTTACATTATAAATAAGGCCATGTTATTCCGTAAACTAATCACACACTAAGATTAATTTTCTGAGAGAAGCAATTGAGGAACTCAGCAGCACCATGTCGCCAGCGTAACTGATGCTATTGTCACAGTGTCAGTTAAGAGTTAGTGCGCTATTCTGAGACATGGCCATATTAATGAACCATATAGAAAGATTTTGGAGTCGCTCAAGTTTGTTAAGTTGCTCCTCGGTGATATCAAGGCAACAAATGTCACCATAGTCGAGGACAGGGAGTAGTAAAGATTGTGCAAGCGTTATTTTGGTGGAAATAGGTAGAAAGTAGTAAAGCCTCCGGAGTGAAGCATATGCTGCAAACATTTTACGACTTACTGCATTAATTTGGGGAGTCCAAGAAAGACTCGAATACAAAAGGATACCTAAATTTTTAACAACGTTATTATAAGGTATAGGAACATAAATATATAACGGGTTGTGCTTGAAATTTTTTTATTGTGAAAATTCTTGAACTCCCAATAATTATAGCTTGAAATTTGAAAGGATTCACCGTTAACCCATAAGAACGACTCTAGTCGAGAATACAAGCCAGATCCTTATTGATACATTCCACTGCTTTGAGAAGATCTTCAATGGTCGCTTGTAAGTATATTTGGAGATAATGACCATCATCATCATCATTATTATATTAAAACCCTTCACAAGTCCACTGCTCAACATAGGCCTCCCCCAAAGAATACCACAAAGCACGGTCCTGAGCCACCTGCATCTATCGGATTTCTGCATGTCTTACCAGTTCATCACTCCACCTAGTAGGGGGGGGGGGTGCACCCCACAATTCCCCTGCCAGTACGAAGCTGCTAATCGAGCACCTTGCTTCCCTATCGGTTGTCGGTTCTTCGAGCTATATGGCCGGCCCATTGCCACTTCAGCTTACTAATCCTTTGGGCTATGTCGGTTACTCTGGTTCTACTGCGGACAACCTCGTTTCTAAGTTTATCACGCGGAGAAACCCCGACCTCTTCATAGCTCGCTGAGCAACCTTGAGTTTCCTCATACGGCCAGCAGTGAAGGACCACGTCTCAGATCCATAGGTCAACTCTGGCAATATACGCTCGTTGTACAATCTCGTTTTCAAGTTTTGAGGTATACTTGACAAGAAGATGTGTCGTAATCTCCCGAAAGATGCCCAGCCGAGTTGAATCCGTCGATTGACCTCTCGGTCGAAGTTGGATTTAGCTAGTCGGACTATTTGTACCAGACAAACATACGCGTCAACTATTTTGAACTTAGTACTCACATCAAATACCATCGTAGGTGTAAAATGGACGTTGCATATGATCTTTGTTTTGTCCATGTTCATCTTAAGGCTTATATGTTGGAAAAAATACTTATTGAAAGTTATTTGTGCTTTATCGCTGGTTTGATAAAATCTCAGTCCTGGGAAGAACCAGCAAGAAACCCGGTGGGACTATTTTTTTAAACAATTATTAACAATGTAATATGTTGTAAAAATAAATTGAATAATTTAAAATTAAAAATTTTGTACAGCCGACTTCAATATAAGTTAATAAGAATAACTCAAATAACACAAAAACTATTGATCTGACCTTGATCAAGTTCATATGAGACGACACGAGATGTATCAACTTTCATATGAAAAAAGAATCATCGAAATCGGTCTACCCAGTAAAAAGTTATGAGGTAACACACATAAAAAAAACATACGCATCGAATTGAGTACCGTCTCCTTTTTGGAAGTCGGCAAAAAACATTTAGAAACTTCCTGGTAGCAGTCAGTCAAAAAAACTGAAGAAGATAAATGAATAATAATGAAAAATTTCAATTACCTTAATCAACTCTTTCTACGTGGTAGGCCACGCATATAGTTGTACCAGGAAAGGGTCGGCTCCACCGGGGAAGGTTCACGCTCATACAGAATACCAGCGTTATATAGCAGTTCAATGCTGTATTGTTTTGTATGGTAAATGTACAGAACCGGTACCCCTTTTAATTAAATCGAGGCATTCTATCTTAGTCATCGGGAGTGACGACGCATCTGCAGTTTGATTCTTAACCAAAGAATGATATGAGCCACAGTATACACTTATCATCGGGTGGAATATTAGCTCGTTTGTATTCTTTTACTTTAAAAAAAATTCTACGACTATCCTATTTCGTTACTTTATTTTATTTTTTACACTTTATAGTTAAAACAAAAATTAAAAGACAACGTTACGTGGTAAAATCAATTTGCATTACTAGGTGGAAGGACTTCTTTTATGCCTAGGGTTTCATCTAGTTTATTATCACCTCTTTCTGCCATCAAATAGTATTACGTGCACTGCTGTATTCTGGTTTGTAATTCATAAAAAGTTCACATAATACTAGCGTGAATTAGCAGCTGTTGCGTCTCATACAGTGAGTTTCGTGAATTACAAAATTATTTTATTCTAAATGAGGCTTGCAATGTTGATCCTTAGGAGTGACAACGCATATGCATTCTCATTTTTAATTAAGGAAACTTGTGACTTTGAGCCACATTTCATTAACTATCAGGTGTATTGTGACATAAATACGTGATAGGAAAACTTTGTGTCTCTCTTTAAGCCTATAACGCGGGGAGTATTTTTTATAAAATAAGAGTGACAAACGAGCACACGGTGTACCTGAAGGTAAATGGGTGCTGTGGCCCATAAATTATCTACATTTATCTTCAACTAAAATCAAAATTATTTCCAGTTCTCTACACTCACCATATAAAACACTGCAGTGTGGAATACATTAGTTAATATATCATTATATATTTGGCATTGAGCTGCTATTTCACGCTGGTATTTTGTGAAAGTGTGGTCCTTCTCCGGTCAAGCCAACCCATTTATACTAGAATCATAATATAGCTGCAGCGTAGTTCTAGCACATACCAAAATTCAGTTTTGTTAATGTCTTTTTATGCCAAATATTATATATTGATATATTTACAAGTGTATTTCAAAAGAAGTGTGCGCGACGTATAGAATGAGGATTTTACTGTCAGCCTATAGTTACGGGACGTTGAATGGCAATAGACAGTTCAGTTGTTATGAACTGATTTCAAATTTGATTAGTTACAGAATAATGATCGTCTTCGAATTAATATCTGTTCAGTAAACATCTTTTACCAGAATGAACATCGGGTCGGTCAATAATTCTATAGCACATCGTCGCTCTTGTGGCTACAGAATTGCAATCAAATGTTGATATAATCAGTGTTTAAGTACGTATTAAGGATACCGTAAAGTTTAATGAAATATTAACCTATAATGATAGAAACTAGGCACCCGCCGTAAATCCGACGGCACTGTGGCGCAGTAGCTTAGCAGTGAGGGCCGCGGTTTCGAATCCCGCACGGAACAAGTATTTGTATGGCCTATAAATAATTGTTTCGGGTGTGGATGTTTGTTCTTGTGAAATTTATGTGTGTAAACTGCCTACACGATAAAGGAGAAAACCTTGAGTGGGGGTAACATTTTTTTCAAATGAAAACTTATGCATACCTCATAACGCGTAGCGTTATTAGGTGTGCATAAGTCGACACGTCAAGGTCATGCACTTTTGTGGTTTTAAAATACCTCTATCATATCCATATTGCACTTATACGATAATACGATTATCCGTATATCAGAAAAACACTTATTATCCGATATTAAGAAAATCCTTTTATATTGCTACTTGGATAAAAAACGGTTTGAAAAAAAATTTTTAAGTGGACGTCCGGATGTTGATTTTGTATGCGGTCACGATAATTCCTGAAAAAATTAACGTATCGAGAACGGGTTTTTTTATTAGCCTCAGAATTACGACAACTGGTTCCCTATTTCATATCAATAGGCTAGTAAACGTCGTTTTTTTAATAAAACTATTTTCAAGTATTATATGTACTTATTTTTTAATGAAAAATAATTACATTATATTATTAATAAAATAAATAATTTACTGCTATTAAAAATTTAAAGGCGCTTTAATTTTTTTTACCCTGGATAGACAATAAACAAATGTACCATACAGCCTATATCGATTTTTTACTTTGTGTAATCGATTTATTACAGTAATTTATTTTTAATCAAAATTAAATAAAACGTTCATGAGGCGTGCACTTTAGATGTTTACAAACTTTTTTAGAATCGTTGTGATTTGAAACTTGATGAATCGACAAAGCGACAATAAAAAGAGACGGACATATTATACAGCTGTAGCATTTAGCCTATGAGATAATGAGATAGAATATAGTATACAGTGTTTCCTATTATCTTGGTCTACTTTTCTGAAGGTTTCACTTCTATTTCGTGTGAACACACATGTTTTTTGTAATACGCGAGCCATCCGGGTTCGATCAACGTTGTCATCGAATAAAATGGTTTATTGCAGTTTGTGCTGATTTACCACGTGCTTGGCGGGGAAAGAAAACGGCATGTCTGAGAAATTAAAAAAAATAGAAAGACATGTGAAGCTCATCTTTGCCAAGGATTAGTTTATTTAAATAGACATATTAAAACTTCATGGCTTGTTCCAATGTCTATAATATTGGAATGGTCATTTGGGCAATAACACAAAAATAAATTGCTAAATATATAGTGCTGCAAAGTTAAATTTCACGCCAAAATAGCTTGATAAAAAATTAGAAAACTACCAGCTTTTAGTTAAGCTAGCAGTTCTATAACACTTAAACCTATAACTGCTTAATACAGCACCAAATAGAAGCATCAATAATTTAGTGCTCATCTTTAGCAGAGTGATGAAATATTGACATGCAGGTACGCTATCACCTTATGATATAAGATAATTATTAGTGCTTAGTTGATGCTGCAAGCATATGCGAGAAATAAGTGCTAAAAAAATATTTTCATATGTGTACCGCATATACAACCGTAACCGCCAGTTTGACAGGTTCAGCAAAGTATACGTTCCAAAATTAACATCGTGGTGAGTTATCACCTAGTGATATTGGATCATATTTCAGTGCTCATTTAGTGCTGTCGACATACGAAAAAGTACGAAAAGAATTTAGGTTTTTTAAATACAATGTCATAAAAAGCAAAGAAATTTTTTAAAAAACAAAAACTTTTCAAAATTGTTTTTATTTAGTTTTTGACTCTTAATAATAGTTTCAATCTAATTTTTATTGAACTATTCAATGAAAATTAATAAAATATTATATATTTATAAATTCAGTAAAGTATACCAATTATTAATACAATAACTATTGAAATTCGAACAAAGTTTGAATTTTTTCAATAACCATAATCTCCTTACTCAAAATAAATTTATATAATGACAAATATAAATTATCCCCGTGTAGTGGCGGGTAAGAATACCCACTAACCCATATCTTGATTTCGATGATGGTCATACAGGTTTACGCACCAACATCGGCACATCCTGATGAGGAGGTGGAGGAAATGTGTAATGGATAAATCTAGAGTCATGCACTCCTCCAAAACCCACTATACGGTGGTAATGGGAGACTTCAACGCAATACTAAACACAAGGGAGAACGGTGAGGTAGGGAAATTTGGAATAGGGCAACGGAACTCAAGGGGCCAGCAGCTGGCCAACTTCATGGAGAAAAAGGTATATTTTATGATGAACTCTTTCTTGCAGAAGCGGCCCCACAGGACGAGCCCTGACGGTTCGACAAAAAATGAGATTGACTTCATTATGACGACCAAAGACAACTGTTCAGTGATGTCTCAGTCATTGCGAGGGTGAAAACCGGCAGCGATCACCGAATGGTGAGAGGCACACTGAACCTAAACGTTAAGTTGGAGAGTTAACGTCTAATGAGGTCAACGCTCCATCCCTCTTGTGCTCTAATCCAGAGTCCCGAAACCTTTCATCTCGAGCTACAAAACCGTTTTCAGTGCGTAAAAGATTGTAATGCAGCAGACGACAGGAATGACATGCTCGTGGAAACTGTCCATGCGATCGAAGCTAAGTTTTGAAAGACCCGCCGCAGAAGAACACAAAATTTTCTGATAACACTCTTAATGTCATGGCTGTTAGATGGGACATTCCCCGTCTAACCTACCCTTGCAGCTTCATTAAGCTGTAGTCTCATGTAGATTTGACAGCATAAAGCCAACTAAACAGACAGATTTACAAACGCATGCGGCGGAACATACGCATTAATACTGCTCGTATTGAAGAAGCGATCGAGTGGAACCAGTGCTCCAAAGTCTTTACTGTAGATCTGTCTGCCAGAAAGAACCAATTGTCAAAGCTGAAGACCGAGTGTGGCAGCATTGTTCCCGGGATACCTGAGATTTTGAGTGAGATTGAGAGGTTCTATGAGCAGCTGTATACATCATCGTTGGGGCACATGTGTGAGTGAGTGATCAAAGAGCAAGTCTTATGCGACACAATTCCGATGATATCCCGGGCGTTAGTTTTAGCGAGATTAGAATGGCTTCCGAGCACCTTAAATACGGCAATGTCCCAGGCCGGGGTGGAATTACAGCGGAGCCTCTGAAAGAGAGTAGAAAACTGGTACTTGAAATCCTTCAAAAGATCTTTAATTCCGTCCTCCATGGTGGCACTACAACAGAGGCGTGGCGCATAGGTGCGGTGGTCTTGTTCTTCAAGATAGGCGTCAACGCTCTCTTGAAGAACTACAGACCGATTTCCCTTCTGACCCGCGTCTACGTGCTGTTTTATCTCGCATGCATAATGGAACACTTCCAACCTCCCGAACAAGCCGGTTTCCGAAAAGTTTTAGCACCATAGACGACGAACATATCCTTCGGCAAATTGTACAGAATACCGAGAAGTAAGATTTGCCACTATGTCTGGCGTTTGTGGACTGTGAGAAAGAATTTGATTTCGTCGAAATGTGGGTGGTGCTGCAGTCCTTTCAGCGATGCCAAGTTGACTGTCAGTATATCGAAGTGTTGAAGTGCTTGTACAGTAGGGCTACGATGGCTATCCGAGTACAGAACCAGAGTACGAAACCTATCCAATTGCAGAGGGGTGTAAGACAGGGTGACGTTATATCCCCGAAACTCTTCACCGCTGCATTGGAAGACGTTTTCAAGCTTCTGTACTGGAAAGGATACGGCATTAACATCAATGGTTAGTACCTTCGCTTTGCCGACGATATAGTCCTTATGGCAGAATCGCTGCATAACCTAAGCACTATGCTCAATGACCTCAAAAGTGTTTCCCAACGGATAGGTCTTAAGATGAACATGGACAAAAGAAAGATCATGTTTTATGTCCATGTCACACCTATGCCGGTAGTTGTTGGGAGCAATGAGCTCGAAGTTGTTGATGATTATGTTTACCTGGTACAACAGAAGAGAGAGGAATAATCAACCCAAATTGTTTTAATATAGTAAATATCCCTTAAACTTTATTATACTTCTTTCTCTGTCTTAAAGATTAACTGGTTAAGAAAATATTTTCTTTTAAAAGTTTATTTCGAGGCAATTTCACAGCGTTTGCCCGGTCAAGCGAGACTTCAGGGGATTTATCTCACCTCATTTTGGAAAAAAAGGAACAGTATTACCTTTTACAAAATAGTTATAAACTCACTGAAGATGTCTTCAAGAGATCAGAACACAAAAGAGTAAAATCTAAAGTATAAAATATTTAAAAAGCGAACTTAGAGTTTTTAAAGATACTTTTAGTAATTCTTACCTCATTATAATATTATTTCAGTAAAATTGATTATACAAATCTATTATACAAGTATGACACTGAAAGTTCTTAGAAAGTCAAAAACTGAACCAACTATCAAGTTATTAGTCTTATTTTATCTTTTCAAAATAGTGTCCATTTACATCAATGCATCCCTGCATCCGATGGAACCACTGAGAAAAGCACTTTGCCCACTCGTCCTTAGTTTCTTCGACGGCATTTTGAAATGAGGCCACTGCTTTGTTGGCGTCCATAAAACGTTTTCCTCGAAGTTTTTCTTTCATTTTCGGAAATAAATAAAAATTGAAAGGTGCGTGGTCGGGGCTATAGGGCGGGTGACCAAGTAATTCCACGTCTGACGTTACCAAGTAGTCGATTGTTTACTTGGCGTTGTGCGACGAGGTTTCTAATTACTTTGCAAAAAGTCTTTCGTTAATCACACTTGATAATATAGGGTAATACAATAATAGCAACACTACGTGGTAAATTTACGTGGTAGAGCCATGCTGCAGATATGTTATGGTTGTAGTACGAATGGGTCGGCTCGACCGGGGAAGCACCACGCTCTCACATAATACCAGCGTAAAATAGCAGCCTAACGCTGCTATGTTTCGTATGGTGTATGTAGAGAACCGGAGGGCCTTTCACTGGAAACGAGGCATTCCATCTTAGTCCTCACGGGTGACGACGCATGTGCATTTTTATTCGTAATCGAAGATAGACGTAGATGTCCATGGGCCACAGCAACCACTTACCATCAGGTGGACTGTGTGCTCGTTTATCACCCTTATCCTATAAAAAAAAAAACTAAATACTATAGTTACCTTAAACGTACCGCTGAGGTACAATATGTCTTGCATCATTTGAAGTGTGGTATTATAATTTCCTATTATCATTACTACTATTATTATTGTTACAGAATAAAGTTAACAAACGAGAACACACATATTTATGCTCGATTAAGTATCAAAATACAGATGCGTTTTCACCCCTGAGGACTAAGATGAAATGCCTCGTTTCCAGTAAAAAGGGGCTCTATTGTCTACACTCACCATACGAAACACAGCAGCATTAGGCTGCTAATTTACTTTTGTATTATGTGAATGTGATTATGGTTCAGTACAAAGAGCTACTCATTCCTAAATCGTTTTCTATTCAATATTATACGAGCTTGTTCTATATACTATTTTGAGTCGTTAGGAAATTTCGATAGTGTGACTTAGGCTACCGTTGCTATCCGATCCATAAACACTATTTTATAGTGCTTAATTTGCTTAAATTAAAAGTAATAATTGTAACAAAAAACCGGCCAAGTGTGAGTCGGACTCGCGCACCGAGGGTTCCGAACAAATTCGTAGGTATATAAGTTTAACATTATTAAAAATATTTTTATTATATGATGTAACTAAAAATTAATGCTTTTCGCAATTTTTCCTTTATCTGTGCTATAATACGTTGCTTTGTACCAAATTTTAAGATTTTGAGTTCACGGGAAGTACCCTGTAGGTTTTGATTCCCTTGCGAATGTCGAAAATTTGAGGCATAAACCGCTGTATCGTTTAATTTCGTTGGATTAGAAGTTTCATTATTCACAGCTCCAAGGGAGAGTAGACTTGAGTATTTGATATGAATTTCAGCTTGGTACCTCCACGCGTTCCTGAGAAAAAGGGCCTTGACAGACAGAAGGAAAACAAAGTGATCCTATAAGGGTTCCGTTTTTTTCCTTTTGAGGTACGGAACCCTAAAAAAGATTTTGTTGACTGTGTAGTGGCGGTGTAAGAATATTCACTACTCCATATCTTCCCGTGGGTAGTCGTAAAAGACGACAGAGGGAAACCAACCAGGTGATGGGCAGCAGCCTATTTGTAATAATAACTAAAAATAGGAAAATCTGCAGTTTTCACCCTGCCTGCCAAGCGTAGGAACTATGGGAAATATGCCCCTTTTGAGGGAATCGATGGAGAGGCTTATATTTTGCAGTGGACTTTTGATAGGCTGTAACGGTAAGTAAATTTTGGAATGCTACTACACACATGATGATTGGTTGCCACTGTAGACATAATAAGTTTTTGTTATAAGTTCTGCATATACATACTTTCATATGCATTTAGTTAAAAGCTGTTATTATGAAATTACAAACATACACTTTAATTTAATTTATTTGTATAGATTTAAAGTTCAATATCAAAAACTGGGACGTTGTTTTAATACATAGATTTAAAATCTTTACTCCCTATTTATTCCACTCTTATTTATACCCTAAAAAAAAGACATTTAAATCCGTTCAGTTATTCCTAAAAATTGCTAAACGTTTATAATAAAACAAGCGTCAAATATAGGACCTTCTCATTCTTTGAACTCGGTGAAAAAAAAATATAATACTAGCTTTTACTCGCGGCTGTTCTCGCGTTTAGTAAAAACAGACCAATTTTTATTGCATCATGGATAAAAAAGGCTGTCATTTGAGATAGACAAATTTTGTTTACAAGGAATACCAATATACACTATATTATATTCTAGTATGCTTCCATAATACTGCAAAGATTCGTCAAAATTCATTAAGCAGATTTAACTTACTTGAGTCACAAACATACAAACATTCACAGTAATAACATTACTAGGACTTTGTTGTAATATAATATTGTGATCATATTTTTATCATATATTGAGTCATTTTTCAGTTTTAGTTTAGCAGGGATGGTAGATATGATAAGGATATAGAACGACGAGTGAATGCAGGAAATAGAGTGAATGAGGCTCTACACTCTATTGTGAAAAGTCAGAATGTGTCCAAAAAGGCACGTATGGCAATTCACAATGCTGTGTTAGTACCTACTTTAATGTATGGTAGTGAAAGTTGGGTGTGGCAGAAGAAGCATGAGAGTAGAATAAATGCTGTAGAAATGCGGTCATTAAGGAGTATGTTAGGGATGAAGCTGAATGACAGAGTGAGAAATTGTTTAATAAGAGAAGAGTGTGGATTGCAAGATGATGTTGTGACCAGGATTAAGAAAGGAATGCTTCGGTGGTTTGGCCATGTAGAAAGAATGAATGAGGAAAGAGTGACAAAGCAAATTTATGTTGCATAGGTGAACGGTATAGTCGGGAAGGGTCGCCCTAGGCGAAAGTTTATCGACCAAATTGGCGATATATTAAAAATGGGCCATATCAAGAGTACCTTTAACCGACGAGCGTGTATGCGTAGGTATATGGATGTGGAGGAAGCGAGAGAGGTGTGTCAGGATCGTGCCAAATGGAAGTCCATAATCTCTGCCTACCCCTCTGGGTGACAGGCGTGAGTGTTTATGTTTTTTTCAGTATTTATTTTCCCTATTATGGAAATCCCATTTCTATACCCATTTCAGAACTCATTGCAAAGGGCATACGATTTTTAATATTTTTTTTTAATATTCCAATTTAAAGAATTCGCATTTAATCTAACAAAAATAGAACTGAATGACAGATAGTGCTTTTGAAGTCGTTACGAAGTTCATCTGGGGGCACGGTAGTGCCCCCGCCAAGTCGAACAAAACAGCGGCACGGCCGTACCATGCTTTTCTCGAAGCAGTTCAGACCATTTTCGAAACCCTGTTACTTCGTTATGGATAAAAATAGAATCCTGAATTTTCAATGACCAAGTAGGCATTGTATAAACTCAATATACATTGTATAAACTCAATATACATATTTCAAATTTCATTTAATTTGGACCAATACTTTAAGAGTTATAACTAGTCAAAGTTTCTTAATTATGTCACTCACTCACTGACCGATCATCATGGTTTTTTTTTACAAGTTATGCTTTTTATGGCATTCTGTTTAGTTCTAGTTGTATTTTGTTTAATTAAAAATATCGCTTATGAAATCTTAATAACTTTAAAGTCAAATCAAGAAATCATCATCTCACATACCAGTCTTGTTAGTTTTTCGCCACTATGTTATAACAAAATAT
Source organism: Parnassius mnemosyne (assembly GCA_963668995.1). Lineage (NCBI taxonomy): Eukaryota > Metazoa > Arthropoda > Insecta > Lepidoptera > Papilionidae > Parnassius > Parnassius mnemosyne. Next base: position 848,961 of record CAVLGL010000077.1, on the reverse strand, counting down.
TACACTTAGAAGCATTATCATGTTTAAACGTAGTAGAGCCACACCATAATATTATAGCAGTAGCATGAATGGGTCAGCTCAACCGGGGAAGGAGCACGCTGTCACAGAGTACCAGTGTAAAATAGCAGCATAATGCTGCCGATTTTCGTATGGTGAGTGTAGAGTACCAGAGACCCATTTTACTTAACTCGAAGCATTTCGTCTTAGTCCCTGTGGATATACATAGCGTGCACTTACCATCAAGTGGACTATGAGTACCAAAAACAATACAGCAATATCCATCTTCTTAATAGAAAAATCATTGTAGAAAAGCGTTCTTAGGCAAGAAACTTGTGGTAATCCAGATTTTATTGTTATAAAATCTGATCTATATCAGCGAGCAATTGTTGCTTGTCTCCTATTAGATATATATGAGTTTATCCTGCGGGCATAAGTCTCCGTTGATACCTAATGTCTTTAATTTGTGCAACAGGATAACGTGATCCACTCTGTCGAAGGTCTTTTCAAAATCCGTATACGTCGCGTCAACTCGTACACCTATTCATTCTGTTTAATATGTCTTTTGTAAAAAAATGCTGAGATTAGTTGTAGTAGAACGATTGCTCATCGAATCCATGTTTTTTTTTTTAAATATTGCTCAGGTAATAATAGAAACGAATAAAACTTTTGTTATTTATTTACGTCGTAACTAAATTTTTGGAATGTATTCATTATTTAAACATTCTGAACTGATAGTTTACTGATATTCTGAAGTGTGGTAATAAAATTTAGTTTTAGTTAATAACTTTATTAATCAGTCATAGTAGCTTAGAGTCTAAGCGATCGCTATACATTTTACAGCACGCGAATAACTTCCCGCCTTCGATCGACGTGGCACCAATAAAATTGTCAATTACAAATTTAAGTGCTGATTTACCAAGTGCTCAGCTGTGAAGTAAAACGTCGCGGGCGGGAGGTGTTTTTCAAACAGGGTTCAACACATCATTTTATTTTATTACGCCGATATTAGCAAATTTTTAACATATTTATTTAACTTCTGTAAACCTACATGGTTCATTTTTTGCGTTTGTTATTCCGCGATTGGAACGCATTAAATCATCGAATTTCCATCGCTTACCACATCGGGAGTGTAAATCAATTGCATTACTGTGACTCGATTGAATCACAAGAGCGATATGAATGTAAATGGCTTGAGGTAATTTTTTTTTAAAATGCTTTGATAGGTTTTCTTTTATATTAACGTACACATCTTTCAGAATACCACACACAGAATATCTCACTGAATAGTAGAGTAAAGTAACGTTTAACTTGTAAGGGTATTCATCTCGCATACCGGGCTTGTTAGTTTTTTATGCTACTTAGACCAACAAACACGTCGCTTATAATTGAAATTGTAAATTATATAAACTACAAAAAAGAACCTTATCGCAGCTAACAAAACAGCTGATGACCTTCAAGCGGCAGAACAGATTTTGGTAAAACCTCTTCACCACCGGTAGGAAACCTGTATTTAAATAAAAAAAAACCGCACTCGAATTTGTTCACCTAATAAAAAAGTAAATAATATAAACACTAGCCGTAGCAGCTTATGGAAAATGAGTTCACCGTAACTTCATAGTCCGTGAGCAAACTATTCAGTATATTGTACATTTAAATAAAATTGAAGAACATGTCTATAATATCGAAGTAACTGCCTTATAAGCTATTAAACATGAATAATGATTTTTTTTTTAAATTTTGGTCTGTCCGTCTGTCTTGTCTAATCTTCGGAATGGCTGAACCGACTTTAGTGAAACTTCATGAACAGATAGAGATCAATTCTAGAAAATATCTAGGCTGCATTTTATCCAAAAAGTGAATAAAAAAGAAAAATTGATGAAATAAATGGTCGCTGATTATCTTAAATTTAAATAACGCCGTATTTATAGATCATACCCAGGTGACGCCACTGCGCAATACCATATCACTACTTATGCTTTTTTAAGTGCTGATTAAAACCTATTATGCTCGACAGTGAGGGAAACACGGAGTGTAACCTGCGTATCTAATGGATAAAACATTTTGTTATATTCTAATAGGTTTAGGCATCCTCTCCTCTCAAAAGGGTCATGAAGAAGTTAATCCGCCGCGTTACTATAATTCAAGTTGGCAAACTTTCTGGAAGCAAAAGTTTTAGAAGTATTTTTATTTATAATATAGTAGTAACTTTGCTTAGTAAAAACCTTTTAATTAATATTAAAAAACTGAAGGTAGCCGGGCTAACTATGACAGCAGGACGTCAAACAACTCAGTCCCCCGTGACCACGGGTGCTGGAAAGCACCCGAAACGTCGGGAATATAAAAATAAGTTAATATACGCGATAAAATCCGTAAAATTAGTTTTATTTAAAAAAACCTTTTATTCACCTTTTCTTTGAAGACAAATTAAAATCGGATGGAATGTATGTGTGTATTTGTAGCACGAATCGGTCGGTTCTACCGGGGAAGGACCACGCATTTACAGAATACCAGCGTAAAATAGCAGCCCAATTTTGCTATGTTTCGTATGGTGAGTGTAGAGAATCGGAGAACCTTATAAATGGATACGAGTGATTCTATCTTTGTTTGTGACAACGCATCTGTATTTTGATTCTTAATCGAAAATAAATGTAGGTGTCTATGGTTCACAGTATCCACTTACTATCAGGTGGGCTGTACGCTTAAAAAACTAGATGGACAGTTTTATATCTTTGAAATGTATTTCCACTCAAAATTTTTATACACCAGCACTTGAAATTATGATAAACAATTAAATTAGAATCAAAAAGTTGCTCAAGTACTATAAAATTTACTGTAAGTGCTAAGTTTTTGAGCTACTAGGATTTTCTATAGTTATTTAACGTTGAATATTCAAAAGGATGAATTTATAAACAATAGTTTGAACGTGATAATTCACAAGGGCTATAACAGATATATTATAACTCAAACCTATAAATGTATGAAGAAGATAATGAATCTGAAAGAAGCGAAAGAGGTATGTAAGGATCGTGACACTTGGCGATCTATTCTCTCTGGCTACCCCGTCAGGGATTGTGCGTGAAGATAAGTAAGTAAGTAAGTAAACCTATAAAAGTCCACTGCTTGATCTCTCCCATAGATCACACTTAGCAGGAAGGTTAGCAACCTCAGATTTTTATTATTTTAAGTTCTTATCAGGAAGATGCTGATGTCCATCTCCTTTTTCAGTTCCCTTCTGTCACCCGTTATGATACCCACGGGACGATATGGGGTAGTGGATATTGTTTCACCGCCATTACACGGTTAGATATCTAGATTTAACTCAGCGAAATTTTTATTTTAAAATTTCATCAAAATTTGTACAGCCGTTTAGGGTCCAACCGTTTAGGAGGAGTTCAGTGACAAACACACGTACCTAATAAATGTATAAATAAAGAAGATAAACTACATACCTTGTATAGAAATAAAAACTAATCAAAGTTTCAAGGTTAGACTAACTTTATAACTTACACCATCTACAACTGTCAATCATCCAAGACTTGAGTACACGTAGGTGACGTTGAAGTGTAATGGATTTTCAAACACAATTTTGTCAACTTCGGGGATAATGTGACAAGTGCGGCTGAGGTGGAAAAAATATGCTGCAAGTTTTGGTGTGATTAATGGACTATAAATAGGTGCAAAGCATAACATTAGAGGAGTTTTAAAACTTTGTAATTAATAGCTTTGATTAATATGCATTGCGTCTATTTTATGAACCTTTAATATTTGTAAAATTTGCAAACTTAAAATACGTGACGTAAAATATACAGTGTGTTGCGAAAATTAGTTAACTATTATATTAACACGTACATAGATACATTTTGTTACGTCGTAAAACCATGCTGCAGCTGTAATTTGTTAGCTCGACTGCGGAAGCACCATGCTCTCAGAGAATACCAGCATGAAATAGCAGCTTAGTGCTGCTGTGTTTCGTATGCTGTAGTAAGCGTAGAGAAACAGAGATCATTTTTACTTCATGAGGAGCATTCCATCGTAGTTCTCAAGGACTATGAACATGCAAATGTATTATCTAGAGTTTTATTTATAATGCAGGATAAATTTAGATATCTATGGACCTCAGTATTCACCTACCATCAGGTTGACTGTGTACGCAATTGTCACCCTTGTTTTATAATAAAAAATCAATATTTTCGAAACAAACCCTTGTCATAACTCTGAAAAATCATTAAAACGAGACGTTTCTGAAGAGTTACAATTATATATTTAGGGGGCTTCGTGACGAAAAATAAGATTAATCTGTCGAATATTTGATCACGTTTTGTTATCTTCCTGAAATATCGAGATATTATTCGTCATTTTTCGTTATAACAATCGCTAAAACATTATTGTCAGAATTTATTCCAGAAATTTTAATAACATTAACTTTCACACCAGCCCATTCTTAAAAACAACTTCGAATAAATAAACTGTTTTGCTACGTCTAAGGTCTAAGCTAGAATAAAAGGCAAACTAGCCTATTATATCCTAGCTCTCTCTGCGAAGTTTATAAGCTCACATCTTACTAACATTTTGAATTGTATTTATTTGAAAATAGAAAGAAACTTCACTTGAAGCTTCAGATTAATACAAACATTTGCAATAAATATAGGAGGCAGCTTATACATGCGGTAATCAAATATTGTTTCAGTTATAAATATATCACTAAATCAGCATTGTTATAAAATTGCAGCATTGTTATTTTGCCGATGCCGCAAAAAGATCCGACGTGGAGTCATCATGGTCACATTCTTATTAAAGTACACACCGTATAGTGGAGGTGTAAGAATATCCATTACCCCAAGTCATTTCGTGGGTGTCGTGAGAGGCGACAAAGGGAAGCTGAAACAGTAGATGAGTAGCAGCATCTTCTTGATAACAACTTTATTATAATCAATGCTTGCCAAGCGTGGCAATTTTGGCAAGAATCCCTCCTATCGGGCAATATATGAGGTTATATTCCACAATGTACGTATGATGGACTACAATAAATGAATGATTGTATGTATGGTTGATGTGTAATGTTGTGTATATAAACGAAACAAAAACATGCATGTTTTATCGCATGACGCAGTCGCTCGCTTCTTAGGTAGAGAGCGGTTGCATCATCGGCTTTTATAAAAGGCACTTGTTTTGGCTCGCCGCTCACTTAGCGGTTAGCCACCGTAGAGTCTATATCACCTGAGGATGCCTCGTGTAGAGGCGAAACACGTGTCGTATTATCGTCAGTGGTGTGTCTTGCCTAGTGTAGTGGTGTTGGGAGTAGCGGTGCTGGGATTAGTGGTGACGGGGATAGTGCACGCAATTGAGGGAGGGCGGGAGGTGCTTCTTCATACTAGGTAAGACACATCATTTTATTTTATAACGCGGATATTTGCGAAGTAAATTGTTGTAAAAGCTTTTAGAGTAATATGCCGTCACTACGTGCTTTACCATTCTGTTTATATTTGAAGTGAATTAATATAGCTACGTTCTGCGCTATGAGGAATGAACTATATTGCAATTGATTGCAAGCATAGAAATCGATATGTGTTTACTTGTTATCATCCCGTAGTTGTCATAAGACAGGTGACAGAGGGAAATGAAACTGTAAAAGGAGAGCAGCATCTATTTTTATATAATAACTAGTTTTCCAGGCAGACGTTGTTCTATTATCTCCGGTGACTTTTTGTCCTAAAAATAATTTAAAATTAAAAATTTTGTACAGCCGACTTCAATATAAGTTATTAAGAGCTTTTAAATAAAAAAGAATCATCGAAATTGGTTCACCCAGTAAAAAGTTATGAGGTAACACGAATTAAAAAAAAACATAAAGTCGAATTGAGTACCATCTCCTTTTTGGAAGTCGGCAGAAAATTCTTAAATTCGTAATAAAAAACATTGAGGGTCACTTATCGTGATAAAAACTATCCTATATCTCAAGTTGGACCAAACTGAACGCAGTGTGCAAAATTTATTAAAATCAGTTCAGTAGTTTACTCGCGGACAAACAATGTGACTCGTAATTTTTATATATAAAGATAAAACGACAAACGAACTTACAGTTTACGTGATAGTAAGTGGCTACTGCTGCCCATTGACATATGCAGCAAACTTCAAACAAAGCAGGTTACAGATGCGTTGTCGCTCCTGAGGACTAAGACGGAGTGCCTCACAGCGTGTAATTTTAATTAGCTTTCTGTACTGTATACCGGACCACGGCAGTGTAACGCTACGTTCATTATAAGCATAAAATTAATGTAGGACGAGCAGTTAACGACATTATTTGAATGGTGGATTCAAACCCGCGATTTTATAATTTGGCGTTCATACATTTAACCTTCTGTCATATAAATTATTATATAAGATTTTCACTTACAGACTTAAGGCTTGCATCGTATCATCGCGGACGTCAAGAATCTACAGGCTTATGACATCTATTTCCGGCTTGGATTGATATTGGAACTGATTTGCCGCAAGGTTGTATATTTTCTCAGATTTTTTTTCTTTCATATACCAAAGTTACATTTGCCAGTTACTCATACCATCTGTACTAGAACATCATACCTTCACAATAATATAAAATAACAACGCTATATATAGTACATATATGTAAGTTTTGTATATGACGTTGTTGATTTGCTAATTAAGGTAGGCAAAGGTCGCATATCATACAGCCTTTAATTGCAACATATTTTACACTGCTTAATCCAGTAGACAGTTGATGGCAATAGTTAGGTTGTCTAAACTGATAAAATACTTGAGATTTATATTAACATCGAAGTATTAGTTACAGCGTTTCAATCATAAGACAGACTGAAAAGAAGAAGACGGTGAGAGTAATAAATAATTAGATATTTAAAAATAACGGAAAGGTACTTCATATAAACGTCCCACTACTTAAAACAGGCTTTCAGCACTCATGGTACCATCTACATCATCTGGATGGATCGAGATCCATCCAGATGATGTAGATGGTATCGTAAAGTGTCGCGCGGGTGGGTGACTGGGAGGGATCAGTTGGTAATTCTACGAGTCTAATTATTATGCCCGTTGAGTTAAAACATTACCTCTGCACTGAAATTCTGCCTAAGTAAGACAAGCGACGTGGTTCTGTTCGCTGTAGTAGTTCTTCTAGTTGAAGAAAGGAAGATCGTATTGCTGAGAGGCTGCTTTGATTGAGATGGGTAGTGTTGATATTGTTTTGCATATTTTGATGTTTTCATTTAATTATGTCCTTCACGTTACACCAATGTGTTGGTCGGACTGTATGTGTAATGCAGTAAGCTGTCTTATTCCTGATAATGATTAATTGCGTAAGCAAGAGAGCGAGTTGAACATCCGTTCTCACACTTTTATTAATTTTACAATTAACATCCAGAGTAATTTCTAATATGAGTAACATTCTTTATTTTAATAATTTTGGAATAATTTCTATCAATATAATATCTACAAAAGATATTTCAACAAAATACCTTGCGCGGCACAATTTTCTGCTACGAAAATTCCATCTTACTATCCGAAACTCAATAAAGTCAGGATATGAAAGTTTGTCGAGTCCTTTCGAAGTTGTTAATGCAACGTACATTCAACTTCACTTTATTGCATATTGCATGTATGTATATATTTTTTATAAAACTGAAGTATCAAAGGATCTTACAGTCTACCTGAAGGTCAGTGGCTACTGGAGCCCATGGCCACCTGCAGCCAACATCAAATAAAGAAGGCTACATATGAGTCGTCAGCTCTGAGGTATTAGATTGAATACCTCACAACCTGTAACCACGCTAGTTCTCAATCCACTTCAGACCTTCCAAGATTCCAATATTCCAAATCAGAACGTTTCCCTTACAATATGTTTGTCGAAATCCATTTTCCATGACCCAATTTTAGCTAATTTTTAAAGTTTAATTATATCAAATATGGTTAAGACTTTAATTTTTTCTGATATTGCTTACTTTAAAAAAAGTTAATCTATGTGAATTTTTATACGTCCGCCTCCTTGATACTGGAGAAATGTGTGTGTGTTCCGAGTGTGTGCGTAAGTGTTTGTAATGATAACAAATAAAGGCCACGTTCTGCGAATAATCTAAATTAACACGAGAAAAACAAAGACGTTACAAAGTTTGTCGAGTCACGTCTTCGGGTGAATTTCACTGTCTTAGTTACGCTAAGCCTATTCACTCTTGCTTTTAAGACGCCATGATTGTAATGGGACGAAAACACAGACGCTGGCATAATTCCACTCCTTTGCTGTATTTATAACGAAAGGCGAAGCAAAGCGTTTGGTTACTATACGTGAAATAACATAGGGTAAGACTCTCCGACCGCCTGCTTCTCCGATCGTGGAATGGGTAGGGAAGAATTAAGAAATAATAATTAAGTCATTTCATTTTTGTTTAATAATAACAAACACATTTAATAAAAAGGTGTTTTTACAATTTAGTATAATATCTACAAAATTAAAATACTCTTCAGAAAATCCAGTTATATATTATTTATTATATATTGCGTAATTTAAAAATATGATTTCTTTATAATTTCCATTAATTGCTTTAATCCAACATAACTAACAACTTTATTCAATAACTTTAATATAGTATATAACTTAAGTTAGTCTCAGGCCTATAAAATATATAAAATACTGTAATATCCAAAAAAAGTGTTTATGTTGTAAAAAAAAAAACATTTTTTTTTATAGCAATAGGGTGACAAACGAGCACACAGTTCACCTGATGGTAAGTGGTTGCTGTGGCCCATAAACATCTACATCCATCCTCGTTTGCAAATCAAAATGCAGATGCGTTGTAAGCCTTGAGGACTGAGATGGAAAGCCTCTTTTCCAGTAAAAAGGGTCTCCGGTTTTCTACACTCACCATACGAAACACAGCAGCATTAAGGTGCTATTTTACGCTGGTATTCTGTGAAAGCGTGGTCCTTCCCCGGTCGAGCCGACCCATTCGTGCTACAACCATAATATAGCTGCAGCATGGCTCTACCACGCATATACAATTAAACTTACAATTAGTCCTCCAGTGCCGTGTCACCAGGAAGGACGGAATTAAATATAAATCCATATTAATAATTTTATTGAATTTTTAAGTAATACAAGATATCATGAAAATTTTCATTTCAGTTCATCCATCCATGTATTACAGCCTATAAAAGTCAACTACTGAACATAGGCCTCTTCAATAGATTACATTATAATGGAACTTTACCATAGTTGCCACGCTTAGCAGGTGTGTTGGCAACCACAGTTTTTTATTATTTTGAGTTGTTAACAGAAAGATGCTGCTGTCCATGATCTGTTACAATTTCCCTCTGTCACTGTCTCCCAATGAAATCATGTAAGTCCCCTGCGCACAGTAGTAAACTTTAAATCAATCAATATGAAAATCTGTCATTATAAGTGATTATCAGCATGAAATTTTAAAGTGTAAGAGCTAATTATAGACCCCATTTCACAAGCCTTTGTTCGCCAATCAAAGTAGTTTGATGAAGGTGAAGTTTGACATCGAGGTGTAATGAAATTTCGAGCGCAATTATGTTCACTCCTGTGATGGAGTAGGTGAATGTTTAAAATTAATTTTAGTATGAACTTTAGATGAACTAAGAATATTATGTATTCTTGTGAATTGAGTTTATTCAAGGGTTTTATTGAGCAGTATACTTGTGAAGAGCTGTTATATTTTAATAGATGTAATGATGACTATCGAGCTCAAAATTTTCTCTTTTACTATCATATATCTACCATTAATTATCATTATATTATTTTATTTAGTTAATTAAGTCACCTGCCACTAATTTTCACCACTCTATGAATTGACTGGTATGTAATGCTAACTGGAAAGTTAGCATTAACTACCAGCAACTACCATTTTATGAGCAATTAAGTTTTTATATAAAAAATAATATAATAATAGTTAATTATCAATACAAATAAATAAAATTGAAGTGTCTGTTTGTAATGACAAAATAACAGCTTTTTACAAAATGCATATGAAAGTATATACTGTACTAATAACAAAAATAGCGAAGTCGCTAGGAACAGCTAGTTAATAAATAAAATGCAATGCTTCATCCGCAGCTGCAGCAAAACTGAAAACTTGATGCGTTTAGATGAAGATGAATATTTGAAAACAATTATTTAGTTTGTGTTACAGAAATCAGGGAATAGTGGTGCTAGGATTAGTGGTGATGGTGACGGTGATAATGCACGTTATTGCAGGAGGGCAGGAGGTGCTCTTCAAACTAGGTAAGATTATTAGTATTTTATTTTATTTTGCGCTAGCTACGGCTTTAAAATTGAGTGCTAATAAAATTTGCGTGATGCCCAACTCGATTCTGTCGGTCATATTATTATTTACTTCGTAAAGATATTTCACAATATTTGAGAAACTTTATTTATTGCGTTACTACTGAATAGGACTCATAGAGATCTATAACGTGATTTCTTAAGTTATTTTAAAACTTAGAACAAGGAAGTAGCACCACTACTCCCAAATGCGAAATCACAACAATACATAAGGAAAGTCATCTGTAACACAAACTAAATAATTGTTTTCAGATATTCATCTTCATCTAAACGCATCAAGTTTTCAGTCTTGCTGCAGCTGAGGAGTCTGAAGCATTGTATTTTATTTATTAACTACCTGTTCCTCGCGACTTCGCCTGCGTGTTATTTGGGGTTTTAATTTTTTTTGCGCTGAATTTTGGAATTCTGTTACTTAAATATATAATGATAATTAATGGTAGATATATGATAGTAAAACAGAATTATTTTGAGCTCGATAGTCATCATTACATCTATTAAAATATAACAGCTCCTCACAAGTATACTGCTCAATAAAAGCCTTGAATAAACTCAATTCACAAGAATACATAATATTCTTAGTTCATCCAAAGTTCTTACTGAAATTTATTTTAAACATTCACCTACTCCATCACAGGAGTGAACATAATTGCGCTAGAAATTTCATTACACCTCGATGTCAAACTTCACCTTCATCAAACTACTTTGATTGGCGAACAAAGGCTTGTGAAATGGGGTCTATAATTAGCTCTTACACTTTAAAATTTCATGCTGATAACCACTTATAATGACAGATTTTCATATTGATTGATTTAAAGTTTACTACTGTGAGCAGGGGACTTACATGATTTCATTTCTCTCACCCCATTCAACAATTATATAGATAGAGTGATAGCTGAAGATGATAGTTCTCTGCATTCATCATACAAAACACAGCAGCATTGAGCTCCTATTTTACGCAAGTATTCCGTGAGAGCGTGGTGTTTCACCGGTCGAGCTGACCTGTTCATGCTATAACCATAATATAGATGCAGCGTGGCTCTACCACGTATTAAGCTTGTTATAATATAATAAAGAATATTTTTAAACTAAATAATCGCAGAAAGGCCTATTTGCAGTCGACCAAGCGTACGTTGTTGCATACACTATTACATTACCTTTGTTATATCAGCTGAGTATAAACCGAGCCTGCTACATTCTAACAAAACTAGAGCGTCTGCTTTGTTGAATGTAATTGTTCAAACGCGTTACTGTTGCAGCTGCAACAATTTCTGTATGCTTAGACCTAATTAAATTGCTCGTTCCGTGTTGATTTTATATAGAGTTTACCTTTACTCTGCATAATTTAATTAGAATAGAATAGAATAGAATAGAATAGAATAGAATAGAATAGAATATTTTTTTATTCAATATACATTACATGTGTAATTCTTATTGAAAGTCATTTTTTACTTTACCACTGGTTCGAAAAAAACCCTCTATCCTGGGAAGAACCAGCAAGAAACCCAGCGGGACTTTTTTTTTTTAAATAAATTTTACAATATAAATGATTACGAACTATTTACAAAATTTATTTTAGAAACTGCTTGGAAGCGATCACCTCATTCCCAGGGGTTATTATCAACCATGTATTCATTTATACTATAATAACCCTTTTTATACAGTTTCAGCTTAATAAAACATTTAAACTTGGTAATAGAGAGAACCTGTACACTTTCCGGGACCTTGTTGTAATAGCGTATACATTGCCCCAAGAATGAATTACTGACTCTGTGGAGTCGAGAAACTGGTATCACTAGCTTGTGTTTGTTCCTAGTGTTTACAGAATGTATATCACTTCTTTTACTAAAACTATCTTTGTTTTTGTGAACATACATTAAATTTTCGTAAATATACTGAGAGGCCAAAGTTAATATATTAATTTCTTTAAATTTATCTCTAAGAGACTCTCTCGGTTTTAGATTGTAAATAGCTCTAATGGCCCTCTTCTGTAAAACAAAAATAGTTTCTGAATCAGCCGCATTTCCCCATAGCAAAATCCCATAAGACATTATGCTATGAAAATAACTAAAATAAACTAATCTAGCTGTCTCGACACTAGTGAGACCTCTAATCTTTTTTACAGCATAGGCTGCAGAACTTAGTCTGCATGCTAATTTGGATATATGGGGGCCCCACTGGAGCTTTGCGTCAAGAGTGATGCCAAGAAAAACAGTGGATACAACAGGGCTCAATTCCTCCCCATTTAAAAACACATTGGTATTCAGATTTTGAACATTCGTTGTTGTAAATTTAACACAATTAGTTTTATTTCCGTTCAAATGCAGATGATTAACGTAAAACCAATGCACTAATTTTGATATAGCATTATTCACTTAGTCATTAATTTATGCCACCCGTTTTTTTAATTCATATTGTATGGCGCTTAAAATAAAAATGTATATTTTGGACAACAAGGATCCATAACAATTATGTAATACTACTACTTCGCTTAAGTAGGGTCTATTAATGTTGTATTTTTGAATTTAATATAATCAAATACCATTTATTTTATAATATTTTATTCAAAAAAAGTATCTGCAATATTAGGTATAATATAGCCTAGATAACTTTTTTTATTGATCTCTACTTATGTATGTACCTTAACACAATGTAAGGCAGTTATTTTTATATTACAGTCAGACACTTCAATTTTCTTTATATAATGCATAGATTATTAGTAAAAATTAAGTAAAATAGGAAAAACAAGTAAGATAAGAAAAAAAATAAGTAAATAGGAAATTAAAATTTACCAGGATATCCGTGACTGGTCGACGCTGGTGAAAAGAGAGCGTGTTGTTTTCTCGCTCAAAGGCAAATTGCTCAAAGGCAATAGCCATTCAGCGAGGAGACGCAGCCAGCGTTCCTGCCCGTATACCGTGATGAGTAGGTCTGTATGATAAAAACGAGTACCTTGTCTTGGCGGGAGGGCTTAGTAACCGTGGCTAGGTCACCCACGATGAACAAAGAGGAACCCACATGCTTGGCCAGAAGACTAGGGCAACCCCGAGGTGTCCGCCTCGATTGGGCTTTCCTAGCCTACTCCGGAGGTTCATAGGTGGACTGTGACGAGAGACGTGTTCCTCCTTCTATAGGAAGAGATAACAGCAGAGATGGGGTCGCGCAGGAATAGGAGTGTATGACGATGCGCCACTCGCCCTATCCTTTGTGACACTAGCGGAACCGCACCATTGATGCTCCGTGGTAAGCTGCTGGGGGACAGGAGTGAAAGTATAACGAGACTCCGCTTTCGTTACCCTTACCAGCCGAATCTTCTTTGATCATGAATGTTAGGTTGGAGGCCACCGAGGGGGAGCACCGGGCTCTGGCTTACCTTACCTGAGAAGGAGATGGGGGACGAGTCGTCCTTTCTCAAGAAGAGAAGTGCGAAAATGTTCCCGTAGTCCTGCTTATATGCAGTGAACGTGGAAGAACATGAGGTTTTAGTCGGTGCGAATCCCTGTGCGGCGGGTATGCGTAGGCATTTACCAATGTAAGAAAAAGAAACAAAGGGACTGTATGATAATTTAAGTATGCAGATTTAGTCTTTTTTTTAATTATGGTAATGAATATTGTACATTGTTTGAATGTTATGTAAAAAAGGCATAAAAGAAACTGCAATTAAAGGGGACACTAGCTTCCTTGGCTAAATGTATCTCTCACATCATGGACATGGGCAATCTATATGTCAAATGTCATCTTAAAATGTTTACAAAGATACCATAGATATTATATTCACATAACATTGTAATTAAAAGGCTAACTCTATTGTAGAAGCAGTTATATTTTTTAATTTTCGTACATTTTAGGAGGGTGCATGCATACAACCGCTCTAGTTGCCTCGGGGTATCTATCGGCCGGACTGAAAACCAATGAGATAAGTAAATTTCGCAGTCCAATCAGCAACTTATTTTAAATATTCTGTTATATTCGTAATGTGGTTGATATATCGTTTTATTTATCCTTTTCCTTTTATCATTTTTTTATATATTGTGTTGTTTTTCTTTCTGAACCGTCCAGTCTTTTATACTGAATAAAACATACTCATTTTTATTCAATTTATACTACAAGAATACTTATTGACAGTAATTTAAACTTTATCACTGGTTCGAAATAAACTTCTACCCTGGGCAGAACTAGCAAGAAATCCAGCGGGACTTTTTAAAACATAAATTAACAGTAGAATATTTTATGCAATTAAATATGAAAACATTTAGTAACAGCATGATACCGGGTTATTATCAATCGTGTTATGTTTAATGCTATAATAACGCTTATTAAACAATTTTAGCTTTACAATAATTTCAAACTCTTTAATAGCTAGTTTTTGCATATTGTATACCTGAGTATAATAAAAATTTAAATATATTTTACTAACTTTCACATATAAGGATATATATGTGAACATTTCGTCCTCTGGGTGTTTTAAGAGGCGATTATGAGAAATACTAGAAGAATATTATGATAATTATGGCTCTTTCTCACAGTTAACTTGATAGTGAAAAAAGGCTACAGAGGCGCTATCAACTTTGAGAACTAGAATAGAATATATCACAGTCTGTACCTCAGTTAAGAAAGTGGTAACTTTCAACGGATTCCTAGGCTAAAAACGGGTCCTACTACATAAACAATTTTCTTTAACCCTTATAATATAAAATAAATAGTAACTTTTGTTTGACAAATACATTTATAAGAAAAATTAGCTGTTCCAGCAAATGTTGTTTGCCACATAAAAATATTTTTTTAGTTATAAAAATCGCGATTAAAAAACTAGCGTTGATCGTAGAAGAGTGAAAATTTGAAGTTTTATGTATTTTTCATTGCTAAATCATAATAAAATTAAAATTAAAATTTTTGTCAAAAAATAAGAAAAATATTTAGGGGTGGGTCACTCTTATCCTTTAGGGGTTTGAAAAATAGCTGTTGACCGATTCTCAGACCTACCCGATCTGCACACAAAATTTCATACAAATCGGTTCAGCCGTTTCGGATGAGTTTGGTAACAATCATCGCGACACGAGAATTTTATATATTAGATAGAAATACATTAAAGGAGCTGTTTTACATAGTAAATGATCCGCAACGGGACATGATAAATTATCCGGTAGGCCACGTCCCGCGTCGTGAGTGGAGAGGAGGCTGCCAGACCGCAGATTAGATTAATCCTTAGATACACTGTATAAAATGCCAGCTCCGAGTCTCGTTCATAAGTCACTAACTGCAAAAGTTTAAAGTTAGTGAACAAACGAAAAACATAATTTTGCAATTTATAGTACGTTATGTGATAAATAAATCGACTGTCTCGTTAGTTTAGTAGCCGTTAACGCGATTATTGGTTAGGAGGTCGCGGGTTCTAGTCTAGTTGTAAGTCCTTGTGAAATTTATGTATGTAAACTGCCTCCAAGATGGAGGAGAAAATCTTAGTGTAAAGGTAACTATTTTTCTTAAAAGCTTTCTTTGTTTGAAGTTGGCTCCAGGTGTCCATGGATGCAGTAGCCACTAACCATCAGGTGAACTGTGAGTTGTTTTGTGCTTCAGTTTTATATAAAATAAAATATCTTGTTAGTCGTTTATTTAAGCTAGTGTAAAGCTATAAAAGTACGTAATGATGTCGAAACCGTAGAAATAATAGATGTCAATTAGACTTAATTAAGGGTATGCGATGGAAGCCGTAGTAGGTGACCCTAATTTATTATAGCTTTGATTTACTTTAAGGACCGTTGTTGTTTAGGGGTTAATCATTCGCTATAAATACAGTACGCAGGGAATCCGGATTCAATTTCTTCTCGCACCAATGAAATTTTAATAAGTAAGGAAATTTGTATATCTAAGGCATGAAATATTTTGAGGGCATGTGACGTCCGTGGAGACGAAACAAAGTAAAGTTTTTTTTTATTTCTTTAGAGAAACATATAGCTTTAGCAAACATGTATAAACAGAAGAGCTAATTTAATTATTTTTAATTAAGTTATTACAAAAACCAGTTCAGTTTTCATTTACTAATGGTAACATTCTTGATCATAGGGCAGAAATGCTAATATACATTTTCGTTTATGTGATATATTTTAAAGGTACCTAATATTTAAACAGTCTGACGATGAACGATAATGATTAAACCTAGAGACTTTGTAAGTTGCTTGATGGTCGATAAAAAAAAATACTAGCAATGCTGTTAACATTACTCTTTACCTCTCCACATTCGTCTTGCTACATTCCTTATAAACACAGCGCGTGAGCAGCCCGGCTTCGATCCCAGCGGGCACCAATGAAATTGTTAATTTTAATTTTAAGTGTTGATTTACCACGTGTTTGGAGCTGAACGAAAATATCATGAAGAAACCTGCGTGTCTGAATAATAAGAAGAAAACAATTTTGAACACATGTGAATTTAGAAATTTTTTTTTTCACCGAATTCCGAATCGGTTATGTAGTTATTTTATTATTTTAAGTTATTTTAAGTCTGGTTTTTCTTGTTATTAAAAGTTTCTTCTTATTTTTCAATGTGTATCATGTTAATAAAAAAATGAACTCGTAATTTGTCCTTTACTTTACTAAATTACAAGCTCATGTACAATTTTTTGCTGTCTATCTGAATTTCGATCAAATATTTCTTTTAAATTTAACGTTGCTGTCTGTTTGATATATCTTTCTTATCCGCTCGACTGAATCAACTCGGAGTCAAAAATGTTATCGGTCTGATTCAGACCTTTCACATACACAAATAGCATCTATTTCCCGTTGCATCGCTACTCTTCGGCTTATAGCCTGAAAAAGCGATACAATCGATTTATTCGACAGTTGTACAAGCTTGTAAGGTTTGTTGGCCGACTCCATAAAATAGGTAAGTTAACAATATGACTTTACGTTTCTTTTTTATATACGTTACTTGCTATCTTCGTAAACCAATTTTGATGATTCTCTTTGTAACAGAATTATTTAGACGTCATTGAGATTTTGATATTCTTTTCAAAAGGGTAAAAAAAAGGAATATATAAAATGATTACACATTTCTTTATAGAATAAGACTACCCAACGAGCACATAGTACGCCTGATGGTAAGTGGGTACTGTGGCCCATAGATTACATTTATCCTCGATTAAGAATCCGTTGACTGACCTCTCGCTCCAAGTTAGACTTACCTAGTCAGACTAATTGTTCCAAATAAACATACAGGAACGTCGACAACTTCTAGATTAGTGCTCCTAACAACTACCGGCATAGGTGTGACATGACCGTTACATATGATCTTTGTTTTGTCCATGTTCATTTTAATATCTATCTGTTGGTATATGATGCTATTCTCAATAGTGTCTCCTATTGAGCATATTGTTTTGATCCTCCATCGATATTGTCATAAGGACTTTATGGTCGCAAAATCGAAAGTGAGTGATGTACTCGCCATGGATTTAATATCGTATATTTTCCAGTCCAGTTACTTGAAAAATCTGAAGAGAATCTATCACAATTTTTATGACGTCATCATGGGGCATATGGTTTGATATATTTGTTTCAGATTTACGAATAATTACGAGGTACCTATTACCTATTTACCTGGTACCAATTTATGAGGTAGAAATACAGCCATATATACCGAACAAAGTTAATTTATTTCTGTCACATTATGATTGTCTCAAGATGCTAGAAAATATTAATATAATATGGGCTCAAATACAAGAATTTTTACGTGGGAGAGCCGCGCCTCAGCTAAATTATGGTTGCAGCACGAATGGGTCGGCTCGACCAGGGAAGAACTTCGCTCTCAAAGAATACGCGCGTAAAATAGCAGCTTAATGTTGCTGTGTTTCGTGCGCTGACTATAGAGAACCGGAGACCTTTTTTACTGAAAACAAGGCATTCCATCCTAGTCCTCGGGGTTCACAACGCATCTGCAATTTGATCTTAATCAAAGATACATGTAAATATCTATGGGATACAGAATCGACTTACCATCAGGTAGACTGTGTGCTCGTTTGTAACCCCATTCTATAAAAAATATCGTAACACAAGGAATTGTTATGCTACGATATGTTTTCTTCCTCGCACAACTTCCCTGTGGAATCGATTACCACCAGCGATTTTTCCGGACCGATACGATTTAGGAATCTTCAAGAAAAGAGCCTACTCCTTTTGAAAAGGCCGGCAACGCATCTGCAATTCCGCTGGTTCCCCTGGTGTTGCAGTTGTTCATGGGCGGCGCTCGTCACTTACCATCAGGCGAACCGCATGCTCGTTTGCCTCCTCTCCTCTTATAAAAAAAACTTATTTTTATTCAAAAGTATTCAAAAAAGATTAAAAAAAATTGATTTTGAAAATAATAGAATTTACATCAAATCATTCACATGCCAAGGTACAAAGATGATCAAAGTTGACCCTCTATTTATATACTCCCGCCAGTGCAACCCCAATATATACATAATATATGACCGTAACGAACGTTCACGTAAACAATCACTGCAATAAATTATTCTGAGGTCGCCCACGTACACAGATACGACTTAGGGACCTTCAAGAAAAGAACCTACTCCTTTTTAAAAGGCCATCAACGAATCTGCAATTCCACTGGTGTTGCAGTTGTTCATGGGCGGCTGTAGTCGTCTACCATCATGTTAGCCGCATGCTCGATTCCCCCTCTTCTATAAAAAAAAACCAAGAGTGTGACGAATGAAACTTAATGAGGCTATATGATTGTATGAATATTTTGAAGGAAGCCTACAATAACTACCAACTAAAAAATAAGTGAAAGTAGCAAGTAAGTAAGAAAGAGCCTCCCTACCTATCCCGCAAATGAAATAGTAAAGCTAGTGCTAAGCTAGTAACGCTAACATAGTGATGCATATAAGTTGTTTTCCTCAAAACATGTTTAATTTTAACAGCTTACAATAACATTACAAATTTGTTTTAATACCTTTTCCATGATTGATGAAATTTTTACTAATCCAAGTGAATTTTTTAAGTTAAACTTCTTAGTTCTACTTAGCTGTGATAGTTTTCCTCTAAAAAACATTATATATACTACTATCGAGTATACTTTTTGATTTTAGTTGATAAAGGGGGGCTGCATATTTAACAAACTGACTCCTAAATCAAAAAGATATTGTTGAACACCCCCAGTGAATTTAAAAGTCCTATCCAAAGATGATGTCGACGAACATGATGGAATAGATGGCAAAAAAAAAAACAAATCATTCTCTATTTGCTTGTATGGGAAGTAACCAAAATAAAAATGTTTGTGAAAATTTTATTTCACAGTTTATTATGCGTAATCAATATCTATAACTATGCTTAATTACAAATTTGTAGCACCTAGGATCTCTGAGCAAATCCGCGGACGGATGGACGGACTAACATGTCGAAACTATAAGGGTTCCTTGTTGTGTAACTACGCAACCCTAAAAAGGAATCCACTTTAGAACGATAAATTGAATTTTCACAGACTGGACATGACAAGCATTACAATAGCATACAATAGTGGTAATGGGAGAGATGCTAGAGCGTATTATGGCTGCAGCCCGAATGGGTCGGCTTGTCTGGTAAAGGAATACGGTCGAACACAATATTGGCGTGCAATAGCAGCTTAACGCTGCTGTGTTTGTTCAGTATAGAGAATTGGAGTCTCCTGTTACTGGTAACGAGGCATTTGTTCTTAGTATTCAGGGGTGGCAACTCATTTGCATTTTGGTTCTTAATTAAAGATTAACGTAGAAAGCTTAATGCTGCTGTGTTTCGTATGGTGAATAAAGAGAACCGGAAACTCTTATTACTGGAAATAAGGCATTCCATTTTAATTCTCAGGGGTGATAACGCATCTTGATTTTGTTTCGTAGTCGAGGATAGATGTAGTTATCTGTAGACCACAGCATCAACTTACCATTAGGTGGACTGTGTGCTCGTTTGTCACCCGTATTATACAAAATAATAATAAATTAATAAAAAATAGTTACGTACACTCACCTTTTATGAGTAGACGTTTGTAATCCTCACTTCTTTAAAAAAAATGCTAGAGCATCGGTATATGGTCATAAGTCCGACTAATCAGTGTAGTAATAATTTGTCCGCATGTGTTTTCCCATCCGATTAATATGTGGGTATACTCAAGGCGAGAATGAATAGGCTTTAGTTCAACTAAGTCTGTCCGCTTCAGCATCTTCGGATGCATCACCACTTATCATCAGGTGGGATAACTGTCAAGTACTGGCTGATAATAGTAAAATAAATATTGAAACCTATTGAAATGCAATAAGAGTAAATTAATTATTATTGTAGGATTGCGATAAGAAGTATGTATTTATGACTTATTATAGGCTGTAATGTATGTAAAAAAAAGCAAAAATATAAAAAGGACACCTTGTAAAAGAAACTGTAGTTTGTGCTATCCATAAATGAATTGAAAAAAGAAATTAGGTAGATATAAACATGCATGAACAATGTTTTCCTATCGAATAGTTATTTTTAAATTAATTGGAAAAACATGATTTTTACTAAAATGAAAATTATTTTGTATAGCCCTCATATCAATTTGAAAAAATATGCCGCAATTTAGTAGCTTTATTAAATTATCTAAGCTGTAAGACGCGGGGACATATGTGAGGAACGTGCCATACTTCATGTAACACATATGTTACATAAATTTTTAGACACAATATATGTGTTGCTACAACACTATTGTATCAATTTTTTGTGAACTAGTATTCAATGAAATTTTGACTTTTTTAGGTATAGTATGTTTGCCTGATGATTTTAAAATTGCGATTTTTATTTTGATACCATCGACATCAATCATCTCATTGACTCCAGCCCAACTTTAGACCAATATCTCTTTTGTAATTAATAGCAAGTAAAGCTTAAATAAAAATAATAAAAATGATTAAAACAAGTTCCACTTATAGCTGCAAAAGTCGTTGCAAATATATAGAAGTATACGTGGTAGAGCCATGCTGCAGCTCTATTAGTAGTATAGTTGTAGAACGAATGGGTCGGCTCGACCGGGGAAAGACCACGCTCTCACAGAATACCAGCGTAAAATAGCAGCTTAACACTGTTGTGTTTCCTATGGTGAGTGTAGAGAACCGAACCTTTTTACTGGAAAAGAGGCATCCCATCATATCCCTCACGGATGACAACGAATCTGCATTTTGATTCGCAAACGAGGATAAATGTAGATGACTATGGGCCACAGCAACCGCTTACCATCAGGTGGACTGTGTGCTCAATTGTTACCCTATCCTATAAAAATATTAATTCAAGACTTCAGACGCTATTGTGAGAAAATTATTTATCGACTTGTAATGGCAGCTAAAGTGAATCTGCTGCCCCAAATTGTCCCGTGCGTGATGAGGAAGGCAACTGAATCAGCAGATTAGCAGCAGCATCTTCTGGATTAGACTATCTGATCTTACCTAGCTGGAGTGGATTATGGAGAGGACAGCCACAAATAAATAAAGTACTCGAATGTCAGAAATTAAAAATAAATGAAAATTAAATTCGATAATATCCCTATAATCAATTTTGCTTGATGTGTTGTATTCTCAAATAATATTAGAAGAAATCGTTATAATGGTTGATTTCAAATTCAACATTTTACTTCTTCCCGTTATTATAGAAATTTTTTTTTTCAATCCTTGTAATTCCCGTTCTGAGATGATCTTAATTGAGTTCATTAACGACCCGCGATCAAGAAATTTTCCTTTTTTTTTTCTAATTGGGTTATAAACAGCAGAACAATTCTGACGCTCCCGTTTCTTGCTTCGAAATTACGAAAGGAAATTTTTTTGAAATACTTTCGTAACAAAGTTACAAACAATAATTGTTCCGCTGTATTTTCGCTTTTACAATTTAAGTATTTCCTTTATGCATAAATGATTTCGTAAAGGGCTGCTACTTCCTTTAGTGGTGTCATAGTAATTAAGTTATATAAAAAAAATATTACAATATTTAAAAAATACTACCAATGCTATTCAAATTACTACTATTCCCTTTAGCCACTCCTAGTAAGCTTTCAATGCATGTGTTAGATAGGCGTGATTCAGGACAGTAGTCGAATGGCGGATTCGAACCCACACTAGGATTTTCGCTTGTATCGTGGTGACAGTTTACATACATAAATTTCCTAAGGACGAACATCCTATATATAAATGTTAATTATATCTACACTATACTAGCTCGAAGAACCGACAACCATTGGAGAATAAAGGTTCTCGAGTGGTAACCTGGGAAGGTAAGTGAAGACCGGCCACTCCCCCACTAGATGGAGTGTTGACCTGGTATGAGATGCAGAAAGTCTTTGAATGAAAGTGTCTCAAGGCTAGGACCGTGCTCTGTAGCACACCTTGGGGAGGCGTATGTTCAGCATGGGACTTGTGAAGGCCAGTAATGATGATGACGATGATGATATCTGTCTTTGTGTGTATACAAGTTTCAAATTACACCCAAATTAAATATTTAAAACTTTAATTTTTTTAAACTTTTGAAATTTTGCTACAAAGTTAAGCTATTATGTTAAGTTTAACCTCACAGATCTATGCTTTATCGTCAAGTTTTATGGTCAGAGGTATATTGGTAGTAAATAGTTATCTTAATACACATTTAAATCCCATGTTACGATGCTCGTTCACGCTAATCTCCGAAACCGTTCAAGCGATTTTAATAAAATTTTGTAAATATGTATTGCTTGCTCCAACGTGAGATATACAATAATTTTATCCTGATAAGTGACCCTCAATGTTATTAACAACGTCTGTCTGGCCAGCTAACATTATTATAAAATTTAAAAACAAAGCAAATCTAATATGTTAAGCATTCAATATAGCCATACGTTTTACACTCGATAGTAAAATCAAGATATATTGTAAGTCCTAAAGGCTTATATTATATTTATTAAAATCGTAACCTATGCCCCACAGCTAGGCAAAGGCCTCCTCTCATTTCTGTGGATATTGAATCCGGGTTGCTTACGTACAGTGAAATTTACGCTGAAGGCTTAACCTCTAAGGTAGTTTATATACGACGTAGAGCCATGCTGCATTAGTTGTATAGTTGTAGCACGAATGGGTGGGCTCAACCGGCGAAGGACCACACTCTCACAGAAAACCAGCGTAAAATAGCAGCTTAACGCTGCTGTGTTTCGTATGGTGAGTTTAGAGAACAGGAGACCCTTTTACTGGAAAAGAGTCATTTCATCTTAGTTCTCACGGGTGACAACACATCTGTATTTTGTTTCGCAAATGAGGATAGATGAAGATGTCTATGGGCCACAGTAACCACTTACCATCAGGTGGACTGTGTGCTCGTTTGTCAACCTGTCCTATAAAAAAAATAAACATATACCTTTATCCTCGATTACGAATCAAAATGCAGATGCGTTGTTACCCGTGAGGACTAAAATTGAATGCCTAGTTCCCAGTCCAACGGGTTGTAGTGTTATGCTACTTACATATCATTTTACATTATTTTAAATTCATTTTTCCTTTGTGTTTCGATTTTCTGCATTCACCTCAAAACTGGATATTTTACATCACCTTTATTTCCATAGGATCCTGTAACGATTTTAAACCATAAGAACACAATAACAAATCATTTCTACTTCGTATTTTCACATTATCAGCACTTTTAAATTGGTGTCAATGGAGTCTACATTTTTTCGATCTTTTAGCTAGTTTTCCGCTAAAGCTCCTCAACAAACCTCCTTTTGTGTTCGCTGTCGTAAACAAGGACATTCTTTGAACACTTGTACTCAACCACGATTCGTGATTTGTTTCAAATGTGGTCTTAAGGGTTTTAAAACTGCAGATTGCCCTGCTTGTTCTCCCAAACCTAATACTAGTTCAAAAAAAAACTAACTACTGACTTGAAAAGTAACTTAAACTTTGATAACGACGATTGGACTAATTGGATTAAAACAATTCAAAACTTCTTTTCTTGTTACAGAATCTCTTCTACACTCTACTCCAAGGAACAAGATCTTAATCGTCCATTCGTTAATGTCAAAATTTATAACTTCACTTTATCTGGTTTACTAGATTCTGGCAGTTCAGTAACTATTCTGGGTAATAATTCTCATTTGGAAATTCTTAAACTGGGCTGCAAACTTTTCAAGTCAGATCTTATTACTGTCTCTACTGCTAATAATCAAAAAGTTTATTCCTTGGGTTATTTTGACTTACCTATTCATTTCAATAATCAAACTCATTTAATTAAAGCTTACGTTTTCCCTGAAATATTTCCTTCGCTAATATTAGGTATTGACTTTTGGAGAAAATTTAATCTTTTACCTAGTGTTTTATCTTCTCTTAACTTTACAGAATCTAAATGTTCTGCTATCGAAACTAAAGATACTAAAGTTTTACCTTATGACCATTTAACTCCTAATCAAAAGAACATCGCTAATGACATCATCCAAAGTTTCAAGACAATTTCTTTTGAAGAAAAAGGTATCCTGGGATCATCATCATCATCATTACAGCCCTTCACAAGTCCACTGCTGAACATAGGCCTCCCCCAAAGAACGCCACAAAACACGGTCCTGAGCCACCTGCATCCATCGACTTCCTGCATGTCTTACCAGGTCGTCACTCCATCTCCTGGGGGGACGCCCTACACTTCGCCTACCGGTACGAGGCTGCCACTCGAGAACCTTTCTTCCCCATCGGTTGTCGGTTCTTCGAGCTATATGGCCGGCCCACTGCCACTTCAGCTTACTAATCCGTTGGGCTATGTCGGTCACTCTGGTTCTACTGCGGATATTCTCATTCCTAAGTTTATCACGCAGAGAAACTCCGAGCATAGCCCTCTCCATAGCTCGCTGAGCGACCTTGAGCTTCCTCATACGGCCAGCAGTGAAGGACCACGTCTCAGTTCCGTAAGTCATCACTGGCAACACGCACTGGTTGTACAATTTCGTTTTAAGGTTTTGAGGTATGTCTGACGAGAAGATGTGTCGTAGCTTCCCGAACGCTGCCCAGCCGAGTTGAATCCGTCGATTGACCTCTCGGTCGAAGTTGGACTTACCCAGTCGGACTATTTGTCCCAGGTAAACATACTCGTCAACAACTTCGAGCTTAGTGTTCCCAACAACTATCGGCATAGGTGTGACATGGACATTAAACATGATCTTAGTTTTGTCCATGTTCATCTTAAGACCTATCCGTTGGGAAACACTATTGAGGTCATTGAGCACAGTGCTTAGGTCCTCCAGCGATTCTGCCATAAGGACTATATCGTCGGCAAATCGAAGGTGAGTGATGTACTCGCCATTGATGTTGATACCGTATCCTTTCCAGTCCAGAAGCTTGAAAACGTCTTCCAATGCAGCGGTGAAGAGTTTCGGGGATATGACGTCACCCTGTCTTACACCTCTCTGCAATTGGATAGGTTTCGTACTCTGGTTCTGTACTCGGATAGCCATCGTAGCCCTACTGTACAAGCACTTCAACACTTCTATATACCGACAGTCAACTTGGCACCGCTGAAGGGACTGCAGCACCGCCCAAATTTCGACGGAATCAAAGGCTTTCTCATAGTCCACATACGCCAGACATAGTGGCAAATTGTACTCTTCGGACTTCTGTACAACTTGCCGAAGGGTATGTATGTGGTCTATGGTGCTAAAGCCCTTTCGGAAACCGGCTTGTTCGAGAGGCTGGAAGTCGTCAAGTCTGCGCGCGAGACGATTCGTAATGACTCTCGAAAACAGCACGTAGACGCGGATCCTTGGATGCACACACTTAATCACCCACAAGATTGACACTGGTGATTCTCTTCCAATCAAACAAAGATGTTACAGAATGTCTCCTGAAAAACAAAAGGCGTTAATTAATGAAGTTGACAAGATGCTGCGATGGAACGTCATTGAACAATGCGAAAGTCCTTGGTTATCTCCAGTTCTCATCACTCCGAAGAAGAATGGTGAATGGCGTTTCTGCGTAGACAGCAGGAAGCTTAACTCAGTTACACGTCGTGATGCTTATAGTCTGCCACTAATAAGCGAAATTTTGGACAACTTGAGGAATGCCAAATACTTATCAAGCATCGACATTGCGAAAGCATTTTGGGAGATTCCCTTGAATCCTGCCGATAAGGATAAAACTGCATTTTATGTACCTGGAAGAGGTATGTTTAGATTTAAGGTAATGCCTTTTGGTCTTTCTAACTCACCTGCAACTCTACAAAGATTAATGGATATGCTTTTTACCCCTGAATTTGAGAACAAGGTATTTTGCTATCTGGACGACATCGTTATCATTAGCGAGACTTTTGATGAACACATATCACTCCTCATGAAAGTTCATGAAAAACTTTCATATGCTAATCTGACTATTAACTTTGAGAAGAGTCAATTCTTCAGGAAAGAACTGAAATACCTTGGTTTTCTAGTGGACGAGTACGGTCTACGTGCTGATCCAGATAAAATAAAAGCTATATTAGAATATCCTGTACCTACTTGTAGAAAAGAAGTGCGAAGATTCATAGGCACCTGCAGCTGGTTCAGAAGATTCATTCCAAACTTTTTTTTTGCCTCTCTACTCAATCAACTAACCTGTTCCGGGAAGAACGCTCCTAAATTTCTTTGGAATTCTCAAGCTGCAGCTGCTTTCCAGAAACTTAAAGAAGCTTTGGTAACTGCTCCTGTCCTTGCTTGTCCTAACTTCGAACTACCCTTCTCTGTACATTGTGATGCATCAAACTATGGCATAGGAGCAATGCTTACTCAACATCAAGATGACAAAGAAGTCGTGATTGCTTACATGAGTAAAGCACTAAACAAAAATCAACAGAACTACTCAACTACTGAAAGAGAAACATTGGCTGTAATAACTGCGTTAGAACATTGGCGATGTTACCTAGACAATGGTAAAGAATTTACAATATATACTGACCATGCTGCACTTAAATGGTTTCAGAACTTATCGAATCCATCAGGAAGACTTGCTCGCTGGACTTTACGCTTATCTTGCTTTAACTTTGTCCTGAAACATAAAAAAGGAAAGGATAACGTTGTTCCAGATTTATTATCAAGACATAAGAATCAAGAACGTCCTGATACACGAGAAATTTCACCTCAAGGCGTACACCCTATTACGATTGAAGAACCACCTGATCGTAAACTTGAGCACTACAACAAGATTTTTCTCGGATGCTCCAACAACCCAGACTCATATCCCAACTATACTATCAGGGATAACAAACTTTACCGCTGCATCCATTCTCCCGATCGTCTAAACGATGACTTTATTTGGAAAGAAGTTCCACTACCTCAAGATAGACATGCAATTATTGAAGTTAACCATGGTTCCCCTTCAGAACTCCATCTTGGTATCTTCAAGACATTCAATAAAATATATTTAAAATACTATTGGCCTGGTATGTTTAAGGATATTGCCAATTTAATCTCAACTTGTGAAACCTGCTTAACCTACAAACACCCTAATCATTCTCCCTATGGTCTTATGGGTAAATCTAAACTTTGCTCCAGACCTTTTCAAACTATATCCTTAGATCTTATGGGTCCATTGCCTATGACTCGAAGACGAAATCAGTATATTCTAGTAATTAACTGCAATTTTACTAAATTTACTATGATTTTTCCCCTTAAACGTGCTACTTCAGCTAATATTATTAATGTTTTGGAAAATTCAGTTTTTTTAGTTCATGGCATTCCCCAAACTATTATAATGGACAATGCTGTTCAATTTCAGTCGCGAGAATTCCACTCATTCTTAAATTCTTATAACGTTCCTTTTATTTTTCACACAGCTTTATATTGTCCTCAGGTTAATCCTACGGAGAAGTTTAATAGTACAATTATTACAGCTCTTGCATCTCTAGTAGGAGACGATCATAGATCATGGGACAACCATCTTACTAAGATTCAGTACGCAATGAACAGCGCTACAAATGTAGCTACTGGCTTTACTCCAAACTTTTTAGTCTTTGGTAGGGAAACAATACCTTGTGGTTCCTTCTATACTCCAACTCAGAACCTCGAGGAATTAATATTTATGCCTCGTGATATTTACGCGTCTAATGCTGGTCTCCTCTCATTTATCTTTCACAAAGTTCAAACTAAACTTCACATAGCGCACGCTAAAAATAGCGCTCGCTATGATCTTCGCTGGGCTTTTAAAGAATTTAATGTGGGAGATACTGTTTGGCGTAAAAATCATGTTTTAAGCAATGACGGCGCATACTTTAATGCTAAACTTGCCCCTTAGTTCATCGAGTGCAAAGTGATAGCTAAACTGTCACCACTAGTCTATGTACTTGAAGACCCTAATGGAGTTAGAGGCAAGTGGCACATCAAAGATGTAAAATCATAAATTTTCTTAACTTTTATTAACTATTAATTTGTATATATGTATAAATATCACCATCATTCTCACCTTATTATTTTTATTTCTTTTAATTTGTTTGTTTGTTTGATGATCCAGTGTTCTTCATCACATCTTGCTTTAGGACCTCGAACTTTCGTTGGTTAATCGTCACTTTTTATTTTTATTTCAGACACATCTCGTTGGTGATGTTGCTGTTCTCTGGCTTTGAGCCCTACCGCTCTGGCCGTTCTTAATCTTTACTTAAGTCATAGCGACTAAAGCTTACTTGAGGTATTTCTTTATCTTTATCTTCACTTGGGAGCGGTTGACTACTCCCTTAATAATTTTTTTTTATCTTCACGCAAGAGCGGATGACAACTCCTTAAATAAGCCTGAATGTCCTTTCGAAAACATACTTTTAAGAGTGGTGTTTCTTCGACTAATTTATTTTTTTTCCACGCAGGAGCGGATGACTACTCCTTAAATAAGCCTTAATGTCGTTTTGAAAACACACTTTTAGAGTGGTAGTCATTGAATGTGAACTCCACCCTTACCTGAATGGCAGATGATGAATGTAAGAGATGGTATATCTGATTTTGCCTGGTGATGTCTGTTTCTGCAAAGCTGTGTTTTTATGGTTTATTTTAGAATGTATATATCAAAGTCAAAAATTTTCCAGGGTCGGGGGGAAAATGTAGTGTTATGCTACTTACATATCATTTTACATTATTTTAAATTCATTTTTCCTTTCTGTTTCGATTTTCTGCATTCACCTCAAAACTGGATATTTTACATCACCTTTATTTCCATAGGATCCTGTAACGATTTTAAACCATAAGAACACAATAACAAATCATTTCTACTTCGTATTTTCACATTATCAGCACTTTTAAATTGGTGTCAATGGAGTCTACCTTTTTTTCGATCTTTTAACTAGTTTTCCGTAACTCTACAATCTTGGGCTTTGTGTGGGCAGCTGCGCTACCTTTTTTCCTATATCAATAATATCTCATTTTCCACTTAAATCTTACCGTTTTCTTATTATAAACCTAAAACCAAAATTTGACATGTTTTGACATTGTTATTTATTTGGTTTCCATAGTAGTTATATTCAAATTTGCTACCGATCTGTTGTTCCTATTTCGATAATTCCACATAAATACTCTTTTCTCTTGACCATTTACAAAAAATTTGCGTTTAATTTAAATAATTTTTCCGTTCTCTCTAGAAAGGTATAAAAGCCGAACAATCGGTGAAGAAAGGCAGTCTCGCTTCAGTTCGTGAATTGGAAGTATCTCCTAAAGGCCTTATCCCGGGGCCGCACTGCCCCGGGATCCTGCAAGCCTCCACCTACACGTGAAGTCTTCGGCGAAGCCTTCTTCAAGCGCGGAGCCGCACCACTCCGAAATCCTACAAGCCTCCATCTACCTCGGAAGTCGTCGGCAGTCTACTTCAAGCGCGGGGGCCACACTACTCCGGGCGCTACGACTGCTTACTCCAGGCGCCGAGTGCACCTACTGCCGGTGCTACCTTTGGGCGCTGCAACTGCTGACTCTAAGCGTTGAGCGCACCTACTCCAGGCGCTACGTGCGCCGGCTCCGGACGCCGCGTGTGCTGGCTCCAGGCGTTGCGTGTCATCGCTGCTAAGAAACCTACCTCTACAAGCACAACCGGCGTGTGCTGGCTTCAGGCGCTGCGTGCCGTCGCTGCTAAGAAACCTACCTCTACAATCGCAACGTGTGTCGCTTCGACTTTTAGGCTCCACTACAATTCTATATTCCCCTATTCTCCTACCTTTATTTTTTGTAATCTAATTGTACTCTCACTTCATTCATCATCATCCTCATTTCATTTTTTTTTATGAAATTGTAAATACCTTTTAAAAATTTAAATATATTGTTTTCTGGCTCTACTTTTGTTGTTTTGTTGTACTTAGGTTAGGTTCTATTTTTTTTTATTGTCGCTTTACGACAGGGTATCCGGTTATTTCCACTCATTTCTATGTGGTGGACTCATCATAAGAAACGTAATAGCATTAATATGTTACTCCTCGCAGCTATTCAATATTTGGTATTATGCTGGTATTGTTAGCGTGGCTTGGCGGCGTCTTTCGTATGTAACGAAAACATATCAATGTAGCCCATGCCATTGAAGTTTCATAGAAGGCACAATTATTTCCGACTTAATCAGCAAATATCACTACAACATTAGCTATTTACAAAATATTCATCGTTGATCTAATGGTCGTAAACACGACAGATGATCTTAAGGTCCCGGATTCTAATCCTGGGTTAGGTCAAAACAGTTATTGGTTTTTTCTGGCAAGAATTTCTCACTAGCAGTCCGGAT
The DNA here is from genome assembly GCA_963668995.1 of Parnassius mnemosyne. Lineage (NCBI taxonomy): Eukaryota > Metazoa > Arthropoda > Insecta > Lepidoptera > Papilionidae > Parnassius > Parnassius mnemosyne. The sequence continues at coordinate 817,938 of CAVLGL010000077.1, read as the reverse complement.
ACAGAAAGTTGGCGGTGTTTCACTCCCGTGTCTCGGAAAGCTCGTAAAGCCGTTGGCTCTACGCCTGATCTCACTCCAGTCAGGTCGTGACCGTCCCTTACCGTCACATCGTAATATGACAGTAAGGGAAATAGAGAGTGCACCTGTGCTTATGCATACTCGGGCACTATAATCCTGTCTTGCGCAGATGGCTGGTCTTCGTTGAGACTGGCTGCCGTGGCGAAATTTGTTCTGGAGGACTTTATTTATTATTATTAAGTTTTCTATGTAAATTTATTCTTAAAATGTATTCTTAAGTATCTAACGTAAAAAAAAACTCGTAAAAAAGAAAATAAAATAAAGTTTTGCTACACCAGCCGAAATCTTGCATACAAAATCCATTGAATTCATAAATACAAATTACAAAAATATAATTCCTTTACTGATATTGCTCTCCATTCAATTGATTTGAGGGAAAAGAGAATTTTTCCATTTCCATTTTAATAAATGCTAATAGACGATCCCTTTTGTTGTTCACGAATAAATTAGATCGTTCACAAAAAACATGTATGATGCTAACAGACCATCCCTTTTGTTGTTCACGAAAAAATTAGATCGTTCGCGAAAAAACATGTGTGAGAACAAAATAATGTACTGCATACTGTTTACCCTTAATATATTATAATTTTAAATTATTAAATAAAATCGAAGTTTATTCTTTTCCGTAAAGAACAATTGCCATTTTTGACATGAGACTGTTACCAAAATGATAGAACACGTCAATTTAATTGATGATATGGTCAGTTTTTTTTTAAAATGCTGGTGAAATAATAAATACACGTCTTTCAAAAAATACAACTTTGCTTATAAGAACGCAGTCTTAAATATGTTATTATTGAACGTATCCGTAATTTTTAACATTCCAAAACAGAGAGTATATCACTAAGTCTTACTAGAGAAGTCCATAGGTACCAAAGTATATATAATCTAATAAAAATACTCTGTGATATTTTCACTACGTTTAATCCATATTTTTTCAAAAGTCGATTCGATCGATTTTGTTTCAGAATCGAAATTAAAACCAATTATATATACCTATATTAATTATTGAACTTAGAAAAACCTTTCATTTTAAAATGCTACAACTTATTATACAACTTATTATACCACATAATTTTCATACGTGGTAGAACCATGCTGCAGCTACATTGGTGGTATATTTGTAGCACGAATGGGTCGGCTCGAGCGGGTAAGGACCACGCTCTCACTGAATACCAGCGTGAAATAGTAACGAGTTGCGGGACTGAGTGCCGTGGGTTCGAATTACGCACGGAACAAGTTTTTGTTTGGCCTACAAGTAATTGTTTCGCGTCTGAATGTTTGTCCTTGTGCAATTTATGTGTATGCCTTCACGATACAGAAGAAAATCCTAGTGAAGGAGTAACGTTTAATAAAAAAATAGAAAAGACAAGAAAGAATGATTTTCTCCTGTACTGTGGAGGAAATTTACATACATTAATCGTACAATGAAATAGCTCAGGGACTAAACGCTCGTTGTAAATTTCACAGTACCGAGGAACCCAGGTTTGTTTCCCACCCAAAACTTTAAGTGCTGATTTACTATGCTCGATGGTGAATGAAAACGTCGTGGAAATCTGCATGTCTGAGAAATCAAAAAAATATATTTTGGCGACATATGAAAAATACAACAACACTCATTGGGGAGCGAGGCCGACATTTCCTTGCCCTAAAACCCTTTTAGAGAGAAGGTATGTGCTCAGCTATGGGACGTATATAGGTTGTTACTTTACTTTCATGTACTAATGCTATTATGCATGTATTTGCCGTACGAATAAAAAAAAATTAAAGACAATATAACTAAAATTACTTTCAAATTATTTCGACTTTAATTTACAATAATGATACAAATATTTTTCTATAAAATTATATACAGGCAATTTGACACTTGTTTGTGACGTCAAAATAACAGCTTTTTACTAAATGAATACGAAATATGTCTGTTTGTCAAGAACAAACCTAATTTTATAGTTTTTATCGCGTTTAATTTAGCTACTTACTAGAGAAAAAGTTTTTTTAAGGAAAATAAGGTTAAAATGGTAGAACAAAGTTTTTTACAACATTAGAGTAACAAAAATACTCGTAAGTAATCGCTGTGTAGTTGAAGTAAGAAAATCTACTACTCTATATATATCCCGTGGGTGCTGTAGGAGAAGTAGCAGCATGTTCCCGATTACATCTCAATTTAATAAAAAATTGCAGTCTCCAACCCGCTTTCCAATCGTGGAATCTTTGAAAAATATCCTCTCTGTGAGTAAATCTGTAGAGAAAAGCTTATATGAATATATGGGTGGACGTACAAATTTCCAATATAGTTTATAAATCAATGAACATCTTTATCTATTTATACATTGTAGAGCCACGCTGCAGCTATATTACGGGTGTAGAACGAATTGGTTGGCTAGACCGGAGAGGAACCACGCTCTCACAGACTGCCAGCGTGAAATAGCTGCTTAATACTGATGTATTTCGTATGGTGAGTGGAGAGAGCTCGTGACCCCATTTACTTAAATTAAAGCTTTCCACTGTAGTCTTCAGGAGTGACAACGCATCTGCATTTTGATGATGATGCATTGCTGCATTCTGAAGATGCCAATGGGTCTCATCATCCACTTACTGACTGTGTGTTCGTTTGTTTACCAAGTACAAAAATGCCTATTGGCATGTAGAGTCATTTTGCAGCTATTTTATAATTGTAGTACAAATTGGTCGGCTTGACCGGAGAGGAACCTTGCTCCAGACTGCCAGCGTGAAATACAGCTTAATGCTCTTGTGTTTCATATGATGAATGCTAGATAACCGGGTACTTTTTTATATACTGGAAATAAGGAATCCCAGCTTAGTTTTCGTGGGTGAAGATGCATCTGCATTTATAGTATTAATCTAAGATAGATATAGGTGACTGTGGGCCCCAGCAACCATTTACCATGATGTGAACTAAGTGCTCATATGTCGCCCTTGTTCTTTAAAAAAAAAACCATTAAGTTCGTCCTTTGTAATAAATAATTTTTATTTATTAAAAAAGACTAACTTCATGTTATTTTGTAATAAAAACTTTATTTAAGACATTAAGTGTAGTTAAAGAAATTTTCTTTACAATGAAATATGTTTTAAAATGTTAGCTCAAGTTTATTCTACAACAATTTCGCAAACATTTCCCTGCAGTAGTCTTTTGAACGAGGTGGCCTGAAAACGACTTCCTTTAGAATACGAATTTACCACAACCTGTGTACTATATACAGGAATGCGAGGTGGAAAATTTTATATTCTACTGAGTGTTTTTTTTTTTTTTAGTTTCGTAATTTAATATCAATTTTGAAAAAGGTGCACCTGATGATAAGTTAATGCTGTGGCTCATAGACACCTTCATCTACGTGGTAAGAGCCAAAACACAATTACGTTTTTACTAATAAGGACTAAAATGGAAGGGCTCATAAAATATATGACGGCTCCGTAGCGCAGTGGCTTAGCAATAATTTGCTGCGCTGGGGGCCGCGGGTTCGAATATCGCACAGAACAAGTAGGCTATACGGTCTGCAAATAATTATTCCGCGTCTGGATGTTCGTCCTTGTGCAATTTATGTTCGTAAACTGCCTACACGATACAGGAGAAAATCCTAGTGTGGGGGTAATGTTTTTGAATAAAAAAAAATATAGTAAAATTTTCATATTTGCACAGGTATTGTATTCTATGGTATGCCACGGTGATATTTTGTGTAGTGTAGTTCTGTACTGTACTGTTACAGTAGTTCCCCTGCGGTCAAGACGATTTATTGGTGCTGTGCCATAATGTTGTTGCAGGGGGTCTTAAAGTGTATCTGAATATATGGATTGCGGAGGCCCGTCTGGCTACGCTGAATGTATGTGGAGCAATGAATGATAAGATGGATGAAGTATGCGAAATGATGAATGATAGAGGAATAGATGTGTTATGTGTAAACGAGACGAAACGAAAGGGAAGAGATGTCACTGCACATGGCATGTATACCGCTTACTGGTCTGGAGTAGACGAGACCGAGCGGGCATGCCAGGGAGTCGGTGTCATCCTTTCAGAAAGAATGGGTCAATGTGTGAAAGAGTATGAATGTGTTAGCCCAAGGCTGCTGTGGATACGAATGAAAGTGGGCTTAAAGAAGTTGTTTGTGCTAGGGGTGTACGCCCCAGATATGTCTAAGCCCACTTATATCCGAGAGCAGTTTTGGGACATGGTAAGGCTGGTGTTGATGAAATGTAAGGAAAATGAAAATATTATTATGTTAGGAGATTTTAATGGAAGGGTGGGGGTGAAGAGGTCTGGTTATGAAAGGATATTAGGAACGTTTGGCGATGAAAGAATAAATGAGAATGGTGAAGACCTCCTCACCGTATGTGTGGAAAAGAATCTTTTTGTGGCGAACACTTTCTTTCGCCATAAGAGGATTCACATGTATACATGGGAAAGAGGGGATGATAGAAGCATGATAGATTTTATAATTGTGGATGAAAGAATGAGGAGCGCAGTGGTAGATACAAGGGTTTACCGGGGGTCCAACGTAGGGACGGATCATTACTTGGTCTTATGCCGAATTAATGGTCTATTCAGACGTTGGCGGCATCGGACATCGGTGTCTACCACTGCGTTACAGCGTATAAGAATAGAGAGGTTACAAGATGAAGGTGTGAAAGAGAAGTATAAATGCAGACTTAGGGAAAATATAAGTGGGTTGAATGAATTATGTATGAATGATTTAGAATTGAAGAATGTATGGAATAATATTAAGAAAGTTTTGGTGGATGCAGCCACCGAAGTATGCGGTGTAAGTAAGAGAACGAATGAAAGGAAAAGTAATACGTTGTGGTGGGATGATGAGGTACGGATGGAAGTTGAAGCAAAGAAGAGAGCATGGCTAGATTTACTAGCAACTAAAGCTGGTAATTCTGGCGGTATGAATGATGAGATTGAAAGAAAAAAGGCAAACTTTAGACGTATAAATAAGAGAGTAAAAGAAGTTGTTGAAAGGAAAAAGCAAGAAAGGATAGATAAAAATGATAGAAGGATATCTGATAACTTCCAGGAAAATATTAAAATGTTCTGGAAGCTCGTAAGAACTGCCAGGGGAAATTCAAAACAGCCTAGAATGAATGCTATACGAGACGAGAATGGCTGCATTCTGAATGATGAAGTTTCGAATTTAAAGAGATGGAAGGAATACTTTGAAAGCGTGTTTAAGAGTGAAGAGTCGTCTGAAATAAGTGAAATAGAAATTCCGGAAGAAGTGGAGAGAGGTAGGGAGATAAGTGTAGATGAAATAATGAAAGCAATGAAAAGCATGAAAGCAGGTAAGGCAGCCGGATATGATAGAGTATCACTCGAAATGCTAAGGGCTGGTGAGGGTGGGGTTGCAGGCCTGCTGCACACCTTGTTTAATTTATGTTGGGAACTGAAACGGGTACCGGAAGACTGGTGCAAAGCCGTTATAGTCCCAATATATAAGGGAAAGGGGTCGCAGCAGGACTGTAAAAACTACCGTGGTATCAGCTTGCTTAGCATTGTGGGTAAACTGTATGCTAAGGTGTTAATTGAAAGAGTTATGGAAGAAACTGAAGGAAAAATTTGGGATGTGCAAGCTGGATTTAAAAAGGGGATGGGGTGTACGGATCAAGTCTTTTCCATGCGCATGATAGCGGAGAAGTTTTTGGCTAAAAACCAGAAAGTTTTTTGTGCGTTCTTAGACTTGGAAAAGGCTTATGACAGAGTGGACAGGAACGTGTTATGGCAAACACTGAACTCATTTAGGTTGAGCGCTGGCTTGATACAGGCATTAAGGTCTCTTTATAGGGACTCTAGTGCTTGTGTCAGGATCAACGGGGTCTACTCGGACTGGTTTGGCATTCATAAAGGTGTCAGACAGGGATGTGTGGCTTCCCCGTGGCTGTTTAATCTATTTATGGACAGTTGTTTGCAAACTTTGAAAGTTGAAGAATGTGGGTTGAGAATGGGCGAGTCAACCGTCAAATGCCTTTTGTACGCCGATGATCAAGTCATATTTGCATCGTCGGCGGCCGAGTTGCAAATGATGGTTACTTTAATGAATTGTTCATTGAAAGAAAGGGGTATGAAAGTGAACGCAAGTAAGACGAAAGTGATGGTTTTTAAAAGAGAAGAAAGTAAAACTTTATGAAAAATAAGAATAGAAGGGGAGTTGATTGAGCAAGTGGATGAGTTTGTATATTTGGGATGTTTATTTAGCAGGGATGGTAGATATGATAAGGATATAGAACGACGAGTGAACGCAGGAAATAGAGTGAATGGGGCTCTACACGCTATTGTGAGGAGTCAGAATGTGTCAACTAAGGCACGTATGGCAATTCATAATGCTGTGTTAGTACCGACTTTAATGTATGGTAGTGAAAGTTGGGTCTGGCAGAAGAAGCATGAGAGTAGAATAAATGCTGTAGAAATGCGTTCCTTAAGGAGTATGCTAGGGCTGAATCTGAATGACAGGGTGAGAAATAGTGTAATAAGAGAAAAGTGTGGTTTGCAAGATGACGTTGTGACAAGGATTAAGAAAGGAATGCTTCGGTGGTTTGGTCACGTAGAAAGAATGAACGAGGAAAGAGTGACAAAGCAAATTTATGTTGCAGAAGTGAACGGCAGGGTCGGGAAGGGACGCCCTAGACGAAGGTTTATCGACCAGATCGGCGATACATTGAAAATGGGCCAGATTAGGAGTACCCTTAACCGACGAGCGTGTATGCGTAGATATATGGATGTGAAAGAGGCGAGAGAGGTGTGTCAGGATCGCGCCAAATGGAAGTCCGTAGTCTCTGCCTACCCCTCTGGGTGACAGGCGTGAGTGTTTATGTTATGTTTATGTTATGTTTTTTAAAAACGTTACCCCCACACAAGCATTTTCTACTGTGTCGTGGAGACAGTTTATAAACATAAATTGCACAAGGACAAACATCCAGACCCGGAACAATTATTTGTAGGCCATACAAATACTTGTTCCGTGCGGGATTCGAACCCACGGCCCCCAGCTCAACAACTGATTGCTAAGCCACTGCGCCACGGAGCCGTCTATACTTAATATGACTTCACATCTTACTTATTTCTACAAGCCTAAAAGGTTTAGATCGCCAGCTTAGTAACTAAGTGTGAGGCATTTAATCTTTGCTTTCAGCGATGACAACGTATTTGTAGCCTTCTTTATTTAAAGTTAGTGGCAGGTGTCTATGGGCTGCAGTAACTTACCTTCAGCAGGGCTATTCACAATCGTCTCGGAAAGCGAAATCGACTCGGATTCGATAACTTCTCGCACCGAAACCAATAAACGCTATTAACATTTAACGTTCGGATAAAGGTCACTTAGATACATCCTATAACTATTGTATCGTCATTTAGTTACATACATTTACGAATTTTGTAGATAAATAGGCTTTTGTATTTTTTTAGAGTAACGCCTGAACAAAAACATAATGCAATATTTAGTAGTTAGCCATTGATATCGAATATAAAAAATATATAATTTAACTATATAACAAATAACAAAAAAACTGAGATATGTCTCGTTTCTGTCGGGTCTGGGTTTTTTTCTATGGGGCGTGACCGTACTTCTTTGACGTTTGTTTTCGATAATTGTGACAGTTTGCATCGGAAACTTTACGAGAGCTCTGAGGCTGGCGAAAACTTTTCGAATATTGATGATTAGAAGAGATAAATAAACCCTTTTAATTATAAGGTAGGTAACAAAAAATAATTACAATTATCTATAAGACGTATTTTCATATAATTACTGCAATATTTGCACTTAATCGTAAAGCTGAATTTTTGTGAAAGGTGTGTTTTTATAAGTTTTCTATCACAAATAAATATATATATATATATATATATATACGGACGGATAGCGGAGCCGTAGTAATAGGGTCCCATTGGTTACCCTTCGTGTACGGAACCCTAAAAGTGACACAAAATAGAGGCTAGAGCTAAAATATGACACCTAAAATTCCATTTAAATTCACACCCAGACAGAGTTTTATCCTAGCGGCGGTTGATAATATGTCTGTATATTATCAAATTTAGTCCTTAATCCCGCTTTTCGTAGAACCGTCGGGGATAATCTAATGTTTGTTCTGGCCGGTTGTTATACCTAGTTTTACGTTATTGAAATTAGAAGAATGTTTGGGTCTTGAGATATCCTCATACATCGCTTTCACCTTTTTATCGGGGTGTGCCAATGTTGCTGCGTCTACTTGTATAATATTCAACGAATACCGTTTCGTCATTCTGAGTATAAGATACGTAAAACTCGTCAACTTACTTCCAATCTTCGCAACGCTTTTAACGAGAGACTTGTACAATCAATTCTAGCAGTATTATGCTTGGATACACCATCTGTACCCAAGCATAATACTGCAAGAATTGATAATGTGAGCTCGTTCTGCGTAGTTCGAACTAAAGATAAATATTTAAATTTAAAGACAAAGTATGACACAGGACATTAAACACCTTATTTGCACCCGTGACAGCACCCATGCTACAACGTGCCTCAGGGTGATGTACACAATTCTTCGAAAGTGCCATAAAGGAAGAAAGAAGAAGTACCTGGTACTCAAAACAACGGGAATACAAAATTAAGCAAATTAATCATTAGATAAAATGTATTTAATATAAAACGCCTGTAGGTACTGTATTTTTCTTTTGCTTGTTTTGCTAATTTTTTTTGCTAAATTTAATATTTACATATTTTAAAATTTTTGCTAAATTTTAAAATATGTAAATATTAAAAAAAATTGTCACGCTTTATAAAACTCACCTAGTGCGTTAACGAGCTGCAATTTCATATGTACCATTTTTGTATCATATAAATTTTCAGCTTCTCAAATTGGTTTGCTGCAAATGTACGCTCGTTCTACAATAAAATAAACCTAGCAAGCTAACAGCATAGCAAAGTGGCGAAGCAATCAGCTTTGTAGCGGTTTCTAACGGTTGCCGTTGAACAATCAGTTTCAAAATAGGAGGTTCAGATGCCTGGGTGATCAGTAATCGATTACTGAAAACAGAATTTGAAAATTCGTAACCGCTCTCGAGATAATCGTGGGACAGACGGACAGACGGACAGACGGACAGATGGACAGACGGACATACATCGTGAAATCAATAAGTGACTTCGCAAGCTTCGCCACTTAATAATGAGAACTAGTTAACATTTTAATCAGCTTGTACGTTCGACGTATAAGATCAGGGCTAGAAATACCGATAAAATGGCGGTAACATTATTAGTACCAAACAAAAGTAGCGTTATAATAAGGTGACAAGTTATAAATACTTAACTTGTTGAAACGAGGCATTCCATCTTAGTCCTCACGGGTGGCAACGCATCTGAATTTTGATTCGCAAACGAGGATAAATGTAGATGTCTATGGGCCACAGCAGCCACATACCATCAGGTGGACTGTGTGCTCGTTTTTCACGGATTCGAACCTGCGCTCCCCAGTGCAGCAACTCATTGCTAAGCCACTGCGCCACGGAGCCGTCATAATACTTTTTAAAGATGTGTGATCGTATAGTATTTAATTTGTGGTAGTCTAAGGCTGCATCACTACTTACCACTATATAGGATTGAAGTCAAGCACAAGGTCACAACATACTAAAAAAACTTTATATTGATACTAATAGTAATGAAATGCTTGAATTAACAGAAAAATATAAAATAAAATTATTAAATCATATTTTTAATAAGCGTCACAATCAGGGATACAGACTACTTAATGGTACGTGGGAGCTGTGGCTCACAAACATCTACATCGATACTCGATTACTTAGTTGGAATGTCTCGTTTCCAGTACTAAAAAGGTCTCCGGTTCTCTACACTCACAATACGAAACACAACGGCGTTAACCTGCTATTTTACGCTGGTATTGCGTGAGGACCCATTCTTGCTACAACCATAACTGCAGCGTGGCTCAGTGCTCTAAGAAGACAACAACTCATCGATATTTTGATTCTTAATTATTTAGATGTATATGGGTCACAGCATCCACTTACCATCAGTTGGACTGTGTGCTCTTTTGTCACCCTTATACTTAAAAAAAAAACATATTCATAATAGCAAAAATATATTTTCTATGTTGAAAATAATATTCCCACGTATTTGAAATAGTTAAAACACTGTATTTTTAATGATGTTCCTGAGTACTGGTACGTCACGGTGCAGCAGAATGATTGTAATAAGTTTACGGTTTTCTAGCCACTGAAGCATGACAAAGAATGGTCTATGAATATTGATGAGCGCTGCCGTGGTGAAATTAGATGCCGCCGCTTTACACCTCCTGTGAATTTCCTTTAAAATTATAAATCTTCGCAGATTCAAAACTTTTGTATAAAATGTTGCTAATTTAAAATTCTTATTGTCTTCGAAAAGAAATAAGGTTGGATACAAAGTGAATGTAACAATGATATTTCACTATATGGAATAGGAAAAAAATTAAAGTTGGTGTATACGCAGCTCTGACACCATCTAGTTTATTTTTTTAGTTACTTAAACATGCAAAATTATTCCAGTCTCAACGGACACTAGCCATCTGCGGAGGACAGAATTATAGTGCCCGAGTGCATGCCCAACACAGGTGAAATCTTTATTCTCTCACTCTCATATCCGAAGATACGCTAATTTGACATGAACTCCGGGCTGCTCTTCTGAAAAATTCTTGACTGAAAAACGCAATAACCGATATTGGCCCAAACGGGCTTCGGACCCGGGACCTAGTGATCAGCAATCGCGTACACGACCACTAGACGACACCGACACGACCAACGAGACGAGCGAGGCAATCCATGTACAACTGCAAACAACTTCAATAAAGTTGGCTACAGAATGCTTTGTCACCTCAATAACTAATATATGACTAATAACTAAATAACTAATAATGATGGACACAGTTTGACGTTTGAAAGGCTCTCCTTCAGACATAAACACAGCCGCTCACGCACTGCTGCTTAGTAGCAGAAATAGTTAAGAGGGTAAACATACTCAGACGAACTCCTAGCCAAAACAGAAATTATACCACCTAGTATGTAGTTATTTTATATTTTCCTAGTTGTGTTTCTTAATTTTAACTATCGTTCTGTAATATTCCATTATTCGTTAGAAGGCGATGTAAGAATATCTACTACCATATATAGAATGGAAAAGAATCATTTTATTCAATATAGAGTTCATAATACTAACTGAACGTCATTTTTACTTTTACCACTGGTTCGCAAAAAAAAACCTCTGTCCTGGGAAGAATCAGCAAGAAACCCTGCGGGACTTTAAAAAAAAGCGCAATTTACAATATAATATTTTATACAATTATAATGAAAAAATTTAGAAACAGCATGGTAGTGATCACCTCATTAGGAGTAATTAGCAGTCGTGTACTCTTTAGTAATATAATAACCCTTATTAGGCAATTTTTTCTTAATAATAGACAGAGATAGGAAGAAAAACTATCCAACTATAACTAGATCGAAAGAAACTCTTAGTTTTGTACCGAGACAGAAAGAGGAGAAGGGCGGCAGTATATTCCTGATAACAGCTTACATAAGTAAAACTGTGGTTTCCGACCCACCTTTTAAGCTGTGAAACCATGACAAAAATTCCTCCCGATGAGACAATCTATGGGAGAGAATGTTGTTCAGCTGTGAACATTTTATAGACTATATTTTTTTTAATAGAAGAAGGGGCAAACTAGCATGCGGCTCAACTGATGGTAAGTGACTGCCGCCACCCATGAACAACCGCAATACCAGGGGAATTGCAGATACGTTGCTGGCCTTTTAACTAACGTGACTATCGATCATATAGGCCACCTGATAGTAAGCGGATACTGTGGAATAAGACATCTACATTTATCCTCGATTAAGAATCAAAATGCAGATGCGTTGTCATACCTGAGGACTAAGATGGAATGCCTCGTTTTCAGTAAAAAGGGTATCCTGTTCTCTATACTCACCATACAAAACACAATCGCATTAATGTGCTATTTTATGCTAATATTTTGTGACAGCGTAGTCCTACCCCGTTCGAGCCGACCCATAATATACCTGCAGCTTGGCTCTACTACGTAAAAAGGTATAGCTCTATAGGATATTAGGTATTTTTACTCGACCGCACCCATATAGTATGTATATCTTAATTAAAAAAAATCCGTGTCACGATGTTCGTTCACGCTAATCTCTGTAACCGATCAAATGATTTTAATGATATTTCTAAAATGTTTATTGCTTGCACCAACTTGAGAGATATGATAGTTTTTATCCTGAAAAGTGCTCTTAACTTTTTTATTGCAAATTTAAGTATTTTCAAAGGACAAAGGGGCTTCAGCTTTGGCCAATCCCTTATCCAGAAAATTTGGTTATGTCGATGTTGTCTGTTGAAACAGAACAATCGGGGATATCGCTGTCAGAACGACAGAATTAAAAGCACGAAGTTCCTCTCATTTAGGAAAGCAACCTCGTGTGTTTGAGGTACGACATCATGTTAACAGTTTCCCTGTCCGCGAAACAGACACAATAGTTAAACAATCGAAATGATCGTGTATGCTTCATAGGACAGCAAAAAGGTTGATTTCGAAGCCGAAGAATTTTACTATAGAATCCACCAATCACCCTTATCCTATATAAAAAAAATCCAATTACACTCTAATCAATTTTTAAACAAATATAATAATGTCCTCCAGATCGAATTTCCGTCACAGTGGCCGTCTCAAAGGAGACTAATTATCTTTTTTTTATAGGATAAGGGTGACAAACGAGCACACAGTCAACCTGATGGTAAGTGGTTGCTGTGGCCCATAGACATCTACACCTATCTTGTATTACGAATCAAAATGCAGATGCGTTGTCACCCGTGAGGACTAAGACGGAATGCCTCGTTTCCAGTAAGAAGGGTCTCCGGTTCTCTACACTCACCATACAAAACAGCAGCGTTAAGCTGCTATTTTACGCTGGTATTCTGTGAGAGCGTGGTCCTTCCCCGGTCGTGCTACAACCATAATATAGCTGCAGCATGGCTCTACCACGTATATTATCTGCGAAGGAAATGATTATAGTGTACAAATGTATACGCAAACACAAGTCCACTCTCTATTCTATTAATTTCTTAGTCCGTTAGAACGGCAAACCGATATGACCGAAGAGAGATCAGGCGCAGTACTAACGGCTTTATGTGCCGTAAAATACCGCCTACTATATTTTAAAATTCAATATTTTATAACATTTTTTCTTTATAAATATTAATTATATTTTAATTGTTTTATCACGACCCGGGATTTGAACCCGGTACCTTATAATCAGCAGCCTCGTTTATGATCATCAGAAAAATGAGGAAGTTAAAAATTACGAGTATATGAGCTTGGTTTAACATCGCATGGACTATTTATCCTTATATAACGCGTAATTTTTAACGTCGAACCTAACACTTCGAGATATCAATCAGAGAGTCCAGTTGACAATGCGTTTCGAAGTCGTGGCTGAGAGAAATGGCGCAACTCAGCCCACCCCGCACCGCTTGCCTCGCTTCCTGCATTAATCACTTAACCCTTTGATGTGTTATTTGTTCCGAAATAGAATTCCTCAATTTGTTATGTTTCTAAAGAAAGCTAGAAGACTACTTGCAACAAAAGTACAAAGGATGATTCTAATAAGATAACAAATTTGTTAAGGTTTCTGTTATTTATGTATAAAATTTTCGCTGCGTAAGAGAAATGTCTACCCATATTATCCCGTAGGTGTAGAATAGAATATAATAGAATAGAATAGAATAGAGGAGACGAGTAGTAACATCTTCTTGAGAACAACTGAAAATAATGAAAAACTCTGATTGCCAACCCCCTGTTAAGCGTGAACTCAATGGAAAAATCCATCCTATAATGCAATTTAAAGGATAGGCCTCAAAAATTTTTATGAAATAATTATTGCTGTCGACGGAAATCGAACTTGGTGTCTCATTTATTATGTAAATTTACTACCGTGTAGCGGCAGTGTAAGAATATCCACTTCCCCATATCATACAGTGGGTGTCGTAAGAGGCGACAGAGGGAAACTCACTAGGATATAGACAGCTTGGTCTTCCTAAAGACAACAAAAAACTGCAGTTGCTAAGCCGCCTGCCAAGCGTGGCAACTATATATAATCCTGTCCTCCCTATGAGGCAGTGTTTGAGGGTAATGTTCGTTTAGTGGTGGACTTTGATAGGCTGTACCGGCAATGGTAACAGTACGCTGTAATAATATACGTTCTTTGGTAACGATATGTAAATTTACAGCGAGCGCATAGGTGAGTTGGGTATTCTTAAGTAGGTACCTATTTCCTTGAGAAAAAAGACGGAATATCATCAACAAGTATTTACGTTAGTGTAGCTATCATGTTATCGAACTTTACGCTTGAGTGGAGCGAAAGTAGAGCGTTCATTTCCGCAAAATAAACTCATATTATGCTTTTCACTATTTTAAGTTATTTTACTTTAATTAAATAAAAAGGAAGTAAACTTTATATGAAATGTTGCAAACATTGCTCTAGGAACGCTAGTTTCAAAATTATTTATTTAGTTTGTGAAGTTCACTTTAGCGTACAATAAAAAATTAAAAAGAAAAAGATTATATGTAGCAATATAGGAAATGCTTTTAACACTGGAAAGATTTAGAGAAATATTTAAACGAAGAGAAGCGGAAAACATTAAAAGTCTACTGTAGTTTCTTTTAATAGATGTTATCATTAACGTATAATTATTTTATAACTCTTTTATATTTAAACTCGTAAAAGGATAACGGTGGATCCTTTTAAGTATGTAGTCTTGTCAGCACCTTCAGCAGAAGGCTTGCCCTGTAATCTATCAAAAAAGAAAGAAAAAAAGAACATCAATTAACAACGTTCAATTATTGCTGCGGCTTGCAGAACATCAATTTTACAAACAAGAAATTATATAAAAGCATTTAGAAAAATTTACTTCGCAAATAACCGCGTTATAAAATAAAATTATGTGTCTTACCTAGTATGAAGAACGCCTCCCACCCTCCCTCAATTGCGTGCACTATCCCTGTCACCACTAATCCCAGCACCGCTACTCCCAACACCACTACACTAGGCAAGACCCACCACTGACGATAATACGACACGTGTTTCGCCTCTACATGAGGCATCCTCAGGTGATATAGACTCTACGGTGGCTAACCGCTAAGTGAGCGGCGAGCCAAAACAAGTGCCTTTTATACAGACCGATGACGCAACCGCTCTCTACTTAAGGAGCGAGCGACTGCGTCATGCGATAAAACATGCAACCAATCACCGCTGGACTTACGCAGCCGTTTGTAAAATTAAAAACAAACCGCCGCGCAGCGACCACCCTCCAATCACGCAATCAATAACCGATCACCGTGAGGGTGACAAACGACCATATTGCGAGGCTCTCTACTATTAGAGAGCAGGCTTGAAGATATTTAAGAGAGGTGAGTTAATTAGTAGTAGTTAGTAACATTTGTTTCTTCATTCAGCAATGCAATGGTATTATTATTACTTTTTAATATCTCTAACTGTTCCAGCACACACAGCCGCAGCCCTTTATTATACGTATGTAAGTTTTTAAAGGAGTGGTCGTTGGCTAGGTTGTGTCCAGTGTCCAAAAGATATTTGGCAAAATGGGATTTATCGGGATAGAAATTCCTGTACGCGGCTAAATGCTCTTTATAACGTGTCTCGAAATTGCGACCAGTCTGACCCACGTAAATGGCGTGGCATTCGTCACAAACAAGTTTGTAAACACCTGACTTTTGACGAATATCCCACTTATCTTTATTATTGCAGATATTTCTAAGAGAATTGTTTGTTTTGAACGCCACATGAACGCCGTTTTGTCGAAGAGTATTATCTAATTTTTCAGATATGGGGCCTAAGTAGGTCAAACTGCTCACATATCGATGAACACTTTGAGGTTGAACCGCGTACAGGGAGTTGCGAACAACATGCTTTTGTTTCTTTTTAATTAAATTGTTAATGAGTTTTTTTGAAAAACCGTTAGAGACCGCTATTTGATAAATTATATTAAGTTCTTTTAAATAATTTTCGTTACTTAATGGGACAGTGAACAAACGGTTAATGTAACAATAAAAAGCGGCTACTTTATGTTGTCACGGTTGACATGATGACGCGGGGATGACCGTGTCGGTGTGAGTTGGCTTTCGATAAATTTAGAAAACATGTGATTTCTTGACTTAACAATAACATTCTTTTCTAGTTATTGTTAAGTCGAGAAAATTAAAGAAACAATCTTGTTCCAATTCAAGTTTAAATTTAATTTTGTCATGGACTCTATTTATTTTATTGAGGAAAACATCCAGTTGTCTCCTTGTGCCAGTCCAGCAAATAATTATGTCGTCTACATATCGATAGTAATATAAGATATTTTGATTGACAACTATATGTTGTTTTTCGAAATTATCCATGAAAATGTCCGCCATAAGGGGACTTAGAGGGGACCCCATAGCTAACCCTTCTTTTTGTAGATAGAAACGGTTATTAAACCGGAAATAGTTTTGTTTCATACAGAGAGAGGTTAAGTTAAGTAGATCATTTGTTTCCCCGGGATGTAGATGACGTTTTTCAAAGAGATCTGCGAATATACGCAAACAGTCAGGGGATGGGACATTTGTGAAAAGGCTATCAACGTCTAAAGATAACAATATGGATTTAGGAGGAATACGAATATCTTTAATTTTAGAAATGAGATCTAAGCCATTTTTAAGGCTGTAAGTGGGGTTGAATCCAGATGTCTCTCGAAGGAGGAAGTTTAATTTTTTAGCAAGGAAATAAGCTGGTGCACCAATGTATGAGACAACTGGACGAATAGGAACATGTTCTTTATGTATTTTTGGTAACCCATATAAAATGGGTGCTTTAGGATTCATTGGAACAAGATTGCTCCGAGACAAGTTGTGATTGGGAAAAACATATGATGACTGTTGTATACATAACTTAATATCCAAAGTAAACTTTTTGGTTGCGTCAGACTCCAATAGCTCAGAGTCATCACCTTGGATAACATCGTTAACTTTCTGGCTGTACCTACTACTCTCCATAATAACAACAGTATTGCCTTTATCGGCTTTAGCAACAATAAGGTCGTTTTTCCTTATTCTCTGCTTTAGGGACTTAAAAACAGGGAACTCAGGATTAAAATGGGAAGACGCGGGCACAGCCCAAATTTCATTAGCTACCAAACTTTTAACGATGTTATCTTTCTTCCCGATCACAACAGCCACCTCCGCGTCAACAGCCGTAGTCTCTAACGATTTTTGGGAGACCGAAGGTGTTAAATTATACTTTAGGCCTTTATGTAAAAGGGACAACTCATCTGTTGGAAACTGGACATCGGAAAGATTTTTAACTCGGGGATAAAATTGGTGATATTCTGTATGTATGTCGTTATTACGATTACGGGATGAAGAGGATACAAGTCGTTGTAATTTACGGGACTGAATTTGATATTTCTCATAAACAGCCATTGAAGCAAGTTCTCTGGTAAAGTAAGTAAAACTCATATGTTTTTCCAAATAAAAACTGCTTTTGCCAAATAAAATATGTTTCTCTCTTTCTTTCTTTCAAAAAATTGCTTAACTAAATATTTAAAAAAAATGTAAGGTAAGAAAAATGTACGTGAGTGTAATAAGCTTTTTCCACTTGACCGCATCCTGCGCAGAGTGTCTCGAGTCGTCGACGACCGAGTCCTTTTCGATCGGCTCGATTCAATGGCGCTACGAAGAGATGTTGCATCTCTTTGCGTATTTTATCGCATCTACCACGGGGAGTGTTCTGAGGAATTGGTCGGACTAATTCCAGCCGCTCAATTTCACTATCGCACATCGAGACAAATCTCGCAATATCATCTGTACCATCCTGGTGATTGGCGGTCTACCTCTGTGCGATTTAGAATATATTTTCTTCCTTGCACAACTTCCTTGTCAAATTGATAACCAACAGCGATTTTTCCGGACCGATACGACTTAGGGACTTTCAAGAAAAAAGCCTACTCATTTTTAAAAGACCGGCAATGCATTTTCAATTCCCCTGGTGTTACAGTTGTTTATGGGCGGTGGTAGTAACTTACAATAAGGTGAGCCGCATGCTCGTTTGACCCCTCTCCTATAAAAAAAATGTCAATCAAATTTACAGTAGGTATCGTGTGTTCTAACACAGCGTGGTGTACAAACGTATTTCTTTTCATAATAGCCAATAAAAGTGGAATAAATTAAAAAATATAAAAAATAAAATGTCCTCATTAAGCTCATTAAGTTAAGTATATTCAAAGGGAAAACATCGTGCAATTACACCCATGACATGTAACATATACCTTAATCCCTACTTTAAGTCTATATTGAGAAAAGTAACGTTTTTGGTAGAAACTAATCTTGACAACCTCGAGCACAGACGCAGAGTAGCCAGTCTAACGATATTCTATGGGATGCAATTCTGAAAGTTTATGCAGTTATTTTATGTTTTATGTACCTATTCCCACACAAAAAGGTAAAATATCTCACGATATTTTGCCGTCACCGCCGAGAATGTGGTTCATTACAACTTAAAATTTTAGTAAGTATCTTTTTTGGGCTCAGCGTGTATTAGATTTGCGTTATTTGCGTCCTGGGAATGCACGGCGAGCGCTTAGTCCTGAGTTACCACGACTCTAAACTTCAATATTGTGCTTAGTATTAATCCCCTAAGCCTTAGACAGCGGTTTTTATTATAATATGTATCAGTTGTTTCTATAAATAATAGCATTTGTATTACGTAGTGCAATGGTAGTAAATAATATAGTAATAAAGGAGTTGTATGAAAATGGGTGCTTGACATCGTTCATAACAATTATAAAAAAATATGTAAGTAATAAAACGATAAATTATAAGTATTAATAAATTGTTTATATTTTTGTATTACTTGGGAAAATTATAAAACCATTTTTATATTTGAAAAACGAAAGCTAATGTTTTTACTATAGCAAAAAGAAAAGGTTTTAAATTTTTTTTTTTGTATTTTGTCTATGGAAATACACAATGAAGGCTATTGTTATAATAAAATAGCCTTCATTATAAAAAAATATGAAACGTTGAGGCGAATATGTAGAGATTACTATTGAGTAAATAAAATATATTTAGAAAACGATTGAATAGGCTATTTTATTAAACAAAAAAAAACATTTGAATATTATCCTACACGACTCAATAGGCTGTATGGTAATTGATCATTGCCTATTCCGAAGGGGACTGTTTGCGCAGTTGGTATTGTGGCTTTTTTTTGGATAGACTTCATGTTTTTACTTTCGTGGATTTATTTAACTTGACCCTTGGCTTTTCTCCCGGATCATAGGACAGTAGGTTTTTGCATCCACATAATGGCAATAATGTGGTACTTAAATTTTGAGACTAATAGAGCAGGTAATATACAGCTTCCGGATGCTTTTATAGAGGACATTTTAATTAATAATTGCAGAAAATAACTAATCAATTAAAAAGGTTGAGTATAATTTACTTTATTTAATAATTTTGTAGTTACAAAATTGCATTCTTTTGCGTTCTTTTCAATTTATTGAAATAACTAATAACAATAACGAGTGATTTTACTGCATTACCTACAAATCATAATCCATGAAATAGAAACAAAACCCAAGGCCCTGCAAAAATATGATTTTTCTACATCACTAGCATATATTTAAATCTTGAAACTAAGACATGTTTTAAGTTAGTTCACATTGGGCCCAAGTTTGTATGGAATCTAATTAATCTCCTTTAATGACATTTAGAATATAATAGAATAATTATTATTAAATATAGATTACAAGAATTCTAATTGAAATTTTTGAACTTTTTGAATTTTTTCTTAAGAATATCATTTGGACTTAGGTTATACATTGCTGTTATGCTCTTCTGCAAAATAAAGATAGTTTCAATGTCAGTCGTATCATCCCTTAACAGATTCTATACATCATGCTATGTAAATAACTAAAATAAACAAATCTAACTGTTTCAACACATGAAAGGCTTCTAACATTTTTAAAATATACGTCGCAGAACTAAGTATGTTAACAAGTTTAGATATATGGGGGCCACAATGAAGCTCACATTCTTCTCATTCGAATTCTTTTTCAAATTAGACTCAGCTCTTCCACGCTTATAAGCACACTGGTATTCACCAGACCCAATAAATTATGAAAATCCATCAGAGATCGGCGATTTTTTTAATATTATTAGTTTTGAAATGTTTGACAATATCTACTGTTACTATTTTTAGTAATGCAAATTAATTTATACAGACATTTACATTTTATTTGTATAATAAATAATGACTAGGTGACATAAGGAAGGAAATTAGAGACTTTGGAGTCAAGATCGGAATGACGATAAAGTATTGCTCAAAATCCGTTGTATCACCTTGATCTGCCATTACAACATTTTATAAATCCAGTGCTGAAAAAAATGCTTTTTACGCTTATTTTAGTTTATAATAATTATAACATCATTAATACAATAAAATTCCGCAAAATAACTTTTAATCCTATTAATTATAACGACATTACTCTACCCGAGCTACTATATATTGTTTTCTGTCCTGGGAAAATGAAACTGACATAATATGCATTATTATGCCTATAATTTATATGTTCAAAAAAAGGCCTTTATGTTCCTTAAAAGATATAACTTAGAATAATATTTAGTATAGTATGTATTTGGAAATGAAGCATTGTAATAATTCACAGTCAATTAAGGCCCATGATTTCTCTAAATTAAATTATTTTAATGTCACTATATAGTCACTGTATAAACCTTAATGATCTGATAATTCACGCAATAAGATTTTTTCTCCCAACCTCATCTAATCTTTCAACCTTGGTGGAATATATTTTTTTTAATGACAGCCTCCTACAGAGTATTTACATTTCTAAAATAAGTAGATAAGCTAAGAAGTCCTTGATATCGATACTTTCTGAAAGTATTCGATCAAAGTAAAATGCCGTCAAAAGACTCGACTGTCGAACATTGTTAAAAACGACGAGTTTAGAGCGGGTTGCTTTCGTTTTATTCGTCTAATAGTTCCCTTTTTTTAACATCAAAGCTTAAACTAAGGTATCAAATTCTCCGATGCTTATAATTTTAGTAATTAAAACAGAAAACCTGATCAAAGGAAAGATTTAAGTATTATTATTTTTGAGTAATTTGAGAGTTTACAAGCTGAAACTTGTGAAGTCGGTGAATTTATCGCACAAGAAGTTTATTGAATTACGTCCACAACGAGAACTAATCTAAATAAAGATTTAATTTTAAATAGATCACTTATCATAGGCGGATTTTACTAAGTAGTAGGACCAGATAGACTAAGCATTATAGAATGTTGCTTAGTCTATCTGGGTGGGTACCCCTCTTACGTATTTCTGCGCCTAGTGATAGTACTTGAATTGCTGTGTTCCAGAGAGTTGTATAACCTTTTATTAGCTGAGTTACCTACTAGGTGGTAGAAATATTTTTCTGCCTAGGAACCCGTCTGTCTCGCAACCACCCTCTTACCACTTTTTGCCGCTAGAATCCTTGCACCAATGCGGTCCAGTTCGAAGGATAAAGAGAGCCAGTATAATAGCAGATGGCGATGCACGTGGTAGAGCCATGCTGCAGCTATATAGTGGTATATTTGTTGCACGAATGGGTCGGCTCGACCGGGGAAGGACGACGCTCTCACAGAAATAGCAGCTCAATACTGCTGTGTTTCGTATGGTGAGTGCAGAGAATCAGAGACCCTTTTTATTGGAAAAGAGGCATTACATCTTAGTCCTCACAGCAACCACTTACCATCAAGTGGAACGTGTGCTCGTTTGTCATCCTATCCTATAAAAAAATCTGAGTCCACAGACATGACAACACATCTGTAGTTTTTTTTGAGTTCTGTTACCACTTCAGTTTTAAGAAAACATTGTATTTTGCTACTTTTTCCTCAACAAAAAATCTTTGTTCCTTTTTTAAATTGAATTGCAAATTTCATTAATTTTATTATCACTCAGAAGCAGATTTATGTTTGGTGATATTTTCTTCTATGGGGGTAGAAAAAGGAGTCGCTGTTTTTTGAGAAATGCCATAAAGACCTTACCTAGAGTTTCGTTTTATGCTCAGTTTTGATACATCTTGTATCTGCCAATCGTAAAACACCCAGTTCCATATGAGGGCGTTATAAAAAAATCCGCTCTGATGTAAGATGATTGCTGTACCACTCATGATCCTTTTTAGTCGACTTCACATTTTTTTATAGGATAGGGTGACAAACGAGCACACAGCCCACCTGATGGTAAGTGGTTGTTGTGTCTACATTTATGCTCGTTTGCGAATCAAAATGCAGATGCGTTGTCACCCGTGAGGACTAAGATGGAATGCCTCTTTTCCAGTAAAAAAGATCTCCGGTTCTCAATACTCACCATACGAGACAGAGCAGTTTAAGTTGCTATTTTACGCTGGTATTCTGTGAGAACATTGTTCTACCCTACCTCGGTCAAGCCGCCCCATTCGTGCTACAACTATACTACTATTATAGCTGCAGCATGACTTCGCAAAAAGATGAGATTCTCAATTATTGGTCAAGTGTAAACTGATTTTTATGATTTCTATTTATTTAATAGGCTATAAGGGTTATTACATATAATTTTAAAGATTTTTTTCTCTTATTAGCCCTAAGGGTAGAAAAATAGGAGACAAAGATTTTACATTACTTATTTTGATGATATTATAGTTATTACTTTGAGCTTGTCATATTTATTAGTCCAGTAAAGACGGTCAATATTTCTTTTAACAAAGTTGCATTTAACATAGCGTGTAAAAGAATTTAAGTATCGACTTTAAAAGCTGTTACGTGGAAATTATTTTAACCTTTTTAGTTATTTGAATTCAGCTTTTAATTTACATTTCGTAAATTAGTATATATTTTTAAATATCTTCGTAACATCACTGACTTCAAATTGATAAGACAGGTCTATTTAGCTTTGTGTTAATCCATACTCACTTATGGCATTACTTCCTGGGGTGGTGCTTCTAAAACAATATTGCTCCCACTAGAACGTGCTCAGAGAGCAGTTCTAAAGGTAGCCACTTTCCGTCCATTCATGTTTCCTACACATCAACTGTACTTGGCATGTGTACAAACTGTCCGTCAGTTGTTTATCCTGAAAATCATATTAAAACAGCATACCGAACTTCCATTTAACTTAAAATCCATAGACAGGAGAAGAATGGACTTAGTTTGTGTAAACCCAAAAACCAAACACGCATTTGTGAACAAATTTTACATATTTTTAGGACCCTTTCTATATAACAAGCTCAACAAGTTACTAAAGGTATATAGTCTAAGTTACTGTAATATAAGTGTAAGGGAATTTCTAAATAATTTTTTACTAAGTAATATAAATTTTAAAAATTAAGTGAGCCATCACGGACACCTGACAAATATAAAACATCTTAGGTAATGGTAGAATTTATAATAAATGAAAACCGATAAAGAAGTAACATATGCAGTAAGTCGATGGATGCAGGTGGCTCAGGACCGTGTTTTGTAAGACATTCCTTGGGGGAGGCTTATATTCAGCAGTGGACTTGTGAAGGACTGCAATGATGATAATATTAATGAATAAAGAAATATATTGAATTAAGTAAATATATATAGTCTTTTTTATAGGATAAGGGTAACAAGCGAGCACACAGTCAACCTGATGGTAAGTAGTTGCTGTAACCCAAATATATCTACATCTATCGATGAACTGTCAGCCGTGAGGACTAAATGGAATGCGTCTTTTCCAGTAAAAAGGGTTTCCGGTTCTCTACACTCACCATACGAAACACAGCTGCATTAAGCTGCTATTTTACACTGGTATTCTGTCAGAGCGTGGTTGTTCCCCGGTCGAGGCGACCCATTCGTGCTACAACTACAAAATTTATATAGCTGCAGCATCGCTCTGCCACGTCTAATGGCCGAATAAAAAATTACATAGCTCACACAGAACACCGAAGTGTAAATTACACGCGCACGCATACACATAAGGGAGCGTCACGCCGATTGCCATCACCGTATACGGTTTTATTGCCAAGGCGCGGCAATAGATGTTTCACGTTAAAACATACAAACAAACAAACAAAAACAAATTATAAAAATTGTAATGTATCATACCACAAATAAAATATGAATATCATTGCACGACATTGTTCTTTTGCGACGATAACCAACACGAAGAAATGTCTGTGAACGGCCTGTTAAATTGAATGTATGTTTTTCTAGCGTTGCGTTAAACGGATCAGATAGCGACAATTTATGGCGAAAGGTTTAGCCCAAAACGTATTTCCTCAATAACTTTTGTGTCACAGACGCTTTGTGAAATCGTTTACATTATATATACATATATAATCCTTTACAACAAAATAACTTGAAATAGGTAAAAAAAAGAAATATGTAAAAAAAACCAACAGGATTTTTATAAGATAAACGAGCGCACAGTGCCAACCACTTTCAGGTGGACGAATTTACGAAATTACGAATCAAAATGCTAATTCGTTGTCACCGGTGAGGATTAAGATTTAAGATGCAATGCCCCGTTTCCGGTAAAAGGGTCTTCGGTTAGACTCATCATACGAAACACAGCTGCGTTAAACTGCTGCTTTACGCGTTATTTTGTGACAGCGTTTTCCTTCTCCGGTCTAACTGACCCATTTGTGTAACAACTAAACCTTAATTTTTTAGGCCTCTCCAAATTCATTACTTCAAAGCGGGATATTGCCAGACAGAGAGATACTTAGTAGACAGGTTGGTATCCGTATTTTTATTACTTTGAGCTCTTAACAGTAAGATGCATCTGCTCATTTCCTGTTTCTGATTTCCTCGGTCGATACTTACGAAACCAACGAGGTGATTATATGGGTGAATGGCGAGGCTAAAGCAGTTATTTGTTATTACCAACTGTCGGATACCAAAGTTGATGTTCTTGTCCTTTGCTACTTATAAAAAAATAATAGAAAGATGACGAAACAAACATTTGTCCTACTTGGTACATGACAGCATTATAATCCACTAACCCATATCACTGGAGTGACGTAAGAGGCGAGGTAAATGAAACAATATAAATAAATTGCGGTTGCGAGCTCGTACGTTACCCATTTTAGAACATGTCATCTCTATGTGGCAGTCTATGGTGGTGGTAGGTCTATGTTCAACAGTAGACTTTTGATAAGTTGTAATGATGATGAATTATTTCACAATAAAAGTAAAGTATAGTTACAGCCTATAAACGTCGAACTGCTAGACACGGGTCTCCTTTTACTTCTGAGACGACTTCAGGGCAAGGAAATGTCCGCCGCGCTGCCCCAATGCGTGTTAGCCGACTTCACATGACTTCACAATATTTTTTTAATTTATCAGACATGCAGGTTACCTCGCTATTTTTTCCTTCACCATCGAACACGTGGTAAATCAGTACTTAAAATTGCAATAAAAATAAATTAAGAACTTCATTGGTGCCGGCGGAGATCGAACCCGGATTGCTCGCGTATTGTGAAATTCACAGCAAGCGCTAAAGCCCTGAGTTACGATGGCTCCCTAGTAACTTATAAAACTAAATAAATAACCCAAAAAGTAATGAGGAAAATATATATTTACATCATTTAATAGCTTTTGTATTTTTTTTCACAATATTCATACCATATAAATTGTTTCATGACAGAATCCTTCACGCCATGTCAACATTTAGTTTAGTTTTTTTTTTTAATTTATCTTAACAATATTTTCGACTTCAAAGTGGAATTGGCTACCACCAGAGATTCTTACGGACCGATTTGACTTAAGGAAGTTCAAGTAAAGAGCTCCTATTTAAAAGACCGGCAACGTACCAACAATTACCCGGACGTAGCAGTTATACATGGGGGCAGTCGACACTTGATATCAGATGAGCCGCATGCTCGTTAAAATCTCTCCTAAATCTCTATTATTAAAAAATAACGTCCCGTGAGTGTCGTAAGAGACAGCAGAGTAAAACTGAATAGGAGGGGGCGGCAGTATATTCGTGATAATAACATAAAATAATAAAAATAAAACTATAGTTGTCAAGCGTACTTACTATGGCAAATATTCCCATGTGAGGCCATCTATGGTGGAGGTCCATGTTCAGCAGTGCACCTTTGCTAGGTTGTAATGAAGATTGTGAAACCTCTAGTTTTATATCCCATATAAACTTACG
Organism: Parnassius mnemosyne; assembly: GCA_963668995.1. NCBI lineage: Eukaryota > Metazoa > Arthropoda > Insecta > Lepidoptera > Papilionidae > Parnassius > Parnassius mnemosyne. The sequence continues at coordinate 791,620 of CAVLGL010000077.1, read as the reverse complement.
ACGTCGTCTACTGTATAGAAACACGTTCGATACTGAGATAAAATATAAATTTATTTAGCGGTGTCGCTTCCTCGCACTCACTGAGAGTAATCGATTTGTATCTAAAGGTTCTTTGTTAGCGTTCGATCGGCTTAAGATGTTATCCGGGAATTGAATGTTCTGCCTAACGTTGAACATGATACTGCGCGCGATGTTGCAGAATACGAAGGAATTCCTTTCATGTATAGTGAGAGAGAATTTAATAATAATACTAGCTGGCTTCGCAGACGTTCTTCTGCTTCGATAGTTGGCTTTACTAGTTTCTTTGTATAACAAATTTCATAATGATGTTCTTACATATACAAAAATAGTTGTATTAAAAATAGTGTTGTCCATTCTATAAATACTAGGGACAAGCATAAGTTAGTTATACCAGTTACGCGACTAAAAATAGTGAGTAATTTCTTCATGGGGCAATGTGTACGCTTTTACCACAATGTCCAGAACATATGCAATTTACATACCTATATCAAAAAGCTTAAAACTTTTAATCAAAAAAAAAATGTTTAGTAGGTTAATAGTAAAGAGTACATGATTGATAATAACCCCAGGGAATAAGGTGATCGCTACAATGCTGTTTACAAATGTGTTCATATTAAATGAATAAAATAATATATTGTAAATTAATTTTATTTATAAAAAAGTCCCGCTGAGTTACTTGTTAATTCTTTGTCAAGTACTTCAAGAAAAGATAATAATTTATTGCGAGAATTAATATTAGTATTGTGTGTGTATTAAACGCCGACACATTCGAACAAGTTCAACTAAAATGCTTCCTTAATAATGAAATTAAAAACTTCATGACTATGCTAGTTTAGATATATGGAGGCCCCACTGTAGCTCAAATTCTTCTCTTTCGACTTTTTTTCATATTCTATGCAGCTCTTCCACATTTAAAAGCAAACTGGTATTCACCATACACAATAACTTACGGAAATCCATCAGAGACGGTCGGTTTTCTTAATATTATTAGTTTTGAAATATTTGACAATATCCTGAATAATAAATACCTGGTAATATTTTTTGTAATCCAAATTCTTTTGTACAGACATTTACATTTTATTTGAATGATAATGACTTGGTGACAGTAAGGAAGGAATTCAGTGACTTTGGAGTCAAGATCTTAATGACGGTAAAATATTGCTCAAAATCCGTTGTATCACGTCGGCCTGCCATAACAACCTTTTATAAATCCATTGCTGAAAAAATATGCTTGATTTTTACGCTTATTTTAGTTTAAATAATTTTAACATCATTTTAACGTCATTAATATAATGGATTTCCGTAAAATAACTTTTAATCCTATTAAATATACCAATATTACTCTACCAGAGCTACTATACAATATGTAACAAAAATCCTGTGGTTCCCGTTAAGTGCATTATCATAATTAGTATTCAAACGTATAGGAATAACTTTACTTCAGAAAACTCGACATAAAAATAATCAAATTAAATTTTAATTGAACAATATTTGTAAATTTTATGTGGAGTGATTACCTCTGCCTGGAATTATCAAGCAACTAAAGCGAAGCAGCAAGCAGAAGCGGCCGGCGGCGGCGTACATCAAAGACTGGGCAAGCGCGTCTTACCTACACTAACTGCACTAAGGTCATGACCTCCGCACATCACTCAGCTGTTATCACTTTAGTAGTCGATTATCACAACTTTTAAAATTATATTTCGACCGATTGTGGTAATAATACACAAACACTAATTTATCACTATGTCTACTTGACGACCACGGAGATGTTGTTCAATATGTCCGCTTTTACCTCTATGCATTTGCGACACCGGCTTATAATGTCTGAACGCACGCGTTGCATTATAGATATATCAGACTTTTTGATTTTCTTCAAAGGATGCGACTCTTCATGTACGCATTTCTTCATGTAGACTGTTTAATCGCACCCCAGAGATAAAAATCTAAAGGTGTGAGATCAGGTGATCGCGCCGGCCAGTTGACCGGTCCACCACGGCCAATCCATCTCGCACCGAATTCAGTATACAAAAAAATTCTTACACAACGGAAAAATGCGGTGGTGCGCCATCGTGTTGAAACCACATGCAACGAACGAGATCTAGATTTATTTCGTCAAGTTCATTGCTTAGTTCTTCTCGCAAAAAGCGTCCGTGGTTTTCACCACTCCTTGTGTGGTCAATAAAGTACGAACCAATAATTTTGACACATATAATTTCCGCCCAAACATTGATTTTCAATCGGTGTTGAAAGTGGCTTGGCCTTGGTTTTTCCCTAACATCATCTGCTGATGGTCCGATAATAAGCCGATTCAGGTGCAGTGCAACTTTAGGAAGAGTTTCGTTAAAATATTGAGTCACATAACTCTCACTGAGGCCAAAATGTGTTACAAGCATTGAGTTCGGGCCATGTCATCGGATTTTTCCTAAAGTCACTAGTATTTCAATAAGTGATATTCCCGTGAAATTTTGTAAAAGTTTAATAAAAAGTATGAATAGGCAGGAATGCCTATCAGTTATTTTGGATCTCGAGATATAGCCATAAGAGCGCCCTTTTGCATATGCTCATTGAAGAAATTTTTGTTCATCATTTATGTTATTTCTAAATCATTCGACTCTTTATCACTAGCATGAAGACCAAAAGTACGGGTAATTTCACTTGAGATTGAGTTGCTGATCGTGAAGCTAACATTGGGATTAAGATTTTTAGGGATTACTTTTTTTAAATAAAGGTTGTTTCTATTTGATTGGCGTATTATTAGATTTAGTTTTCAGTTTTGGTTTCATATTAACCTGCACTGCTTGTGGTTTTGATCTCTTTCATTATTTTTGATAATACTTCTATTCTTCATGTATGTTAAGGGGATCACTGTTATGGATGATATTTGAGTCTTGATTCTCACACTCTACTATGGAATGCAACAATAGGTTAATAAATAATAACAATACTTCTTGTCAAATATCTCTACTTAAAACTCTTTCTAAATATTCTATATCTTGTCGTTTTTTGAAACCGGGTTCGTCAATTTTCTTTTTTTTTTATACTTTTGGTATTCAAGTTTATGAGACACAACTCCCTTCTTCAGTTTAAGCTTTCCTCCAACCAACTTAAACTTTACGTAATTTTCCATATTTTCTTTCAACTGTAATATAAATATATATAAAATGTTTTTAATTTATTTACTTCTAACAATAAGCCATAGCTGAGGTAGTTACATAAATACACCGCTATTGTGTAAATTATTTAAAAATGTTATCATCCATCCGAGTACGTCCCTGTGTCATTATTTTGACCTTGGAATACGAAATACGATGTTTTTACACATAAACAGCTTAAGTGATTTTGATAACTTTTGGTATAGAGATAACTGAGTCCTTAGAATGGATAAAGGCTCCTTTTTATTGCAGAAATAAAACTTTGAGGAGATGAAATAGAGGCGAGATAAAAACTTTGTGTGACAAACGAAATTTAACGCGGGCAAAGCCGTGGTCAAAAGCTAGTATAACATAGAAATGGGAACGGATGAATAGGTACGTACGTAGGTTTATCCACACAACTCAGAAAAAGTAAATAGCATACCTACTTTTATTGATACAGCAGGCTTAAAATAAGAGAATAACAGGTACACTACACGTAATAGTAGGAACCAACTTATTTCCATTTCAACTAAATAATACGTAAAATAGGTATGTACCTACGTATATCGAAATGATTTTCACACCAATGTCTTGTAGCCTGGGTAGAGGGTTGAGTTTTATCATCTCTTTTTGCAACGGAATACCATTTTTTACGAAGTTTCGGCACGTTATAAATAGAGTTTCTGGCGTTTCAATAGAAGTGGTTGTACATTTTCGCACTATACAATATTTATACATAGTAAAAAGGTTATTTAGACACAAATCGCACACTTACTTTGTTACAAAGTCATAATTAACAAACAAAACACTGCGTGCCTTTCGCTGCCATCGACTAACTGGCGGCGACCGTCACAGTGACGTCATAGCTACCACGCCGGGTGGTCAGTGAACTTCGCTAGTAATTTGCTCATAACATCGTAAATTTTTGTTGTAGAACAAAAATATTCGCACTGTATGTTAAGGAATTCTTAGCTCTATAAATATGCATTCTCAACTAAAAATGCGGATTACGGATTCTCCTTGACAAAGGTATCGCATAACATACTCGTACAAACAAAAAAATTCGGTTGTCTGTAAAGTCGATTTACTGACGATAGTTGAACGTGACAAGAAAATGTTACTATGAACAATTGACACCAAATTCACTTTTCACTGCACTTCATACTTGTCGAAAACATGTAAATGTATTATTTTATAGCAGCTGTCCATGCGGACGCATCGCTCACTCAAGTAGGAGAGAGACAGATGTCGAACGCTGCCGAACGCGGAGGCCGATTGTGCCTCTTTGTCGCTCGTTCCGCGCTCTCGCTTGCACTTCAAGCCTTAAATGGAACGCCTCAGAGCGAGGTAACGCCGCATGAGTCATGTTTTTTCGTGCGTGCAGCCAGTTTTATCCAATTATAAGACGTTGTCACGTCAAAAACATACATTCGATATGTGAATCTCCTCTTTTTGATGTTGGATAAAAATATGAACAACTTGCTTTTGAGTAAACACAAGTGGTATGTAATAAGCGTATACTACGTGTTTATTTCATGAATGCCGTTACCTTCCGCCGCATTTTCTCATACCGCGCCTGAAGCGCCGCCCTTAAAGTACCAATAGCAACGCTGAAATGTATCTACGTCCATTGTTTGAGCTCCTATGCAATCTCTAGTTCATTACTGTTTTTGTTGTTGTCTTTGCAACTGCTGATTTTTTGTTTCTGTGAACTTTTTAGGTTCGTTAATTTGTGATATAGAAACGAACGATTTCGCTAAAATAACTAGTATCGAAGTTATGGATGCGTGAATATCTACCTAATAGTTTTGTTCACGCCGTAAATAATTAATTTAAAATGTATAGTAAAAATATTTTATTTATTAAATAATTTATTAAATAATATGCATTATATCAACTTGCTTGCCATCCATTTATCTGTATCGGGCAACAAACTAAAAATCGAACGTCTTACAATTAAAACACTTTTGTCTACGGTATCGTCAGCTGTGACATCATAACGGTCGACGACGGCAAACTCGAAATAAACGCGTAGTATGTATAATTCAAAGCTATCATTCTTTATCGTTACTAAAGCCGGAGCGGAGTTGTAACGTATTTTTATCAGACTTAAATTAGTGTGTAATATGTATATTTAATGTTCTTAAACTAAATTAATCAGTAAGGTTTTTTTTATTGCTTCCTCTTTAAGTGCTTTTATTCGTTTCTTCTTTATATCCTACATCTTTTACAAAAGCATTTCACGTTAAGTTTAATCTTAAACGTAACTTCGAATTTTCAGCGCTAAGCATGACCGAAAATTTGTAACAGATGTACGCCGCAGCTGACCTTTGAAATATTGCGCTTCTCTATGCAATAACTTTATATTAAAATGCACTTTATTCCTTTTTTAAACCTAATCTTTTATTTAATATTAGAAGGCATGATAGGAAAAAAAATATTGAGATATTTTAGTTTTTCTTAGGTGGTAGGATTTTTTACTGCCTGGGAAGGCAGGTAGGTAGGACTGCTAGGTAGGAAGGTACCAGACTCTTTTAACTGGTAATGAGTCGTTCTTTCTAAGTGCTCAGGGCGTAATGCAACTACATTTTTTATTCTAACTTGATGATATACTTAGCTATTTATGGGCCACACATACAATTACCATGAGGTGAATTGTATATCACCCTTGTTCTATAAAAAAATACAACCTTCTTAACAATTTCTGCCACCAAGCAGCAGTACAGGCACTGCGTTATGTTTAATTTATTTAATGTTAAGTTTTATATGAGGTAAAGTTACGTTGCAGCTGTGTTATGGTTGTAAGAAGAATGCATTTCCTTTAACTGCTAAACTTAGGTCGGGGTCACCATTTTGGCCATTGAAGGAAAAGGGGAGACCTCCGACCGAACAGCCTGCGGAGCGGCGAACTATATCTAGCCTAGTACTTCAGAACCTTTATAGCGTGATTAAGGCTTCGGTGTGTTTCGCTTGAGGCGCGACGACAGCTCCGCCACAGACCCATTGGTAATTGAATCATGTTTCATGACGAACTCAAAAATGCCGTTAAAAATTGCGAGTTTATCAGTGCATAGCGTACCAGCAGGCCAGCCTCCACAAGCAGCACTTGTTCATAAGTATCTCCATATTATGCTAGGGTTAACGTAATCTCCACGTATAAAGATTAGCGAAGGCAGTATCAGAATTCTCAAGCATTTGATAGAGCTTGTAGTTGATCGTTTTAATCACAAAGCATGTTATCTACATATCTACATTCTAGTAGCGTCTAAAACCAAGATTTTAGTGTTATGTCGCATGATATCGTATCTAACAATCATATTGAACATATAAACGATATTAAAGCACATGTCAGTAAGATAAATGATTGTTGAATTTTTCAAATCGATTAATTGCTATGTTACATAGTGGTTTTAGTGGTTTATGGTGTAGTATTATCAAGTCCACATGGAAGGATAAACACGATAACTTTTAAAATTATCAATTGCCAAGAAAGCTGGATATGTTTCCCGATGAATGGCTATACTTAGGCCTTGAGCGAGAAAAAAACCAGTCCTCTTACCACCAGCAGCAACGACCAGTCGTGGATGGAGTTGCTTTAGGAACTTCACAGCACGTCGGTCCCACGAAACTATAGTCTACAGCAAATGGCACAAATATGTAGTCATCTCTCAAAGACTCATATTTGCGCCACTTACTCAGTTCAGCTGCCTCTGATCTCGCCCCGACTCTAAACGAGGTACCCCTGAGATGAAAGACCGCCAAAGTGTTCCGAGATTATTTGATGGTAAAGCGTGTAACCAGCGACTACTATTACTCAGTTGCAATAGCTAGAAGGCATGCCTGATCTTGCTCACTATGGAAATCACGAAATAAATCTTTTTGCACGTTCCGTACCAACGGAATATCCTACAGTTTTTGTTGGTTAACTTCCAGTGGAACATTTTCACTGGAACAGAGCGTTCGCCATATCTGCCCTGCCTCCTTAGCAAAGCACAGGTATACTTTATTATTCAAAATTATGTTACATAAGTCACTGACACTATGCACGAAAGCAAGGAAAGCAGGTAATGCAACGCTAGAAAGATTTCTCACACCAATACAACCATATTTTATATATTTATCGGAAATGACAACAGGAGATCCCACTTCTGATGTCGGAGAATTCAATAGAGGATTCCAATTTTGATCTCGGAAATACATCAGGATAGCGTTAACTGTTAAAAATAATAAAAGTGTGAGAGCGGATGTTCAACTTGCTCTCTTGCTTACGCAATTTAATCATTATCAGTAATAAGACAACGTAACGCACTATACATTCAGTATAGTGAAATTACAGTTCGACCACACCGTAACACGTCTCTGCCACAATCACACACCAGTGTAACGTGAGGTACGTAATTACATGATAACACCAAAATATGTAAACCAACAGCAACACCACTTATCTCAATGTAACACAGGGCAGCCTCTCAGCAACACTAATCCTCCTTGCCTGCACTAGAAGAATTACCACAACGAACAAAACCACGACACTATCTTAGCACTAGTAGAATGACCACACTCGTTGAATGACTTGAGCGAACTCTCCCTCGCACGGCACCTACAGTGAACTTTATACTACCGACACAAGAGGGGGTTTCTCGATATACCCTCCATTCAACCTCGATCCAACCGGGTATTTTATAGACACTCCGACACGGCCATCCTGACGTACGACCGTCCTCGGGCGTGTATCTTTATGCATTCCTGTAACAAACAACAATTCGTCCGCTCGTCCATCCTGACATGAGTGGGTACATATTATTAGTTCTGAAAACTAATTGTTAGATGGTGCTGCTTGTTTCACTATGGCGCCATCAATTCACGACACGGCCATTCCTGACTAGCATCAGTCCTCGGTTTCAGTGCCTGGAAACAAAATATGCTCAGTGATTAATCTAGCTCGGCTATTCTGCCAATGGAAACAAGGTCGATTCCAAATGGTACTTTACTTCTCCTAAGTCTAAGTACAATAGCTAACTGTCACAATTGACAATGCCTTGTTATTAAGGCTTCTTACACAGTGCTTCCTGCACAACATGATTTATCGTGGAAGGTCCGATCAACAAGTTCCAACACAGTAATTTTAACAATTTTGTTACTCTTTACAATTCATAAGCAATGCATATTCAACTCGTGAAACTTTCATTGAAATCTGTGCACCAACACAGACCAGAATCGCACCAACGATTCTTCACATATCCGCCGTCACATATGCCAGAATCGCACCAACGATTCTCGACATATCTGCCGTCACATATGCTACAATACACGAGGGGCTCTGTGCACCAACACAGGCCAGAATCGCACCAACGATTCTTTACATATCTGCCGTCACATATGCCAGAATCGCACCAACGATTCTCAACATATCCACCGCCAAATATGCTACAACACATCTGCCGCCACATATGCCAGAATCGCACCAACGATTCCCTACATATCTGCCGACAAATATGCACCAACACAGACAGAAATCGCACCAACGATTTCCTACAGACCCATCGCCACATGTTACTCATGAGGTGCGGTCTAAAGTTTTGAGTATGAGTATACAAGCATTCTTAATCAAATTTGGTCACACTACCACTGTCATCAACTATGACTTCTAAATCTCAAGGAACTTGGTGATCGGGGATCTTCCTCACATGATCATGGGGGTATTTGTGGGGTACTTTGCACACTAACATGACCGATTTCGGTTGAATTTACAATATTATTTACACTTTTGCTACAACGCCATCTTTGATGAGAGGGCATTCGGCCCAGAATCCTAATAAAATGGGTACGACTCACCAGTATTCATCAGCACACCGCTGGGATTGCTCACATAGTAAACATCAACACGTCGCTCCCTGCCCGCCTCTGCGGCAGGCGTAAGGCAAGCGCACGTCGCTATTAAAACAAACCAGCACACACCATAATTAGCTGCCATGAAGCAAGCTCATGTGGTCAAAACAACAGCACAGGACGTGCCGCACTCTCACAGCGAGCCGTCGCATTTTACCAGCGCCAGCGAGACGCTGCATCGTACCACGCACCCCAAGCGTCAACGGGAGCAGCAGGAGCACCTGACGGTACACAGGCATCATCGAGGTTGCAGTCATCGTGATCTGCGTGAAAAAAAAGTTGTTAATTATCAGGACAACATACACAGTTGCCTATCCTCTTATCTATCACGCATACGAGGCCCTCAAACAGAAATACGCTCTCATACCGTGGACTATAATAAAACACTTCGCTTTCACAAGTAAACATACATCTCCATACGAAGTATCTCACACATACTCTTACTTGAACTTGCGTGATCCCACGTTAACCACGTGAACCACGTTAAAAACGTGAACCAGGATAGCGCCTGCCAGGACAGAGCCTGATACATGTTTAGAAAACACTACTGCGCACACAGAGTATACGACTTCCGCGCACACAGTGTATGACTTCCGCGCATACAGAGTACACGACTTCAGAGGCATCGTCATGTATAGCATACGCGCGCTCCGGGAAATCACCCGTCACGCGTACAGCATACGCGTGTGCCGAAGCCAGGCCATGCTACATCTGGACCCGGCAGTCCGTTTCGACCAGCAAGGCACACCATCGCCTACGCTCGCGCACATGTAATCATATCACACGTACTACTGTAACACAAAAGAAAACATTAAAAATACACAGTCGGAACTTGATTTCAAGAAATGCAGCATTACTCTTGGTACACCATTCGCCTTTCTAGGGCACCAAATACTGAGCTGCGGCTACACGATAACCTCTGGTATGGTCCGATCCTCATGTAAACTTAAATAATCTCTTCAATGTCAGAACTAACTGGCTCTACTTCACTTTCATCAGTTATACTTTGGTTTTCCGGCATTTTTCGCAACCACTTAAAAATGTAAACACTTATTCTTACAAAATATTTTTTAAGACAATGTTTAGGATAAATTTACTTTACTCATGTTGTATCAAACGGTGATCGGTAGCAGCGGCAAATAAAATGTCCGCGGCGTCATAATCCTACAGCATATTTCCACTCAAGAGCGAGTGCCACAGCACCACATCTTCCACGAAGCCCTCAACATCAAATCCCAATTTTATCGACTACGTAATACTCGCAGTAAACTGTAACACTTATCAACACATTAGAACACAAAAATACTACTTGGTGTTTTTAATTAATAGCACGTTAAAGTTAAACATTTTTCGGTACATCGTTTAAACATTTTAAACTTTAAAATTAGCCCATGTAAATCACATCTCGTGTATCAAATTATAACATAACTTGAGCAAGTTAAACTTCCACTGAATGCAAACTATAACTCATTTAGAATACCTCCAACATTGCTTTCGACATTTGTTATCATATTTGGGTACGTTAAGAAATAATGAAATTACTTGCGGGTACTTTCTATTATAAATCGAATAAAAGGATTTAACTTTTGGCTTAAAACATTTCACTTTAAACTTTTACTCTACACTTTAATGGTATGTCAGTGTCGTAAATAGGACAGCAAATTTCATTTCGTCATTTAATAAAAACAAAGATATCAACGCGAAGTCTTTCACAAAAGTAATAACTATCACACTATTCGAAGGTTATATGTGGACGATAACAGGGACTTTATCCCACTTCTGATATCGGAAATGACAACAGGAGATCCCACTTCTGATGTCGGAGAATTCAATAGAGGATTCCAATTTTGATCTCGGAAATACATCAGGATAGCGTTAACTGTTAAAAATAATAAAAGTGTGAGAGCGGATGTTCAACTTGCTCTCTTGCTTACGCAATTTAATCATTATCAGTAATAAGACAACGTAACGCACTATACATTCAGTATAGTGAAATTACAGTTCGACCACACCGTAACACGTCTCTGCCACAATCACACACCAGTGTAACGTGAGGTACGTAATTACATGATAACACCAAAATATGTAAACCAACAGCAACACCACTTATCTCAATGTAACACAGGGCAGCCTCTCAGCAACACTAATCCTCCTTGCCTGCACTAGAAGAATTACCACAACGAACAAAACCACGACACTATCTTAGCACTAGTAGAATGACCACACTCGTTGAATGACTTGAGCGAACTCTCCCTCGCACGGCACCTACAGTGAACTTTATACTACCGACACAAGAGGGGGTTTCTCGATATACCCTCCATTCAACCTCGATCCAACCGGGTATTTTATAGACACTCCGACATATTTATATAGATTTTACAGGTAAAGTAGCTAGAGTCCAGACTGTTGTATTTAAAGTAAAATTAAGATTTTTTCTATAGATATTTTTAAAATGAATATCAATATCTTCTAAAATATCCGAATATTTCCAGACTGGACTCGAGCGAAGTATGTAAATCTAGGTACAAGGAGACAATATTTTTTAAATATTACTTGCAATTGATACAATTTATACAAGTTTACAAGTTATCAACGTGGTTTAAAACTGATCAAATTTTGTTTTTAAAACAGGTTTAATACTATCGAAAAACAACGGGGCACCTAGCAGGTTTAGCTTTTCCGTACTGACAGTTTTTATTCCTGGAGAAATATGCTTGAAATTTTGTAGTACGGTGTCTATTTTGAAACTAGATAAATTATTGCAAAAAAATGTTTCACATTTATTGCTATTCGGTTCAAGATGAATATTTTTAAAAGTTCGATAAATATGAGTAAGATCACTGAGGACGTCATCTGCTCTACCTTTCAGTGTACCATTGTCCAGGTACCAGATATTGAAGACTATTTAGGATTAAGATTGGACTTCAAATTTGTAATAATGGGTTGAATGCCCAAACTGAAAAGTGCTGGACCTAGTGGGTCACCCTGCTGACCACCGACAACAGACTCGATAACATGACGTTTATCTTTTATGTCATATAAATAATGTAATGTAATAAATTGATGGGTTTAGTTTCAATTTAAAGATTATATTCTTCTTTTAAGAACAGTTTTTCTAATAATTTATTTATAAAAGACCTTGATGTTTATCTGTGTGTTACTTTTATTGGTTGCCTATCATGATTTAGGCAAGCGTAGTTTTCGCTCAAGCGGGCCATTAGTAATTTGTACGTCCTTCAAGTCATCCAAAATATATTCATTCGCATAGTCTCCGGAGCTCGGTGGTACCAGTGAAACTCCGATTTACGTAGAGACTGTCAACTTTCGACGATCTCTGAATATTTCTAGGAAATGTCTTGGCGCTATTTTGAGAGGGCCGGGACTCATCCCATCCCGCTAGTGGTAAACGCAGCCACCCACGCTCTGACTCCAAACGTTACGGGAAGCCTCCGGAGGCCCCATTTCGTTCTTACTGAACCCCCCGTTCCGCTGAATTCCAACGACCGAAATGTCACACACAAATACTACACAACAGCCTAGTGTCACAAACACTGTTAAGACAACAACGTATGGGACGCAGCGAGTCGTCAGACGGGTGCGCCGCACACCTCTCCACACCGCGTACTCGTAAACACCGTACACTCGTGTCCCTGGGCGGTGCTCACCACTCAGAACATCAAACGATACTAGTCAGCCGTTAGTGCCGGGGCCCGTCACCGCCATAGATAGATAGATAATACTGGAAAGTCTTAGATAACTCATTTATGAGTACTCTAAACTGTTCTAGGTGAATATCGTTACGTAAGTAGCGGTGCAGCATACTAATAATAAATAAAATTTTTTTACAGCTCGCGGCCTCATTATCAAAAACCAGAGAATGATATGGAAAAATGCCTTTTATTTTACTGCTCTCGGGAGCGTTTTGACTTATAGTCTTTTTGTATTTAATAGGTTAATATAATTAAAAAAAAAAACACGAAATAAACAATTTCAGTATTTTTATTACTTTATTCCAGTTTGCAAATATCCACACAATATATCCTATGTATTACTAAGTGGTAGCAATCATTTTTTGCCTAATAGCCCGTCAAAGTTGTTAACACCATCTTACCTATTTGTGTTGCCAAGAATCAGTCTTTACACTTCCGTGTTTCAGTCTGAATAATAAATAGAGTCAATATAGTTGCAGGCTGTGAGGTATTCCATATTTGCCCTCAGACGTTATAACACATTACAGGAGCGTTATAAACCTAGTTGCTTGGAGTTGATTACAGGTACCCATGCGCTGCAGAAGTATGTGATAAGACCATCAAGTGGTCATTTTTTGAAAACCTTAACTTACATTAATACAGTTTCAACTTAATACAAAATTTCTTTAAACGAGTAGAGGCCGTAAAGCGGCTGGGGCTGGTGGGGCTGTGGATGTGTGCAAAAGGGTTCCCGTGGCCCTTCCATTATGCGGCTGAGGTTAAACATCATGGCGTTTTTAGTCGGTCCAAGTCAGATCTAACCCGTTTTGCCCTCGCGCGGCTTGTATACGCGTTGTCATTCCATGCTTTAAATTCACTACAGCCTTTCAAAAGTCTTTCACTTAACATTGGCATCCCTAATGGATTGCCTACAACTTGGATATTTCCATAGTTGTCACGCTTAGCTAGCGGGTTGGCAACCGCAGATTTTTCAACTATTTTAAAATAATGTCAGGAGCATTCTGCTACCAATCTTTTATTTTTGTTTCCCGACTGTCGCCTCAAGGGGTGATATGGAGTAGTAGACTCTTACGCCGTCAATACATCGTAAAGCTTTTCCGAGTTTTATTAATAATGTTTATTTAATGAATTCTTATATTTGTGCGAATACTATACATGGAATAAAACTAATTTTATAGATTTTGTTGAGCTTTATTTTAAGTTTTACTTTACCCGACGTTTCGGGCACTTTACATAGTCGTAGAAGTCTGAGGAGTTTGACGTGCTGATGTCAAAGTCAACGAAGGCTACCTTCAACTTTAATTTTTAATGCGATCCACGCAGAACGAGCTTACAGTATCTTAAAGTCCGTACCGTACCGTCCGTCTACATCCGTAAAATTAGTTTTTTTCCAATGATGTTACGTAGTAGAGCCATGCTCTTACTATATTGCGGCTGCAACACAAATGGTTCGGCTCGACCGGGGTCGAGCCGAACCATTTGTGCGAGCAGGGAACACGCTCTCGCAAAATACCAAAGTTAAATAGCAGCTTAATGCTGCTTTGTTTCATATGGCAAATGTATAGAACCGGATACAATTTTATTGAAAACGAGGCATTCCATCTTAATCTCCAGGGGTGAAACGTATCTGCATTTTGATTCTTAATCGAGGATAGATGTAGATGTCAATGGGCCATAACATCCACTTACTATCAGCTGGACTGTCTGCTCACTTATTAAACTTATGCATACAAACACTTACGCCTGTCACCCAGTGGGGTAGGCAGAGACAACGGACTTCCATTTGACGCGATCCTGACACACCTCTCTAGCCTCCTTTACATCCATATATTTACGCATACACGCTCGTCGGTTAAGGGTACTCCTAATCTGGCCCATTTTCAATGTATCGCCGATTTGGTCGATAAATTTTCGTCTAGGGCGTCCTTTCCCGACTTTGCAGTTCACTTCTGAAACATAAATTTGCTTTGTCACTCTTTCCTCGTTCATTATTTCTACGTGACCAAACCACCGAAGCATTCCTTTTTTAATCCTAGTCACAACGTCATCTTGTAAACCACAATTTTCTTTTATCACAGTATTTCTCACCCTGTCATTCAGGTTCAGCCCCAGCATACTCCGTAATGACCGCATTTCTACAGCCTTTATTCTACTCTCATGCTTCTTCTGCCATACCTAACTTTCACTACCATACATTAAATTAACGCCCAAAGCATTCCGGCTCATTATCCTGACATGCTTGCGTCATTTGAATCCCAAAATATTCACGCCATTTTAGTTTCAGAATCTTGGCTAAAACCCTGTCTGCCTTCCACTTCTTATTCTTTGCCTGGGTTTCATCTAATTAGAAATGACCGCACTAATAGGGGTGGTGGGGGCGTGGCGATCTATCTAAGATCCTACCTTCCATATAAAATTGTTAGTTCGTCAAGTCAACCACCTCCTGTTGATTCTGCTGAGCATTTGCTGGTTGAGGTCTCCCTGTCTCAGAATAAAATCCTACTTGGAGTTTTCTACAGTCCCTCCCTTTCTATAAATTATTTTACTTCTTTCGAATCTCTTTTAGAATCACTAGTCCCTACGTATAGTCACACTATTTTGATGGGTGACTTTAACACCTGTTTGCTTAAAGGCGACAATCGATCTCTAAAACTTGAAGCTATAATTGAAGCGTGTAATATGCAAATCCTACTCCTTTCTGCTACTCATAACTTTCCTAACAGTACTCCTTCCCTTCTTGACTTAATAATGGTGTCATCTTCCAATTTAGTTTTCAAGCACGGACAGTGTCCTGCGGATGCATTCTCTTATCACGATTTAATTTTTCTTTCGTATAAACTACGCCCTCCTAAAATCAAACCTAAATTAGTTCTGCGAAGTAATTTTGGAGGAATGGATATTGAACAACTTTGTGAAGATGCTTATAATATGGACTGGTCAGTGATCGAGAGAGCTCCATGCATTGACGATAAAGTGGAACTGTTCTGTTCTCTTCTCACTCAGCTTTATGATGTTCATGCGCCAATGCATTATGTGAGACTTAAACACCTACCTGCTCCATGGCTCTCTGATGACCTGAAGAAGCTTATTTTGCAGAAGAATGCGGCATTGTCAAAGCTTAAGAGGAATAAGACAGAGGAAAACGTAAGGAAATACGCAAAAATCAGGAATCGATGCAACACATTGTGTAGAGATGCGCAACGACGCCATATTCATACATCAGTCGAGAACGGCGACTCATCTAGGGTGTGGAAGTTTCTCAAAACAGTTGGAGTTGGTAGAACATCCCTAAATGCTTCACCTCCTAGTGTTGATTTTGAACTATTAAATCAACATTTTTCTAATCCTTCTAACTCTTTTGATAGCGAACATAAACTGCAAACACTTCGTTCGCTTTCTGTAACTCCGACTCCTAATTATCCTCCGTTCGTTTTTAGTCAGTTTACTGAATGTGATGTTAAGAAGACCATATTATCCATCTCCTCAAATGCTGCCGGTAGCGACAACATTAGCCTTAATATGATTGTTCCTCTCCTTGATGTTATTACTCCCATTATCACTCATTTACTCAATGCTTGTGTCTCTTCCTCTAAATTCCCTCAAGCCTGGAAGAGTGCTCATATTATACCCCTTCCAAAGAAATTTAATCCCGTTAACCTCTCTGATTTCCGTCCCATCTCGATTTTACCTTTCCTTTCTAAAGTCCTTGAAAAACTTATTTGCCAACAGCTGACCCTTTTCATTAATAAGCACAATTTATTGAATTCCTTACAATCCGGTTTCCGTCCAGGTCATAGTACGGCTACTGCCTTAATCAAAGTTACTGATGACATACGGTGGGGTATGGATAATAAACAACTCACAGTCATGACCTTGCTGGATTTCAGTAATGCGTTCAATACTGTTGACTTCGATATACTGTTGAGTCTGTTATGTTCCCTTAACATATCTCCATCAGTAATTGACTGGTTTCAAAGTTATCTCTGTGGCCGTCGGCAGTGTATTCGTGTCGATGAAACTCACTCATCTTGGTGTGATATAACTGCAGGCGTGCCGCAGGGCGGCGTGTTGTCACCTTTACTCTTTTCCATTTTCATTAATTCAATCACTCATAAAATATCTTCTCTCTACCACATGTATGCGGATGATGTCCAGATTTACACCCAGTCAACTCTTGAGAATTTGCCGAGTGCAATCGCTACATTAAATAGGGATCTAAATTCTATACACGAGTGGAGTAAATCATATGGCCTAAATGTCAATCCTAAAAAGTCTCAGGCTATCATTATTGGTAGCCAGAGCTTTATCTCAAGATTTGACTGGTTCTCTGTACCACCTATCGTATTCGATGGAGTTGTTATCCCTTACTTTGACAATGTCAAAAATCTTGGTATTTATATTGATAATTCCTTAAATTGGATACGCCAACTGAATGAGGTAAGTAAGAAAACTTTTGTCGCTCTTTGTTCACTGCGTCGCCTTCGATCTTTTCTTCCCATTCCTACAAAAATTATGCTCGCAGTCTCTTCTCCTTCCGATTCTCGACTATGCTGACGCAAGCTATCTAGACATAACTGAGGACCAGCTAAATAAGCTTGAGAGACTTCAAAATACTAGTATTCGGTTCATATTTGGATTGCGCAAATTTGTCATATTTCCCAATTTCGCTCACGTCTCAAGTGGTTACCTATCCGACTTCGCCGGAACATGCATATACTTTCTATTCTGTACTGTGTATTATTTCACCCTTCTACTCCTCCCTATCTAAAGGAGAAGTTTAATTTTGTGGGGCTTCCGGGGGAACCCTTACGCTCTTCGAGAAAATTCATTTTAAGTGTGCCAACTCACAATACATCATTTTTCAATAAATCTTTTACTGTCCAGTCTATTAAGCTCTGGAATGCCCTACCTTTGCATATACGTGAG
Source organism: Parnassius mnemosyne (assembly GCA_963668995.1). Classification (NCBI taxonomy): domain Eukaryota; kingdom Metazoa; phylum Arthropoda; class Insecta; order Lepidoptera; family Papilionidae; genus Parnassius; species Parnassius mnemosyne. Next base: position 773,940 of record CAVLGL010000077.1, on the reverse strand, counting down.
GCACAAACTATTGTTATCTTTAAGCGATTACTTAAAGAGCATTACTTGTCTCAATCGTTCGGACACCGTTAGGATAGATTGTGTGATTATGTATTTATTGTATCTATCAGCTTTATATTATTGTTTGAAGAATTTTATATATATATATATATATATATATTGATATATATGTGTTGTGTGTATATTTATGTATATATGTTTATATATATGTGTATATGTATGTATATGTATATATGTGTATGTATGTATGTATATGTGTATATGTGCATTTATATGTATATATTATATGTGTTACCTTATATTTTATTATGTGTTAGTAATTTATATTATTTCATGTATTACTTAGTTATTTATATTTTTTTTTGCATTTATTATTTGTATATTTATATTGCACCACCTACCACCTACCTATTCATTGTTTGTATTACTTTACACCTTTGGTTGCCTGGAAGAGATCGCTATGTAGCGATAAGGCCGCCAAATTGTACATATTATAATCAGATTTTTGTTATGACATTTGTATATTTGTTCGTGGTGTACAATAAAAGTATATTCATTCATTCATTCATTCATTAAAGTAGGGACTAACACAGCATTATGAATTGCCATGCGTGCCTTCTTTGACACATTCTGACTCTTCATAATAGTGTGTAGAGCCCTATTAACTCTATTTCCTGCGTTCACTCGTCGTTCTATATCCTTATCATATCCACCATCCCTGCTAAATAAACATCCCAAATATACAAACTCATCCACTTACTCAATCAACTCCCCTTCTATTCTTATTTCACATAACATTTTACTTTCTTCTCTTTCAAAAACCATCACTCTCGTCTTACTTGCGTTCAATTTTATACCCCTTCCTTTTAATTACCAGTTCATTAAATTAACCATCATTTGCAACTCGGCCGCCGACGATGCAAATATGACTTGATCATCGGCGTACAAAAGACATTTGACGGTTAACTCACCCATTCTCAACCCACATTTTTCAACTTTCAAAGTTTGCAAACAACTGTCCAAAAATAGTTTAAACAGCCACGGACAAGCTACACAGCCCTGTCTGATACCTTTATGAATGCCAAACCAATCAGATGCCTCGTGTAGAGGCGAAACACGTGTCGTATTATCGTCAGTGGTGTGTCTTGCCTAGTGTAGTGGTGTTGGAAGTAGCGGTGCTGGGATTAGTGGTGACGGGGATAGTGCACGCAATTGAGGGAGGGCGAGAGGTGCTCTTCATACTAGATAAGACACATCATTTTATTTTATAACGCGGATATTTGCGAAGTAAATTTTTCTAAATGCTTTTATATAATGGATTTCCGCAAAGTAACGCCTGATTCTATTAACTCAAGTATTTTTGAATTGTATTTGATTTAATTTGGTTACACTGTAAGGAATTTATGGAGTAGATATGGTTGGAAACCGAAAAAGGCAAAAAAACGACTGCCGAGAGTATCAAGCCAGCTAGTATTCGTAAATAGATTCTCAATAGGTAGTGTATAATAAAAACTGCGCTTACCAAAGCGCTTACCAAGCATGACAACTATGCCAGATATCCTACCCTTGGGGCAATCTATGGGTGAGGCTTACCTAACCGTGGACTATAATAGGCTTTAATGAATGAATGAAATGGTATTGTTACGTATGTGGGCAGTGCCGTCATTAAACCAGACCGAACAACAATGCAAGCCTAAAAAACGCTAGTGAAGTATGCGCGTATTCATATCACGTCGGGGTCGCTACTCTACGTCGGTGTATAAGGGAGGATCTGCTGCTGGGCAAGATAGGTACCGAACTTGTCCTATATACAAAGTCGTTCGAAAAATTTAGTAGTGTGATTTGGACTTTGCTTCGAATTTACGCTTGTAAAACGTCGGCAGCGCCACTACAGTACCTATTATGCTGGGAGAACCCAATTAAATGGAGTGAAGACCTTATACGGACAGGTCATACATATATACAGGAAGATCGACTCAAATTAAGTGACTCGCGACCATGCATTGTGGCAAGCTATCTGGGAGGCCTATGCTCAGCAGTGGACCTGTACTGCACTGCAATGGTGATGACGATTTTGAAGGTGGTAACTGTTGCTAACATGTCATAATTTATTACTTTAAAAAAAACTTTACCTCCACATAAAGATTTTCTGTTGTATCCTGGGAGAAGATTTTATACATTCACAATGACAAACATTCAGACCCGGAACAATTATTTATAGGCCATAAAAATCAAATATTTGTATGGCTACAAATATTTATTTCGAGCGGGATTAATACCCCTGGCCCTGAGCGGTACAACTCACTGCTAAGCCACTGCGCCACGGAGTTTTCAGTTCTTTTAGTTGTATAGTGGTCTTTTGAAACTTGATTGTTCAAGTTGAAAGCCATGGTAAGTCTTCGCCGTAAATTTCACAGTATGCGAGTAACCAGGGTTTGAGCCCCACAGGCTTTAATAAGTTTTGCCAGCGTCTGTCTTTCTGTTCGAATACAATCTGGATGTCTTGAAGGCAAGAGTGAATAGACATTCGTTACAATAAAATAGTGCAACTTACAATCTAGAGCATCATCACCAACCAATAGGTGGGATTGTAGTCAAGCACGCGCTTATAATAAGTTAAAAATGCTATTTGAAATTTTACAGTTAATACGCCACGTCGATGAAGCAAACATCGTGAAGAAACCTGCATTTTTGAGAAATTAAATAAACTTGTGAAGAGGTTATATAACTTATTGTTCTATAGCCCTCTCAGAAATGAGAGGAGGTCTGTGCTCAGTCGTTGGACATAATAAGGCCACAACTTCACTTTTACTTGAACAAACTAAACAAAATAAAGTAACACGTAATTCTTGCGTTAGTTTAGTGTAGCAGCTTGAGTAATAGGTTTATCTTGGTGTCTATTGTTAATTGGAAAAGGACAAAAGACAAAAGGACGGACAACAGCGTCCTTTTATTTCATTTGTATCTGTCTGGTACGACCGCCTGTTGTTCTTTTACAAAAGGTTTTGAATTTCAAAACCACTAACTTATAGTCCCGCTTAAATAAATAACTGCTTACATAAAATCAAAATCAAATTATTTACTAATCTACCTACTACCTACTGTCCGTAATATTCATTAAGACATGGTAAGATTATATATCATAATGAATGTTACAACATATCTATAATATGAAGAAGATACAGTGTAGATGATATCAAGCAGCCTTAATGCTCTGATCTGCAAGAACACTAGTGATTCAATTGCAAAATTTCTCAGGAAACCCATAGGAAATAAGCGCCGAAAGAAGCGCTTTGTGATAAACCTTATCGAAGACCTTAGCTATGTCGACGGCCAAGGTCTCCCCTCTAGACTTTATTGTGTCCGCCCATCTTAGTTAGGTAAATAAGAACACTAACATCTGAGTTACTCTAACGGAAACCGTACTGTCAGTCACTAAACAGCTGGTGCTCCAGGTTATAATTGGTCTCATTGTTTAGGAGAAGGTAATGGTGATAGGCCTGTTGTAAGAAGGTTCTGATTGGTCGTCTTTTCTATGTACACCAAAGCTATTTTTCATGAGTTTGGGACTACTCCTGGAGAGCAGAAGTATAAGAAAAAGTATATAATAAAATTGCAGTATTGTGTTAAATGTTTTAGCGAGCAAGTATACGAAGGGTGAGATTAGGTTTAATGGACGAGCTATTGAATAGAAAAAAAAAACAGGTTTTTACATACAATATATGTTTGAGAATAAATAACGTAACATAAAACTACGACACAACAGCTTTTAGATTTTAATAACAATGTTTTAGGTTTTAGCTTAGCTCCTATTACAATTACAATTACAGCTTATTAAAGGAAAGGATCTGAATGAAATCCTGCTGCTCATCTCCTTGTTTGTTTCCCTCTGTCGCGACTTACAACTCCCATGGAACTATACGGGGTAGTTAATAGTCTTACACTGAATGTTACATATTTGATAGGGACAACTCTTTCTTTCTCTCTTTGATAAGTTTAAAATAACATAATACGAAACATATGGTTTCAAATGTTAATTTTTTTAATATTCTTCCTTTATTTACTACGCGACCCCTACAGTAGGACTTGAATTCATAAGAACAATGTAATAACAGTATATTATTTTGACGCGATAAGGCCACATTTCAGTAGAAAAACAACACTAAGACAGAATTCCAGGAAAAAATACCAGCATTTTAATGCTGAGGTTAGTATGGATGACGAGAAATGTAGACATATTTACGAGACCTTCTATAGTCTCTAAGTAACCTAACCAGATGACTAGTTTCCGATAAGACTAGAAATTTGGTATGGAGGACATTATTGGACATATTTCACATACTGTGAAAATATTATCTGTGCCGGCATATTTATCGGTCATATTTACAGATGTTTGAACGGCGAATCTTACCACTATCCACAGTTAGATACCGTGAGAAAATTTTTGTTTCAAAGAGCCTGATTTTATGCCTATGTCATTGCGATCGAGTGAAAAAGGCAAAAGTCTTAAGTGTACCTATAAACTATCATGTGTTGGAGGAATTACAGATAAGATTAACTAAATTTTGAAGAGGGCAACCTCTTCGAAATTACAACGACGTATTAAAATGACGTACAGTCAATTATGTTTGCGTATGCGAGTATCTGCATGGTACGGAAGAGTAGAAGTTGGATTGTAAGTAATGATCTTTAAATGTTCAAATAATGCTATATCTAAATTAGTAAATTGTTTCAATGTTAATAATTTGCATTTAAATGGCACTAAAACGCAATGTATGACATTCATGACTCCAAATATCAAACAATTAATTACTAATGTAATTTTAAATAGGGAGAAACTGAGTCTTGTAGATACCACTATTTTTCTTGGAATCACAAGAGATGCGAAACTTGAATGGAGCCTCCATTAATCAAAACTAGCAAGCAGACTTAGTTCTGCAGCATATGCTGTAAAAAAGATTAGAAGTCTCACCAGTGTTGAAACAGCTAGACTAGTTTACTTTAGCTATTTCCATAGCATAATGTCGTATGGTATTTTACTATGCGGACACGCAGCTGACACTGAAATTATATTTATTTTACAGAAAAGGGCCATAAGAGCAATTTATGTTATAAAGCCTAAAGAATCGCTGCGACAAAAATTTAAGGAAATTAATATATTAACTTTGACCTCTCAATAAATTTATAAAAATGTAATGTACGTACACAAAAATAAAATTATTTTTACAAAAATAAGTGATATTCATTCTGTAAATACTAGGAACAGACAAGCTAGTAGTACCAGTTACTCGACTCCATCGAGTCAGTAAAATGAATTACTGACTCGTAGTCGTTAGTCACTCGTCGAGTGAAGAATGCTTGGGGCGATGTATACGCTTTACAACAAAATTCCAGAAAATTTACAAAATTTAACCTGCTCAAAGTTCAAAAACTTTATTAAACTAAGTTTGTATAAAAAGGGTTATTATAATATTAAAGAATTTGTGGATGATAATTACCCCTGGCAATGAGGTGATCGCTACCAAGCTATTTCTAATTTGTTGTGTTGTTAATTTGTGTAACATACATGATTGTAAGCTGTTATTTTTAAAAAAAAGTCCCGCTGGGTTTCTTGCTGGTTCTTACCAGGACATAGGATTTTTTTCGAACCAGTGGTAATTATACAAAAGAGTGACTTACAATAAGTATTATTTATAATCTATATTGAATAAAAATGTTTCTGTTTCTGTTTCTGTATTATATTGAACAAACAAAAAATTCAATTAAAACCCAAGTAAAATCACATATTGTAGCTAATGGGAACCACCGACACTTCGGGAAGTCTGCAGTCTGTGAATTTTATATTTACAATCATTAAACTATATTTAATGGAAAGGATATTTTCGCAAGAGAAGTATGATTTGTAAGGCTACGAACATTTAAAATATCCTCATCATAAAGAGAGAAGATGGCTGGGTGCTATTATCTGCTTGGGATACTTTAATTGATATTAAATCCCAATACCCCTGTTCTCGGGTATCTTGGTTCGGGTAGTTCAGGCTCTATAAAAAGATACGTGGTAGAGCCATGCTGCAGCTATATTAGTAGTATACTTGTAGCACAAATGGGTCGGCTCGACCAGGGAAGGACCACGCTCTCACAGAATACCAGCGTCAAATAGCAGCTTAACACTGCTGTGTTTTGTATGGTGAGTGTAGAGAACCGGAGACCCTTTTTACTGGAAAAGAGGCATCCCATCTTAGTCCTCACGGGTGACAACGCATCTGCATTTTGATTCGCAAACGAGGATAAATGAAGATGTCTATGGGCTACAGCAGCCACTTACCATCAGGTGGACTGTGTGCTCGTTTTTCACCCTATCCTATAAAAAAATAAAGTTATTTCAGTTCTCCAAGATGTAGTAAAGCTTTACTGCGTAGAAGGATCAAAAATTAATACTGCATGATAACGGAACTATAATATATAACTTCATTGTATCATCAACATCATCATTAAAGGACAATACTTCCATTGAATCCTGGCATGGAAAAATGGGTCGTTGTTTTGTCTATTTGTGATTCTACATTGTACTTGAAAGTACGACCTTGACCCTCTTCATCCATAAGTTGTTCTACATCGGATAGCCTCGTTACGAATTCTGTGTATTTGCTGTATCCATTATTCGCTCAGCAGCACAAGAATGAGAATTTAAAAAAAGGTGTAAAACAGGAAAACGCATTCAAATAGATACACAATAAGAAAACAGAAATAAAAAATGTTGGTCTGGGATATATAGCTCCCATGTTTATTATACTTGAGGAATGTACCAAGAGAGCTACTTATATCAGTGGTCACCTTGTATGACAAGCTAGCTAGCTTATCACACAAGGTGACTATTCATATATATATGTGGCGGTCAAGAATGTCCACTACCCCATATCCTCCCGTGGGTCTCGTAAAAGGCGACAAAGGGAAACAGGCAGGAGATGGGCAGCAGCATCTTCCTGATAATAGCCAAAATTACAATAAAAAAAACTGCGGTTTCCAACCCGCTCGCCAAGCGTGGCAACTATGGCAAATACCCCCCAATGATTAAAGCAACAAACAGACGGCCCCCATTCTCTGGCGGCCCTCTATTCCTGGCTACGGTGGCGACCATGGTAACGGCGGGGCAGGGGGTGCTAAGCATATCCGTTGAAGGTTCGGTTGCCACCTTAAACGACTCGACCTGGCAACGTACAACGTACGCACCCTGAGGACTGACGTGAAGGTCGTGGAGCTGGAAGAAGAGATAGACAAGTTGCGCTGGCATATTATGGGATTATCCGAAGTCCGAAGGGAGGGGGAGGACACGGTAATCCTCGAATCCGGCAACTTGCTCTATCACCGTGAGGGCGAACATGTGTCGCAAGGTGGTGTCGGATTTATCGTCCACAAGTCTCTCGTTAACAACGTCGTAAAGATCGGGAGTGTGTCGACCAGGGTTGCGTACCTTATACTCAGAATCACCAAATGGTATTCACTGAAGGTTATACAGGTTAACGCACCAACCTCGGCACACCCCGATGAGGAGGTGGAGGAAATGTATGAGGATATCTCTAGAGCCATGCATTCCTCCAAAACCCAATATACGGAGTTAATGGGAGACTTCAATGCAAAACTAGGCATAAGAGAGAATGGTGAGCTGAAAGTAGGGAAATTTGGAATAGGGCAACGGAAACCAAAGGGCCAGCAGTAGGCCGACTTCATGGAGAAAGAGGGACTCTTTATGGTGAACTCTTTCTTCCAGAAGCGGTCCCACAGGAAGTGGACCTGGTCGAGCCCCGAAGGTTCCACAAAAAATGAGATTGACTTCATTATGACGACCAGACGACAACTGTTCAGTAATGTCTCCGTGATCGCGAGGGTGAAAACTGGTAGCGATCACCGAATGGTTAGAGGCACACTGAACCTAAACGTTAAGTTGGAGAGGTCTCGTCTAATGAAGTCAACGCTCCGTCCCCCTCGTGCTCTGTTCCAAAGTCCCGAAACCTTTCAGCTCGAGTTACAAAACCGTTTTCAGTGCCTGAAAGACTGCAATGAAGTGGGCGATATGAATGACAAGCTCGTGGAAACTGTGCATGCGGTCGGAGCTAAGTTCTGCAAGACCCGCTGCAGAAGAACACAAAAACTCTCCGATCACACTCTTAATCTCATAGCTGTTAGACGGGAGACAAAGCTACATACATCAAGAGACTTGACAGCATACAGGCATCTGAACAGACAGATCTCCAAATGCATGCTGCGGGATTTACGCAACTTCAATACTGCTCGTATTGAAGAAGCGATCGAGCGGAACCAAGGCTCCAAAGTCTTTGCCACAGAGATCTGTCTGCCAGAAAGAGCCAACTGTCAAAGCTGAAGACAGAATGTGGCAGCATCGTTTCCGGGACACCTGAGATTTTGAGTGAGATTGAGAGGTTCTATGGGCAGTTGTACACGTCATCGTTGGAGCCACACGCAAGTGTGAGTAACGATCCAAGAGCGAGTCTCATCCGACACTATTCCGAAGATATCCCGGACGTCAGTCTGAGCGAGATTAGGATGGCTCTCCAGCACCTTAAAAATGGTAAGGCCCCAGGCGAGGATGGAATTACAGCGGAGCTTCTGAAAGCGGGTGGAAGACCGGTACTTGAAGTCCTTCAGAAGCTCTTAAATTCCGTCCTCCATGGTGGCATTACACCGGAGGCGTTTAGCAGAAGTGCGGTGGTCTCGTTCTTCAAGAAAGGTGACAACGCTCTCTTGAAGAACTAAAGACCGATTTCCCTTTTGAGCCGCGTCTACGTGCTGTTTTCGAGAGTCATTACAAATCGTCTCGCGCACAGACTTGACGACTTCCAGCCTCCAGAACAAGCCGGTTTTCTAAAGGGATTTAGCACCATAGACCACATACATACCCTTCGGCACATTGTACAGAAGTCCGAAGAGTACAATTTGCCACTGTGTCTGGCGTATGTGGACTATGAGAAAGCCTTTGATTCCGTCGAAATTTAGGCGGTACTGCAGTCCCTTCAGCGGTGCCAAGTTGACTGTCGGTATATCGAAGTGTTGAAGTGTTTGTATAGTAGAGCTACGATGGCTATCCGAGTACAGAACCAGAGTACAAAACCTATCCAATTGCAGAGAGGTGTAAGACAGGGTGACGTCATATCCCCGAAACTCTTCACCGCTGCATTGGAAGACGCTTTTCAAGCTTCTGGACTGGAAAAGATACGGTATCAACATCAATGGCGAGTACATCACTCACCTTCGATTTGCTGACGATATAGTCCTTATGGCAGAATCGCTGGAGGACCTAAGCACTATGCTCAATGACCTCAATAGTGTCTCCCAACGGATAGGTCTTAAGATGAACATGGAAAAAACAAAGATTATGTTTAATGTCCATGTCACACCTATGCCGGTAGTTGTTGGGAGCACTAAGCACGAAGTTGTTGACGAGTATGTTTACCTAGGATAAATAGTCCGACTAGGTAAGTCCAACTTCGACCGAGAGGTCAATCGACGGATTCAACTCGGCTGGGCAGCGTTCGGGAAGCTACGACACATTTTCTCGTCAGACATACCTCAAAACCTTAAAACGAAATTGTAAAACCAGTGCGTGTTGCCAGTGATGACTTACGGAACTGAGACGTGGTCCTTCACAGCTGGCCGTATGAGAAAGCTCAAGGTCGCTCAGCGAGCTATAGAGAGGGCTATGCTCGGAGTTTCTCTGCGGGATAAACTTAGAAATGAGGATGTCCGCATTAGAACTAGAGTAACCGACATAGTAAGCTGAAGTGGCAGTGGGCCGGCCATATAGCTCGAAGAAACGACAACCGATGGGAAAGAAATGTTCTCGAGTGGCAGCCTCGTACAGGTAGGCGAAGTGTAGGGCTACCCCCCACGTGATGGAGTGACGACCTGGTAAGTCATGCAGGAAGTCGATGGATGCAGGTGGCTCAGGTCAGTGCTTTGTGGCATTCCTTGGGGGAGGCCTATGTTCAGCAGTGGACTTATGAAAGGCTGTAATGATGATATATATATATATATATATATATATATATATATATATATATATATATATATATATTAGCTAGTCAGGCAGTTGTGTGATAAGCTGTGTTCAAGTTGCTTGTTTGTCTCCAAACTCTGTCTACCCACTCGGTGATACAGTCGTGATATACATATTATATGTATGTATGGTGCAGGTACATTTAACCAAAGTGTGCTATAAATGGTATCTACAGAAACAGGTAATTTCATTGTATCATATCGGTATTCTAAAGAAATCATATTTCAAATACATATATGTCGGAGCGTCTATGAAATACCCGGTTGGATCGAGAAACCCCCTCTTGTGTGTGTAGTATAAATTTCACTATAGGTGCCGAGCGGGAGGGATTCCGCTTCAGTCATTCAACGAGTGTGGTCACTCTTCTAGTGGTGCTAAGATAGTGTCGTGTTTCTGCTCGTTGTTGTAATTCTTCTAGTGCAGGCAAGGAGGATTGGTGTTGCTGAGTGGCTGCCCTGTGTTACATTGAGATAAGTAGTGTTGCTGTTGGTTTACATATTTTCGTGTTATCACGTAATTACGTACCTCACGTTTCACTAGTGTGTGATTGTGGCGGAGACGTGTTACGGTGTGGTCGAACTGTAATTTCACTATACTGAATGTGTAGTGCGTTATGTTATCTTATTACTGATAATGATTAAACTGCGTAAGCAAGAGTGCAAGTTGAACATCCGCTCTCACACTTTTACTATTTTTAACAATTAACGCTATCCTGATGTATTTCCGAGACCACAGATGGAAATCCTCTGTTTGTAATTCTCCGACATATAAATCATTCTTATTATCCTTGACAACAAATATTCAGGAGGTGACCCTATTAAATTATATTTTTGTTGTGAAAGTTTGGCTGCCATCCAAGGTATATTCTATCGTTGATTTCTGAGCTTGCCCTTGCCCACTTAACAGTTTTCCTAAACCGTACCAACCGTTGATAGGAACATTTTTCACAACACAACGGCATTTTGATTCTTAGTCGACGAAAGGGGTAGATTTTTGGACTGTGAGCTCATTCGTCACCCTTATTCTATAAAAATATCCTCAAAAAACCTCCATCACTGGTGTGGAGGGAAAGGACCGGCCTCCACGTTATTCTTAGAAAATTATGTGACAGGATGAATTCTGCCCATCTGCAACACTGTTGTAAAATCAAAACACCCAGCAGTTAATTGATTGCTGGACATAAAAATTACATCACAATAATTGGTTACTTTAAAAAAATTAATTTACCTTTATTATTTATTTTACTATATTTATGTAACGCATATTTATTAATATTTATGATTTTCTTTAAATATGCAGTATTGATAAATAATAATAATAATTTACCATGTATTTGGTAGTAAATAGAAGAAATACGATCGTCAAGAACTTAGCAGCCAATCTTTCTCCTCATCTGGTTAAAATAACAAGGTGAAGTTTTGAATTAATCTAACTTCGAATTCAAACCGTGCCATATTTCAAACAACCGGTCTGTACTGGACAAACGTGAAATTTTATTTAAATTCCCAAGAGGAACGAATAAAGTTGGCTGCATTGAGGAGCTTGCGATTCGTTAATTCTAATTTATCAGTGGGTTAGTTTCCTAGATATTATTAAGAGGAAACTGTAATACAATGAGTATATGCTTATGACCACACGATAAAAGTGAAAACAAAAACTAATGTAATATTATGTATACAAAACATTCATAATAGTACATTATTACATTTTATAGGGAGAAAACCCATTAGGACTGAGATGGAATACCTAATTTCCAGTAAAAAGGGTTTCCGGTTCTCTACACTCACCATACGAAACAAAGCATCGTTAAGCTGATATTTTACGCTGGTATTCTGTGAGAGAGTGGTCCTCCCCCAGTCGAGCCGACTCATTCGTGCTAAAACCATAATATAGCTGCAGCATGGCTACACCATGTAATAAAATGCTTGTTAAATATCTTGTCAAACCTGGCCTTAATGAATGATTATTTTATTGTTTACGAGTTATTAACATAAGTCGATAAGCTCTTGAAGAATAACTTTTTCTCATTCTGCCATCTATGTCATAATAAATAAAATGAAGTCGTTCAGGGATAACATTTTTTTTCATCGTGCACTTTTGTATTTAACGAATGAAAAACATTTTATCAAATTGAAATAACAATCTGTATAATATCTCATTGTTATCGTTTCATAATGTCTCACCTTGCCATGTGATGGCCGCGTAATTCACGCCATTTCTACTCGTGGGTATCGTAAGAGTTGACTAGAAGGCATTGTACTGCTGTTCGTCGCGACCTTTGTATTTTACAGCTAATATTCTGTATATTACTAACGCCATCTTGTTTACGCCTGACTTAAAGTATTCTGATAGGTGACAAACACCAGTGTAAAACGTGTGAGAAGATCGTCAATTCACCTGCCGAGCGTGACTATTAGGGAAAACCGCCTTACAACACCACAGGCTCATGTCCTGCAGTGGACTTTTACAGGTTGATAAAGAAGAACAAGTGAAGACCGTCACAACTAAATATTTGATCAAATGACGGATAGGAACATTTTATTATTTACGTGGCTTGTACCTACTAGGATCACAATTTTAATATGTTCGAACAAACATTTTTTCGACGTTTTAAAATTTCAACTTATCCAAAAGTTAATTATGTGAAATGCTTGTTGACACTACGACATGAAATATAGCGCTTGTTGCTTATTCGACGTTAAAATTAAACTTCTCGTTATGCAAACGATGTTTACTGAAAACATTTTTCATTTTTTGCCCTGTTGAGAAAACTACTGTTAATAAAAATATACGTTTATTTGATTGTTTATGATTGTTCTTGTTTTAAGTTCTTGTGTCTTATAATATTTCTAAAAAATTACTGAAAGTGGATGAGGTTTCGTATTTTTGTTTGTCTAAATTATTGTTTGTGTAAAGTCAAAAACAAGTCAAATTTAAGTGAAAGTCAATTCAAAGTCAAGTCATAGTCTAGTTAAAACCAAGTCAAGATAATGAACGTTTTCCTGTATAATCTGTATAAAAGTCTTCTATTGAAAATGTTAGCTAGACGTTAATTAGACGTCCATATTAAAAAAACTACTAATATGACCCATTGATATACTGAAAACTTGTCATAAACGCTTGGTTTATGGATTGACAGCCACAGTACCATAAGTCTTGCACATTGACAAGTTTCCTGTCCACAAAATAGACAATATTTATTACACAATCAAATTGTTCATATATGATTCACAGTCGGTCGGCAGTCTAAATAACTTCACATGCCCTCGCACTATGTGATGAAAATCAAAAAGTGCACGCCTCAAGAGCGTTTCATTTATTTAAAAAAAATTGTATTCCTGACTTTAAAAATATATTATATACATGTTTTAAATTTAGAGCTCTATTATTTTAACAGATAGTCAGGTGAACCTACAGAGGAAAAATTAATAAATAATGTTTACCAAAATAAATCGATTACACAAAGTATAAAATCGAAACAGGCTGTATAGTACATTCGTATCATGTCTATCAAGGGCTAAGAAAATATAAAAGCGTGTATATAAAACTTATAAACTTTGAAAATTATTTAATTAAAAAAACTACGCGTACTAGGCAATTATTATGAAATAGAGAACCAGTTGACGTAATTATGAAGCTGATAAAAAAAATCGTAATATATACGTAAATTATTCGGGGGTTAGCGTGATCATATACAAAATCAACATCCGGACGTCCATGTATTTTTTTTTCAAACCGTTTATTTCAAAGTAGCAATATAAAATGATTTTTTAGAAAATATAAGATGAATTAATTTGAATGTTTTCTTTATATACGGCTATTCATGTTTTCGTATAAGTGAAATATGGTTATGGTAAAAGTATTTTAAGAACAAAAATCGCTTGAACTTGACGTGTTGAGAGTAAAGCACTAACAAATAATGCTTTGTGCTATGAGGCGTGCAATACAAACGTTTCTATTCAAAACAGATTGTAAATAATATTTATTGAATTTCACTCTTATCTTTATTTACCATTGATCCAGAAAATACCTCTGTCTTGGGAAGAACCTAGCGGGACTTTATTTTGAAAAAATAACAGTTTAAAACCATATATTATGTAACACAACAACATAAAACACAATAGAATTAGCTTGGAAGGGGTCACCTCAATCCTAGAGGTTATTATCTTCTATAAATGTCTTAATATTATTAAAACGCTTTTTGTACAAACTTTGTTTAACAAAGACGTTTAATTTTACTTTTGCCATAACATTTCAAGAAGGTTTTCATGCATTTTCAGAATGAAAAGTAGCAGAAATGAAAATATAAAATGTATGTTTGAGTGCTATTTTTGATGAATAATGTTACCTACTTGGTTGTGTCTGTCTATGTGAGTTTTGTATATGCCCCTGTTATGTATTGTATGGTCTCTGGTTGGTGAAGCAATTGCGATATTTATCGTTGGTTACTGTGAGGTCTTTAATGACATATTTCCTGTAGTTTTTAGTGTTGGTGATCTGGTCTTGTATTGCGATGATAAACCCTTCAGTTTTCGGGAATTGGTTGCCAATTTTAAGCCATTTATTTGATGCTACGTATCTACACGTGGTTGTTCCATGTCACGTGGGTGTCGTCCGTACAGGACTTTATTTTTCTAGTCTTCTAACTTTTGTTTTTGTGGGTTATTAGTGTTAATATGTTGTGAGTCTGTTTGTTCATTTAGGTTGAGTGAAGTGTAGTTAAAATCATTTAGGGCTACGGCTTTATGGAAGTCACTGGATGAAAGAATGTTTTGAGGCTATTTATTCGTATCTACCACAGGTGATGAATGTCTGTTAGGCCTCTCCCTCCATTTTGTCTTTTGAATTTGAGTATTTCTATTGCGAATTTAGGGTGTAAATTATTGTGTTTGGTAAGTGTGGTGCGTGTGGTGTTTTCTATTTGCTGTATGTCAGTTTTAGACCATTTAATCATTCCAAACGAGTAGGTTAATATTAGGATTGCGTAGGTATTTAATAGTTTAATAAGATGTTTATTATATTATTATTCATCATCATCATCATCATCATCATCATCATCATTACAGCCCTTCACAATTCCACTGCTGAACATAGGCCTCCCCCAAGGAATGCCACAAAGCACAGTCCCGAGCCACTTGCATCCATCGACTTCCTGAATGTCTCACCAGGTCGTCACTCCATCTAGTCGGGGGTCGCCCTACACTTCGCCTACCGGTACGAGGCTGCCACTCGAGAACCTTTCTTCCCCATCGGTTGTCGGTTCTTCGAGCTATATTGCCGGCCCACTGCCACTTCAGCTTACTAATCCGTTGGGCTATATCGGTTACTCTGGTTCTACTGCGGATATCCTCATTTCTAAGTTTATCAAGCAGAGACACCCCGAGCATAGCCCTCTCCAAAGCTCGCTGAGCGGCCTTGAACTTCCTCATACGGCCAGCAGTGAATGACTACGTCTCAGATCCGTAAGTCATCACTGGCAACACGTACTGGTTGTACAATTTCGTTTTCAGGTTTTGAGGTATGTCTAACGAGAAGATGTTTCGTAGTTTCCCGAACGCTGCCCAGCCGAGTTGAATCCGTCGATTGACCTCTCGGTCGAAATTGGACTTACCTAGTCGGACTATTTGTCCCAAGTAAACATACTAGTCAACAACTTCGAGCTTAGTGCTCCCAACAACTACCGGCATAGGTGTGACATGGACGTTAACATTGATTAAACATGATTTTTGTTTTGTCCATGTTCATCTTAACACCTATGCGTTGGGAGACACTATTGAGGTCATTGAGCATAGTGCTTAGGTCATCCAGTGATTCTGCCATAAGGAATATATATATATATATGCTAGGACTGTATTATTATTATTATTACTATGTAAATTCAATCCAACGTTCGAGGCGGTGAACAACAATATTCTTCGTGGTAATGCCTCGAGAACGTCAAATGATTTGCGGAGATGTTTTTCTTTTATCACGAAGTTACTTTGTGGGGTTCAAAACAACGGACACCTAGAAATGTACTTTGCAGTTAAAATCACATCTTCAGGTCTGCAATTCGTCCTTTGCAAATGTTACGTGGTCCCAGTCTTACATTTTAAAATTTCGAAAAGGAGGATGTAGTTTTTATATATTACCATGACGAGTCAGTCATCTATATGCATACAATAAAATATAAGCGATTAACTCGCTATCAGTTAAAATTGTCCTTTTCTCGTAACAATTTTTACTGACAATGAGGCATTCCGACTTAATATTAGAGGGGTTATAATGTACTTTCCATTCAATTAAAACCCAGTACGCAAATGCATGAAACAAATAATACACCATTAGAAACAAACTATAACAGCATCACGCAATACGACATCCTATATTCCCTTATTAAATTCAATTTTAACCAACTATATTTTATTTGAAATATATCCATATATATATATATATTTGGACTATATACATATTAATAAAACGGAAACAAACTATAACAGCATCACGCAATACGACATCCTATATTACTTTATTAAATTAAATTTTAACCAACTATATTTTATTTGATATATATATAAGACAAAGGTAAAATTTTTTTTGAATTTTCAAAACGGTCCAATTATCTCGAAAACCCAGAAACTTGTGCTAAATATAAAACATATTTTTCTGAACCGCCAAACGTCTTCTAATCGCAGGTTACATATTATCCATTCATTACGTCACAGCCTGTATATATTTCTGATTTCATTTATATTGAAGTCAGTTGTATAATTTTTTTAATTTTACTGCTTATTTAGAATATGGGTGACAAACGAGTACACAGTTCTTCTAATGTTAAGTGGATGCTGCGAACCATAGCCATCTATCTATCGTCGATTAAGGATCAAAATACAGATGCGTTGTCACCCCTGAGGACCAAAATTGAATCCTTCGTTTCCATTAAAAAAGGGGTTACAAGGATATTATACGTTGTATAGCCATGCTACAGCTATATTTTGATTTTAGTACGAATGGATCGGCTGGACCGGGGAAGGATCATGCTCTAACAAAATACCAGCATAAAATAGCGTCAATACTGCTGTGTTTCGTATGAAAATTGTAAAATATGGGAGTCATTAACAACCGTATACTAAAAATTTACAATCTATCTGATTTATTAATTTAGCCACAGAAATATTGTTTGGGTTTAGCATTTTTTTCACATGGTATACCTACATCATCACGTTAGTCACGCTTAAAGGTAGTCAATAATGTGTATTGAATTCTTTATTGAAGAATATATTAATTTTTTTTTGATTATTTGCCTTTTTAATTTTACATAAGAACTAAATTAAATACATTGAAATACGTTTTCGAATCGAGTTTTCATTTATTATTTAAACTTACCGTCACACTGTTGAAACATCCAAAGCTTTGGCTACATCTTCATTCATTCCTTCATTCTTAATCTTCATTCATTTAGCTGCATCTAAACCTACTATTACATAATAAATACGTAATGTACGTTTCTTGCGAAAAACCGTGCCTGATATATTATCATCTATTAGTGAATATAATTAAAACGGCTTTTTCTTTAAACCCAGTTTGGGTAGTAGGTTCGCGTAGTGTGAAATTTGTATCACGCTACCAGAGTTCCATTACCTCTTTAAAGTTGCATGTGTCTGTAAGTTAAACGTATAAAGAATGTTGTTTAGTTTTTAGTTTCTCACTTGAAAAGTCTTTATTTCCTACTTTAGATAAAACTATGAAATAGTATAAGTTAGTCTTGTAAACTTTGCTTATCTTAGATCCATAGCTCTTACGAAGGTCCCATCTAAGTTCATTCTATTCAAATCATTTGAAGTGTGTAACAGATGAAGTATGCTGATAGCTGCTTTGCATAACAATGGCTCAATATGTCTGAGGCATTGCCAGGATTGGAACTGAAACTGTATTACAATTTTAAAATTTAATTCATTAAGAGTGTTTGCTGATATTTAAACTTGGAATAAATAAGTTTGTGGTTTAATGTTTAAGGGTATGGACTACGAAACATAAAGATCGTAGATTGAAATCCGCCATTTGACTGCGGTAAAGAACCATTTCTAACACAAGCATTAATTTGAGCTTACTTGGATTGGTTTACGGAAATATCAGTAGGTCTTATAGCACTACTAGGTATTCTGTTTTTAATTAAAAGTTCCAGGAAGAACTGACATTATTTTCATTTTTACCATGGGAATATTTTTAAAGTATTAAGGGTAACAACATCCAGTCTACCTAATGGTGCAGATTTTTCAGTTTTAAACATACACACCCATCCTCGATAAGATATTAATTGTATTTATGTTATCACTCCTAAGATCTAACATGGTATGTTCCGTCCACAAAAAATAATTTTATGAATGGTAGATCTGTGCTGCACCTCGTATATAGTTTTGATCAGCTCACCCGGGGAAGGAACATCCTCTCACAGTATACTAGCGTAAAGTAGCAGCCTAATACTTGTACGGTTCATATGGTGAGTGTCCGAAGAGAGATACGGAGACCCTAATTAATGGAAATGAGGCATTCCATCTTAGTCCCTGAAGGTGACAACGCATCTGCATTATGGTTCCTAATTGAAGATGGATGTAGATGTCTATGAACTACAGCATACGATTACCATCAGGCATACAGCCTGATTGTCACCCATATTCTATAAAAAATATGTTGATCTTAATAACTACCTCTATCACACAAAAAACATTTCGTTTCCCCAAATACCTCATTCAAACGTAGCCAATAAAGGGAGGTGACTGTGTCCAAAAAAGACCCATATAAACATATATACAAAATGATGAAGAAAAGTTATTGAGTGGCAGTCCTATAACAGTAAACGAAGTGTAGGGCGGCCCCCACGGCGGAGTAGCGACCTGATAAAATATGCAGGAAGTCGATGAATGTAGATAGCTCAGGAGCGAGCGTGCTTGGTGGCATTCCTTGCCTATTTCCAGCAGTGGACTTGTGAAGAGATGTCATGATGGTGATTATGATGATTTAATAAAATGATAAATAAGATAAAATATTACTTATAATGTAATAGGTATTGTATTTCATTATTGAAATTTCGTTCACTTAGTATCACCGTATTGAAATAACTTGTGCGATGAAGTAATTTCATAGAAAAGTTTTTTTTTTTATTACGGCTATTTTGAAAATTCTAATTTAAACTTTCAGATAAAAACAAATTTACAAATATACGCGCACATTAACGCAACCATAAACAATTTATCGCCTATATCCAGCGGAATTTATGGTCCCAAAATAAAACATTTGCCTTGTTCTGAGTCCCTTGCGGGTTTAATTCGTTTTAAACGATACAATAATTTAAATGTGCGTGGAATCGTTTAACTTAATTGTTTCTGTAACCGTAAAAATTGTAAAACAATTATCAATACCTTGACCTTTTATTCTTAAAAATAATAGATTTACTATATTTATATTTTATTCCTTTCCGAATGCTTTCTGCCTAAACGAATCCGTTATCACAAAGCGCTGTAGAGTCGACTGGGGCAAGTTGCAAAACAAATTCGTGGATACAAACGGTATTCCACTCATTTTGTTAATGTCAGATATAAATTATCTTTACTTCTAGGATTTACATGACGTTAAAGTTGACGTAGAATCACCATAATCATGATACGCGCACACTGCAATACTTACGTAACTAATTGTTTTTCCTTTTTGTTTTTTTTTAAGCTTTATCCTCACGCTAGTATTTTCTCCTGGTTCGTGGAGGCAGATGTTCATTGTCATTCAGGACGCTAGTTAAGCTAATCAAGCTAGTGAAAAGCGAATTAAGATCAAAAGTCCAATGTTGAATATAGGACTCCTCCTCAGATTGTCTTATAAGGGCGATACTTGCCATTGTTACCACGCTTGGCAGGCAGGTTGGCAACCGCAGTTTCTATTATTTTGAGTCTTTGTCAGGAAGAGCTGCTGTCCATCTCCTTTTAAATTTAAACCTTTAACACAGAAGAATGTAACACCAGATGAGGGGTTTCGAATTCTCTTACCACTACATGGCATATTAAGTAAATGACACAAAGACAAAAAAGAATACTCGTAATAAACTTTTGTAAATTCCCGGCCCCGAATTGACACGCTTAGTAACTGCACTACCTGCGACCAATTAAATTATCAAAACCACTCTAAGTTCTTTTAGTTTTACTATTTCAGCAGTAGTTGAGATGATTTCTAGTCATAGACTGGTTCTATTCAATCAAGCCTCGCAAATAGAGTATTGATCTACCGAATTTGTATTCAACTTTTGCGATTCAATATTTACCGTTGGTATATTCTAAGCACGTATTAAATCCATGTTATTTAATATACTGTGAGATATATAGTGGGCTAGCGGCCAATCTTATTGCCTCGAAGGACTTCCTCTGGATTTTTTATATTTACGCGAATACTACACATAAAAATATGTTAATATATTTAGCTGTCCATACAATTAACATCCGTACAATTGGTCTCATTTAATTTAGCATATTCTCACCTATTTCTACCGTCGCAAAGCAGTTATTTCCACAGCTGTTTTCGGGTCTGTAGGGTGTCTGTAGGGGTGAGCTGGCACAATTTCGGGCTGTGAGCTGCAGCCGTCTTTTTTAAAAGTTGTTTGCAGTGGTCCATGGACTAAATTAGCCACTTATTATCAGATGGAATGTAAGTTTGCTTCACACTTCGTTTTATAAGAAAAAGAAACCATTATGTTTTATAAATTAAAACAAAAAGCACGTATCACGCCCATTGTGGCAGTGTGTAAGCCTATTTCTGCCCTTAAACCCGATCTAAAATGATCAACGAGTCATTCCAGCATAGTTCTTATGGGTGATAATGCATCTGCATTGATTCTGAATCGAGGATAAATGTTGATGTCTATGAGCCACCACATCCCATTCCATCAAATGATGATCAGAGCACGCATTCCATCAAATGGAATTCGTGCTCGTTTGTCACCATTATTCTTTAGAAAATGAGAGCCTCTACATTATTGTAGATTTAAATATTCTTTGTGACATTTATGTTGGATGAATGGGAGCATGAAATTGAACTTCAGTTTCCCTTTCCACGAAACAGACACAATAGTTACACAATCGAAATGTTCATATATGTTTCAAGGGATAGGGAAAGGGTTAATAGGGTCAGAGCAAGGCGAATGAAACATGGAGGGGAAAGGGAGATTAATGGACAATGGACAATTTCAGATTTTAATTATATAAACTAGCGCTATGGTTAAAACAGTAATTTTTAAGAAAACCGAGTGCATAAGAGTTCACAGAAAAATAAAATATCTAACTTCCTATATACATATATCAAATGTAGGTTATATATGTAATCTTTGACATTCCATATGTTCAAATCCTTTAAGCCGTGAAAGCTTCACATACATACGATATACATTACCCTCTTTTAAGGAAAGCCGGTTAAAAATATAAACTTCGCAAAAACGGATCTTTGTTTTATTCCTCACAATTATTTTTCTATTTAAAATGCTAGAACTAAACAGTTAATGGCGTTCTTATACCTCATCATCAGTCCATAAATTCCACTGTTAGACATTGATTCTATTCTTTTCTATTACCTTTTTTTCAGTCACAACTTATCGTTTTTTATAGAGTAAGTGTGACATAAAACTAGCATACCATTCACTTGATGGATAGTGGATATTGTGGCCCATAAACATCAACAGTGATTCTAGATTAAGAATCAAAATGCTTATGTGTTTTCATCCCTGAGGCCTAAGAAGGAATACCTCGTGTCGAGTAAAATAGATCTCCGGTTCTCTACACTCACCATTTGAAACACAGTAAATGGGCAATATTTTATGCTGGTTTTCTGTAAGAGCGTGGGCCTTTCCCGGCTCCGAGCCAACCCATTTAAGCTGCAACTATAGTTTAGCCGCAGCATGGCTCTACCACTTATAAATGTACGTGTCCAGTATGTTTATTATACATCAGAAGTAACACTCCTGCAATTCCCCTGGTGTTGCAGTTGTTCATGGGCAGGAATATTCATTTAAAATCAAGTGAGCCAGGTTCATTTGGTCCCTTCTTTATAAAAAAATACGAAATAAAAACATTATTTAAGTTACCAATAAAAATCAAAGAAAATCCTCTTCTTATAAAATTATTTAGAAACAAACCTTCGTAAGTATTTTTTACAGTTAAATAGATTTTGTACAGAAAAATTACTATAGAATGAAGAAAACAATTTAATTTTTTTTTTTTTTTTTATAGGAGAGGGGGCAAACGAGCATGCGGCTCACCTGATGGTAAGTGACTACCGCCGCCCATGAACAAACGCAACACCAGGGGAATTGCAGATGCGTTGCCGGCCTTTTAAAAAGGAGTAGGCTCTTTTCTTGAAGGTCCCTAAGTCGTATCGGTCCGGAAAAATCCCTGGTGGTAAACTATTCCACAAGGAAGTTGTGCGAGGAAGAAAACATCTTCTAAATCGCACAGTGGTGGACCGCCAATCATCCAGATGGTGTGGATGGTATCGGGAGTTCTGCCGCGATGTGCGTTCGTGAAATTTGGCGGCTGGGATTAATCCGAACAATTCCTCAGAGCACTCCCCATGGTAGATGCGAAAGAAAATGCAAAGAGATGCAACATCTCTTCGCAGTGCCAATGAATCGAGCCGATCGGAAAGGGCTCGGTCGTCGACGATTCGAGCCGCTCTGCGCTGGATGCGGTCAAGTGGAAGGAGCTGGCACTGGGGAGCCCCTGCCCAGAGATGGGAACAGTATTCCATGTGAGGCCGAACCTGCGCCTTGTAAAGTTGCAGGCGGTGTGCCGGCATGAAATACTGTCCCGCTCTGCTGAGCACGCCAAGCTTTTTAGAGGCCAATTTGGCCTTCTCTTCCAAGTGACCACGAAACTGCACGTCACTCGATATGTCGACTCCGAGGATACCGATACTGGCTGAGGCAAGAAGGGGAGTGCCTTGAAACTGAGGAGATACGACAAAGGGGTTCTTTTTAGCGGTAAACGCGCAAACTTGTGTCTTCTGAGGATTAAACTGGACTAGATTTAGTCGCCCCCAATCCGAGACTTTGTCCAGCAAAGACTCGACTTCAGACACAAGTTTGTTCCGGTACTCGGCGACGTTTTCCCGAGAAATATTGGCCCGGCCGGTGTATAGAGCATCACCAGTGCTGTCATCCGCATAGCAATGAATGTTACCAGTTAGCAACATATCATTGATATGCAGAAGAAACAGCGTTGGTGATAGCACACAGCCTTGTGGAACACCAGCGTTAATAGGCTTGTAGTCAGAACATGCACCGTCTACAACGACCTTGATGCTCCGATCTGCAAGAAAGCTGGTGATCCAATTGCACAATTTCTCGGGAAGCCCATAGGAAGGCAGCTTTGAAAGAAGCGCTTTGTGCCAAACCCGATCAAAGGCCTTCGCAATGTCCAGACTAACGGCCAACGCCTCCCCCTTGGACTCTACTGCCTCCGCCCATCTATGGGTCAGGTAGACAAGAAGATCACCAGCTGATCGACACCGACGAAAACCGTATTGGCGGTCACTAATCAGCTGGTGATCCTCAAGGTACCGGATGAGCTGGCAGTTAATAATGGATTCCATTATTTTGGAGAACAAGGAGGTGATCGCGATAGGTCTATAGTTGGACGGGTCTGAGCGGTCGCCTTTTTTAGGGATCGGGTGGACAAAAGCTGTCTTCCATGAATTCGGGACTACGCCTTGGGAGTAGGAGTACCGGAAAAGACGCGTTAGGACCGGTGCCAACTCCGGAGCACACGTCCTCAGCACAATTGGGGGGATTCCGTCAGGCCCACTCGACTTCTGGATGTCCAGGGAGAGCAGTGCTTTGCGAACCGAGCGCTGTGAGAACAGCACATCCGGCATGGAGCACTCACACCGCGGGATTGTCGGCGGTGTTTTCCCCCCGTCATCAAGAGTCGAGTTGGACGCAAAAAGGGAGCCTAAAAGGTCGGCTTTGTCTTTTGCGTCATGGGCCAGTGAGTCATCCTCCCTGTGCAGAGATGGTAGTGATGGCTTACAGAAATTCCCTTGGACAGCCTTGGCGAGAGACCAGAATGCACGGGTTCCCGAAGGAAGACCAACTAGTTTCTCGCCAATTCTGCCTATGTGCTCTGACTTAGCCTTGGCAATAACTCTTTTGAAGGACCTGGAGGCGAAGTTATACTTCTTTTTAAGTGTGCTGGTGTTTAAATCCCGAGTCACCGAAGCTGCAGCCCAGGCTTGATAACACTCCTGCTTACTGCGCAATGCAGTCTTACAGGAGCGACCAAACCAAGGCTGAGATCTGCCTCCGATGGGTACCACAGATGATGGAATAAATAGTTCCATTCCCTGTAGCACCACATCAGTGACAGAGTCAGCAACAGCACTGGGATCATCCGGCGAGAAGCAAACCCGCCCCCATGGGTAGGATGCAAAGAAAGACCGCATTCCGTCCCAATCCGCCGACCTGTAATGCCAAACACGGCGGCAACCTGCAGAACGCAACCGCGAAGGGAGCGTGAGTGGCACCATACTCCGGATCAGACAATGGTCCGAAGAGCCGAGAGGGGCATCGACGGAAACCTGATATCCGTCCGGATGAGAGGTCAGCAGAAGGTCCAACAGGGAAGGTGTATGATCCTCCACATCTGGAATCCGCGTAGGCGAAGTAACCAGTTGTGTCAGGCCATATGCCAAGGCAAAGTCATAAACAGATCTCCCCGCATGATCGGTTAAACGTGAACCGAGCCATTCGGCATGGTGGGCGTTAAAATCGCCAAGGATCACGATCTCTGCGGATGGGACCTGTTGTAGCAAGGAATCTGTAGCCATTTGGACGTGGTCAATGAGTCGGTCTGTTTCGGCATTACCGCTATGGGACCTATAGAGGCACCCGTAGACGCGCGGATGGTCGTCGCTGTCTACGCGTAGCCAAAGGATGGACAGGTCCGAACCTTCAAGACTGCCGAGGCGTCGAGAACAGATGTCCTCTCTAACATACACGCAAACTCCAGCCCGAGGCACAAAGGAGTGCTCCAATTTGTACCCCGGGTAGGAGAGATACGAAATATCAGTCGGAGAGGAAACCTGTTAATTTGTCCAGACTCCAAATATGTGCGTCTTGTTGAAAATATTGTACGTGATCCGTTACACAATAAATTTCGTAAATTACAAAAGAACTTTGTCACAAGCATAAAAAAGATCTAGGGCATTTTATCATTACGACCGTGCCAAAATATTTTTATAATTCGTTAAAAAGAAAAAGAAACTTCAAGTAATCTACGTATTTTATTTGCAAATTAGAAAAAAACATGCAATAGCATAATGTCATCATTATTATCATCTTTACAGCCTCTCAAAATCCACTGCTGTACGTAGGCCACTAATTGCTTTACAAGGGGGTACTTGCCATAGTTGCCACGCTTGGTACATGGTTTGGTAATAACAATTTTTTATTTTATTTTATATTTGATATAAGAAAGACGCTGCTTGCCAATCTCCTGGTATATTTCTCTCTGTCGCCCCTCACGATACACGGGACGATATGCGATAGTGGATATTTTTACACCGCAAATATATTTTACTACCGTGTAGTGGTAATAAAAACTGCGGTTGCCAACCTACTTGCTAAGCGTGGTAACTATGGCAAATATCCCCTCTATGACGCAATCTATGGGTGAGGTCTACGTTCAGCAGTGGACTTTAATAGGCTGCAGCGGTAACAACACAGTAGGAGTAACATAATGTACTTATATTGTAAACCTGTCAAGTGTCACAAGAGTCATTCTTTAATAAAATAGAGTTCATTTTTGTACTTCACTAAGTTACTCACATATTCTTTCCTCGGAAATCGTAAAAGTATTTACTTTGATTCTTAAAATGTGACAATGGCCTTATCTCTGAACTAAGAGCAAAAATAAAAACAGCACAAAACGTTTTATTTCTTCAATCCCATTTATCAATTGGATTGAAGAAATAACATAACACAAGACCATACGGAAAAGCGATGTATAGTATTAAAAGTTGGTACCATTGTTATGCCAAAAAGACTTATGTAAAAGAGATATGATTTAAATTTAAATGTTTTTTTCTTAACGGACATAGACAGTACTTGTACTAATAGTAATTGTACTAGCAGCAAACAAAATAAAGAGGAATACTATAATTCCTAATTCGAGTTAGATTTAATCTTTTTACTTATTAGTTGTAGAAAGAAAAAACAAAATATTAACTTGCTTAGTTTTTTGACCGTTTTAAAACTTGGTTACTTGTAGTAAACGTGTGGTAAAAGTCACGCAACACTATTTTATTATTAATGTACAATAATAATTATGTATTAAGTAACCTATTATTTGGTATAAAAAATCGACTAAATCTGAGTATAATTATTAAAATATAGAGTATAATTAGTAAAATAAACTTTAAATTTATAATACTTTTTAATAATCTTAAATAAAACTAATTTTACGGATTTTATCGCGTATATTAACGTATTTTATATTCCCGACGTTTCGAGCACTTTACAGCACCCATTGTCACGGGGGGGACTGAGGTGTATGACGTCCCAATGTCATAGATAACCATGGCTACCTCCAGATTAAATGTTAATAATTTTTATTCCGATCTACATAGTATAAACTTACAGTATCTTGAAGGGTACGGGGTAAGGAGTAAGGGTTAGGATTTAATTTTATTAATTATGGGATCTCAAGCAGATGGTAGCACCCATCCATCTTCTTTATTGAAATTAGGATGTTTTTTGATTTCAATAGCCTCGCGAATCATCCTTGGAAGGAATCAGTATTCTTTAGCGAGGATTTGTGGTCTATCAAATCTAATACAGCGATCCTGTACGTTTTCACAGACTGCATACTTCCCGGAGAGTCGATTCTTCACATTAGCTATGTGTTCTTTAACGCGAGTTTTTATGGATCTTTTGGTTGGTCCTATATAAGAGAGACCACGTTCACAATCAAGCTTGTACACTCCTGCATCTTGCAGAGGGACATAACACTTGACTGATGATAAAAACTGACTAATCTTCTTCGGTGGCTTGAAGTATGTTTTAATGGAAGCACGCTCCAAGATGTAGCCAATCTTGTCAGTGACACCTCTGACATAGGGCAGTATAGCAGGCACTCACTCGACTGTGGCCAGCTTCACTTATTCACTGTGACGCAGGCGCAGGACCCGAAGCATATTGTCGTGCAAAACTTGCTTGACGTGTTGCAGCTCGGCAGCCAGGTGTGATTTATCCACGGTAGCTAACTGTGATGAGAATCACTGTTTAAATATCTATCTGTATGGGTCTTTTTTCTATACACAGTGTGGCTCAAGGTGTTATCAGGATTCCGAATTACTAACACATCTAGAAAAGCTAAAGCATTGTTTGCCTCTTACTCCATTGTGAACTGAATTTTAGAATTTATGGAGTTAAGATGGTCTAAAATGCAGTTACTTTAATAATTGATAGAATCAGGAGTGGTCATTGGCTACCACTCCTTTAAAGTCTTACATGCTTGTAATAAAGGTCTACGACTGTGTGTGCTGGAACAGTAAGAGATATTAAAAAATAATAGCGGTAACGTTGCACTGCTGAATGAACAAACAAATGTTTCAAACTCGCCTCTCTTAAACATGTATAAGCCTGCTCCTTGATGATATACAGCCTCTTAAACATGGTCGTTTGTCACTCTCACGGTGCGGTGTCCAGCGATTGGTTGCGTTGTTGAAGGGTAGGCGGACGTATCACAGTAGTCTGTTGTTAATTTCACAGCAAATATCTGCGTACGTTAGGTGGTGATTGATCGCATGACGTAATCGCTCTTTACGTAATTGGAGCGCGGTTGCGTCAGCAAGTAGTATAAATAGCAGTAGTTTCGGCTCGCCACTCACTTAGAGGCCAGCCTCCGCAGAGTCTATTCACCTGAGGATGCCTCGTCTAGATACGAAACTATAAAGATAATATTCCCTTCTGCAGAGTTAACAACACAGCAGTATAAGCATAATAGAAGAATCTGATTCCGTCGCAGGATATGGTCCAAAGTTATATAATACTTAGGATTTTTATACAATATTTTAATATTGTAATTTGTCAATTCACATAATATATAATCAGTCTTATGGAACAGTGAATGTATTTACAAAAACTCATATGATTTAGAGAATATAAGTGCTGAAGGTTATTTGTCTGGCAGTTTGAAGTTTATCAGCTTTATTACAGTCCTAAGTGTTTTTGTAAATTCAATAAATTTTAAGGATATCACCCACTACACAAATAAAATGGCTTAACTATGACACAATTTTTACCCAAACTAATAACATAAAACTTTAATACATTGTCACTTGTTTTAGGTTATTCAACACAAATTATAGATTTTCTAAAATTCTAGGTGGAAATTAAACTCATATATTACATACATAATATGTAGAAGAGAAATACATAATTTGGCTACATAACCTGCGTGATAATATCCATATTATGATACGAATATAATGTATATATATATATTAATTACTTCCCATGCACCATACAACCTCATGCGACCTGACCGAACCCTGATTACTCATGGGCCCTAGTCCCGTCAACCTTTACGCTGAGCTCGAGGATTCGGATGTGGAAAAGGGAGTCCTGGACTCCTGCCTCGCGGACTAGGAGCAGTTCTTTTCGCTCACGGACGAGTTGATCGAGGCTGAAGGCAGGTATGCCGAGGAGGCGCGTGAAGCTCGGATAAGTGGCCTGCCCGAGTCCTCTCGGTGCTGAAGTCCGAGCTGCTGCCGACGGCAACGGTCTCATAAGGTCTACCACACTCAGTCACACACAGATACACATCACTGACCCTTACTTCCCTTGCACCATACAACCACATGCGACCTGACCGAACCCTGAGGGACCAGTCGCCTTGGATATAGGTAAGTAAGCTCGGTTTTAATATTCTCCCTGTTGAATGGCAGTAGATTAGAACGCTCCCCCTTATTGTTTATTGTAATTAGGAAATTCCACGCGGCCATATTGAGGCCCGACCTACGTCTGTTCGTTGTAACTCCACTGATGGGTCCCGGAGGATTGAACCTTTTAGGGAGCAGCCGTAGGCCGTAACATTATACGTTGTATAGCCATGCTACAGCTATATTATGATTTTAGTACGAATGAATCGGCTGGACCCGGGAAGGATCATGCTCTAACAAAATACCACAATAAAATAGCGTCAATACTGCTGTGTTTCGTATTATAATTGTAAAATATGGGAGTGATTAACAACCGTATACTAAAAATTTACAATCTATCTGATTTATTATTTTAGCCACAGAACTGTTGTTTCGGCTTAACATTTTTTTCACATAGTATACCTATATCATCACGTTAGTCACTCTTAAATGTAGTCAATAATGTGTATTTAATTCTCTATTGAAGAATTTATTAATTTTTTTGATTCTTTTCCTTTTTATTTTTACATAAGAACTAAATTAAATACATTGACATACGGTTTTGAATCGAGTATTCATTTATTATTTAAACTTACCGTCACACTGTTGAAACATCCAAAGCTTTGCCTACAACTTCATTCATTCCTTTATTCTTAATCTTCATTCATTCAGCTGCATCTAAACCTACTATTACATAATAAATACGTAATATACGTTTCTTGCGAAAAACTGTGCCTGATATATTATCATCTATTAGTGAATATATTTAAAACGGCTTTTTCTTTAAACCCAGTTTGGGTATTAGGTTCGCGTAGTGTGAAATTTGTATCACGCTACCAGAGTTCCATTACCTCTTTAAAGTTGCATGTGTCTGGAAGTTAAACGTATAAAGAATGTTATTTAGTTTTTAGTTTCTCACTTGAAAAATCTTTATTTCCTACTTTAGATAAAACTATGAAATAGTATAAGTTAGTCTTGTAAACTTTGCTTATCTTAGATCCATAGCTTTTACGAAGGTCCCATCTAAGTTCATTCTATTCAAATCATTTGAAGTGTGTAACAGATGAAGTACGCTGATAGCTGCTTTGCATAACAATGGCTCAATATGTCTGAGGCATTGCCAGGATTGGAACTGAAACTGTTTTACAATTTTAAAATTTAATTCATTAAGAGTGTTTGCTGATATTTAAACTTAGAATAAATAAGTTTAATGGTTTAATGTTTAAGGGTATCGACTACGAAACATAAAGATCGTAGGTTGAAATCCGCCGTTTGACTGCGGTAAAGAACCATTTCTAAAAGAAGCATTAATTTGAGCTTACTTGGATTGGTTTACGGAAATATCAGTAGGGCTTACAGCACTACTAGGTATTCTGTTTTTAATTAAAAGTTCCAGGGAGAATTGACATTATTTTCATTTTAACCATGGGAATATTTTTAAAGTATTAAGGGTAACAACATCCAGTCTACCTAATGGTGCAGATTTTTCAGTTTTAAACATACACATCCATCCTCGATAAGATATTAATTGTATTTATGTTATCACTCCTAAAATCTAGCATGGCATGCCCCGTCCTCAAAAAATAATTTTATGAATGGTAGATCTGTGCTGCACCTCGTATATAGTTTTGATCAGCTCACCCGGGGAAGGAACATGCTCTCACAGAATACTAGCGTAAAATAGCAGCCTAATACTTGTATGGTTCATATGGTGAGTGTCCGAAGAGAGATACGGAGACCCTAATTAATGGAAATAAGTCATTCCATCTTAGTCCCTGAAGGTGACAACGCATCTGCATTATGGTTCC
The DNA here is from genome assembly GCA_963668995.1 of Parnassius mnemosyne. NCBI lineage: Eukaryota > Metazoa > Arthropoda > Insecta > Lepidoptera > Papilionidae > Parnassius > Parnassius mnemosyne. Next base: position 743,130 of record CAVLGL010000077.1, on the reverse strand, counting down.
TAATTGAAGATAGATGTAGATGTCTATGAAACACAGCACATGATTACCATCAGGCATACATGCCGATTGTCACCCATCATCATCATTACAGCCCTTCACAAGTCCACTGCTGAACATAGGCCTCCCCCAAAGAATGCCACAAAGCACGGTCCTGAGCCACCTGCATCCATCGACTTCCTGCAAATCTTACCAGGTCGTCACTCCATCTAGTGGGGGGACGCCCTACACTTCGCCTGCCGGTACGAGGCTGCCACTCGAGAACCTTTCTTCCCCATCGGTTGTCGGTTCTTCGAGCCATATGGCCGGCCCATTGCCACTTCAGCTTACTAATCCGTTGGGCTATGTCGGTCACTCTGGTTCTACTGCGGATATCCTCATTTCTGAGTTTATCACGCAGAGAAACTCCGAGCATAGCCCTCTCCATAGCTCGCTGAGCGACCTTGAGCTTCCTCATCCGGCCAGCAGTGAAGGACCACGTCTCAGTTCCGTATGTCATCACTGGCAACACGCACTGGGTGTACAGTCTCGTTTTCAAGTTTTGAGGTATACCTGACGAGAAGATGTGCCGTAATTTCCCGAACGCTGCCCAACCGAGTTGAATCCGTCGATTGACCTCTCGGTCGAAGTTGGACTTACCTAGTCGGACTATTTGTCCCAGGTAAACATACTCGTCAACAACTTCGAGCTTAGTGTTCCCAACAACTACCGGCATAGGTGTGACATGGACATTAAACATGATCTTTGTTTTGTCCATGTTCATCTTAAGACCTATCCGTTGGGAAACACTATTGAGGTCATTGAGCATAGTGCTTAGGTCCTCCAGCGATTCTGCCATAAGGACTATATCGTCGGCAAATCGAAGGTGAGTGATGTACTCGCCATTGATGTTGATACCGTATCCTTTCCAGTCCAGAAGCTTGAAAACGTCTTCCAATGCAGCGGTGAAGAGTTTCGGGGATATGACGTCACCCTGTCTTACACCTCTCTGCAATTGGATAGGTTTCGTACTCTGGTTCTGTACTCGGATAGCCATCGTAGCCCTACTGTACAAGCACTTCAACACTTCGATATACCGACAGTCAACTTGGCATCGCTGAAGGGACTGCAGCACCGCCCAAATTTCGACGGAATCAAAGGCTTTCTCATAGTCCACATACGCCAGACATAGTGGCAAATTGTACTCCTCGGACTTCTGTACAATTTGCCGAAGGGTATGTATGTGGTCTATGGTGCTAAAGCCTTTTCGGAAACCGGCTTGTTCGGGAGGCTGGAAGTCGTCAAGTCTGCGCGCGAGACGATTCGTAATGACTCTCGAAAACAGCACGTAGACGCGGCTCAGAAGGGAAATCGGTCTGTAGTTCTTCAAGAGAGCGTTGTCGCCTTTCTTGAAGAACAAGACCACCGCACTTCTGCTCCACGCCTCCGGTGTAATGCCACCATGGAGGACGGAATTAAAGAGCTTCTGAAGGACTTCAAGTACCGGTTTTCCACCCGCTTTCAGAAGCTCCGCTGTAATTCCATCCTGGCCTGGGGCCTTGCCGTTTTTAAGGTGCTGGAGAGCCATTCTAATCTCGCTCAGACTGACGTCCGGGATATCCGTGCCGTGTAGTGGCGGTTAAGAATATCCACTACCCCATATCTTCCCGTGGGTGTCGTAAAAGGCGACAAAGGGAAACAGGCAGGAGATGGGCAGCAGCATCTTCCTGGTAACGACAAAATACAATAAAAAACTGCGGTTGCCAACCCGCTCGCCAAGCGTGGCAACTATGGCAATATACCCCCCATAATGATTGTCACCCATATTCTATGAAAAATATGTTGATCTTAATAACTACCTCTATCACACAAAAAACATTTGGTTTCCCCAAATACCTCATTCAAACGTAGCCAATAAAGGGAGGTGACTGTGTCCAAGAAAGACCCATATAAACATAAATACAATATAATCAAGAAAAGTTATTGAGTGGCAGTCCTATATCAGTAAACGAAGTGTAGGGCGGCCCCCACGGCGGAGTAGCGATCTGATAAAATATGCATGAAGTCGATGAATGTAGATAGCTCAGGAGCGAGCGTGCTTGGTGGCATTCCTTGGGAAGAGCCTATTTCCAGCAGTGGACTTGTGAAGAGATGTCATGATGGTGATTATGATGATTTAACAAAATGATAAATAAGATAAATAAATTACTTATAATGTAATAGGTATTGTATTTCATTATTGAAATTTCGTTCACTTAATATCACCGTATTGACATAACTTGTCCGATGAAGTAATTTCATAGGAAAGTTTTTTTTTTATTACGGCTATATTGAAAATTCTAATTTAAATTTTCAGATAAAAACAAATTTACAAATATACGCGCACATTAATGCAACCATAAACAATTTATCGCCTATATCCAGCGGAATTTATGGTCCCAAAATAAAACATTTACCTTCTTCTGAGTCCCTTGCGGGTTTAATTCGTTTTAAACGAAACAATAATTTAAATGTGCGTGGAATCGTTTAACTTAATTGTTTCTGTAACCGTTAAAATTGTAAAACAATTATCAATGCCTTGACTTTTTATTCTTAAAAATAATAGATTTACTATATTTATATTTTATTCCTTTCCGAATGCTTTCTGCCTAAACGAATCCGTTATCACAAAGCGCTGTAGGGTCGACTGAGGCAAATTGCAAAACAAATTCGTGGATACAAACGGTATTCCACTCATTTTGTTTATGTCAGATATAAATTATCTTTACTTCTAGGATTTACATGACGTTAAAGTTGACATAGAATCACCATAATCATGATACGCGCACACTGCAATACTTACGTAAATAATTGTTTTTCCTTTTTGTTTTTTTTTAAGCTTTATCCTCACGCTAGTATTTTCTCCTGGTTCGTGGAGGCAGATATTCATTGTCATTCAGGACGCTAGTTAAGCTAATCAAGCTAGTGAAAAGCGAATTAAGACCAAAAGTCCAATGTTGAATATAGGACTCCTCCTCAGATTGTCTTATAAGGGCGATACTTGCCATTGTTACCACGCTTGGCAGGCAGGTTGGCAACCTCAGTTTCTATTATTTTGAGTCTTTGTCAGGAAGAGCTGCTGTCCATCTCCTGTTAAATTTAAACCTTTAACACAGAAGAATGTAACACCTGATGAGGGATTTCGAATTCTCTTACCACTACATGACATATAAAGTAAATGTCACAAGGACAAAAAAGAATACTCGTAATAAATTTTTGTAAATTCCCGGCCCCGAATTGACACGCTTAGTAACTGCACTACCTGGACCAATTAAATTATCAGAACCACTCTAAGTTCTTTTAGTTTTCTATTTCAGCAGTAGTTGAGATGATTTCTAGTCATAGACTGGTTCTATTCAATCAAGCCTCGCAAATAGAGTATTGATCTACCGAATTTGTATTCAACTTTTGCGATTCAATATTTATCGTTGGTATATTCTAAGCACGTATTAAATCCATGTTATTTAATATACTGTGAGATATATAGTGGGCTAGCGGCCAATCTTATTGCCTCGAAGGACTTCCTCTGGATTTTTTATATTTACGCGAATACTACACATATAAATATGTTAATATATTTAGCTGTCCATACAATTTACATTCGTACAATTGGTCTCATTTAATTTAACATATTCTCACCTATTTCTAACGTCGCAAAGCACTTTTTTCCACAGCTGTTTTCCGGTCTGTAGGGTGTCTGTAGGGGTGAGCTGGTACAATTTCGGGCTGTGAGCTGTAGCCGTCTTTTTTAAAAGTTGTGTGCAGTGGTCCATGGATTAAATTAGTCACTTATTATTAGGTGGAATGTAAGTTTGCATCACAATTCGTTTTATAAGAAAAAGAAACCTTTATGTTTTATAAATTAAAACAAAAAGCACGTATCACGCACCTTGTGGCAATATGTAAGCCTATTTCTGCCCTTAAGCCCGACCTAAAATGATCAACGAGTCATTCCAGCATAGTTCTTATGGGTAATAACGCATCTGCATTGATTCTTAATAGAGGATAAATGTAGATGCCTATGAGCCACCGCATCCCATTACCATCAAATGGAATGCGTGCTCGTTTGTCACCATTATTCTTTAGAAAATGAGTGCCTCTAAATTATTGTGGATTTAAATATTCTTTGTGAGATGTATGTTGGATGAATGGGAGCATGAAATTGAACTTTCAGTTTCCCTGTCCACAAAACAGACACAATAGTAAAACAATCAAAATGTTCATATATGTTTCAAGGGATAAGAAAAGGGTTAATAGGGTCAGAGCAAGGCGAATGTAACATGGAGGGGAAAGGGAGATTAATGGACAATGGACAATTTCAGAGTTAAGTATATAAACTAGCGCAATGGTTAAAACAGTAATTTTTAAAAAAATAGACTGAATACATCATCTATACATATATAATATGAAGGTTATACCCTATGTAATCTTTGACATTCCATATGTTCACATAATTTAAGCCGTGAAAGCTTCACATACATACGTTAAACATTACCCTCTTTTTAGGGAAACCGGTTAAAAATATAAACTTCGCAAAAACGGATCTTTGTTTTATTCCTCACAATTATTTTTCTATTTAAAATGCTAGAATTACTCAGTTAATGGCGTTCTTTTACTCATCATCAGTCCATAAATTCCACTGTTAGACATTGAGTCTATTCTTTTGTATTGCCTTTTTTCAATCACAACTTATCGTTTTTTATAGAGTAAGTGTGACATAAACTAGCATACCATTCACTTGATGGATAGTGGATATTGTGGCCCATAAACATCAACAGTGACTCTAGATTAAGAATCAAAATGCTTATGTGTTTTCATCCCTGAGGACTAAGCTGGAATACCTCGTGTCGAGTAAAATGGATCTCCGGTTCTCTACACTCACCATTCGAAACACAGCAAATGGGCAATATTTTACGCTGGTTTTCTGTGAGAGCGTAGGCCTTTCCCGGCTGAGCCAACCCATTCAAGCCACAACTACAGTATAGCTGCAGCATGGCTCTACCACTTATAAATGTACGTTTCCAGTATGTATATTATACATCTGAAGTAACACTCCTGCAATTCCCCTGGTGTAGCAGTTGTTCATGTGCAGGAATAGTCACTTAAATCAAGTGAGCCAGGTTCATTTGGTCGTTCCCTTATAGAAAAAAGGAAATACGAAACAAAAACCTTATTTTAGTAATCAATGTAAATAATAAATCCTCTTCTTATAAAATTATTTAAAAACAGGCCTTCGTAAGTATTTTTACGGCCAAATAGATTTTCTACAGAAAAATTACTACAGAATGAAGAAAACAATTTAATTTGTCCAGACTCTATGTGCGTTTTGGTGAGAATATTGTACGTGATCCGTTACACAATACATTTCGTAAATTAAAAAAGTAGTTAGTCACAAGCATAAAAAAGATCTGGGGCATTTTATCATTATTACTGTGCAAAAATATTTTTACAATTCGTTAAAAAGACTTTTTCTTTTTAACGAACTTCATGTAATCTACGTATTACATTTGCAAATTGAAAATAAAAACATGCGACAGCATAATGTCATCATCATTATCATATTTACAGCCTCTACACTACTGTACGTAGGCCACTGATTGCTTTACAAGGGGGTACTTGCTATAGTTGCCACGCTTGGTATATGGATTGGCAACTACAGTTTTTTATTTTATTTTATAGCTGATATCAGAAAGACGCTGCTGCCGATCTCTCGGTTACTCCCGGTGCAATCCCGACCCGGATACAAATACTTGTTTCGTGCGGGATTCGAACCCGTGGCTCTTATAACGCTGCAACTCATTCTTAAGACATTGCGCCATGGATCCGCCATTGAACTCAGGCAGGAATAATTGGTCGGTGGGAAATATTTCCCAATGAAATTATGTTTTTTCATTATAATATAATTATAATTTAACCTGTTAGACAGAGCCATGCTGCATCTACATTATGTTGCAGAACGAATCGACTCGATTGAGGAAGGGCCACGCCCTCAAAGGTTACCAGCGTAAAAGAACAGCTTAATGGTGATATATTTTGTATGGTTAATGTAAAAAAACCAGAGACCCTCTTTTGCGGGTAATGAGATATTCCTTCATAGCCTAACAGGTTATACCGCATGTACATTTTAATTCTTAATCGTGGACAGATGTAGGTCGTAATAAGTGGTAGAGCCTTGCCGCAACTATATTATGGTTTTAGCACGAATGGGTCAGCTCTACTGGGGAAGGACCACGCTCTCACAGAATATCAGCATATTATCAGTTTAATGCTGCTACGTTTTGTGTGGTCACTGTAGAGAATCAGAGACAATTTGTACTGAAAACAAGGCATTGCGTCTTAGTCATCTGCATTTTGATCATTAACAGGTGAATGTAAACGTCTATGGGCCACAGCATCATTAGGTGGACTGTTTGTGCGTTTTCAACTCCTAATTCCATAAAAAAGCCAACATGTTTAATGTAAATATTGTGAGACAATAAACAATAACAGTCCTTTAGAGTGAAGGATGATGACAAATTGAAGAATATACGATATCATTAACGCAACGATAAACAATTTATCGGCTATATTCTGTAGAATTTATAGTCACCGAATAAAACATAATCCAGGCCACCAGATCCTGGGAAGTTTAATTCATTTTATACGATCGTCACATAAACAAATTTAAGCCTATTTTTGATCAAATGCTTTCAAAGTGGTTAAACGTTCTATAGCAGATACGAGCACAGTCTACCCGCTGATAAGTGGATACTTTTGCTTATAGATATCAATCAAAATGTAGGTGAGCTCTGCAGTGAAGTCAATCAACTTGAGGAAACCTGCGTGTTGATAAAATTTAAACATTTTCAAAAACGTGTGGAGTCCGCCAACACACATCGGAGCAGCAGCAACACAACCCGCTCACAAATGTTTATAGTATAAATATAAAAAGGCACTAAGTTTAACTTTAGATTTTTTGGTACTTAAAGATTATTCCGTTGACATCTTAACGCTATTTTAATTTATTTACGGTTAACGATTATATCAATATGTGGCGGCGCTGTCGTCGCGCCACAAGCGAATGATATGCTGGTGTGTAATGCATGTCATACTACGCACTTGCAAGTGATGGCGGTGAGAACGATGAGCCGGAGCAAGTGCACATCGTACAACACATCGAAGCCTAAATCGCTCTAACAAAGTTCCGAAGTTAAAGCAGTATATATAGAATAGCTCCGAACTACCACTCGGAGTGTTGGCCGCTCCCCGGGCAGAACACATTGCCTGGCGGGAGATATCCCCCTTTTCTTCCACCGGCTACAGTGGTGACCCCGAGGTGATCTGAACACGCAACCAATAACCTTCGAAAAATACAACTTCAAACCTTCGTCATCGTCCTCAAGTACCCCACTCATTCGCTCACGGGCCGATATTATCTGCAGTCTTCACATTCTGCAAGCCCTATAGCTTTACAAAGGTTCATCGCAGCACTGGAATAATAATGCGTCCTGTTCCTGCAAGCTATTCGCTGCGCTACAGTGCTCGGCACGGTTCTGAATCATACTCTTGCCACTGCTTCACGCCACTCTAGCAGATTACTTGCCTTCTTCTCGACTTACCGCAGACTATAAGGCAATTCCTGGCACTTGCTCCGCCTCATCGTTCTCACCAGTATCACTTGCAAATGCATAGTATAGCATGTATTACACACCGGCATATCGTTCGCGCCGGCGCCACTTGCCCTTAAGCACACTGCATGCATTCCCTACCGACATTAAGAACGCACCGGCAATCGGACTGCACTATCGACCTCCGGTCTGAGCAGTGGGGTGATGTGGCGGCGCAGTCGTCGCGCCATAAGCGAAACACATCGAAGGCTTAATCGCGCTAGCAAAATACTGAAGTTAAAGCAGTATATATAGATAAAATAGCTCCGAACTACCACTCGGAGCGTTAGCTGCTCCCCGGGTAGAACACCTTGCCCGGCGGGAGATCTCACCTTTTCCTTCCACTGGCTACAAATATAATGTACGTCACTATTACGATATTGCATGATTGTTGTAATTATTTATTTTGATTTGGTTTATGAACTTTAAGAAGTTGACGGGAAAAGTCAAAGTAACCTCTTTCCTTATGGATGCAAAAAGCTATAGCAATCGACAAATGGAGTTGTACGTATTCTAAAAGTCAAATGGTAGTTTTTCTAATTACAATTATACTTTATTCTATAAGGAAATTTTGAAAAATACAATTTTCTAAATAATTAAGTTATATGACTTTACCACAATCCTGCAATAGTGTTGCGTTATTGTCGACCTGTCGCTACATTCTCACATTAAACCGGGGCTCTTATTGTTATATCGCACCAAGGCGTGAAAAAACGCATGTACATTAATTGGATATACTAATGAATATAACTCATGTTTTAATTATGTTTTCAAAATAATTCTTTTTTCGGCGGCGTCCATTAGTGTTAAAATAAAAAGCAATTATCGTGTGTTAGTCTCGCGAAAATTCGAAAATGGCTCGACCGATATTGACGAATTTTTTGTATATGTTTGAATGGCTTCGTGGATGGTTAAGATTTAGAATTGAACCCAGTAAATGGCGCTGCTATCAAAATCCAAAAATCACTGCTAAATCGATTTGGGCGAATCGCTAGTCTGCGAATCTGCGATTAAATATGGTATGTGACTCAAGTATGAAAAAAATAACTTGATGATTTTTTTTAATATTCAGAATTATGCACAGATGATTTGTTTAGATAATCACTTTTGTACTCTTCGTTTTTATAGAACCGGCAGTTTACATATAAACAAACACTCGATCTGCAGCCTTTTTTCATTGACAGACCAACGAACAGAAGCGTTGTCTTGGCAATTTTACGTAAACAAATTAGACTTACTATTTTTGTAAACTTTATATTTTTCCTTTAAGATTTGTTTATTCTTAGATTGAGTGGATGATACGTACGAGTGGAACGAGTGAAAAAAATGAAAAGTTAAGACTTTTATTGCCTCTATCATTCTTCATGAGTTCGATTGAGATTAAAAAGTAATGAATACAAATGTTCATAGCGCGATCATTATTTCTTGTTACAGTTTACAATGAAATGTCTTGCAAAGGTTAAGGTTAAGTTAAGTTAGGTTAAGGTAAGGTTAAGTTAAGTGGATACTTTGTATTTTAAAGTATTTATTTCCTTCAGTTAGCTAAAAAAAACACGTCTTTAAAAAAGGAGGAGGTTAACAATTCAACTGTATGCTTTTTGTGTATACCGGGATTGAACAAATTATATTCAAAGATAGTCCATGTACATCGAAAAAACGTCGAAAGACACAAACCTTGGATATTTTCTCAGACCCCATACGTCGCTTTAAAAAGTAGTGTCTCAACTGGTAAACGATTTTTAAAATATATATTGTGTTACTTTTTAATGTTTTTTTTTATTACTGTATAAAATAATTTTAATCTTAATAATTGTATTTTAATAATTGTATTTTGATTTTTTAATTAGTAATTCAAATTGAAATTAACATTAACATTAAAATATTCATAAACATTTTTTTTTCTTTATATATCAACATTTTAATTACTTGGCATTTAAATTTTGGTATTGTTTTATATTTTCGTAAGCAAAACGTAATGTTTAAGAACTGTGTATTTGTAAGTGTGATTTGTATTGTTTTTATTGTAATGTTCCCTTTAAGATAACTATTTATAAAGCAAAAATCAATGTGAGTATGACGCTCAATATTCATATAGTTTACACCTATTAAAGAGGTACTCGTATCACTGAGCATTAAATTATTTATTGTCTACTCTTAGAAAGCTTGTAGTGTATATCTTGTTGTTGTGACAAATAAATAAATAAATAAATATGTAACCCTCACGTGTCATGACGCCCGCAGGGGGCTGTTAGCTTATGCCTGCCCGTGTGTCAGCCCTTCCCGTGTGGCCATGTGGCAATTAAACACGCCTTAACTTTAATCTATATCGTTCAAAGATGAAAGGCTGTTTTAACCTTTTAACAACATAGATTAAAGACAACGCCGTAATATAACGTTTTTGAATTGAAAATTTTCGATTGTTTTGACTGCTTTTTGTTTTGCCGCGTAAAAGGTACGGTTTTTGTACGTGGTAGAACCACGCTGCAGCTTTATTAGTAGTATAGTTGTAGCACGAAGGGGTCGGCTCGACCGGGAAAGGACCACGCTCTCAATGAATACCAGCGTAAAATAGCAACTTAAAACTGCTGTGTTTCGTATGGTGAGTGTAGAGAACCGGATACCCTTTTTACTGGAAAAGAGGCATTCCATCTTAGTTCTCACGTCACTTTATTAGTGTGTTGAGAGCACACTAATAAAGGTTATCTGGCAGAGAATGCCTTTTCAGTATTAAGTTGCCTTTTACCAAGTATTTTGAGTACATTTTTATATATATGACAAAACAAACATGCGGCCCAAGTGATAGTACGAGTAAGTGACTACCGCAGCCTATAAACAACTGCAACTAAAAGCTCTTTTCTTGAAAGTCCCCGTCTGTCTAGCTTATAACTTACATTTTAATTTATATTATATCTTAAAATCCCGGGGGGTTTCGATTGAAATATTTAATTTAAAGGTCGTTAAGGATTTCATAATGCTTTGTTGAAAACGTAAACAGGCGGTACACGTGCCGATTACGACAAGTCCCGAAAGTTCTGTCAATATCAGGACGGTTGACGATAAATTACATGTAAGTACCGAACAAAAACAGGATTTTTGAAATTTTTGTCTCTCATTCTTTCTGTCTGTCTATCTGTTTGTTCCAGATAGCCTCCGAAGCGGCTCGACCTATTTTGACTGGTATTTCACTGGCAGATAGGTGATGTTATAAGATGTAACCTAGACTACGTTTATTTTAGAAAAATAATTAGTGTTCTCCGCAAAAAAAATAAAATCCATGAATCCAATCCAATCCAATCATAATAAATAAAGCACGGGCGAAGTCGCGGGGAACAGGTAGTATTTTATATGAATTGTTAGATTAAAAGTATCAAGCGTAATAATTTCTCTCTGAAAACGTTACCCCTAACAAAATTATTCTTTTGAAGCATGTAGGCGTTGGACCATTAATCGCACATAGACTAATATCCACCGTATAGCAGGCGTAAGAGAATCCTCACATCATCCTGTTGGTGTCGGTAAGAGGCAACAGAGTGAAATGAAACAGGAGATGAGCAGCAGCATCTTTCTGATAACTATTCAAAATCATTAAAAAAAATACGTGAGTGTCGTGGAACACTCGGTTGGAACGATGTTTGTTCCTTGCGTAGTATTTTATTATTGATAAACGTAGGTATTATATTATTGATTAACATATACAAATAAATGAATAACTAGCCTCTATTAAAATGAAGCGTCATTTGAAATAAAATATTATTTTTTTCATGGCAAGATATAAAAAAGTGCGAGGGAAATGGATATTGTTCCATCTCACTTCCTTATTTCGCCGCCAAGGCCGTCTACACTATGACACGAGGCGTAGTGACGAAAAAATCTTACACTTTTTGTCACCTAACTCCCATCCACCAAACCCGTACCGTCTGATAAAGAAAGACTGTGACAAATATTCTCCTATGAAATATGACTATCATTGGAGTCGGCCTATGTTCAGCAGTCAACTAACAGGCTGTGATAATGATGATGATGATGATGATACAGACCCAGAACAAATATTTGTAAGTCATACATTATTTTTCTCTTTAATTTCTCTGGGATTTTTGTTGAAACGACATGCCAATCCCATCACACCTTATAATAATTACCGCTAAAACTTTAACAAAATAAGAAAGTATTATTGTGAGAACTAGTTAAATTACTAACCTAAAAAGAAACTTATACTGAAGATGAGAAGATAATTATTCCGTCCTAAAAGCAAGCCGGAATAACTCTCTAGACATCTTTGATTTCAGGTTTAATAAAACCATTTGCACTAGATCGACATCCAAAACTAAAGACATTTAAGTAGTAGTAATAGACCGGACATCAGCAGCAAAATTGTCGTCTGTAACTTATGTCTTATAGGATATATCTCCGATTTTTTCATTTAGTCTTAGTGACATCGTCAAAAAGTCAAGACGCATTCGTTTCATATATTTGACGGCACGTGCACCATTGCACGTGCGGCGGCGTCGATGTAGCTAGACAGAATTCTTCTAAATAACACGTGCTCCGCACACCTGCACCATTGCACCTGCGGTGGCGCCCGTTTAGCTTGTATAAAACGGACGGTTCTGCCGCCGTTAGGACAGTCTTGGCTCTGACGTGGAACGGTGCACTTGTCGTATTCCGTTACTAGTTTATCCTTGACTCGTTGTAAATTAATTCGTGTAAACGAATTAATTATTATTCCTTACTACAAAATTAATCTCTGTACTATACTCAATTACCCTTTCTACATATTTAAAAATATTTATAAAGAAAATATTCCCGGTTGTGCATTAAAATATTGTAAGTCACGATATGGAGCAAAAAATGAACGTTATTTCGGTATATTATCGTAAATATAACATATATATGCCGAATAATCTTTAAGTTTTATTATTTCTAGTAGATTGTTCTAGAACATTTATTTTTATTGTCATAAGCGCCCCCTGTTATCCAGTAAACGTCACTATTTAGTTACCAATGTTAAAGTTAGTGATTGACGATGTTTATCGATTGGGATTATCGATAAAAAAATATACAGGCTGCCGATTTAATCCTTTACAATATTAATAATTGTGAAACAATATTAGTATCGTAAAGGACAATCAGGAAATCTCAATATTAGTACTGCAGCTAATGAAACGTGAAAAATCGTGAAACGGCTTTTAAGTTCAATGTTTTCCTACAATATTTTAGATTTTAAGTGTATTTTTGTAATTTCTAATTTGTTCCTAGAATTTAAAAACATAGAGGCGCTCTCTTATTGGATTTGGCGTTTCTCGATGTGTCTAACGCCGGCCGATCAATCATATGCTATTATTATAGCAGCTAATGGACCGAGTGACGTCATCTAAAATGCCACCAAGGTGGCAACCAAAGAGACTGCTGTTTGAATTGATTCTTAGTTATTGGAAATTAAATATTTTATTTCATGACACAAAAGGGGCCTAAAAAGTTAATATGATTTTTTTCGTGTAATGGAAGTCATGATAAATAGATTTATATAATAAAACAATCATGTATATTCCCTATTATTATATCGAAAAGCATTTCAAACTTAGTAATCTTCAACAACATTATCGATACTTTGATATCGAAACGGTAACATTCCTAAAACGACGTTATATTTGTTAGCGTCACCTAATGGGGCACAGTTAAATATATTGTCTTAATAAATGCTTAGCGTTCTTTTGCTATTTTTAGCTAGAGGGTGCCACACGCGCACTAGCTCAAAGTTTTTGGATATAAATGTTCCCAATGCCCGCTCTATAGTATACCTATATATTTAAATCTATTTGTCCAAAACATTTGCGTTAAATTCTTTCAACGCAGCCTATCTTTTTCGTTCTTGACACACTTAATAAACAAATGGTAAACATCTTCAATTTTGTTGCATACATCATAATTCTGTGAAGGTTTTTATCCATTAAGAAAGCGAATTTTGCTGATGGAATATGACCAGAACGAAGCCTTAGAGCTAACTAAACAAAATTTCTGCTGAGATCACTATAATTATCCTAAGGTACGCGATAAGGCTCGCTTCATATAGTTCTATACCAGATCCCTTTCGTTTTGGATTTCTATTCAAAATAACTTTTTCAATTTGGTTACATACTCTTTTAAATTTTAAGACATATTTAGTCAGATCTGATATAAAATGAATGATGTCGCCCTCCACTTAAGTTGCTTAGATAAGCGATCAACCTTCATTGCCCTTAAGACCTATATGACCCAGGACCCATTGCAATATTAACGGAATAATCCGTTTTTTATAAATATTAATCAATTTCAAAATATCATAAGCTATAGAGTTGCCTCTGAAACCGAGCACCGAGGCACACCGAGCTATATGATTTAAAACACTTTTGCTTTCGCAAAAAAATCTATTTTTTGTTAATTTTGTTTTTAGATGTTTTATGTTTTTCATTACTTTTGTGCATACATTAAAGCTTGAAAAATTTCAATGAGCTGCAGCTGGAGCGTCATAATTGACAGATCAACATTTAGCTTAAATTTAGCCCTGTATTCTAAATATTGATCAAAGGCACCAGCTCCTAAGCCATTTTTATTTTTTGAGCCATCAATGCCAAAATGCCAACTCAAATACCTTATGTTAAGTTCAGAAATAACACTATTAATTAGCAAATTAGGTTCATAACAATTTTTACATGAATTTATGCTGTTTAGGTTTATTTTAATTACATTTTAAACGTCTATGGCTGTTAACCAAATATTCAAATAAAATTTCTTTAGAATCGACGAAGCATTAGTACCAACTTCACTTATGTTATTACACACTGTGACAAGTAGCGGTTTTTTTTTTCTTAAATCAATTTTTTTCTTACAGAGAAATTTAAGCTTATTAATAAGTTTAATGGTTATGTTGTTGGACCAAGAAATTGACTTAAACTCTATTTATATGCCAAAACTGTCTTCTTAAAGATAGTGCTCGAACTTTTAACTTACTTTCCATAACATGACAAAGAGATCTTTAATGAAATCACCTATCACTCTTAATGCTTGATATTGACGTTTTGATATATTTTTATTTGTACTACTTTCATAAATAAATCTACTGTAGTCTATACGACTTCTGATTAGTGAGAGATACATAATTTACGTAGGTGTTTAATGTCAATACGCCAATTGCTGCCTGCTAACAATTTTAAAATATTTAACAATTTGGAGCACTTAGCAATAATTTCATTTATATGCTTACTCCAAGTTACACTTCTATCCAACCACATACCTGAATATATAATGCAGTCCCTAGAATGTAAGGCCTGATCATTTAAGCGTACCAAAAGGAAATTCATCCTTCAACCTCTACTGAAGAAACATAATTTAGATTTGCTCAAAGATAAACTCAAACCAATTTCACCCAACTACTTAACCATTCGCATAAGTAAAGTGTTACAATTTTCTGTTGATTTAATTTTTAAATACCTTTCACTGAGACACAACCACAAATAAAACACATTATTGTACCATTCCTAAAACTGTCCAATACTTTTATTGCTGCATCAATCGACACATTGTTGTATGCGTTATGAATATCAAGAAAACAGATAACTGTGAGGATATTATTCGAGAATCCAATTTGAATGTATGTTACCAAGCGAGATAATGCGTCCAGGCAAAAGTGAGATCTTCTAAATTCTACCGTAAATGGAGAGAGAATTTTTTCTCTTTTGCAATACGTCTGGCTAACATTATATGAAATATTTTACACAATAACGATAATAATGAAACAGGTCTAAGCTTTATATCCAAATCATTATTGTCACTAGCTTTAGATTTAAGAAGGATTTGAATATGACGCCATTACCAAGGAACATATCCATGATCAAAAATTTTATTATATAGTTTAAACAAAAATGATTTTGCGTTATTGGGTAAATGATAAATCATGGAATAAGTTACCCCATCTTCACCTGGTGACGTGTCTATCTTTTGCAAATAACTATCTAGCTCATGAATAGAAAAATTAGATTCCAATAAAAGATTTTTGGACATAAACAGAGGCTTTTTATTTACAACGTAGTCCGGAGTTACGGAATGTAATAATTGTTTTTGTATTTCTATTGGAAGATACATGTTTTTTGTTTATATCCTTTGACCCACTTAAAGCGGCGCTACATGTCAGTAACTGAAACAGTGCAATTTATGCTTTCTAAAAATTGCTGCCAATATAAAGATTTTGCCTTTTTTATTAATCTATGAGATTCCCGAATTTTCTCCTCCAGTTTACTTAGATTTTCTGGAGAGGGGTTTCGACGAAAATGTACTAAAGCTAACCTCAGTTGTACTATGACTCTAGATAATTCCGGAGACCAATAATTTTAAGCTTATATTGTGATTGAGGGTTATTATAAATAAATAATACATTTCTTGCGTCGTTTCAAATCTATTTTTCATGTTAGAAAAAGTTCTGGAAAGTTCTTTAATATTGGTGGAGTCTGTATTATGGTTGCAACTATGGTAATTTTCAACAGGTTATGTAACCGGCAATACAGTGAACTGATCAATGTTGCAGGCCGGAGACAGTCTTGCGTCGAGCCTTTCTGGTACGTTCGACAAAGGAGCGGATACAGAGGATCATTACAGCTTATCAAAAGTTCACCGCCGGATATAATTCTTTCCCATTTTCATTGACAAGTACCTCTGCTTGGCTGGCAGGTTAGCAACCGCAGTTATTTTTATTTCATTATTGAGCTGCTATGAGGATGATGCTGCCGCGTACCTTCTAATTCATTTTCCTCTGTCTCATCGCCTTACGATACCCATGGGAAAATAATTAGTAGCAGATTATCTTACGTTGCCAATAATAGGTTAACGTCTATCACCATGCAGACCATATAAACCTTAAATTATGAAACCAGCAATTTAATACTTCACTGAAGAAATTTTTAAAAACAAATAATATGTCCGATGAAACATTTATATTTTACTATATAGACATGATACAATGTCCATGCCAGTTTAGAATCAATATCCAGTTTTGTTGAAAATGAATATTGGAAGAATATTGGAAGATTTTCCAATGTTAAGAAACTAAAATAAATATAGACGTTTATAGTTATTTTAGTTGCTTCGCGTTCGAAGTGTGTAATAAAACGGAAAGCTTTTCGAATAACTTCGTTAGTCGTTTTTTTTTAATGCTAGAGAGTATTTTTCACAAAAGTGATCGAAATTACATGCAGGTATAGAGAATATGATTGTTAAGTTATCCTACCAGATGAATTCTTTTCTGCCGATTTCAAAAAGAAGCCGTTACTCAATACGACTATTTTATGCGTGTTATCTCATAACTTTTAATTGAGTGAACCGATTTTTATGATTTTTTTTATTTGAAAGCTGATGCTTTGGCGCATGTATTCCCATATAAATTTGATCAAGGTCTAACCAAGAGTTTTTCATTTTTTCTTAATAATTTATATTGAAGTCGGTTGTACAAAATTTTTAATACAAATTATCTACATAGGAGTCCCCTAATAAAAACCATCAACTTATCTATTTCTGCCACCAAATTTCTCTCTGCGCGGCTGTTTTGCAGTCCGAAAAGTATATAAAACCAGTATATATATATTACAGACTCTGAGGCATTTCATATTAGTCCTCAGTCCTCAGAACAATTTGTGCTACAACCATAATATAGCCGCAGTGTGACTCTACTACTTGGTTGGGATAGCAGTGAAGGTATAACGAGGCGCTGCTCTTTCTACCCGCGCCATGACTGTCTTCTGGTGCGCCTTGCCTGAGAAGGCGAAAGGGAGGAGTAGTTCTCTGGCGACAACAGGCTGTCATGGGGAGGCCTGCACTGGTGGAATCGCTTTATATGTGTGCGATAGTGTTCCCGTGGCTCTGCCAATACGCGGTGAATGTGGTTCACCGTGGGGTTATAGTCGGTTCAAGTCAGATATAACCCACCCACGGGCCAAAATCAGTTATTGGATTTTCCTGTCAAGAAATTTGCAGTAGCAGCCCGGAGTCAGAAAGGTGAAGATTTTCATCTCCCGTGCCTTGACAATCACGTAAAACTGTTGTATCTGCGCCTTAACTCTCAGTCCAGTCATTTCAGATTAGTCATATTGAACTGGGAGAGTTGAGGGAATAAAGCGTGCACCTGTGCTCTCGCACACACTCGAGCACTATATTCCTGCCCTGCACAGATAGCAAATCTCTATTGAGACTGGCCGCAGTGACCGGAATTCGGTTCGGAGGACATTATTATTTGCAATGAACATAATAACAGATATAAAAGAAGTTTAATTAACCGCGATATTTTTTTTTTATTTAGTTCAGTTTATTCAGTTGATATTTTTTTTGATGTTCACGTATTATATATAAACTTATTTCCTGTTCGACCCATTTATCTTCAACGGTGAAGTACTTTATTGAGATTCGTATGCTTTTGTACATTTATATGCATTAGAAACCCTCTCTCCATTCATTAATCTCGAGTGACGTAAGTTTATGGTATAACACGAAATATTTGTAGAAAAGCTGACGTAATACATCTCATATTTTATCTTACATCATATTATTATGCATGGAGACATTACTGCCGCTGTCACAGCACTTGTTTTATATTGTGGTCTTCCCAAGCCGATAACGAACACGTGTAAATGCGGTCTATTCTTTTAATAATTAATGTGTTAGTTGTTTAAAATCCCTTTTATTAAAATTGTTAATTTTAGTGTAAAGTACAAGTGTAAAAATTATGTTTTATGGATTGTAAAAGAACTCGAAAAGGAGAGGTCCGCTATAGTGACTACTAAACTGAAGTGGCAATGGGCTAAGAAAGTTCAATGATGAACATAAGCCTACCTCATAAGGGGAATACTTGCCATTCTTGAAATTCTTGCTACGTTTAGCAGGCGGGAATGGTAATCGCAGTTTTTTTCACTAGTCATTATTAGGAAGACGCTGCAGCATGTTGCACATCATTGCTTAATTTCCTCTGTGGCATCTTGCGACACCCACGGGACGAGGGTAGTGTGTATTATTATACCGCCACTTTTCGGTATACACATTTAAAAATACTTAATTTTTCCTATTTACTGTGGCGCTAGTCACACAGTAAACATTAGCTCCCGTATTTTTGATTAATTAAATAAGTAAAAGTGATTGTTAAAAGTATCTAGATAAATTAATGTCTAAAGTGTTGGCCAAATATTGTGTGCAAGTGTTATTTCTAAAAAACAATAATGAATTCAGTGGAAAGTTGATAAAAATATCCTATAACAGTGTATGTAAAATAACAATCCAACAAACAATAAATATTCGCAAGTATCACAAATAATCTTTAGTAAAGTGACTATTCTACCTAGTAATTAAAATACAATTTGTGAGTGATTAAAAAAGAATAGTAAAAAATTAAAAATTGGAACTAATACACAAACTGAAATTTAACTTTATTTGAATCAGATGCAATATTATAACATTATCAACCGTATGTCGTGATAATAGAGACTTCATTGTTTCATCGCCATCTGGCGTCTTACATGAGATTAACGATTTATAAACTTTTTGTCATTTTATGGGATGTGGTTTTTGCTTAAAGTGATATCTGTTATCAACAACAGTATTCAAATACACGAAAGTGCAAAGGAACTGATGATTCCATCGTACTAAACTAAGAGTTCGTAGCGCAGCGGTACAATCGTTGCACTATAATCAAGAGTTTGGTGGTTCAATTCAAATAAACTAATTAAGTTATCTCATCTGTAGAATTATTTTTTAAATTATATATAATGCAAGTAGTTCAAAAACTACAAAAAATAATGATAGTCACCGAAATGTGCAGAATCTTGTCAAATGTCTAAAGTGCAAGAATCTCTTTGACCCAAGGGCTACAGTGTCGTGTTCGATGTGTAAAAATATATACGATTTTGACTGCATCGGACTCACTAAAAAGCTATATCGATTAAGGGATACGGACTCTAAAAAGAAATGGAAGTGTAAAATATGCGAATCAAAATCAAAGACAAACGTTAAACAAAACACCGATTTTATAACCAGTAATATAACAGTGCGAAAAAAACCATTGTCCCCTAAATCTAGCCGAAATATGGTGTCTACTCCTACGAATTCAACGTCCCAAATAAACGATTCTCACATCCTTACTACAAGGGACACATCAGAGGAATCCATCATAACATCGCCGGATCTTGATTACACCTTAAAAGATACATTAAATATACAAGAAATGAAAGAAATAACAAATAAATTATCATTGGAGCTAGCAAGTACGCAAAATGAACTAGATGATATGATGTTAGAAAATAACGCTCTCAACAGGCAGATAAACAAATTGACTAAACAAAACGATACACTCAAATCTTTGTGTCAATCGCTACCGCAAAAAAATCTAAATCGTAGCACCAATAAAGGAAGAAGAACTTTATTGCACTTTCCAATTTCACCTTTCAAGACGCCTAATTCCCAATCGACTGTCCCTACAGAACAGCTGTATCAAGCTGAAAAGGAAATTACAGAGTTGAACAAAATCTCTGCCTTCTGAATCATGACGCATTCGTGCCTAATACTGCCATTTCGACCTGTAAATATAGAGATATTAAGCAAGCAGACATTAATGAGATATTAATTTTTGGCACTCAACAATGCACAAACATGGCGGCAGTATTAACACGTTTAAGACAAAACTCGAAGTATGGAAATTATAGAGTAAAGGCGTTCACGAAACCCTCTGCACCGAGTACCGAAGTACTACGGAATTGCCAAAATCTTCTTCTCAAGTCAAATGATAAACTGGTTACACATATGTTATACATATGGTTATACTCGTATGTGTTGGAGAGAATGATTATGACTTGGAAATACTATATAAGCAGTTACAGAGCTTATTTAAAATGTATGTAAATAACATTATAGTGCTAAATATCTTTAATAATGACTATATCAATTTCACTGACGTAGATTATACAATTCAAATGTTATGTAATCGATTTAAAAATTGCCATTTTGCTAAATGTAATAATAACAATTTATTTTCATTATGTAAATCTATAAACTACACTATTGACTGAATTGATTATAATGAAAAATTTTTAAATATAAGAAACTTGGTAAACTTGGTGATAGGCAGTAAAACAAACATGACATTAAAAATCAGAATATTATCCGATAGGGAACAATACCTTAATATTTCCCACCCAAAAAGACTGATATTGACCTGGTTAGATTGAGCCCCGCTGATCCTGTTACACGCCAAAATGTTACATCTAAGAAAAAGGGCACTATCCCACACTACTTTCCCGTAATTAATAAAAATGATTTATTTCGAGGATAAGTTACAACATTTTAATAAGTTACAATATTTTAATATCAAGCATCAAAACATAGCTAGTATATTATCAAAACAATCGCTGTTGGAATTAACGTTGTGTGAACTATTTGGGAAAGATAAAATCCCAGAAATAATATTCCATTCAGAAATTTTTTAAAAGCTTGTTAAAAAAACTATTTAAAAATAAATGGCTATACCTTGGCCGCTGCTTTTTGTAGGGATAAGAATAGAGGTGGTACGTGTATATTGACAAAAAACAATATTAATTTCCCCGAACTCACACACTTACAAACATACGCTATGCAAAAAGTTTTTGAGGTATGTGGCATAGAAATACCTTTTCACAAGCTAATTGTTATTTGTATTTACAGAACCCCTTCTTCTGACCCTACCATATTTCTAAATAAATTGAGATATTTACTACATGATTTATCAAAAAAAAGTAAAACCAAATTACAACATTGTTATATTAGGTGATTTTAATATAAATACCTTGAAACCTGGCAGCCTAACATGCCACTTAAAAGATCTTTGCAATAGCTATTATTACTGCTCCTGTAAATCCAAGATTCTACAAGCGGTACGTAAATGACACTTTCATAATTTTACCATCTGACAAAGGAACTGCATTTTTAGACCACCATAATTCCATAAACTCTAAAATACAATTCACAATGGAATTAGAGGCAAACAATTCTTTAGCTTTCCTAGATGTTTTAGTCATCCGAAATCCTGATAACACCATTGGTCACACTGTGTATAGGAAAAGACCCATACCAACCAATATTTAAATGGTGAATCGCACCATTTAAATATTGGTTGGTATGAGACGTGGTCCTTCACTGCTGGCCGTATGAGGAAGCTCAAGGTCGCTCAGCGAGCTATGGAGAGGGCTATGCTCGGAGTTTCTCTGCGTGATAAACTTAGGAATGAAGATATCCGCAGTAGAACCAGAATAACCGACATAGCCCAACGAATTAGTAAGCTGAAGTGGCAGTGGGCCGGCCATATAGCTCGAAGAACCGACAACCGATGGGGAAGAAAGGTTCTCGAGTGGCAACCTCGTACCGGTAGGCGAAGTGTAGGGCGTCCTCCCACGAGATGGAGTGACGACCTGGTAAGACATGCAGGAAGTCGATGGATGCAGGTGGCTCAGGACCGTGCTTTGTGGCATTCTTTGGGGGAGGCCTATGTTCAGCAGTGGACTTGTGAAGGGCTGTAATGATGATGATGATGATGAATCGCACCATCATCTATCACAGTTAGCTACCGGGGGAAAATCTTTGTTTCAGAGAGCACGAGGGATCTGTGACAGAAAACATCTGGCCGCCGAGCTTCAGTACGTCGAGCAAGTATTGCAAGACAACAAGCTTCGGGTCCCGCGCCTACGTCACAGTGACCGAGTGAAGCCGACCACAGTCGAGCGTGTGCCTGCTGTACTACCCTATGTCAGAGGAGTCACAGACAAGATTGGCTACATTTTGAAGCGAGCTTCTATTAAAACATACTTCAAGCCGCCAAAGAAGATTAGTCAATTTTTACCATCCGTCAAGTGTCATATCAGTCTAAAAAATGCAGGAGTGTACAAGCTTGATTGCGAATGTGGTCTGTAAGAAGCATAGGACAAACAAAAATATCCATTAAAACCCGCGTGAAAGAACATATAGCTGACGTGAAGCACCGTCGCTCTGGGAAGTCTGCAGTCTGTGAACATGTTCAAGATCGCCCGCGCCATTACATCAGATTTGATAGACCACAAATCCTCGCAAAAGTACACCGATTCCTACCAAGGATGATACGCGAGGCTATTGAAATTAAAACATTCTAATTGCAAAAGAGAAGATGGATGGGTTCTGCAATCTGCTTGGGACCCTATAGTTAACAAAATTAAATCCAAACCCAAGCATACCACTGCTAGATTTAAGATACTGTGAGTTCATTTTGCGTAAATCGAACCAAAAATTAATATTAAAAACTGAAGGTAGCCGGGCTAACTGTGACATTGGGACGTCAAACATCTCAGTCCCCCACGTGACCATGGGTTGCTGTAAAGCACCCTAAACGTCGGGAATTAAAATATTAAATTAAACGCGATAAAATCCGTAAAAAATAGTTTTATTGAATGTGTAGTGTTCGCGTAAATATAAGAAATCATTATAAAATGTAAAATGCTGAATAAATGTGCAATATGATACAAAGAAATTATACTTCGAAGAATTTTGAGTACCTAATCTGTTTTAATTTATTATTCGACGAGTATACAATTATTTTAAAAACATTTAATAGGTAGCGCTAACAGATTAAGAGCCGAGGAGGTAAATTGAATAATTAACTTGAAAACGCGTTGGCTATTACGATTACTACTTAAGTAAAATTTACTTACGGTGAAACTCAGTGCTGTTACTTTGCTCAACAAATCTAAGAAATCCATATTTAAAAAACAGAATAACTGCCACACAATTTAAATTATCTACTTATATAATATACTTCAAACGCAAGGTTGATGCGGCGCGTACAATAAATAAATAAAATTATCTACTCTAAATCCTAACAGTTTAAATAACGTCAAAGTCCCTTCAGATTTCTACGTAAAATTCTTGAAATATCAGGCAATCTGAAAATAATTTGAGAAACTGGCAATGATTTCCTGCAGCTACAAAATTGTAGGAGAAGCCGTGAGACGACGCCGGTAGCGCAAGGCGGGCGGCGTAATTTATTTGTATAGAGTATTTCATTTTGAAACACTCTGTACAAATAGTACTTGGAGTAAGGAATTCATTATTTTGTGTTTACATTCAAACATTTTCAATTACAGTCGCGTAGCGCAGTGGCATAGCAATGAGTTGCAGCGCTAAAGGCCGTGGGTTCGTATCCCGCAGGGAACACACATTTGTATGGCCTACAAATACATGTATGGACGTTTGTCCCTGTGAAATTTATGTATGTAAACTGCTATTAACAATGCAGTCCTCCGCCTTTTTGGATGTCGGTTAAATATGAGACAGGTGTTGGGCAGCTGCATTTTTTTTTTGATGACAGCTCTAAACTGGTGTGACCATGGGAGCGGCCTATGTTCTTTTATGATATTTTATACTATTTGATGATGAATTTTGTTACTGAAAATAGAATCACCGTATCTTTTTTTCGGTAACGAAATTATACTTGGTACTACACTGAGTCAGTAATTAATTTTTAGGGTGATGTATACGCTTTTCAACAAACTCCCAGAAAAAATACAAAATTTGACCTGCTCGAATTTCGAAACTTTATTAGGTCTGTATAAAAGGGGTTATCATAATATTAAGAGATTTATGGATGATAATATTAAGAGATAATATTAAGAGATAATATTAAATCTCTTAATATTATAATCATAATATTAAGAGATTTATGGATGATAATAACCCCTGAGTGAGGTGATCTCTACCAAGCTATTTCTAATTTGGTTTGTGTTGTTAATTGTGTAGCATACATCAAGATTTTAAGCTGTTATTTTTTAAGTCCCGCTGGTTTTCTTGCTGGTTGATAAAAAAATGAAGCTCCGTCGTGCATTTAGCAACGAGTTTAAGCGCTAAACATCGCGAGTTTGAATTTCGCACAGAACAAGAATTTTATGGCCTACAAATAATTGTAGCGGGTCTGGATACAGGAGAAATCCTAGTGTAGAATTAAAGATTTAAAAAAAAAAGAATATATTTAATTCTCGGTATATCTATTTCGAGAATATTATGTCAATTCCGTTATTATATTCTGGAGTTGGTTTGCGGATTTTTTCCATTATTTCCACTCCATAAAGTGTAATAGACTAATAGACTGAAGCGCTATCTAAATGTGTTTTACGATTTTCCTAGATATATTTTTTATTTTTCTACTGCCAAACACGTCGTGAAATTGTAAATCTTAGCATATTCTTGTAGTTATTGCCATTAAGGTTCACTAAAACAAACCAATTTTTTCCAAAAGTCGAAAGATATAGTAACTAATATGGATATATCAATTAACATTAAGTATGAAAAAATTGTTAAACGAGAACATAGTCTATGCATATGTCATATCACATGTCATAGGTATGCTTCTCATATATATACATCTACATCTATCCTTTCCATAAATTAATATTCAAAATCCAGTTGCGTTTAGTACTAATATGGAGAGCCTCGTTTCCAATAAAACAGTCTTCGGATCTCTACACTCACCATAAGCTATATAACGCAAGTAGTCTGTGAAAGCGTGGTCCTTCCCCAGTCGAGCTGACCCATTTGTGCTTATACCATAACGTAATTTCAGCATCGCTCTTATAAATATAAAAGGCTATATTCACTATAAGAAGAGCCAGGAAGCTATAATATTAAGGTATATTTATAATTTAATTAAAATAACCTCATATAATTTCATTTGTCACACTGAAAGCAAAAAGTTTTTATCAAAGCTTAAATTTCTTCTAAGTTGGTAGTTTTGAGTGTACCTCTGGGCTCGACTCCTAGTCTCTTCCGGTTCTTTTTTTTATTAAAGGGTAAGAAGTTTTTAATTTTACTAGACATTCTAGGTGTTTACTTGATAAAAATAAAACGTCAAATAAAACGTAAAAGCTACCCCGAAAGAACGACAAAATTATTTCCACTAGCCTCTAAAGTAATGGATTTCATTCTTCTAAGCATTAATATTTTTTAATACTGACATCGAAAGCTGTTATGAGGAAATTATTTCAATCTTCATAGTCACTTGGTGCATCCATCTCTAATGGGCCACAAAGGAAATGCGGGACTCGAAGCCACACATTTTGTACGAAACTACGCCTCTAGAAAATCAAGCGGGAAAGTATGTATGTTGTGGCCCATCAGGCTACCACGCGGTGGGGGCTATTTGATGATGCGGAATGCCAGGTGGTGCAAGCAGAATATATAGTGTACTCTATTACGGTAGCTCAGGCCCCCAGTCGAGATTATTATTTTATAATAATATTTATTATAAATAATTTTTTTTTTCGTTAAATTTGCATAATATTTTTATTTTAAGAGTTATTACATCA
The DNA here is from genome assembly GCA_963668995.1 of Parnassius mnemosyne. Taxonomy (NCBI): domain Eukaryota; kingdom Metazoa; phylum Arthropoda; class Insecta; order Lepidoptera; family Papilionidae; genus Parnassius; species Parnassius mnemosyne. The sequence goes on along the minus strand of CAVLGL010000077.1, from coordinate 717,107 downwards.
TTTGAATTATAATTTGTCGTAATTACACATATAAATAATGAATGAAACTGTAAAAAAATTACATCTGTATTTATAAGCGGTGAAAGATATTTATATAACAATACGTTGAAGTGCATTTGTGCAGTAAATATTAAGGGACTGTTAAAGAAAAAAAGAAGAAAGATGTGTGTACGTGCATTTACATACGACATTTCATTGAGCATGGTTTCAACAGCACTTGAAATTTACACAGCGCTTCGTCTATGTTTATTTGTTGATCACAGGGCACTCCTAACAATATGCAAATAAATGCAAACTAAGTAATATAAAATTCATTCAATTTTGTAACAGTTGCAGCGCGCTACTGAAGTAAGTCGGTACGTTTCTCAACAATTCGAAACACTCATGTTGTATAAAACAAAGGAACAGCCGCAGGTGTGTCAAGTATTCGAATGCGTTCCCAACTTAATTAAATGGCAGCTTAATTTAGTTTAATATATGCAAGGGTGTGCTGATGACTTTGTTCACCTTTAAGTTTCGAGCATTGTTCTTAGATAATGATTTCTTATATTTACGCGAATATTACGCATTTAAACAACTATTTTTAACCGACTTCAAAAAATAATGTGGTTCTCAAATTGACTGGATGTTTTATTTATGTATGTTACCTCAGACCTTTTTCTAGATAAACCCATTTTTAATGTAGTTCATATAAATTTGTCAAGGTCTTACCAAGGTTATTGAATTTTTGAGTTTTCCATAATAATGCGTATATAAGATTATTAATAGAATCAGGCGTTACTTTGCGGAAGTCCATTATATTAAAATTGGTAAAAAATTACTTCGCGTACATCCGCCCGATAAAATAAAATGATGTATCTTACCTAGTTTGGGAGTAGTGGTGACGGTAGTGCACGCAATTGAGGGCGGGAAGTGCTCTTCAAACTAGGTAAGACACATCATTTTATTTTATCGAGCGGATGTACATGAAGTAATTTTTTACCAACTTTAATGCGTATTTAATGTACTTCGATTACATTGATAATGTTCTCATTAATATTGAAGTCGGTTGTACAATATTTTCAATTTTATCACTTTTTATGGATATTAATGTCTTTATTTATACTTAGTTTAAATTCCTGACTTTCCAATTGATTTGCAACACCTATGCTTTCGGTGGTCACTGAAATTTTTTATTGAATAAGGGTGAATTAGAAGTAGCCGTTTCCAATGAATTAGAGATATGTACACACATTGATTGTTTGCGCTTATACAATATTATGCAAAACTAATGCAGGTAAACACGCCTCTTTATGGCGCATTGTGAAAGCACTCAAAATGTTTTTTCAGATGTTGACCTAATTCAATTTTCACATTTAAAACTTCGTAAGGATGTTTTTGGAAGAACTTTAGACATTCAATGGTATAAAATATTTCACAAGATCGATCTGTTATTGTTATTTATTTTTTTATACTTACTATACGTAACACAGCAGCATTAAGCTGCTACTACACGTTGGTATTCTGTAAGAGTGTGGTGATGCTTAATGTAGCACAGGATACAGTCAGCTTTTAATAATTATTTTAACTTTAAACATATCACTGGCAACACGCACTGGTTATACAATCTAGTTTTGACGTTTTGATGTATGCCTGACGAGAAGATGTGTCGTAATCTCCCGAACGCCGCCCAACCGAGTTGAATTCGTGGACTTGTGAAGGACTGTAATGATGACGATGATGATGTTATATTATACTACGATACTCTAAATATTTATTATTAGCCGTAGCATATTTGCACTGCTTGTTAGACTCGGTAAGAGCAGCAGCCAGTCCCGCCTTGTGTGTAGTCGCCGGAAAATCGTATTAATGGCTGCAAATGATTTTAGATAAATGTCTTGTCTTGTCTTGTATTATTGTCAGTGATTATTTTTACAATGCGTTGAGCATGGTTGATTTCAGCGCCCCTTAAAATAAACTCAGCGCTCCTTCTATATGAATTCGTTTCTCTGTGGGAGCGTTTGAATAATTTGTATCGTTGGAGTCGTATCGTCTACTTAACTAAGTTTGCTTTTGAAATGTGTTCCTGTCTCTGTGAAATACGTGTATGGGGCCCATGTGTATGGAATCCATGTTTATGGGGTATTTTTATCAGTTAGAGAGATTTAAGGAGCTACTAGCATTACCAGTTTCTGACGAGTAGTCCAATCCCTATCTTTTTAAATGCGTACTGCAAAAGACTATTAATTTGAAAACGTCTGTTTTTCCATCTTATTACAATGTTGGTGTATTTAAGGTAATAATTAATAGCCTTTTTTCGCGCTATTATTTGTTAACGTGTAAACACGTGACTAGGTGAGTCCAACTACGATCAAGAAATCAATCGGTTGATCCTACATTCAGGATATTGCGGTACATCTCGTAGGTATCTCAAATGTTAAAAACAAGATTGTAGAACGGGTATGTGTTGCCAGACATATGGCTCTGATGCGTGGTCCTTTACTGCAGACAGTATGAGGAAACTCAAGGGCGCACAACAAGCTATAGAGAGCTATGCTAATGCTCGGAGTGTCTCAGTATTATAGACTCGGTAATAAGGATATTTGCAGTACAACCAGAATAACTGACATAGTCTACTGGATCAGTTAGCTGAAGTGTTAATATGGCTTTAAGAACCGACAATCGAAGAACGGGTCTCAAGCGGAAGCCTGTTGCAGGGCTAAGACAGTGCAATTACCATTTAAGAATTCATCAATACTTAGCAACCACCAGATGGGATTGTAGACTACTACTGGGTCTACTATAATAAGGAAAATAAAATTTGATCTCCAAAATATAGATAAAATAAAATTAAGAAAATCTCATTCAAGTCTACCCGAACTGGCCATTATAACCAATTCCACATAAAATATTTTACCACATTGAATTATGACAGTCGTGTTATTCGTCACTCTCATAAAAAACTATCTAACTTTCCTATTCTAGTCTAGTCGTAAAGGTTTTAAAAACAAAGATTGTTTTGTTCGCCTTTCAATTTCCATTACAGAACGTTCATCTAATGATGCGGAAATGATTTGCTCAAATAAGACTTTTTGTTTAGATGACAGTGTTCTTAAAATAATAATTACCACTGCCCGTTCATTTAGTTTACTATTTGCGCATTAGAATACTGTTACGGCCTACGGCTGCTCCCTTAAAGGATCCAATCTTCAGGGGCCCATGAGCTGAAGATTTCCCGAACAGACGTAGGTCGGGCCCCAATGTGGCCACGTGGAAATTCCTAATTACATTAAAATATATGGGGGAGCCTTATACTACGGCCAGTCGACCGGAAGGAATTTGGATGAAGCTTACTTACCTATCCAAGGCGACTGGTCCCTCCGGAGTCGGTCAGGTCGCATGTGGTTGTGTAGTGCAAGGGAAGGAATGGTGATGTGGTGTGTATCTGGGTGTGACTGATGGTGATTGAACCTAGACCTTGGCCGTCGGCAGCAGCCCGAGCGTCGACACCGCTCCAACTTGAGGGCGCCTTTCGAGGTAGTCCACAGTCACTTTCTTCTTTCGTCACGTTGCCAGTCAATTAACTCTATCGTACGATTTACTAACTTACAGAAGCCACTAACTATCGCTGGGTATGATGGTTACCGCACAAACGCACACGGAGTTTAAAGGGTCAAAGGTCACTACCGTTTCGCGTAGCAATAGTTAATTCTAGAATATCAGAGGCAGCACTATCTAATATTGCCGAATGCACTTATGCAGGTTTTGAGTCAGACACAATAAGTCCCGGGAAGCTCTCCAGTAGGAATGCGCGTCACTATGATAGACCGTATATTTACTGGCCGCGCCGAATTATTCCGAGTTCCCTAACAGAATGGACCGCGTGCTCACGTCAGCACCGATTATGGACGACTGACTTTTCTCTCGCGACTCGCGCGCTCGTGCCACGCCCAGCCGAACTTTAAACCGGAATCGCGCCGAGCCGAGTGACATCTGGTGTCGACTCCGACAACAGTGTTTTGCGCGAACAAACCCCCGTCCCGGACATAAGGATTTAGGTCCGCGAGCAAACCGGGCAGCGAGACAAGGTCGCGATGGCAAGTTACAAGACCGAATCTACAACCAAACTAGGCCACCTTAGGCAACCCATCAGATCCTGCAACCCTAATCAACGCCTCACAAGATAGCCCTAATATGGCAAGACGGAGGGTCAGCCTCCACTGGATGCCCCTCCTGGGCATTGCAGCACTTTAATAAGTCCTGTACTGGACAGAAGTCCGACGACCTATTTCAAACACCTATCTGTGCCCCTATGATTAGTTCCGCAATCCGACCGGATCAGTTCTGCAAACAGCAACGCTACACGAAGCTGCCCAGACCATTTTTGTGCCAGCAGTTGCTTCAGTGCAGAGCTTACCCACAAATTCCACATGAACGTCGTCTGTGGAGAGCCAAACGAAACGCACAGATAGTCCCTAGTATGAATTTTCAACAAGTAGGCCTAGCCAGGCCACCCACCATATTATCATTTACTAAAATAGTGTGGCAGCTGATTTCAATCTGATAATCTCCAAAACTAGCCAGCCTGTTAGGCAAGCAGTCCTATGCTCATATTTCAACTAATTTTTCAAAAGCATCAATGTTCAACTACAGAATTAATTCAACCAAATTAATCACCGATGCGCATAGGTCAACTTGCAAATTAAACAAAACAATAACGTAAGGGACAGCCCTACTTCTTCGTAAAGCAAAATGATTAAACACTATCATAAACACAAACATAACTTTTCAAATAGTGCGCCATTCAATTTCAGATGAATTCAAATTTTCCTTTCAGCAAACAGACGCAAGAATCAAACACAGTGATTAAATATATGTACAAAACACATGCAGTAGCATTTAAAGGAGTAGATTAAATTCAATTCTTTTAATTTAAACCGCTACAAATAGGAAAATTTCGCGGAAAGCCCAAAGCAATTTTTTAATTTTAATTCAAAGTATTTTTTAACTAAGTGCTCGACCAAACCAAATCTAATACCCCTTGACAGCGTGATTCAACGCTCCAGGGGGGCCCTAATCTTCCCACCACCAAGGGGAGGCCACATGGCGTGAACCCGAGATAAATAGAGCACAACCTCTAACAGTTGCCATTCGGGTTGTACGCCTTCACTGAGGCCGTCGGCAACAGAACATTTTGACAAGTGGACTGTTGACGGCCTAAGGCTCAGTGGAGGCGGCCGTGGTGGGAGCTGAGGCGGCAGCTAGACAGGGCCGCCTCCATCAAATGGGGAACAGTGGTACACCAGTCTCGGCCACTCAGCTAACGGAAGTGAGAAGGGTCCAGCGGACCGATGAGTGGCCGTGAAGTTCCTCTCCACACGCTGAGGGGGGGTGATGACACACCCGTCCCTGGGGGAATTACCCCCCGACTGGTCGGGGGAGGGGCCCCTTTCAAACTTAGGGGCCTGGTGGCTGGCCGGCGGGCACCGAGAGTCGCCCGGCAGAGGGCGTGGCTGAGCGCCCCCGCCCGTGGGGGTCGAGGGCCTGGCAGAGCCCCGAGAGGAGACGCCGTTCGCACCCAGGCACAAAACGGCATGGTGATTGCCCTGGCAATGCAGACAGGGCCGTCGATGCGGACAGTCTCGCTGGAGGTGCCCTCCCAGACATGACCAGCACCAGCGGCGCTCCTTGGCGATAGTTCGCCTCGCTGGAACCGGCTTACCTAATAATTTTGGGCACAACGTTACCCGGTGATCAGATGCTCGACAATAGGAGCAGGGGGGGGTTGAAGACGACTTGCCTGGCGGGTTCAGCCTCTCACTGGGCGCGTCTCGTAAGTCGTCAACGGTGCCCGCCGCGTTCTCGATCTGCCGGCACTGCTCCTCTAAAAACCGCAGCAGGTCATAGAAGGGCGGGATATAGGAGGCCTCGTCCCCGCCGTACCTCTCCTCAAAATGGATTCGAAGGTCTAGAGGTAGACGGGACAACACTATGCGGAGCAACAAAAAGGCCCATTCGCCCACTGGTAAACCCAGCCGCCTCAACGTATTACAGGCCACCAAGACTGGATCCAACAGGTCTGGACGCAGTCTGGCCCGGTCACTAAGCAGCGGGAGGCTTAGAAGCTGCTTAACATGCTCGTCTGCAATTCGCCGGACGTTGGCGTATCTTCTGGCTAGGAGGTCCCGAGCAGTCTGGTAGGCGTCGTTCGACAATTTCAAGTGACCGACGACGCCCAGGGCCTCCCCCTCCAGTGAGGCCAGGAGGTACACCATCTTTTGGCTCGGGGTCAGGTCACTCCGGGCGTCCACTAGGCTGTCGAAAAGACCAACGAAGGTCAGCCATTCGGAATGGACCCCGGAGAACTTTGGCAGGTCCAGAGTTGGGAGTCCTCCCAACAGCTCTGGCTGAAGCTGCTTCAGAGAGGACTCGGACAGGTCACTCATCCGAGCCTCACGCGCCTCCTCGGCACACCTGCCCTCAGCCTCGATCAACTCGTCCGTGAGCCACAAGAACTGCTCATAGTCCGCGAAGCAGGAGTCCAGGATTCCCTTCTCCACATCCGAATCCTCGAGCTCAGCGTAAGCCTCCTCCACTGCGGCCCTTCGAGCATCCCCCTGCTCGAACCGCTTCATCAAGTTATGGACCCTATCTGGTCGACCTATCAAAGCATGGGCGCTTGTGGCCCAGCGTAGCTCAGTCCGCAAACAACGGATCAGTAGCTTGGGCGATGTCATCACTATTAAATGCAAATTACGACGCGGCTTGAGCACGGATTACAAAGATAACAAACAAAAAATACAACAAAAATTAACAGTTAATAAATGCAGTTCCTATCAAATCGCGTTGAATAGAAATTACACAAATACGAATTACTACGTATCAACCAAATACAAGTTAGCACAAAAGAAAAGGCACAAATCAAATTAACAAATAACAAATACTAGTGCGATCAAATCAAGTTAAATTCAAATTGCGCAAATACCATTACTACTCTTTAGTTCAAATACAACTTACAGTATAAACGAAGATACACATCACGGTCGATCAACAAAAAATGCCTAGCTCGGAAATCGACCCTTCGATAAGTAATCCACTACAACTATCCGACAACGATAATTAACCGATTACGTAAAAATAACCATCTACCTACATGACGTATATCTCTAGAAAACTCCCGCTTGCACAACCTAGGGTGCGGCTTTTCAAATTACCCTCTAACCAAAAAAAGGCAAGCAACAAAGCAACAAAGGAAAATAATTCTATTATTACGTATAAAAAAATATTTTTACGTATTACGGACGGGCGTGATTGTAGATACAAATTAAACCAATCAAACCAACGCTCCCTGCCACCAGAATTGTTTAATGTTTATCAAACACTACGGTCGGGATCGACCGGGGAATCGAACCCGGAACCACGCTCTGCTACCAGTTTGTTACGGCCTACGGCTGCTCCCTTAAAGGATCCAATCTTCAGGGGCCCATGAGCTGAAGATTTCCCGAACAGACGTAGTTCGGGCCCCAATGTGGCCACGTGGAAATTCCTAATTACATTAAAATATATGGGGGAGCCTTATACTACGGCCAGTCGACCGGAAGGAATTTGGATGAAGCTTACTTACCTATCCAAGGCGACTGGTCCCTCCGGAGTCGGTCAGGTCGCATGTGGTTGTGTAGTGCAAGGGAAGGAATGGTGATGTGGTGTGTATCTGGGTGTGACTGATGGTGATTGAACCTAGACCTTGGCCGTCGGCAGCAGCCCGAGCGTCGACACCGCTCCAACTTGAGGGCGCCTTTCGAGGTAGTCCACAGTCACTTTCTTCTTTCGTCACGTTGCCAGTCAATTAACTCTATCGTACGATTTACTAACTTACAGAAGCCACTAACTATCGCTGGGTATAATGGTTACCGCACAAACGCACACGGAGTTTAAAGGGTCAAAGGTCACTACCGTTTCGCGTAGCAATAGTTAATTCTAGAATATCAGAGGCAGCACTATCTAATATTGCCGAATGCACTTATGCAGGTTTTGAGTCAGACACAATAAGTCCCGGGAAGCTCTCCAGTAGGAATGCGCGTCACTATGATAGACCGTATATTTACTGGCCGCGCCGAATTATTCCGAGTTCCCTAACAGAATGGACCGCGTGCTCACGTCAGCACCGATTATGGACGACTGACTTTTCTCTCGCGACTCGCGCGCTCGTGCCACGCCCAGCCGAACTTTAAACCGGAATCGCGCCGAGCCGAGTGACATCTGGTGTCGACTCCGACAACCTGCATAAGTGCATTCGGCAATATTAGATAGTGCTGCCTCTGATATTCTAGAATTAACTATTGCTACGCGAAACGGTAGTGACCTTTGACCCTTTAAACTCCGTGTGCGTTTGTGCGGTAACCATTATACCCAGCGATAGTTAGTGGCTTCTGTAAGTTAGTAAATCGTACGATAGAGTTAATTGACTGGCAACGTGATGAAAGAAGAAAGTGACTGTGGACTACCTCGAAAGGCGCCCTCAAGTTGGAGCGGTGTCGACGCTCGGGCTGCTGCCGACGGCCAAGGTCTAGGTTCAATCACCATCAGTCACACCCAGATACACACCACATCACCATTCCTTCCCTTGCACTACACAACCACATGCGACCTGACCGACTCCGGAGGGACCAGTCGCCTTGGATAGGTAAGTAAGCTTCATCCAAATTCCTTCCGGTCGACTGGCCGTAGTATAACGCTCCCCCATATATTTTAATGTAATTAGGAATTTCCACGTGGCCACATTGGGGCCCGACCTATGTCTGTTCGGGAAATCTTCAGCTCATGGGCCCCTGAAGATTGGATCCTTTAAGGGAGCAGCCGTAGGCCGTAACAAACTGGTAGCAGAGCGTGGTTAAAATACTACTACTAATACAAATACTAATGAATGACAACGTGATATTACGGAAGTTAATTTAGACGGGGTACACCATCGCGTATAATGGCTGCAGCACAATAAGCTCGTGCTCTTGCACCAGGGAGTGACTTTTCTAATGAAGCAGGTGATATAAATAGTTAATTTGCTCTTTCTATATCTTTATTAGACTTCTATTAAAATTTACTACAAATGTATTTACAGACTACTAAATCACACCGCCCAGCGACAAATTTTTAAAAATATGATTATACATTAATTTGGTGTTATATCGTGTGTAATGTAATATCAATAATTTCCTAAATAAATAGTATCAACTACTTCTACTATTGATTGATTCTTGTATTGTCTTGGGAAGGGAGGTTGGCCAAGCACATAAAAGGTTAACCCTATCAGAAGTCCAGGGATGAACATGATGATGATTGATTGAGTGTCTCATATTGGGGCATAATTGACATAGTTGTCACGCTTGGCAATCAGGTAATATGCTATACATTGCATGTGCATTGCTGACATTTAAAAAGTAGTAGGCTGTTTTCTTGAAGGTTTTCCATTATTGCTCTTTCTATATCTTTAATCAGACGTCTCTTCTAAATTAGATATAAACAATTTTCAATTGAGAATTTATTACCGCATCACGTGACGGTGTAAGACAATCTACCACCCCTTTCCCGTAAATAGTAGCCCGCCTCTTCATTATCATAATCATTAGTGGCCTTCACACGTCCACTGCTAAACATAAGACTCCTCCAAGGAATGCCATAAAGCACGGTCCTGAGATAGCTGCATTCATCGACTACCTGCACCTTTTACCAGCTCGTTACGACATGTAGTGGGGGGACGCCCTAAACTTCGCTTACCAGTGCGAGGCTCTACCTCATGAACCTTTCCTACCCACCGGTTGTCGGTTCTTCATGCTTTATGGCCGACCCGTTACCATTTCAGCTCAGCTTCAGCTCCCTACATATATAAAACTTTTTACCTCGTTTATGTCAGTGAAGTTGTGAGACCATGACGCAATGTGTAAGCTTGTTCAATGGCTCAAGTGGTATCCCAGTTCGAAGTTTGTCAGTCCTTAGTTAAAAATAGAAATAGTGGCGCAGTGTATAGGGACCTAATGCCTTGGTAGATTCAAAAACAATAAAGAATTTCTAATAGAGAACAGTTATGTAGAATATAAAGGAGAAAGCAATCAATAGTCAACATCTAGGACGACAAAAATAATGTGCAAATCACAAATATAGACTAAAGAAATTTAAAACCTGTCTTGAAAATGGTTTCAGCTATCACACAATCAGAAATGTATAGAAAGTAAATGTTAAATGTTCGTCCATGAATATTCACACACATCCCTTCGTTTCCTTTCTTTTTTAATAAAGTTACCTCCACACTAGGATTGTCTCTTGTATTGTAGGGTCACATACAGATTCCAAAAATTTATTTGTAGGCCGGGGATTTGAACGCGCGCCTTTAGCGCTGCAACTCATTGAGAAGAGCGCCACGGAGCCATCAAAAGTTATAAGGTAAAAATTTCGTTGAAAAACTGTTTTCAAATTTATTAGAGTTAAATTTAATAACTTTTATTAAATTTAAACGAAATAGTCGCATAAAATTGAAAAATATTATGTTCATTATTCATAAGCACCGAATATATCCATATTCCATGTGTTCTCAAATTTGAAAATGATATTTCAACCCTTTTATGATAAGGGTATTCTAATGTCCACTGTGAGTTTAACTTTAGTTTGTTTAAATAGTAGGTAATTATTTATAATTTGAAAAGGTAACAATGTATATATTTCAAAATTGTATTGAAATTATTTTTATGTTTCTTTGCTTGAACTGTTCGTTAACAACTCTTTACTGAGAGCCTAACTACGCCAAACTAATAAGACCTAACTAAGGTCTTATTCCGTATTATCATAATCATCACATACAGCCCATCACAAGTTCACTTCTGATAAGCCCTCCACAAGGAATACCATATGTGGCACGGTGTGCTATGGCACGGTCGTGAGCCACCTGCATGCATCGACTGTTTTTTTTTTAAAGATTAATTGGATGCTATAGCACACATTATAGATTTATCCTCAATTAAGAATCAAAACGCAGATGCGTTGTCACCCCTGAGGTATAAAATATGCAGAATGCCTTGTTTTCTATAATAAAAGTCTCGTTTCACATACGGAACACAGTGGCATTAAGCTGCTATTTTACGCTGGTATTCTGTGAGAGCGTGGTTCTACCCCATTCGTGATACAACCGTAATATAGTTACCTAAAACGCTTTCTAAACGCTAAATTATAAGCTGAAACTTGTTTTAATAATATTTAAATTTATATGTTCTTCTAAGGCACCTCTGCCTTAGAGATGACCATATTATATCTCCTATATTATGAAATTATAACTGCGCTACGAAGTAATTTACATTGATGTTTCATAACATAACATTTATTTGCAAATATACTGTATTTAATTCATTTGCTTAAATCAATTTGCAAGTTCAAAAATTCTATAAAATGTGACTATTCTCAATGTAGTCAATTCTTATTCTTCGCCAGTCTTTCTCTGTTGGACAGAGGCCTTGTCAAGATTTTTTCTATAGAATAAGGGTGACAAAAGAGCACGCCTTTCACCTGATGGTAAGTTTGATATATTTGTGGTGCAGTCACAATGAGTTGCAGCGCTAAGGGTCCCGGGTTTTAATCCTAATTTTTTTTAAACTCATATTATTTTGTTTTTAATGTTCATTAAATAAATTATTCATTTATTTATTTTTCCTTTGTTGCAACACACCTTCAACTAGGTGTTACAAGGGGTGGACTTAATGCCCTATGACAATGTCTACCAATCAACCCTAAAAAAGATTGAGTAAAGAAAGATGTTGGTAGGAAATTATATATTTTTTATAGAATAAATGGGGTATAATTAATAGAATCAGGCGTTACTTTGCGGAAATCCGTTAAATGAAAGCTATTAAAAAGTTACTTCGCAAACTTTTTTTTAAAAAACTTTTATAGAATAAGGGGGCAACACAGTTCTCCTGATTGTAATTGGATGCTGTGATCCATAGATATCTATATCTACCCTCAGTAAAGAATTGAAATGAAGATGACTTGTTACCCCTGAAGACTAAAATGGAATGCCCCGTTTGCTAGTGAAATTAGTTTCCAGTTATCTACAATCACTGTTCAAGGGACGAATGGACTTACGCTTGGCAGGAAAAATACCAGACGCTTTGCACCTTTGATGCTGGCTACCATCAGTATCAGTGGTTGACGATGCTTAGCGTTCTAACAATGTGCGGTTTACCAGGAGTTTTCTTTTACGGGTTACTTCTTGTGAAATACCACCAGAGATTTGTCTTTCCTTGTTAAATGGCCGGCAACATTTATTTAATTTATTTATTTATTTTAAAACAGTGTACATGCTGGCTAACAATATCCCTAAAACGCCAGCACGCTAATTTACAAATTACACTTTTAAATAATAAGTAATTGTATAAGATACATGTCCAAATAAAATAAAAAATACACGCTAAATAGACTACAAGTTAAATATAGTAAGCCAAATAGAGTAAGTAAAATGTCATTGTCAAATTAACTAACTAACTAAGATTAAATTAATATATAACAATATGCCAAAATTGGATGTCAAAAATAGAAGAGCTTTATTACTTAGTTACCTAAAGCTATCAGCAAATAAGTCAGTCTCGTAATCATGTGCGAGCATATCTCCAATAAGCCGTATAGCGCGAGTATTGGGCGCATGAGCGCCGCACCTGGTGCGTGCCGGCGGCCGCCACAGAGGACGCGGCCGCCGCCATAACATAACTTTTTTATTTACTCTAATTAACTAATTACTCTGGTCGTGCAGTTATTCAAGGGTGGCGCTAGTTACATAAGATCAGCTGAGCTACAAACTCAAAAGGCTTAGGAAGTTGTTCATTTTTTTAAAAACTTTAAGAAATTTTATTTTCCCACACTTTACGACAAGGTACACAAACTGTTCACACTGTGCCGCAAGTAAACTTAGATAAAGACATTTTCTTCGTTAATATGAGAGAAGTCAGAGCTCAGTGCATTCACTTTAGATGTTCGTTTGTATTCAGTATGAGGGTCACGTCTCAAACTATGGCCTGAGCTCTTAGTAACGCGATTGAACAACAATTTAGTTGATTCACATAGATGCACTAGTTTATTAATTTTTGATTGTTATTTTACAATGCAATTATAGATCAGTTCAAGACTTTAATTGATGTATTTGTTTGTTGAGAGTTTTCTGCATTAATAAATACATTTTACGAGGTCTTACAGAGCCATGCTGCAGCTTTATTATGGTTGAAGCACGAATGGGTTGATTCGGTCGGGGTAGAACCAAGCTCTCACAGAGTATTAGCGTAAAATAGCAGCTTAATCCTGTTGTGTTTTGTAGGGTGAGTGTAGAGAACTGGAGACTATTTTATTGATAACGAGGCTTTTCGTCTTAGTATCTTTATTTAATAGATTGTGATATACCTTAGTCCACTTAAATAGGTAAAAAATAGTTCCATAAAAAGTTGAATTTAAAGATTCAAAAAGAATAAAATAATTTCAAATTCTGAAGTTGGAACTTTAATTCTTCTGTACACTTTGTCTTTTGTATGTGAAATTATTTTAAACATTTTAATTCTTTGAAGTCGGTTTCTACTATTTATTAAATTTTAATTCTTAATTCTTAGACTGATAAATCGTAAATTGATTATTATGTTATAGTATTTTTGTTACTAAAATATTACCTCCACGCTAAGATTTTCACTATATCGTGGAGGCAATTTGCATACATTAATTTCGCAAGGAGAAACGTCCAGACCCGGAAAAATTACTTGAAGGCCATGCAAATGTGTTCCGTGCGAGGTTCGAACACGCAGCCCTTAGCGCTGCAATTCAATGTTATGGTCCAAATAAATATAAATTTAAATCTGAATTTACATTTGAATTTGAACTCAATGCTAAGCCACTCCACCACGGAGCCGTCACGAATATTTGTACAGTAGATTAGTTTTCTGCCGACTTCAAAAAGGAGGACGACTCATAAATTTTTACTGGGTGAACTGATATCAATGATTCTTTTTTATTTGAAAGCTGGTACTTCACATGTAGTCCCATATGAATGTGATCAAGGTTTTTTTTATAGGATAGGGTGACAAACGAGCACACAGTCCACCTGATGGTAAGTGGTTGGCTATAGAGATCTACATATAACCTCGTTTGTGAATCAGAATGCAGATGCGTTGTCACCCGTGAGGACTAAGCTGGAATGTCTCTTTTCCAGTAAAAAGTGTCTCCGGTTCTCTACACTCACCATACGAAACACAGCGGCATTAAGCAGCTATTTTACGCTGGTATTCTGTGAGATCGTGGTCCTTCCCCGGTCGAGCCGACCCATTCGTGCTACAACTATACTACTAATATAGCTGCAGCATGCCTCTACCACGTGTGGGTATTCTGTGAGAGCGTGGTCCTTCCCCGGTCGAGCCGACCCATTCGTGCTACAACTATACTACTAATATAGCTGCAGCATGGCTCTACCACGTGTGTGGTCAGACCAATAGTTATTGAGTTATTATTAATAATTTATATTAAAGTCGGCTGTACAAAATTTTTAATTTTTAATTATTGTCTTTAATGATAGTAAATACGATTTTAATAGGTTGTATGACACTTTAGCGTAACGTCCATCCGTATACAATCAAAATATAATAATCAAAATACTCGAAATACCGTATATGGTATATAACATAAACTAATAGTATAAATAAATATGTGGTTACCTACATTCTGTCAATGGCAGAGCGAAGTCCAAATGCTGGGCTGTCGCACTCCTGCCACGATTTTCCTCTATTTTTACATATTATTATATATTATATATCGTATACGGTATTTCGAGTATATATATGGTAAATGTTAAAAAACCAACCAAAAATACAAGAGAGGCGCGTGCAGTTTTAAATTAAACAATATCTTCTACAATTATTTCCAAAACTCTAGTTGTAGACGGTGCATGCTCCGACTACAAGCCTATTATCGCTGGTGTTCCCCAAGGCTGTGTGCTTTATATATATATATATATATATATATATATATATATATATATATATATATCTCAGACAACGAAAATTCAATGATCCATAGCGCTCGCGAAAGGAGTTATATATTAAAACTGAAACCGACTTTTCAGACAAAATTCAATTTAATTAGCTATCGCGGGCTTTCATGCAATAGTACACAACTTCATCCTGTAATCAACAACATCTATAGCATTCTGTGGGAATCATAAACGCAACTATAGGAAAGACAAAACGTTCTTATGGCTTAAAATATCTAGACCGAAGTCGGAACGCCGTATCATAGGTGTGAATCTGGTAGTTTGATAATGAATCCGCCTCCAAGTATAAGTACGATTAAGGCATAATATCCTTCTCATAACGGTAGAGGCCTATGTACAGCAGTGAACTTTAAAAAGTAGAAGAAAATGAGGAATTAAAATCACATCTGTTTCTTATTGACATTTTTTTTATAAAACCTAAGTGACAAACGTACTAGCAGTCCACCTGTCCAGTTGCTTCAATCTATGAATACTATATATATGTGAGAGAATATAAAACGCACAGACTTTGCTTACGCATACACTCCAGCATTATAATCCTGTCGTGCGCCAATGGCTGGTCTCTATTGATACTGGCCGCTGCTACAGAAACTTGTTCTGGATGATATAACTCTTATATAGCCTTCCACTATTGTCTTGAGTGCATAGCTAACCTAAATATAAAGAAAAGGTTGTCTACAGTAATATATCAAGTATATGAAGTATATTGTCAGTATAACAATGAGAGTCAACCAACCAAAAGCGAGCTTGGCCTCACTCCAATGAAGATCGTCTTGGTATGATGGCATAAAATTTAATGGATGAAGTTTATTCCCGAAGTTTCCGCAATAAGGCGCTCTAATTACTACATTATTTTGTACATAAATGCTAATATATTCCAAAACACCGTACAACCTTTATATTATGTTGTCGTGTTGATCTTTCTTCTCTTTTTATTTAACTCTTTTTTTTTGTGGTTTTGAAGAGATTATTTTATAGAAATAAGACCACCTTTTGTTTTCCCTCAATGTATTGTTATATTAAGCGTTCCTTGGTATATAATAAAGAGTATTACTGTAAAGAGAAAATTTGTTGCAAATGTTCGAAGTAAATTGTAGCTTAAATAAATCTTTAAATTATACAGATAGCTACAAAAATATCGAACAGCGAACCTTAAAAACTTGTTTGGTGTGAAATGATCCAAAGAGCATTGCCACTTAGAATATGCTAAGATGTGTCATCTTAGCTCGGGATTTCTGTGGCAACCTTATGAGAAAAACATAAAACATAAACATATTATACAGTACATACACACATAGTCATATATTGCATACCTTAAACGAAAGCGCAAGGTATGTTCTACTATCGCCTAAAAATTACGATTCCAACGTTTTATCGAATAAAATCGTATCTAGCAATCATATTATACATATAAATTATATAAAAAGCACAATGTTAGAAAGATAAATGATTGTTGAATTTATTAATAAATTTTTTAAATCGATTAATTGCTATTTTTAAATAAAAAAAGGGTTTTTTTTAGTGGCTCATGGTGTGGATTTATCATGTCCCCAAGGCATGTAAACACAATAACTTTTGAAAATATTAATTGTTTAACTCAATCTATTTTTTAATCTCTTCATCTATCATGTGGGAAGCCATTGAATGTAAATGGCAGTGTAGTTTTGTTTTATTTAGCTATAATTATTTTTTTTTCGGCTCCAAAATGGTGAAATTTTCGTTGATTTGGTAGCCTTGTACGTAAATTATTTCTGTAAATGGGGAGCTACAGCCACAGAGTAGTTTACTCACACTCAGTTCGGCGTCAATTGCCGTCGTGAGTGAACATTGTTTAGGTTGTTTGCAGCGGCTCAAAAAGATCGCTGTACAAATACACAATATTCGAATAACCAAATTTCTTAAATACTTGATTATAATAATAATAAGAGACTTTTTTATTACAATTTTTAAAAGCACAGAATAAATTAGGGGGATGAGTCGCTCGCGTCCGTAGGCTTCGACCACCTAATCCTAGGCCCACCCTACACGTGTCCCCCGGGTGGTGCTAAACGAGCGACAAAGCCGAAAGAACTGACTCGGCTCCTCGCCGTGTGGTAGTGGCGTAAAAAATACCACAACTTACTTTCGCACCATGAGGCAAAATATTAAAGAAATGGCCCCGAGTTCCCGGCGCCCCTTTAATGGGGCAGGGGTGCGAAGAATCTCCGGGAGGAAAACCGGCGACGAGGTTCGCCACCCGTCACGTTCTGTCCCCCGGAGGGGCGAAAAGTGGATTGCGGAAGCCCGTCTGGCTACATTGAACGTATGTGGAGGAATGAATGATAAGATGGATGAAGTATGCGATATGATGTATGATAGAGGAATAGACGTGTTATGTGTGAATGAGACGAAACGGAAGGGAAAGGATGCCACTACACATGGCATGTATACCGCGTACTGGTCTGGTGTAGACGAGACCGAGCGGGCATGCCAGGGAGTCGGTATCATCCTTTCAGAAAGAATGGGTCATTGTGTAAAAGAGTATGAATGTGTAAGCCCGAGACTGCTATGGATACGAATGAAAGTGGGCTTAAAGAAGTTGTTTGTTTTAGGGGTCTACGCCCCAGACATGTCTAAGCCCACTTATATCCGAGAGCAGTTTTGGGAGTTGGTAAGGATGGTGCTAATGAAATGCAAGGTTAATGAAAATATTGTGATATTAGGCGATTTTAATGGAAGGGTTGGGGTGAGGAGGCTTGGTTATGAAAGGATATTGGGAACGTTTGGTGATGAAAGTATAAATGAGAATGGTGAAAGCCTTCTCGCCGTATGCGTGGAAAAGAATCTTGTTGTGACGAACACTTTCTTTCGTCATAAGAAGATTCACACGTATACATGGGAAAGAGGTGATGATAGAAGTATGATAGATTTCATAATTGTTGATGAAAGAATGAGGAGCGCGGTGGTAGATACAAGGGTTTACCGGGGCTCTAACGTAGGGACGGATCATTACTTGGTCTTATGCCGAATTAATGGTCTTTTCAGACGTTGGAGGCATCGGACATCTGTGTCTACCACAGCGTTACAGCGTATAAAAACAGAGAGGCTACAAGATGAAGGTGTGAAAGAGAAGTTCAAATGTAGATTGAGAGAAAATATAAGTGGTATGGCTGAATTGTGTATGAATGATTTAGACTTGGAGACTGTGTGGTATAATGTCAAGAAAGGTTTAGTGGATGCAGCTACCGAAGTATGTGGTGTAAGCAAGAGAACGAATGAAAGGAAAAATAACACGTTATGGTGGGATGATGAGGTACGGATGGAAGTTGAAGCAAAGAAGAAAGCATGGCTAGATTTACTAGCAACCAAGGCTAGTAATTCTAGCAGTATGAATGATGATATTGAAAGGAAAAAGGCGGTTTTTAGACACCTAAATAAGAGAGTAAAAGAAGTAGTTGAAAGGAAAAAGCAAGAAAGAACGGATAAGAATGATAGAAGAATATCGGATAACTTCCAGGAAAACATTAAAATGTTCTGGAAACTCGTAAGAACTACCAGGGGACACTCACAACAGCCTAGAATGAATGCTATACGAGACCAGAATGGCTGTATTCTGAATGACGAAGTTTTGAGTTTAAGGAGATGGAAGGAATACTTTGAAAGCGTGTTTATGAGTGATGAGACGTTTGAATTAAATGAAATAGAAATTCCGAAAGAAGAGGAAATAGATAGAGATATAAGTATAGATGAAATAATGAAAGCAATGAAAAGTATGAAAGTAGGTAAGGCAGCTGGTTATGATAGAGTATCTCTCGAAATGCTAAGGGCTGGAGAAGGAGTGGTGGCAGACCTGCTGTACACCTTGTTTAATTTATGTTGGGAACTTAAGCGGGTACCGGGAGACTGGTGCAAAGCCGTGATAGTCCCAATATATAAGGGAAAAGGATCACAGCAGGACTGTAAAAACTACCGTGGTATCAGCCTTCTTAGCATTGTGGGAAAACTGTATGCTAAGGTACTAATTGAAAGAGTTATGAAAGAAACTGACGGAAAAATTTGGGATGTGCAAGCGGGATTTAGAAAGGGAATGGGATGTACGGATCAGGTCTTTTCCATGCGCATGATCGCCGAGAAGTTTTTGGCCAAAAACCAAAAAGTTTTTTGTGCGTTCATGGACTTGGAGAAGGCTTATGACAGAGTGGACAGGGATGTGTTATGGCAAACACTGAACTCATTTGGGTTGAGCGCTGGTCTGATACAGGCATTGAAGTCTCTATATAGGGACTCTAGTGCTTGTGTCAGGATCAACGGGGCCTACTCGGACTGGTTTGACATCCATAAAGGTGTCAGACAGGGCTGTGTGGCTTCCCCGTGGTTGTTCAACCTATTTATGGACAGCTGTTTGGAAAATTTGAAAGTAGAAGAATGCGGGTTAAGAATGGGTGAGTTAACCGTCAAATGCCTTTTGTACGCCGATGATCAAGTCATACTTGCGTCGTCGGCAGCCGAGTTGCAAATGATGGTTACATTAATGAACAGGACATTAAAAGAAAAGGGAATGAAAGTGAACGCAAGTAAGACGAAAGTTATGGTTTTTGAAAGAGAAGAAAGTAAAACGATATGTGAAATAAGAATAGAAGGGGAGTTGGTAGAGCAAGTAGATGAGTTTGTATATTTGGGATGTGTGTTTAGCAGGGATGGTAGATATGATAAGGATATAGAACGAAGAGTGAATGCAGGAAATAGAGTGAATGGGGCTCTACACTCTATTGTGAAAAGTCAGAATGTGTCCAAAAAGGCACGTATGGCAATTCACAATGCTGTGTTAGTACCTACTTTAATGTATGGTAGTGAAAGTTGGGTGTGGCAGAAGAAGCATGAGAGTAGAATAAATGCTGTAGAAATGCGGTCATTAAGGAGTATGTTAGGGATGAAGCTGAATGACAGAGTGAGAAATTGTTTAATAAGAGAAGAGTGTGGTTTGCAAGATGATGTTGTGACCAGGATTAAGAAAGGAATGCTTCGGTGGTTTGGCCATGTAGAAAGAATGAATGAGGAAAGAGTGACAAAGCAAATTTATGTTGCAGAGGTGAACGGCATAGTCGGGAAGGGTCGCCCTAGGCGAAAGTTTATCGACCAAATTGGCGATATATTAAAAATGGGCCAAATCAAGAGTACCTTTAACCGACGAGCGTGTATGCGTAGGTATATGGATGTGGAGGAAGCGAGAGAGGTGTGTCAGGATCGTGCCAAATGGAAATCCATAATCTCTGCCTACCCCTCTGGGTGACAGGCGTGAGTGTTTATGTTTATGTATGTTTATGTAATAAATAATAGTAGTACGTACTAAAAGTAAGTAGTATCAATTTTTTCATCTTGGGTGTCATTTTCATGGTTTTGGGTGCTGAAGCCGATAGTGCTGTCGAAATGTAAATCCAGGATGGCGGCTGCAATAGATATCAAATTTTTCATCATGGGTGTCCTTTTCATGGTTTTCTAGGGTGTTGAAGCCGATAGTGCTGTCGAAATGTAAATCCAAGATGGCGGCTGCAATAGGTATCAATTTTTTCATCATGGGTGTCAATTTCATGGTTTTCGAGGGTGTTGAAGCGGATAGTGCTGTCGAAATGTATTTAAACTACTTTAAATAATTTCGTATTATCATGTTACACGTAATTTTTTTAATGCGCTTAAGGTATGCCCAATTGAATTTACCAATATATATTTTCCATATATTTGGGGCACATAAATAATATATATATAAATACTTATAATTAACAATATATGTACATACACTGTTATATCCATTGTCAAATTTATTTTATTATAAATATAAATATTACGTACATAAGGTAGCCATAATGTGTTAAGAACAAAAAGGACTTAAAAGAAATGGTATTATAAACCGGTGTATTACCCGGGTATGCTCTTCTTAGGCTGTGATCCGGGGATGTATATAAGCTATACTTTACTGTTTTATTGTAATAATTGTAATAGCTTTGTCAACATTTAAATTTTATAATTGAAATGTATAAAAAGAAAACTGTGAAGAATAAACGCAAGAAAAACTAAATATATTAATCTTAATGTACGTGTGTTTGTCACTGGACTCCACCTAAACGGACGAACCGACTTTAATGAAAATTTTGAGTGTATTTGAATTGTTCCCTGGATGGTTTACATTCACAATTGAACCCTGTAGGTGGCGCTCTTGTTGAGATTCAGAATTAATCAGTGCGAAGAAATTTATAATATATAAGGGCTAAGTTCAGTACAAACGAGATCATATCGGCTTAGCAGAGAAGATTTGACATCTGAACGAGCGCCAAGCTCATTAACAGTTACTTAAATTATAGTTATAGATGTTCAACTTTCTTCAATAGACTTTAATGAAAATTTTATTGGGTGGTTGTGATTTTGAATTTGTAACATAGAGTTTGTGTACACATGATTTTATGATCCGCACCGTCTGGAAGCTTGGCGGTCCACTATTGTGCGATTTACTAGGAGTTTTCTTCCTCGCACAACTTTTTTGTGGAATCTTTTAATACCGGGGATTTTTCGGAATCGATACGACTTAGGGATATTCAAGAAGCGATTATAATAATAATTATCCCGCGCGGGATTCGAACCCGTGGCCCACAGCGCCGCAACTCATTACTAAGCCATTGCGCCATGGAGCCGCCCATTACGTAACGTATTTTTTTGTAATTACTATTAAATATCTCACTTAATATCCATACAATAAAATCGACCATATAATATTTTAAAAAAATCTAGTGATATTAGCAAGCTTTATTCTTGTTCCTTAAAATCCATATTGGAATGAATCTAAAACCGCGCTATGTAATTTTAATGTGACATCTACGTAATTTTCCATTCATATTAGTATTTAGTTAACTCTGGTAATAATATGCCAATGAATATGAATGTGGCTGTTAAAACATTTTGAAAAGGACGATGAAAGAGTTTCACAGAATATAATTTTAAGTATAATTGTACTTAGTTAAATTCGCTGTTATAATAATGTTCTCCAGACCGAATTTTGGTCACGGTGGCCAGCCTCAACGGAGACAAGCCATCAGCGCAGGACAGGATTATAGTGCCAAGTGTATGCGCAAGCACAGGTGCACTCTCTATTCCCTCACTCTCATAGTCCGATGAGACGGTAAACCGACACGACCGGAGAGAGATTAGGCACAGGAACAACGGCTTTACGTGCTATCCGAGGCATTGCGATGAGACACTACCAGCTTTCTGACTCCGGGCAGCTACTGAGAGTTTCTTTATGGTAAAGCTCAATAACTGATTTTTTGGCCCGACCCGGGATTCGGACTCGGGACCTCATGATCAGCAGTCGCACTACTACAATATCAGACCAACGAGGCAGTCAATACCCCGTTAGGTGGTCAATGTAAATGTACATTGGTAATTTTTTAACTTTTCTATGTTATTTGTGAATTTTTTTATAGCATAAGGGTGACAAACGAGCACACAGTCCACCTGATGGTAAGTAGTTGCTGTGGCCCATAGATATCTACATCTATCTCCGTATACGAATTAAAATGCAAATGATGCGTTTTCAGCCGTGGAGATTTAGAGAGAATGCCTTTTTTCCAGTAAAAAGTGTCTCTGAATCTTTACACTCACCATACGAAACACAGCAGCATTAAGCTGCTATTTTACGCTGGTATTCTCTGAGAGTGTGGTCCTTCCCCGGTCGAGCCGACCCATTCGAGCTACAACTATACTATTAATATAGCTGTAGCATGGCTCTAATACGTATACACGTAAAATATACAGAATGATTTTGTTATAAATAAATAAATAAATAAGTGTTCTTCGTCATGCTCATCATGATCATCTTAACAACAGCACACAAAATCCTCCGCTAAACATTTCCTTACCTGTTAGACCTACCCTTACGACACTAATAGGATGAACTACACTAAAGATAGATGTAGATGTCTATGGGCCACAGCATTCATTTACTAAAATTAAAAATAGTATTCGCAATAGTAATAGTAATAGTATACCACACTTCATATGCAAGCTGCAATGACACGGTAGCCACGCTGAAGCTAAACGATAGATTCAGCACGAATAGATTGGCTCAACCAACAAAGGTACACGTACTCACATAATACCAGCGGGAAAACTTAGTTTAATGTCACTGTGTTTCGTGTAGAGAACCCAAGTATCTTTTTACTGGTTACAAATTTCATAGTCCTCTGGGTTGAAAACGCATCTGCATTTTGATTCCCGATTGAGGACAGATGTAAATATCTATGTGCCACAGCTTCCACTTACCGCAAGGTCAACTGTGTGTTAGGTTGTCATCCTAAATAAATATAAAAAAACATATTAAACACTTCAAAATACATATATAACTGGCTTTCCTAGGTTTCTTTTTATTGGATAAGAGTAACAAACGAGTACAAAGCCCACCTGATGGCAAGTGGTTACTGTCGCCCATATACATTTACATCTATTCTCGATTAAGAACAAATATGCAAATGCGTTGTCACCTCTAAGGACTAACCTCGTTTTCAGTAAAAAGGGTCTCTGGTTATCTACACTCAACAAATGAAACACAGCAACATTAAGCTGCTATTTACACTGTTATTCTGTGAAAATATGGCCCTGCCCTTGTTGGGCCAACCCATTTGTGCTACAACTAGTTAATACCTGTAAATTAAAAATTTAATAGCTATAATATTTTAAATTTACAGGTATTAACTAAAGTTGTAGTAGCTGAAAGTAAACATAAGTCTGACATTTGTTACGCTCCATAGTATTGAAACAAATTTTTTTGCAAAACGTTATCAAGCAAGTCGCAGTATTTTACACTCGTTACAGTTTCATTCAGCGGACGTGTCAGAGCGTACTCCAGTATTTTATTTAAAGTTACACGGGCTGGCGAAAGACTATAATAATTGTATGCTCTAACTGTACTTACTATACGCAACATTATTACAAAGTAAATAATAAAAAAGGTTCTTTTGTACATTTTTAGTTCATAATGATTACTTTTGTTAGTTGTGCTCTAGTAGTCACTAACCATCAGTTCGATTAAAATTTAGTTTGGCACTTCGATTGAATAATTAAGTAGAACTATGAGCATAGCTAGCATAACTTAGCGTAGTTAATAATCAGCACTATACGGGGGTGACTAATCGAACACTCACGAGACGGTTAAAACCATGAAAGGATTTCTTTATATTCATTATTTTTATGTATCAGCCATCGGCATCTATAAACATTAGTCACTACGATTATTCAGCCACAAGCTCTTTATTTTCGACATTCTTCAGAATTCATCAGTTTAGTTTTAAGAATTTTGAAAATGATCTACAAGGAATTTCTTTTTTTTTTGTCATTGTTCAGACCTCTTATCTGTAAATTAGAATATGCTTAATTACAGTCATTTGGATATGAACCTCAGTACATGTAATAGAACTTTGGACAGCACGACTGTGAAGGGCGATGTTACCAAACAAGATGACATTTACGTCTAGAAAATAAAATTACCACATAGTATAAGGAATTAAAAGAATAATTGTGAAAACTTTTCACTTGGGATAAGAACATGATAACTTATTACAGAAATAAGTGTGACAAACGAAAAGACAGTATCTCATAATGATAATGTCCTCCAGACCCAATTTCGGTCAAAGCAGCCCGTCTCAACGGAGGCAAGCTATCTGTGCAGGACAGGATTACAGCGCTCAAGTGTAAGCGCAAGCAAAGGTGCTTTCTCTATTTCCTTACTCTCATAGTCCGATGTGATGGTAATCCATTTTGACCGGAGAGAGATCAGGCACAGGGCCTACGGTTTTACGTGCTATCCGAAGCATGGGCGTGAAACTCTGCCAACTTCCAGTCTCCGGAATGCTACCGTGAGTTTCTTGAAAGATTAACCCAATAACTGATTCTAGCCTGACACGTGATTCGGACTCAGAACCGATGGTGATCAGGAACCGTGCTTACGAACACTAAAACTAAAAATACGGCTTATAGTTTTAGACATGAAAATAAATTATTACTACCAACCTCTAAAATGAAGCTCTTCTCATCAGGCCCTTACGTAATGTCCATACCTGTCTATAACAAACTACCAAACTCATTTAAAAACGAAACAAATGACAATATTTTTATAAGACAATTAAAAGTGTTTGTAATCAATAAATGTTATCATACTTTATATGAATACCTGAATGACAAATGCAATACTATAAATAAATAAATGATTAATATGAATTATTATGGTATAATAGTAATAATGATATAATAATAATGAATAATAAAACATCTTTGCGTTCTCCTCTGTTCTAATTTTCTACACCAACAGGGTCCATATTATGATCATTTAACTTATTAATTTGTACATTATGGAATGCAAATAAATATTGAGTATTGAGTGTATTGAGTAAAATAAAGAGGCGGTTAACACGAGGATATCACACCTCACATTAAGTGAATGCTGTGGCAGGAAAAATGTAGGGGATTATTTTTTTTTAATAAAACGTTACCCCCACACTAGGATTTTCTCCTGTATCGTGAAGGCAGTTTACAAACATATATTGCACAAGGACCAACATCCAGATCCGGAACAATTATTTGTAGGCCATACAAATAGGTACTTGTTCCGTGCGGGATTCGAACCCGCGGCCCCAAGCGTTGCAACTCATTGCTAAGCCACTACGCCACGGAGCCGTCTTATATATTATACATATATTATATACCCTTGATTATAAATCAAAATGCAGAGGTAGATATTAACAGTGGTAGAGCCACGCGGCAGCTTTTGCTGTCGCACGGATGGGCCGGCTCGAACCGGGGTGGTACCACGACCTCACAGAAAACCAGCGTGAAGTAGAGGTTTACCTCTGCGTTTCGCTTGGTGAGTGCAGGTGGCCGGAGGCCCTTTTTACTGGAAATGAGGCATTCCATCTTAGTCCTCACGGGTGACAACGCATCTACATTTTGATTTCTAATAGAGGATAGATGTAGATGTCTATGGGCCGCAGCAACCACTTACCATCAGGTGGACTGTGTGCTCGTTTGTCACCCTTATCCTATAAAAAAAAAAAAAAAAAAAAAAAAAAAAAGAGGCATTGCCGACTAAGGACTAAGATTTAATACCTCATTAACTAAGTAAAATAGATATATGGTTCTCTTCAGTCACTATACGAATCACAGCAGTAACATGTAGCTATTTCATGTTGAACTTCTGTACGAATCTGATCTTTCCCCAGTCGAGCTGACCCATATATGTTGCAACCCTTATATATGCAGTGAATAGGAAGCCTTTTTTGGACTCAAATATTACTCAAAGAATTAGATATTCCCTATAAATTTATGTGTACTACGTGTATAACAAGCTCGTTAGGAGAATTAGACTCCCCCGTTCTAAATTTACCATCAATTTGGAAATGAGTAAGTGTTGTAGTAGAGCTGAGCGGGGAAATCCGCTATTATGCGGAACTTAGTCCGAATGTTGTAAATATGCCCTGTGGAGCTTTTGGATACTAGACTGTTATTAGGGGCGAGGTTAAATGGTACAAGCCTGAATAAAGAGGCACAACGTAGCTACGTTTCCAAGAAATTCTACAGTTTGCATAATACTAAATAGAGCGTAAAAACTGAGTGAAACGTAACGGTATGAAAATGCATTTCGTATTAAAATACTGTACCTGATTGGGTCTAGTGGCTCTCAGTGTGACTGTTGATCATGTGATTCCGGGGTTCAGACCCGGGTCTGCGTTTGATTGTTGTTAGTGTTTACAATGTGTTTATAACGTTTTCATTTTGATAAAACTTCTTTTGTTTTTGTGAAAATACACTAAATTTTCGTAAATATATTGAAAGGTGAAAATTAACAAATTAATTTAATAAATTTATTCTCAAAGAGATTCTCTCAGTTTTAGGTTGTAAATAGCTCTTATGGCTCTTCTGCAAAATAAAAATACTTTCTTAATCCGCTGCATTTCCACATAAGTAAAATCCCACAAAACATTATGTTATGGAAAGACCTGAAATAAACTAATCTAGCTGTCTCGACACTAGTGATACCTCTAATCTCATTTACAGCATAAGCGGCAGAGATTAGTCTGCTTGTTAGTTTGGATGTATGGGGTGCCACTAAAGCCCTGTGTTGAGTGTTACGTCGTACTGAGTTTATACGTGGTAGAGCCATGCTGCAGCTATATTAGTAGTATAGTTGAAGCACGAATGGGTCGGCTCGACCGGGGAAGGACCACGTTCTCACAGAATACCAACGTGAAATGGCAGCTTGACACTGCTGTGTTTCGTATGGTGAGTGTAGAGTACCGGAGACTTATTGTACTGGAAAAGAATCATTCAATCTTAGTCTTCACGGGTGATGACGCATTTGCATTTTGATTCTTTATTGAGAATAAATGTAGATGTCTAGGGTCACTGCAACCACTTACCATCAGGTGGACTGTATAGTCGTTTGTCACCTTATCCTATAAAAAAAGAGTGATGCCCAGAAAAACTAGTAGGTTTATCAGGGCTTAGTTCTATCTCAAACGATTGTATCGTCATCTGTAACAAGTGAAAAATAGATGTTTCGGGCATTTGCCATGCTCGAATTTTTAGTACACATGCAACTTGTAAAGGATCGGCCCGACCGGGAAGGACCACGCTCTTACAGAATACCATCGTAAAACAGCAGCTCAATGCTATTGTGTTTTGTATGCTGAGTATAAAGAAATGGAGGCCATTTCACTGGAAATGAGGCATTTTATCTAAGACCTTAGAGGTGATAACTGTGATAAATGTAAATGTATATGGGTCACAGGTCACTTCTTATCAGGTGGACTGTGTGCTCGTTTGTCACCCTTATTCTATAAAAAATACATCTTGTACAGCGCAGACGACTAGTTTCTGAGACTAGTCACCGTGACAGAAAATCAGTTTGGAGGACATTATTATTATTATAAAATAGTGGAAACAAATTTACATATACAAAATAATATTAAGTTAGACTATTTTAGGTACTTTATTAAGCTGCAACTGACCGCAGATGATAAATTACTCTCAATTTGGACTAGCACAATTTAAGCGTGCAGAGTTGATTGCCCGGAACGGGGCACTGGATTTGTAAAGCTTACTTTGGGGCTCACAGCACACATTTTGCTGACTAAATTGATTCACTACCCAGAATGTTGTAAAATTTATTAAATTATCTATTCTCTGAGATAGCACATCAAAAATGATTTTCTTTGTATTATACCATGTATTCAATTATATAATAATATTTTTTGTAAAAATAAAATGTGAAATTGTAGAAAGCCTGTTCAAACAGAATCAATAACTTCAGTTACAGCTCGCTTCAGACTGTCAGATCTAATTTACTTCTTACCAGAATTATCAATAATTTCCATTCGTTTATTTGATATTGAATTTACCTCGTGGCTTATTGATTTTGTTTTAGTGTCTCAATGCAGTGGAGCACGACGGACTATAATTATTCCTTAACTTTCAGAAATAAGAGGCGTCCTGTATCCATTACAGGGATCACCGGCATATCTATCTCAGCTAGTTAAAGCTGAAACTGCAAGCTAGCGATTCGTTTAAAAAAATCAATGTCTGTTGTAAAATTTAATATTATGAAAACATTTAAACACGAGATTGATTGCTTAACTTATTCACAGGGGTTATTATCAACTATGTAGGTATTCTTCAATAGAAAAATATAATCATTTTTAAGAACTTTTCGTAAAAGTTTTAGACTTTTTGATATATAGGCCCTGCATATTTTTGGGACTTTGTTGCAAAAGCAAATACATAGCCCCATGAAGTGATTACTCTAATAGTAAAATATTCCATCTCCCAATTCATTCCGTGAATGAAAAAGAAATACCAGAAAAATATTTTGGTTTCTGATAGATGGCGAAACATGCTAACGCCAGACCTGATACACCAAGAGCAGTCAAGAGTTGCATCGTCAAAGGTGCTAACGGTTGGTACTGCGGCTTCCACTCTACTGTCAAGGGGAACGATATTGAAAAAAAATTAAATTAAAAATGTTGTACAACCGACTTCAATTTAAATTATAAAGAATTACTCAAAAACTATTGTTCAGACCTTGATCAAATATATATGGTACCAAATGTGAAGCACCAGCTTTCTGAAAAAAAAGGAATCATCGAAATCGGTTCACCCAATAAAAAGTTATGAGGTACCACATATAAATAAAAAACATACAGTCGAAGTGAGTACCGTCTCGTTTTTGAAGTCGGTATAAGAAAACAATTATGAATGGATATTCCACTATCAATTGGGTCACTTTTATTTTATTTTAATTTTAATTAATAAGGTTTTTTTATAATGAAACTAGCGAACCGCCCCGGCTTCGCACAGGTGATTTTTGGATCTCGACAACGGCGCCACCTACCGGGTCCAAATATGAATAAACTATCTAGAAACTCATTTAAATACACACAAAAAATTTCATCAAAATCGGTCAAGCCGTTTTTAAGTTTTAGCGAGACTAACGTATAGCAATTGATTTTTATATATAGCGATAATTTAACAGTCACACAGTTTTCTTTCTCATATCCTCTATTAAAAAGCAAAGTGCAGGTGTGTCGACCTTAAGAACTTAGATGGAATGCCAGTAAAAGGGGACTTCGGTTCACAACAGCATTATGTTGTTATTTTATGCTTCTATTTTGTGTCAGCGTTATCCTTCCCCAAGACAACCCAGTGTTCGGGCATTACAATTTACTTCGGATAGGCTGTGAGTACTGCACTAGCGTCATCTCGCGTTCGGATCTCGACACTGGTGTGATTCGGCGGCGCGCTCAGATGGTGTGTTCGAAAAGTTCGGCGTACTCATAATTAAAATATATACTCCTAAATGGTTGTTCGGATGGTTTTGTGCTAACATACAGAAAATTCATTAGTATTGTGTACATTTAAATATATTTGCGGATAAAAACTCATATCACTTATATCTGAGGACGTTGTGCTGGGAGGGAGGCTGTCGCCACTGAACCTGCACCCGCCCCAGGTTTTTTTTTTTTTTTTTTTTTTTTATAGGAGAGGGGGCAAACGAGCATGCGGCTCACCTGATGGTAAGTGACTACCGCCGCCCATGAACAACCGCAACACCAGGGGAATTGCAGATGCGTTGCCGGCCTTTTAAAAAGGAGTAGGCTCTTTTCTTGAAGGTCCCTAAGTCGTATCGGTCCGGAAAAATCGCTGATGGTAATCGATTCCACAAGGAAGTCGTGCGAGGAAGAAAACATCTTCTAAATCGCACAGTGGTGGAACGCCAATCATCCAGATGGTGTGGATGGTATCGGGAGTTCTGCCGCGATGTGCGTTCATGAAATTTGGCGGCTGGGATTAATCCGAACAATTCCTCAGAGCACTCCCCATGGTAGATGCGAAAGAAAATGCAAAGAGATGCAACATCTCTTCGCAGTGCCAATGAATCGAGCCGATCGGAAAGGGCTCGGTCGTCGACGATTCGAGCCGCTCTGCGCTGGATGCGGTCAAGTGGAAGGAGCTGGCACTGGGGAGCCCCTGCCCAGAGATGGGAACAGTATTCCATGTGAGGCCGAACCTGCGCCTTGTAAAGTTGCAGGCGGTGTGCCGGCATGAAATACTGTCCCGCTCTGCTGAGCACGCCAAGCTTTTTAGAGGCCAATTTGGCCTTCTCTTCCAAGTGACCACGAAACTGCACGTCACTCGATATGTCGACTCCGAGGATACCGATACTGGCTGAGGCAAGAAGGGGAGTGCCTTGAAACTGAGGAGATACGACAAAGGGGTTCTTTTTAGCGGTAAACGCGCAAACTTGTGTCTTCTGAGGATTAAACTGGACTAGATTTAGTCGCCCCCAATCCGAGACTTTGTCCAGCAAAGACTCGACTTCAGACACAAGTTTGTTCCGGTACTCGGCGACGTTTTCCCGAGAAATATTGGCCCGGCCGGTGTATAGAGCATCACCAGTGCTGTCATCCGCATAGCAATGAATGTTACCAGTTAGCAACATATCATTGATATGCAGAAGAAACAGCGTTGGTGATAGCACACAGCCTTGTGGAACACCAGCGTTAATAGGCTTGTAGTCAGAACATGCACCGTCTACAACGACCTTGATGCTCCGATCTGCAAGGAAGCTGGTGATCCAATTGCACAATTTCTCGGGAAGCCCATAGGAAGGGAGCTTCGAAAGAAGCGCTTTGTGCCAAACCCGATCGAAGGCCTTCGCAATGTCCAGACTAACGGCCAACGCCTCCCCCTTGGACTCTACTGCCTCCGCCCATCTATGGGTCAGGTAGACTAGAAGATCACCAGCTGATCGACCCCGACGAAAACCGTATTGGCGGTCACTGATCAGCTGGTGATCCTCAAGGTACCGGATGAGCTGGCAGTTAATAATGGATTCCATTATTTTGGAGAACAAGGAGGTGATCGCGATAGGCCTATAGTTGGACGGGTCTGAGCGGTCGCCTTTTTTAGGGATCGGGTGGACAAAAGCTGTCTTCCATGAGTTCGGGACAACGCCATGGGAGTAGGAGTACCGGAAAAGACGCGTTAGAACCGGTGCCAACTCCGGAGCACACGTCCTCAGCACAATTGGGGGGATTCCGTCAGGCCCACTCGACTTGTGGATGTCAAGGGAGAGGAGTGCTCTGCGAACCAAGCGCTGTGTGAATAGCACATCCGGCATAGAGCACTCACACCGCGGGATGGTCGGCGGTGTGTTCCCCCCGTCATCAACAGTCGAGTTGGACGCAAAAAGGGAGCCTAAAAGGTCGGCCTTCTCTTTTGCGTCGTGGGCCAGTGAGTCGTCCTCCCTGTGCAGAGATGGTAGTGATGGCTTACAGAAATTCCCTTGGACAGCCTTGGCGAGAGACCAGAATGCACGGGTTCCCGAAGGAAGGCGAACTAGTTTCTCGCCAATTCTGCCTATGTGCTCTGACTTTGCCTTGGCAATAACTCTTTTGAAGGACCTGGAGGCGAAGTTATACTTCTTTTTAAGTGTGCTGGTGTTTACATCCCGAGTCACCGAAGCCGCAGCCCAGGCTTGATAACACTCCTGCTTTCTGCGCAATGCAGTCTTACAGGAGCGACCAAACCAAGGCTGAGATCTGCCTCCGATGGGTACCACAGATGATGGAATAAATAGTTCCATTCCCTGTAGCACCACATCAGTGACAGAGTCAGCAACAGCGCTGGGATCATCCGGCGAGAAGCAAACCCGCCCCCATGGGTAGGATGCAAAGAAAGACCGCATTCCGTCCCAATCTGCCGACCTGTAATGCCAAACACGGCGGCAACCTGCAGAACGCAACCGCGAAGGGAGCGTGAGTGGCACCATACTCCGGATCAGACAATGGTCCGAAGAGCCGAGAGGGGCATCGACGGAAACCTGATATCCGTCCGGATGAGAGGTCAGCAGAAGGTCCAACAGGGAAGGTGAATGATCCTCCACATCCGGAATCCGCGTAGGCGAAGTAACCAGTTGTGTCAGACCATATGCCAAAGCAAAGTCATAAACAGATCTCCCCGCATGATCGGTTAAACGTGAACCGAGCCATTCTGCATGGTGGGCGTTAAAATCGCCAAGGATCACGATCTCTGCGGATGGGACCTGTTGTAGCAAGGAATCTGTAGCCATTTGGACGTGGTCGATGAGTCGGTCTGTTTCGGCATTACCGCTATGGGACCTATAGAGGCACCCGTAGATGCGCGGATGGTCGTCGCTGTCTACGCGTAGCCAAAGGATGGACAGGTCCGAACCTTCAAGACTGCCGAGGCGTCGAGAACAGATGTCCTCTCTGACATACACGCAAACTCCAGCCCGAGGCACAAAGGAGTGCTCCAATTTGTACCCCGGGCAGGAGAGATACGAAATATCAGCCGGAGAGGAAACCTGCGTCTCGGTCAGAAAGAGCAAGGCCGGCTTCGCCGTCTCGAGATGGTAGTGGACGGCGTTTAGGTTAGAGTGAAGTCCCCTGATGTTGCAGAAATTCACGGATAGCGTGGCAGGGGTCGCCTTGGTATTGTTGCTCAGTTTGCCCCAAGCAGTTTTGTTTTTGAGCGGAATTTTGCCCCCCCCAGAATACGCGGGGCAGCCTGAGCACCCACGCTCAGGATTGGAATAACATGGTCGTGGATGCTCAGCGAGGGATTCTCCAGGGGTACTGGTACCCTCCTGCGTCAGATGAATTTATTAATTTCTTCTGCACAAAATATGTACAGAAGAAATTAATAAATTCATCTGACGCACGTCCCTCATAGCCACTAAATACTAGCAAAATATACCTCGATCATCTACATAAGAAATTATGTTATAAGTATCCAGAGATGCAAAAAAGATTGGGAGATAAATGAAGAGCTATACTTAGAAATAAATTACTTCACCAAAAAATATTAGATCACATAAAGAATGAACTTGCAGTATACCTACAACAAACACACAGTAATACCAATCATATAGAAACTAACTCAATCACGCAATCACACACGCAACCACATTTTAGCAACCAGCAAGGCTTAACAAAAAGAAGTAGATGGACAGCTGACCAAGACTAATCTATTGTAAGAAATTACTAAAAAACTACAAAACTTGGAGAAAATAAATCAGCTTATCGTCGACCCCTTCATCAAGCAGTCATAGAAGAACACCCTGAGTTAACAGGTGTAAGTGAACAAAGAATATCAGATCATCTCAGAGTAATATTGAACAACAAAATGATTAATGACCAATGACTTCAAGAGATACGTGACAATAAACCTGAATTCCGGACAAAACAATTTATAAAATAATTCATCACTTATCAGATTCACAACCCACGACACATACATCAGAAACAGAAAACTCGCAAGAAGCTGACATTCGTACATACATTATAGAAAGAAGCACTCCCGTGCATTCACTTAGCTTAACCTTACATTACAATCTTAAACAGACTAATCAGTGGTACCTACTCAAGCCTTTGAACCTCAACAAACCCAAACAATAGACAATAACAACGCAGAAAAAGGAACTGTTTAAAACGGCAATAGACAAATTTTGATACACCAACCCAACTAAACGACCTTATATACCAAAATAAAAAAAAATTCTAAAAGGCTAGCCCGAATTGTAGATTTTATAAACACTGCAATTTTACCTAATCACATATCAACAGAGCAGGATTTTGAGACAATTCTCACACCATACTTTACTGCGCGGCATATACAACAGCTATAAGTAACGGAACCAAAATCATAGACACAAACACACCGCCTACACAAGTCGAAGAAAAGAACCTGCCTGGTAGAAAAGGTTGCAAAAAAAGATAAAGTATCTCAGAAGAAACATAAAAAGACTAACAGAATATACCACTCATCACTTTAGTAGAAGCAATTACAAACATAAATTGCACAAGGACGAACATATCGGAACCAAACCAAACTCGGAACAATTCCAGGTCAGTCTTCAATATATTGCCAATTTGATTCTGCTACTCACTCACTCTTCTATATTTTGTTATTTTGTAAAGTTTTCAAATATTTTTCATGGTCTATGAATATTTATAAGTTTTGTAAATAGTCGTTGTAAATGCGATTGTGACTGTTCTCGTTTAAGTTTATCTCCATTTATAGACTTAAACGAGCACAGTCTTTAAAAAAAAATGTATAGAACAGTTTTGTGGTAAATATGTATTAAAAGTGGACTTTATTACTAAAATCTTATACTATGATCTTTAAGTTTACCCTATATAAGAGAGGCCACATTCACAATCAAGCTTGTACACTCCTGCATCTTGTAGATTGACATTACACATGATTATAACTGACTAATATTCTTCGGAGGCTTGAAGTATGTTTTAATGGAAGCACGCTTCAAGTTGTAGGCAATCTTGTCAGTGAACCCTGGCATGTGGCAGTACAGCAAGCTCCGTACGGCACATTTAAAATTAATAATTTTAATCTGGAGATAACCGTGGTTAACTATGACATTGGGACGTCAAACACCTCAGTCCCCACCGTGACGATGGGTGCTGTAAAGTGCTTAAAACATTGGGAATATAATCTCTAGATAACTTAACGAACATCGTGGATAATTTTAGAGATTAAATAATCATAATATTATTCCGTTAAATAAGCTAGACTTTAAATGGCTAAACGTTCCTGCAATATCAGTACCCTCAAAAATCCTCGCCTACAACATTCAATATTATAAAGAACTTAATTTAATTCTAGGAGTACTCTAAAAATATAACTGACCGTTACATAAAATTACCGCCAGGTCACTACAGATCTTCCGGCTGCTACACAATTTATTATAAATATTCATTATTGTTTTCTATGAAACCCTTAAATTTATTAAAATGAACCAATTGTTAGCTGTCGTAGTCCTACAGATCAGATTTCATGGAATAAAACCAATAGTGCTTCAGATCTTTCTTAACTAATAAGTGGATTGCTCGAAAAATGCAGTTCATAAATGAAGATCGGCTATAGATAAAATATCCTCGCATTTCTGAATCTGGGGGCACGGCAGTGCCCCCGCCAAGTCGAGCAAAAAAGCGGCACGGCCGTACCATCCTTTTCTCGAAACAGTTTAGGCCATTTTAGAATCCCTATAACTTCGTTGTGGATAAAACTAGAAGCCTGAATTTTAACTAACCAAATAGGCATTGCATAAATTCGATATATTTCAAATTTTATTAAATTTGAACCAGTAGTTTAAGAATTATAGCTAGTCAAAGTTTCTTAATTTTGTCACTCACTGACTGACCGATCATCAAAACTCTAAGGCACTTCTAGCAGACATAGAAGCTTCAAATTTGGAATACAATTATTGTTTAATATATAAATCAAGGAAAAATTAAAATATTTTGCAATTTCGGTCCAGTTTTCAAGATACATTAACTGCATAAATAACTTTGTAATCCCATATAAATATATAGGATTACAAAGTTACATTTGCAGTGAATGAATCGTATATACGTATAATAATATACAATGGAATAATAGGTGTAGATAGGTACCTAGATATAACTATCTTCAAAAAGAAATGAGATGCCACCAAAAACATAACTTGTAAAAAAAGCCAAGTCCCGCAACTCAGTTCTTCTACCTTAAAAATTGTGATATCCATGTAATACCAAGTCGGTTAATTTATTCAGTCCCTACTTAAGGGTCTTCTTCTCTTCTTAAATTATTACGTAATTAGCTAACCTAACGAAGTCTTATAGTGACCATATCAATATCAAAAATCTTTTATGTTTTAAATAAATAAATTGACATGGCAATCGCACAAAGCAATTTTATTTAATACTAGCTGTGCCCGCGGCGTAGCTCGCGTATATAGGTTTTACTTAAAGAATTTGACGTTTAGGTAAGAGAATATTAAAAGATTTATATCATTACTGTATGAATAAGTGGCACCAAAATAAATCGTTATGCTCAAAGTTCTGAGTCGTTTGTGATAGAACTTCTGTGTAAACGACGTTAGAAGTAGACAGCCGGGGCGTACAGAAAAATGTTACGGGAGCTACTAACGCGGGAAAAAGCAACATAGAGTTGGCCATGTGCAAAACAGTCAGTACTGAGGTCTACTCCTGCAACGCGTAAAGTTTGACCTTGCGCTTTATTTACGGTCATCGGTCATCGCATAACACACGCTGACTGGGAATGAGAAGTGGGAACAGAACACGCTTACAACTGAAAGGAAAGTTATTTGATATAAGGTGGATTCTTGGTATAAAACAACATCATGACATATTGTTTTTGATGCAATTTTGCTACGTTTAGCTTGGGCGTACGTATCTTTTTTCTGATATCTGTTTTTGTTGATGTTTGTGCTGTTAGCTTACACCCTACACGGCTCTTTCAGCTTGAATGGACTCGTTAACGTACAACGCCATCTATTACGTTCTTCGTGGAAGACATCCTTTTTTAATTTAAGGAAAACATATTTTTTGTTTACTGTGTTTAAAGTATAAATATATTATAATAAAACGTTTTTTTATAAAAAGGAATCATTTTATTATTATTTCTGAGGTTTTATGGCGCCTTTAAACAAATCGAACCTACATTTCAAAATAATAATCAAAACTTTCGATAGAATTAACCTGTGTTTTTTAAAAGTTAATCTTTGAACTGGATGATACGCTTTATGATTTTCTAAACAATTTCTTTGAAAAAAGATGTTTACTTAAGACGTGATGCGTTCATAAACAAACAGACAGACAGACAATTCTAAAAATTATAAAAATGTACTTATTTAATGAGTTTCAGTCTCCATAATGATTTTAGTCACAAATTATATACAATGTACAGAATCAGACACAGCATGTGATTACCGCATGTATAGAGATATAAGGATAGATGGCGCTGTTAAAATCAATTCTAAAAATAAAAGAGATTAATTGACGCGATTGATACAATAAAAAAACTTAAAAGAACTTATAAATCAGGCCTACATCGTAAGCAAGAAAGAAAGTTTGATCCTCGCCGAAACCAACGAAATTGTTAATAGCTCTTTTAAAATTTGATTTACCATGTAGAGTACCCGGCGGTAAAGAATAAATGACATTGTCAATACACAGTAGGGCAGCGAGTAATTTAAAGATTAACAGCAAATATGAAAAGTCATTTACAGAAAAAAAACCACAACATTGCATGACATTTGTGCAACACCACCATCTATCGATGAAATGGGTTAACTATTGTACTTTAGATTTACATAATAAGGTTAATATATTTTTTAATATATTTATTACGTTCTTTATGCAATACTTTTGTTTACTGCGTTTAAGATATAATTTCATCATTATAGAACATTATTTTACATCATTTAATTATGTTATGATTTATAATATGATATTAGTTTAAAATGTACTTGATGACTCAACAAACGCCACCATTAAACAAATTCGTACCTATACTTTGTAGCCATACTTCAGAATATTTATCATAACTTTTGATGGAATGAACTAATTTTAATGAAATAAAGACTAAATGTAACCTGAAGATACACTTTATAAATTCCTTAACGATTCTTCTAATATAAATTGGTACTTTATACGTGATACGTTAACAAACAAACAGACAGACAGACAGACAGACAGACAGACAGAAAATTCTAAAAATGGTAGAAATGTATTTAATTACTTATTTTTAGTACCACTCTATCACTTTTATTATATAAATCTAAAATGTACAGACATCGGCTATTTACATTTTTATTATATGTATAGATAATATGTATTACTTGAGAGATACATTGTGTTTTCATGCGATGGCCAAGTCAATCTATTTATTTAAAATATAAAAGATTTTTAGTATTGATGTGGTCACTATAAGATGTTGTTAGGTTAGCAAATTACGTAATAACTTAATACAGAAGGACCCTTATGTAGGGACTGAATAAACTGGCTTTTTTTACAAGTTATGTTTTTAGTGGCATAACACTTTTTTTTAATCCAATTCTTAAGATGCTTGCAAATTCGATATTTAATTTATTGGCATATGGTAAAAAAAAGCTTCCTAAATATGCATCAAATTCATTTCCAATATTGAAATAGACCTTAAATATTGAAAGATTTTTAACATTGCAGTACGAATATCGCGTTTAGTGTAGAGGACGACAATAAGACCCTCTTTTTGACTACAGCCCTTCTCCCATTACGATACGCACAGGCGATTCAAGTATCCTGCAAGTCTTGGCGACTAGTCGCCGCCAAGTATCTCACATACATTTGAATGCAGGCTCGCACACTACGCTACTGGTATCCTACGCGTCCGCGACTAGTATCGCGCGACTCGCTGTGTTGGTCGCTTGTGCGTCGCGTCTCCTGTGCATCTCGACAAGATGGCGGCGGAGCAAGAAATAAATATTAAGTTTGTACAAGAAGTTGAAAAACATGCTTGTTTATATAACTACAAATTACCAGAATACATGCGGAAAAATACAATAGATAGGACTTGGGCAGAAATTGGGAATAAATTTCAAATAACAGGTTTGTTTTGTTTATACATAATAAGTAGTTTATTAATCAATGTTACATTGTATTTTGTAAACAGTATTGGTATTGCCAAGGCAATGAACCTTGCTCAGATATAAAGTAGTTTGCTAAATAATTTCGTTGGTTGTGTGGTGACATAGTTGCAGTTATTTCTATATTTTGAGGTTGTATAGTCATAGTAACGGGAATAGTGACCGATCTGTTTTGTATTACCTCCCTTGGACTATATAGAATACCCTCATGTTGTCGAACAAAGTTGTGTAAAATACACACTGCTTTTATTATATTTGATACTTTTTCTATTGTATGACATCTTATAGCTGTACTTAATACTTGAAATTTCTCAGTCATCATTCCAAAAGCACATTCAATTGTATTCCTCCCTCGGCTTATTCTGTAGTTAAACACCCTTCTCAAGTCATTTAAGGTTCTTTGGGGATATGGTCTCATGAAGTAAGATAGAAGGGGAAATGCCTCATCCCCAATAAAATAGTATGGAAATTCATAGTTAGATGGGTCATTAGGAAGTTTGGAAGGTAAAGGAATATTAAGACGTCCATGTTCAATCCAACGTTTGATCCTGGAAGCACTGAAGATTCCACCGTCGCTGTTCCTACCAGCATAGCCAGTTTCGATAACAGTAAATAATCCATCGGCATTACAACATGCCATTAATACTATCGAATGGTAGGATTTGTAATTAAAATTACTTGATCCCGAATTAGGTAATTTTTCTATTCTGATGTGTTTACCATCACATGCCCCTAAGCAGTTGGGTAAATTCCAGAGGCGATCAAAACGAGCAGCAATGTCTTTCCAATGTTGCACATTTGGTAATGGCATATAGTCTCTATTTAATATCTCCCATATTATAACTGTAGTTTCAGCTATGACCTTGCAAATTGTATTATCTCCTCTTGCAAAATACAATCCTAGGCTTACAAATGAACAACCTGATCCCAAATATCTGTAATTAATAACAATTAATATTAAGGTTATTTTCAGGATCAGAAGCTAAAGAAAAGTGGAAAAATCTACGTAGTGTTTTTGTTCGCCATTTGAAACCGCCTAAAAGTGGAGCAGGGACTGCGCAAAAAAAACCATACTACTTAGCTGATTTTATGCAATTTACTATACCGTTCATAAAAACAGCAGGAAAACCATCAGGAAATTTGAACGAGACAATAGAAGATAATGACACATTGTAACCACAGTCTCCTGAACTATGCGAACAAACACAGTTCACAGAAAGTGTACCTACAAGCACTCAATCGATCTCGCAACAGCATTCATCTCTTCCTCCAACAAGCACTCAATCAATCTTGCGACACCAATTACCACCAGCAACAAGCAATAAAAGAAAACGGAAGAAGCTTGAAGAAACTCAAGCTGAGCAAGATATTGCAGCTTATTTTAAATTGAAACGATCTAAAATTATAGAAAACTGTGACAGTACTGAAAATTCAAACAAAATGTTTTTACTGAGTTTACTGTCGGACGTGAATAAATTGAATGATAATCAAAGAAGACTGTTTAAGAGGAGAGTGCTTGAATTGATAGACGATATTATGGACCAAAGTAGTCCCATCACACTTTTATCTACTCCTTCACCGACTGACAGGGCAATAAGTACGCCAAATACCATAAATGAAAGTGTACAATCAAATACTGCCACACTATATTATGAATCAATACCTATGTTTTTATCACAGGAAGATGAAGAATAAGTAATAATTTTTATAATTGATTGAAATAGCCTATGTTTTAATTTGATGATTGATTGATTCATACTAAAAATTTAATATACATTTTTAATTACATATGTAACAATGGAGTATTATTTACCTTAGGGTTATCAGAATCCTTTCTTCCGCACTAACACACTCTCTAAATATAGTATTTCGTTGATGTATAGCAGGCTTTATTAATGTAACAAGATGCAGGTAGGTCTCTTTAGACATTCGGTAGAAAGACAAAAATTTATTATCATCATGTTGTAGTTCTTGTGCGGCTACAAAAACTCTACAATTTATGTTTCTTTCAATATATGGATGAATCCAGTATTTTCTACTCTTGCGTTGACGTCTTCTGTTTCTATAAAACAGAAAAGCTGCAAGTGCTTCTTCGTCACTAGAATCGCTCGACATAACGTCCGTCCACAAAAACGAGTTTGCACAAATGATAAATTTAGTCATTTTTCAGTAGCATAATATGCGAGCGTCGGGTAGCGAACAAGTATCCAACTAGTATTCTACTCGAGTATCGTACCTTACAAGTATCGTAATGGGAGAAGGGCCTACCTCGTTGATCTACTGGTCAAGTCCCGGGATGAAATCCCGGGTCGAGTTTAATAAGTTATTCGATGTTTCTGTCTAGAAATTCTCCGAAAGTCGTCAGAAAGTTGGGGGTGCTTCACCCTTGTGCCTCGGAAATCATATTAAATAATACAGCAAAGGAGTGAAATAATTTGCTGGTGCCTTTTTTCTTAATATATAGGATAAGGGTGTCAAACGAGCACACAGTCCACCTGATGGTAAGTGGATGTTGTGGCACACAGACATTTACATTTTTCCTCAATTAAGAATCAAAATGCGGATGCGCCGCCACCCCTGAGGACTGAGATGGAATGCCCGTTTACAGTAAAAAGGGTCTCATAGCAGCATTGAGCTACTATTTTACGCTGGTTTTCTGTGAGACTGTGGTCCTACCCCGGTCGAGCTGACCCATTCGTGCTGCAACCACAATATAGCTACAGGATGGCTCTAACACGTAAATCTCGACTATCTTTCTTTAGAAATAATAATAATATAGAATAGGCTTTTGTTACGCTAAGACAGTGTAATTTACCATCTAAGGCTGCATCACCACTTACCACCAGGTGGGATTGTGGTCAAGCACTGGCTTGTTGTAAGTAAAAAAAAAAACGTTAAGCCGTTTCTCTTATGCCCAATCTCTCTCTCTGGTCTTGTTGGTTTAC
Organism: Parnassius mnemosyne; assembly: GCA_963668995.1. NCBI lineage: Eukaryota > Metazoa > Arthropoda > Insecta > Lepidoptera > Papilionidae > Parnassius > Parnassius mnemosyne. The sequence continues at coordinate 675,103 of CAVLGL010000077.1, read as the reverse complement.
CGTCCCAACAAACTATGAGAGTGAGGGAATAGAGAGTGCACTTGTGCTTGCGCATATACCCGGGCACCATAATCCTGTCATGCACCGATGGCTAGTTTCCGTTGAGATATTCGGTTTTGATGCCGTGACAGATATTCGGTATAGAGAACGACAATAGGACCCATAAGTATACTCAAATAACACCAGCTTATCGCTACTATGTTTCGTATGGTGCGTGTAGAGACGCGGAGACCCATTTTACTAGAAACGACGCATTCCAACTTAGTCCTCAAGGGTGACAACGCATCTGAATTTTGATTCGTAATGAAGAAAAATGTATATATCTATGGGCCACAGCATCATCCACATTCTTAAAACAGAGGCAGTCATAAATATTGCCGACTCAAGTGAAAACCCAATATATTTGCGTATACACATGTGTACATACAACGTACATATACTACTGTCTATGTAGTAGATATGCTCGTGACGTATTGCGCGAAAGCTTTAATTTTCACAGGCACATCATTGTATTTTATTAAACGGATGTAAGCAAAGTAATTTTTACCAACTTTAACTAGTTAAATCGATGGCATAGATATTTTTACTTTCGAAAATACCTTTATAAAGGGCAATTTCCAATAATATATTTTGACTTTGACTTTGCATTTGACAAAACTATATAAGTATGTGTACTTAGTGTTAATGTGAAGTTTATTTTGGTGTTTTACCCTTAAGAATCTTTTCATATGTACCGTACGTTATAAAAAATAAATGGGTAGTAAATTCAAGCGTTAAAAAAAGTGAAGCCTTTATGGTTTACCTCTGCGCAACATTCTTGCGCATCTCATAGTGCGAAATGAATTATTTACTATATTATATATAAGTCATATATTTTTATGTATATATTAATATAAAATATTATGTAATATATTTTATCATATAAATATAAATAAAGAGCAGAACTGACACGCACAATTTTTTTTTTCAAAAAAAGAATAAAATGTTTTTAACTATTTTTAAAAAAAAGTTACTTTCACAAACTAATTTTTGTGAAGACAGTTTACATACATAAATTGCACAAGGACAAACATTCAGATCTGAAACTAGTTTTTGTATGACCTACTTATAGTTATTAATATGATACTTACTTGATAAGCGCACTTTAAGTAACAATAATCTATAAATACTAATGCGACAAACTTTAAATCGATTGTGCTTTTTTAAACATAAAGACACGATATGTAAATTGTACCTGTGTGAAGCCTGGGCGGGTCGCTTCTGCTATATAATAATACAGTTTATTATCTTGCGTTGGTGTTTCCAACCGGTTAAACCACAAAGGATGGTTAAAGAGACAAAGTTTCTAACATGCATTGAAGGAAATGAACAAATTTTAGATTTAACTTGTTACCTAAATTGATTTGAAATTGTATTGGATGGATTATGATTTAGTTCGAGTGTTAGTGGTAATGATGTTATTCTAACTTTGATGATTTAAGTGCGAATTGAAAATTGAACCTTGTTGCTTTTAGAAAAAAGCCTGCTTTAAGATGGTAATTTTTGAAGTGAAAACTTCTTTAGCCGCGTCGAGCAATTTTTGTTAGGAGAAAAACAAAACTAATAGGTTCGCCTCACTGAGTACCTTCACACGCTCGTAACGTATTGCGCGCTAGCGCAATAAATACATAACGAGCATGTCCACCGGCCTGTGTATGTACACATGTGTATACGTAAATATAATTGAGATTTCACTTCTGTCAGTAGTCCTTATGACTGCCTGTGTTTTGAAAATGAGGGTGATAATGGAGCGCACGGTCCATCAAACGGTAAATAGATGCTGAGGCCCATAGACATCTTCATTTGTCCTTAATTAAGATTCAAATTTCAGATGCGTTGTCACCTCTGATGCCTAAGTTGGATTGCGTCGTTTTCAGAGAAAAGAGTCTGTGCTTCTCTACACGCAATATACTTAACCTAGTAGCGATAAGCTGGTGTTATTTGAGAGTGTGTCCTTTTGGGTCATATTGTTGTCCTCTATACCTAATTTCTGTTACAGCGGCCAGTGTCATCGGAGTGTAGCCATCTTCGCAGGTCAGGATTATATAGCAAGCACAATTGCACTCTCTATTCCCTCACTCTCATAGTCTGATAGGACGGTAAACCAACACGACTGGAGAGAGATCGGGCGCAAGACCTCGAGAACGGCTTTAAGTGATTTCCTAGGCATGGGGGTGAAATACCGAAAACTTACTGACTATGGGCTGCTACTGATAATTCCTTGACAGAAATATCCAATAACTTATTGAGGCCGACCCCGGATTCAATCAAGGGACTTCTTGACCACTAGACCAATAAGGTAGTCAAATAGTGGGTCTTATTCTACGTGGTATTCGTACTGCAACCATAATATAGCTGCGGCGTGGCTCCATCACAATATTTAAAGCCATGATCAATATTGTAAATGAATTTGATATATTTTAAAAAAGCTTTTTTTACAATGAGCCAAAAAATTAAATATCGAATTTGAATGCAACTTAATAATAGGATGAATAAAAAGTATTATTCAAAAATGCGAGGATATTTATCTGAAGCCGATCTTGATTTATGAATTGGATTTTTTCAGCATTCCAATTACCAGTTAAGAGAGATCTCAATTACTAGTTCAGTTTTATTCTATGAAATCTGATTTGTGGGCGCACGAGAGCTTTTTTCAATAAATTCGGTCCGTTCAATAAATTTCAAGGGTATCATAGAAACGATTAATTAATAAAGTTTATGATAAATTTAGTAGTTAGTCTGTGTGCTATATTTTGTTCATGAGTTCATGGTATATTTTATTGTTTATGGCATTGTAAGAGAATCATTTATTATTATTAATTATACCCTATTTCATCCCGTAAGAGGTGATAGAGGGACAAACAGGAGGTGGCAGCAGCATCTTTTTAATAATTCTTTATAAAAAATAAAAACTTCGGTTGCTAAGCTGCCAGCCAATGGTGTAAATAGTGAATATCCAACCTATGAAGCAATCTATGAGGAAGGCCTATGTCCATTAGAAGAATTTGATAGGCTGAAATTATGATAATGATAAGTTTTAATTCATAACCAAGGATTAGTTTAGATATGGGCTCAGGTATACTGTGTGCTCACGCGTAACCCTTATATTAAATAATAATTAATTAATTAAAATAATTTTTGTGAACAAATGTACGTCACTAATCAGTTTTTTATTGAAAACAAAGTTACTACGTGCTGAAATATCGCTATCTTATAATGTTGTTGGTTCAAATTAATCTGTGTCAAGAAACATAATTTATCCAGATCAGATTTTAATGTCAATCGTTAAGAGTCACTAAGCTCAACAGAAATAACTGGTACCAATTTATACTATTTGAACATGTAATATGTTGTTGCTGAATTCAAAAAACTATATATGTTACGTAATAACTTTACCAATTTTAAATAAATTTTATTGATTTTATTCTTAAAAAATATCCTATTTAAATTTGAAGAAAACATGTCGTCGTCCATAAGAGTGAAAAAAGAGAAGAATAATTTTTTATGTAGCTACGTGTACATGACATTTACTTGTTTTTACATTGAGTTTGTGTTATTTTTTAGTGCATTTAAAGCTAAACTGTCGTGTTCTTAGGGTAAAAAATGATATGATAAGTTTAAAATATTACTAGTAAAGAAGAAATTTAATACATATTCCCAACAAAACTGTTCAATAAAAACGTTATTAATATTTATTAACATTATTCCGTTACAGTGATTGCGTCCATAATAGATTTAATTGCACCTCATATTGCTATTATTTTTAATACTTGTATCGATTCTGGCGTGTTTCCTGATTTAACTACCAACTTTCAGTAAAATTTTTGAAAAAATAATCTTAGATCAATTGTTAACTTTTTTAATACAAATAAATTACTTCATAAAAACCAATTTGGTTTACCAAGGGGTCGCTCGACGTCGGATGCCGGTGTTGAGCTTATGAAATATATTTTTAATGCCTGGGAGAATTCACAAGATGCCTTAGGTATTTTCTGTGATCTTTCCAAGGCTTTCGATTGTGTTCATCATGAGACATTAATCAGGGAACTACAACATTACGGTGTAAAAAATTTAGCGCTTAGACTTACTACTTCATATTTTAGTAGCAGAAATCAAAAAGTAGTGATTAATGGTAAAGGTTCCTTCGGATCGGTAGTATCAATGGGCGTTCCTCAGGGCTCGATTCTTGGCCCATTCCTGTTTTTAATCTATATTAATGACTTACCTTATCTTGAAGGAGACAATCACGATATAGTATTATTTGGTGACGATACCTCTTTAATTTTCAAACTCAAACGACAGTTAATTAATTATGACGATATAAATAATGCTCTATCGAAATTGATACATTGGTTTAACGCCAACAATATGCTCTTAAACGGCAATAAGACAAAGTGTATTAAATTTACAAAACCTAATGTAAAACATTCGAATACCAATGTGCTGCTAAATGGGGAGGAGTTGAGTCACCACTGTTTTTCTTGATATAACTATTGACGCGAAACTTCAATGGGGCCCCCATATATCTAAATTAGCAAGCAGACTTAGTTCTGCAGCATATGCTGTAAGAAAGATTAGAAGTCTCACAGATGTTGAGACAGCTAGATTAGTGTATTTTAGTTACTTTCATAGCGTAATATCTTAGAGTTTTATAAAAAATGTCCCGCTGGGTTTCTTGCTGGTTCTTCCCAGGACTGAGGTATTTTCCGGACCAGTGGTAAATAAATAAAAAATGCCTTTCAATAAGTATTATGTAATAATCAATATTGACTAAAAATTATTCTATTCTATTCTATTCTATTCTAATTTGTTCTATTCTATTCTATTCTTAACATAGAATAGTGAGCGAGTGGCAGAATCAACAAGAGGCGCTCCTGGTGGATGTTTATTAACGAAACTGGATATATATATATATATATATATATATATATATATATATATATATATATATATATATATAATCATTGCACCGAAACAATTCCAGATCTATCTTCAATATATATCATCATCATTTCAGCCCTTCACAAGAACACTGTTGTTGATTTATGGCGTTGTCACAGCTGACATTTTCCTTTACATTTCTTTATCTTAAAAGTGTTTCCTTTGCCCTACTAACGTCAATCACAACACCATTATCTCCACGACCATAAAATAATAGCATCGCTACGACCTTTATAGTAACAGAATATTCTTTTTCTTTTTTTTATACCTCCACACTAGGATTTTCTTCTGTATCGTGGGGGCAATTTAGACAAACTTCCAGACCTGGAACAATCATTTGTAGGTCATACAAATACTTGTTCAGTGCGGGATGGAACCCGCGCCCATTAGCACTGCAACTCATGCGCCAAGGAGCCGTCAGAAATAAAAATACTTAAAATTTACTTAATTTTTATAGAATGTGGGTGATAATTTATCTTTCTATTTACTTAGCACGGTAATATATACTTTTTATCACTGATAAACGAGCACATATTCACGTGGTAAGTTGACGCTATGGTTTATCTACATTTACCCTCGATTAAGAATCAAAATGCAGATGAATCGCCACCCATGAGTATAAATATGAAATGCCTCGTTTACAGTAATAAGGTACTCCGGTTCTCTACACTCACATGCGCACAGTTCAACTAATGATAAGTTTTTTATACAATACAGTGACAAACAAGCACACAGTCCACCTGATGTTAAGTGAACGCTGTGGCCCACAGATTTTTACCAAACTTTTGAAACCATTTTCAAAAGTTTGGTACAAATCTGAAAATACAAATGCGTTGTCACCCCTGAGGACTAAGTTGAGATGCCTTGTTTTCAGTTAGAAGAAAGAAAGAACTATTGAGCTGTAACAAGACTCAACCACTTGCATGTGTACTTAAAATGCGAATATGAAAAATGGCCGAAAGATCTATTTCTTGACTTCTAACACATGACTATATAAGGGTAAGGGAAGAACTGAACCTTGTTGAATCCACTGTTTTTATTGGCATCACTCTCGACACAAAGCTTCAGGGGGACCCCTATATATCCAAACGAGCAAGCAGACTAAGCTCTGCAGCTTATGCTGTAAACAGATTAGATGTCTCACTTGTGTCGAGACAGCTAAATTAATTTATTTCAGATATTTCCATAGCACAATATCTTACGGAATATTGCTCTAGGGAAATGCGTCTGACTTAGAAACTATTTTTGTTTTGCAGATGAGGGTCATTCAGCTATTCACAACTTAAAACCGAAAAGAAAGAAATAAATTTATTTGACCTCTTAGTGTATTTACGAAAACAAAAGTAGTTTTAGTAAAAATAGTGATATACACCCTGTAAACACTAAAAACCAACACAACCTACACAGGCAACACAACAGAATCAGTAATTCATACGTGGGGCAATATATACGCTATTACAACAAAGTACCAGAAAATATACAAGATTGCTCTATTACAAAGTTTAAATATTTTATGAAATAAAAACTATATAAAAAGGGTTAATATAATATAAATGAATACATGGTTGTTATTAACTCCTCGTGGTCGCTTCCAAGCTGTTTCTAAAATAATTTTTGTAAGTAGTTGAAAAATACCATTCATATTTTAAAATTTACTTTGGAAACAAGTACCGCTGGGTGTCTTGCTAGTTCTTCCCAGGACAGAGCTTTTTTTCTGAAGCAGTGGTAGAGTAAAAACTTACTTTCAATAAGAATTACATTGTGACCTACATCGATTAAAAATATTCTATTACATTATATTGTTGCGAATGAGGGTAAAAAAATTACAAGGAAATACGAACAAATAAAGGTAGAACTGTAATCTCCCACCCTTTCTTGCAGTATAAAGTATTACGCAGACGATTAAGAGACATCAGTCTGTAATTCTACGAGTATCACTATCGTTACTATGCCCGTTTTTAGCCTCAATTGTCAATTGGCCTCCAGAATGGTTTCTGATGGTAAGGCATGCTTGTTACCGAGTATTGTTCTTTTATTTAAATAATTTTGAGAGTAATTTCTAACATCAGAAGTGGAATTATTTCTTACAATATTCTATTTCGCTTATACCAGATATATAATACCCAGACCGGCAGAGGGAAACATCTTCAAGCTTGGTTTCTGCATCATAGTGATGGCTAATCCGCCTCCAAACCATGGTAAATGTTGCTACGCACTGAATTAAAAACTTCAACCTATTTGTATTATATAAATGGACTGGCTTATTTTTATAAACTTCACCCCCACACTAGGATTTTCTCCTGTATCGTGGAGGCAATTTACAAACATAAATTGCACAAGAATAAACAACCAGACCCGGAACAATTATTTGTAGGCCATACAAATACTTGTTCCTTGTGGGATTCGAACTCGTTGCTCCCAGCGCTGCAACTCATTGCTAAGCCACTGCGCCACGGAGTAGTTTTTTGGTTTTTAATTAATTAATTCTTTCCCCGGTGTCATGCTATAACCACAATGTTGCTGTAGCATGTCTCTACCACGTATAAAACATAATATATAAATAAAGGTCAAGCGTGTAGATATTCAAAACTAACATTTTATTGATACCTGGATAGCGTAGTTTGTTACGCATGTTACGCTTTGCTACGCTGCGAGTCGTAGGTGCGATTCTCGCATCGAATAATTATAGTCCTGTTAAACAATTTCTGAAATCAAAGTTTTGGCACTCAACTTTGCATTTCTGATATAATGTAATTTTAATAATATCTACAAAAACAATGTGTAAAGTTTTTCGTGTCTGCAACCCCTGGCAAAGGTAAAAAAAAATGTCAAGTGTTTTTCATAATTACTATAAAACTGTAGACAAAAAAGTGCTTATTATAAAAATAGCTTAAAATTTCACATAAAAAAATGTTTAATATTTTTTTCCTCCTTAAATTACTTGGGCGGTCTTAAATAATAATTTAAAATAAAAAAAATATACAACCGACTTAAATATAAATTATTAAGAATAACTCAAAAATTAATGGTCAGACATTGATCAAATTGGACGACATGAAAAGAAGCTTTCAAGTAAAAAAATCGTCGCATCGCAATCGGTACACCCAGAAAAAAGTTATATGGTTAACACATATAAAAAAAGAAGAAAAAAACTTACAGTCACACAGTAAAAATTGTTCATTGTCTTTCGTATCGAACTTTTATTCTAATTTTTATTTGATTTCTTATTTCTTACCCAATTTTTAGACAAAGCACAGTCCTGAGCCACCTGTATTCATCGACTTCCTGCATATCTTAGCAGGTCATCACTCATTCTAGTTGGGGAAGGGTGTCCTACACTTCGCACACCGGTACAAGGCTGCCACTCGAAACCTTTCGTGCCCATCGATTGTCAGTTCTTCGAGCTATATGGCCAACCCATTGTCACGTCTTTGTCTGTTGGGCTATGTCGGTTACTCAATTTCTACTGCGAATGTTCTCATTTTTAAATTTGTCAATCAGAGAAACCCCGAGAAAAGCCTTTTCCGTAGCTCGCTGAGTGACCTTGAGCTTCCTTAAGAATATTATAATGTATCTCTTATTACATTAAAAATGCTTAATAGAATATTACATTTCAAATAATTAAGTTGTTAAATATTCAAAACGTATATTAACTTAAACCGTTCTCATTCCTCCGATCCGGCAGCTGAGGGCAGCATGAATTAGAATTAATAATTGCGGATTAAAATTAATCTAACAAAACTAAGCCTCTCCATAACAGCATTGAATTTATGACGAGCATTTCTATTTCTCTCATAAAGTTCAAAACAGAAACAGAAACTTTTTATTCAATAGAGATTATAAATTAATAATATTTATTAAAAGTCATTTTTTTTGTTTAATTACCACTAATTTAAAAGAAAACCTCTGTCCTGAGACGAACCAGCAAAAGACCCAGCGGGAGTTTTTTTTAAATAACAGCTTTCAATCATGTATGTTACACAATTAACAATTAAACAAATTAGAAATATCTCGGTAGCGATCACCTCATTCTCAGGGGTTATTATCATCTATAAATTCCTTAATATTATAACAACCCTTTTTATATAAACTTAGTTTAATAACTAAATAAACTTAGTTTTCGAACTTAGTTCGTTTCTCTTCGTTATTAATCATTCTTTGCTGTTCCCTAAATTTAAAATAATGTCGTGTCCATTAATCATTATGCCACGTCAATGCTAAAAGTCGTAAATATTGATGACATGAAAATCCATCACTTTCTTGTAAATTTGAAAATTTTAGCAGCACATCGATCAAAATGCCTTCTCTATTTATTTTTGTTCAATTTCTAAAAGCGTTAATGGACTGCGTCTGATTAACTATTTATTTTGTAGCATGTTTTAGAAACAATTACAAAAGTCATAATGTGTTGATCTCAGGTGCGAAACATCTAAGTTTTTTTTTATAAAACTGAAGTGGAAAACAAAATTATAGCCTACCAGTCCACTAACATGGTAGTTAGGCTCTGTAGTCCATGGACACCTGCAGCCAACTTCAAACAAAGAAGGTTACATAGGTCTACCATTCAGAGCGCAACACATCAGTTCAGGCACTGTTGTTTGGAGCAGAAATTGGATGGGACCTACCCAGATGAACTCCGAAGTAGATGAGGTTCATCAACCATCTACGTTTCAGATCTCTGGTACTGCGATGGTCAATCCTTCTGCCAAACGTGGCTACTAAATCAAATCCTCTTGGCAATGGAAAAGGCTTTTAAATGTGGTACAGCCAAGCGGCGGCTATAGTAATAAAAAAAAGGTCGGCTAAATTGGGGAAGTTTTTTGTCATCAGGGATGACAACGCATCTTTGTTTTAAATCCTTATCGAGCATAAATGTAGGTGTAGAACACAATATCATCTTTGTAGCACACAGTCTGATCAACTGTGCGCTCACTTGTCACACTTATTCCATTAAAAACCACCAACAAGCTTCATGCAAAGGATATCACAGTACATTGAACACCTCTGCCGATCCGCGACTAATGCAAATCACTTGAAATGTCGCAGTAAATTGCGTAACAATATTTTCAATCAATATGCCTTCGTAAATTAATATCCAATATACACCAACAAACTTCGCTTCTAATCTGCAGTGATAATAACGATCAAGAATAAAATAAAATAAATGCAAGACGAATGCACCACTAAAAAGTTTAGCGATAAATGAACTCCTTGGTATACATACCTACAACGGGATCCCCTACAAGTGAAATGTAGTGAAAATTATTGAATTTATTGAAACAAAAGAATAGCAGGAGTACCAGTCAAAATAAATATAATGCTGAAAAAATATCTATCAATTCCAATATCCTAGAATGATAAAAAAATAAATAGTTTACGCCTGTAAAAAATTAACTTATACGTTTTCTTCGTGTAAGCCAAAACATAAACGAAAGTATTTTTATCATCTTTCCTTTCCTAAATAATCTTCAGCGGTTTGTAGCTGAGAAGAAGGAATTTAGTACCTTCATAGTTCAAAGATATTGCAGAATTCAATAAGCCATTCCGGTGAGACAAGGTTTCAATCGATGGTTAATTCGGTACTTTTTTTTACTTACGAGCACCCGACAGAGCGGCAATGTCTTTGACGTATGTGAACCCTCACGAAAATGGATATTGTAGAATGAGCGATAGAGAACATTTAACTTGGCTACTGACTGCGTTTTTCCGTTCTAAACTGATCGTGTAAATTCAAGTCGAACTGTTACGATGGCTTGTCTCGGGTCCTTTTTTTTAAAATAGACATTTTTTACTGCTGAAGAATTTATTTTATTTAATTACACATCGGAATTTTATAAGTTATAAGAAAATTGTTTACCGAGAAAAGGTTAGAGTTTTACTGGAAAATTCACCTTTATAAATATTATGCACTGTACATATTAATGCTTAAAATATAAATTATTTACTAATATATCGGTTCAATTAAGAACGCGAAGCAAGAGAAATTGGCTTTTGGGTTTTACTATCGAGTTGACAAGTTCATGCTACCCACTCTCGTTAAATCGGTATTTTATTTTTAAACCTCACTAAAACATCGAGAGATTCGCTAGGATGCACTAATGAATAAAACTGATTATAGTAAGTTTGCAGTGCGATTATAGAAAGTGCCACAAAACCGTCGCCAACCGTTTGTTTCCGCCGGTAGTCTGGAATATTAGATGAAAAATTTATTTTATTAACAGGTAAAAGCCGACTAAAAGAAATAAAAATAATTTAAAAAATCACTTTCTTAAGTCATTACTGTCACGGCGGTCAGTCTTAACGGAGACCAGCCATATGCGCAGGACAGGGTTATAGTGCTCGAGTGTATGAGCAAGCACAGGTGCACTTCTCTATTCGCTAGTTCACATAAATGTATAATATATTAGGATCAGGAAACAGCGCCACGTGCTTTTCGAGGAAATGGAGTGAGCACCGCTAACTTTCCGACTCCGGGCTGCTAATGAAAACATCTTGGCAGAAAAACCTAATAACTAATTTTGGCCCAACTCGTTAATCGAACCCTGAACTCGTTACATCGAAAAGGCTTTAAGAGAAAAGGCTCTTCACAAAATAGGCTTTCAAATTTCAAACTTTGTTGGAGATTGAGCAAATTTTATCATTCACCATATATGTCGATAAAGAAAATTATCTTGACGTTTCTGTTGGATATAAAGCTCATTAATTTAAATTTCCTTTGTTTTAGACCAAAAGGCAAATACAAAACACAAGCCCTCGATTCAACTGGATAGCACTCAATGTGGCGTTATAGAATACAAAAGTGTTCAGACGACTAAAGACCGTTTAAATTTTATTATTTTGTCGTGTTAAAAAATTGGAGCAAATATAGCCTAGTTTCATCACAATAGGTTTAGCCATTCCGAAGATTAGTCATGATAGATAGAGAAATAGGCAGACCGACGGAGAGAAAATTAAAAAATGGTAATTTATGCCTTCATTCATTCATTCATTACAGCGCGATGATTTTCAGTCCAAATTCACTCCGGACTTATTGTAGTGTAAATTTAAAATATATCAATAACTTAATCACAGCCCTAACTATCGCGTGCATTTTTCGTGATTTGCTTTTTCGGCACTAAAATGATTAATAACATTTTTATTCACAAATATTGAATCTAATAATTTTAATAAAGCACCATCTGTCTCATCTCGGAAAAAAAGACATATTACGTGAATATACGACTGAGTCCAATCGTTCAAGGTCGTTAGCAGTTACACAATACTAACAGATGCCACAAAACAATATGATGTTGAAGTGTCTGTATGTAATAATAAAATAACTAGCTTCTATTAAGATCAACGGTTATTTGCATTTTAATGCATACATTTGTTTCATTTCTTGCGGTAGACCTATGTTCAGCAGAGGACTTGTGAAAGGCTGTAATAATGATGATGATGATAATGATATTATTCTTATCTATCACTCAAGTCACTTTTATTTAAAAAATGAATTTATTTGGCCTTCTGAGTGCACTTAGAAATATCACAACTTCGAGGTAAATACCAGTTTCATAGACATAAATACATTAAAAAACATACGCGTCCATTAAATAACATTTTCATGTTTTGGAACACTATTAAAATATATACTTGTGTTTTTAAATTAATGTGACAAAACTTCACTTGCTACAATATAACGGAGGATGTCCCAAAAATATTTATGACAACTATAAAGCAGCAAACCTGATTTTTTTTTCTTTCTATGCTATTAAAATCGGATTTTGTTGGGCAGCTTCTATTCTTTTTGTTCATTGACTTTGGATCCAGTAAACACTCCCTAAAATGGCTATTCAAAACATTTATAAAAAGTTTTGCAACAACCGTTTAATATAATGGCTCTCAAGTGAAACTCATATAACGGTAAAAACTGCTCAACGCTGAACCTAGTAGTTTTGTGAGTGGTCGATGGATACAGTGTTTTTATATACAACATTTAACAAAAACCCTGTGGTTCCCGTTAAGTGCGCTATTATAGTCAGTATTGAAATGTATAGAAATAACATTACCCCTGAAAAATCGACCCCAAAAAAATCTAATTAATTTTATTTTTGCAAATTGTGTGTGGGTTTATTTATTAGCTATGAATTGGCCAAGAAGTAAGAGTATTGTCAAACACTTCACTTTACTGATGCGCGTGTTAGTTAGAGGTAATAAAACTACATACAATTTGCAAACTAAAATTTATTTGAATTTTTAAGGTTGATTTTTGTGAAGTAAAATTATTTCTATACGTTTGAGTACAGATTCTGTTAATGCAATTAATGCGAACCACAGGGTTTTGTTACATGTTAACTAGCCATGTGTGCGATTTTAAACGCGCAAATATGTATTATCTACAAATCCTACCAATATAGACAAATAAAACTTGGTTGTGAATTGATGTAATCATAATCATCATTACAATCATTAACATCATCATCATCATCATTATCGTTATCATCATCATTATCATCAGTAGTTCGCAAAAGTCTGGTGCTGTACATGGGCTGTTTGTTTTTGGCAGAAGGATTGACCATCGCAATACCAGACGTCACCTGGCATAGAGAGATGGATATGTATTTCTAAGTCACCTCTTCCGGCACCTGCAGGACAAAACGAGTGATGGATTCTATAGTATTAGGTTTAATATTTTTTAAATCTTATAAATAAATGATGGCTTGCTACGTGAAGTAGATATAAGTTCTTTTTTTTATATAGGATAAGGGTGACAAACGAGCACACAGTCCACCCGATGGCAAGTGGTTGCTGTAGCCCATAGACATCTACATTTAGCCTCAATTACGAATCAAAATGCAGATGCGTTGCCTCCCATGAGGACTAAGATGGAATGCCTCTTTTCCAGTAAAAAGGGTCTCCGGTTCTCTACACTCACCATACAAAACACAGCAGCATTAAGCTGCTATTTTACGCTGGTATTCTGTGAGATATAAGTTATACAGATACTGATGAGATACAGATGAGATATAAGTTAAACTTAAAAGACATTTAATTTTTTTTTTAATATTTATTGTTGTTAACATTCGCCTAAAAATAAAATAATAATGATGTGTTTACCTCATTTAAAGAGCAGAATAATCTTTCATTTACAAAAATGGAAAATATATGGATATTATAGGTATTATCATGTTATAACCAATTTTTAAACAATTGCATGCCTCATAACGCAAAGCGTTATTATGTAGTGCTTCAATCCATACTATAATTTCTAAAAACAATTTTATATTGCTACTTTGAAAAAAACGGCTTAAAAAAATGACGTTTCAAGACCAGGTTTCTTTTATTGCATTGAGAATTACATCAACTGGTTCCATGAATTGATTTCATATCAATAGCCTAGTCACATAGTTTGTCAATAAAATAATTTTCAACTTTTATAAGTTTTATTGCTATTAAAAATTTAAAAGCCCTCTCGTATATTTTTCAACCCTTGGTAGACAAAGAACAAATGTACCATACAGCCTATAACAATTTTATACTTTGTGTAATCGATTTATTTTAGTAAACATTAATTTTTTACTCTGTGTGCAACACTACCTGCTAAAATAATAGAGCGTTAAATTTAAATCATGTAAATAATAACTTTAAAAATTTAGGAATACAATTTTTCATCAAAATGAAACGAAACGCTTGTGAGGTGTTCACTTCTGGATTTTAAAAACTATTTTCTTTTTCACGTACTTATGTAAATATTTTCAACGCACGCCGATAAACTAGCCAAGCTGCGTTTATTCATCCAACTTGTGTACGCGTCTGTTCAAGAGCGTGCGAGAGACACTTTAAAATTGTAATATTTTTTATTCATACTCGATTTAAAAGAAAAAACAAAAGCTAAACGTTAGCTATAACTAACGTAGATAAAAACCTAAAAACCTGATCATGAGTGCGGTACAGCGGCCTTAACGTTGTGGATTAAAATTGTAAAAACATAAACGCGAATAAATCCGTTAAATTAATTTTATTCCAAACATTATTATTATTAGTTTAACTAAGTGCATGCATACATATTATGTGGAATATTTTAAAATCTAATATGTTCACACTGCCTCGCAGCGATCGCTAGAACAAAGTAATTATTAACATTAACGCAACTGTAGCTTAATTCTTGAGGGTATGTACTGTAAAAATTTCACAAAAGAAGGATCAAAAACGTCTTTCAACCACCATCCAGGGACGGATTAAGCACATGAGCATTGTGCGTGTCGGGCACCACTCTCTTTTTCCAATATTTTTTTCACTTAAAAATGTTTTTTTTTCTAAGACTGTGTGGCCATTAAGCGACAGAGGGCCACTAGGTTAGCTTAATCTGGCCCTGCTACTATCGTGAACCGCATTTAACTCAATCATTTTCATTTTAAAATTTCGCCGGTCGTAATTAACGTAAATCTTTGTAAGGTTAACAGTTGTCCGCTATTCCGATATTATTTCATGAAAAATGCATCAAACTCGTATCTAAAAATTTAGAATGTTCTGTATTCAAAAACTGAACATAATGGAATCGCTTTTTACTGTAAATCTATCCAACTCAGTCCTCAGGGGCGACAAAGGATTCAATCCCACTCTATACATCCTACAAAATAGTTGTTCCGGGTCTGGATGTTTGTCCTTGTGAAATTTATGTATGTGTTTATGTAGACGTACCATTTAAGAAGAAAAAAAAGTGGTACAGCCATGCTGCAGCTATATTAATAGTATAGTTGTAGTACGAATAGGTCGGCGCGACCGGGTAAGGACCACGCTCTTACAGAATGCCAGCGTAAAATAGCAGCTGATGTGTTTCATATGGTGAGTGTAGAGAACCGGAGACCCTTTTTACTGGACAAAAGGCATTCCATCTTAGCCCTCACGGGTGACAACGAATCTGCATTTTGATTCTTTATAGAAGATAGATGTAGACGTCTATGGGTCATAGCAAGCACTTACCATCAGGTGGACTCTTTGCTCGTTTGTCACCCTATCTTATGAAAAAATGGGTGGGCTTGACCTGGGAAGGACTACGCTCTCACTACAGTGAGAGCGTGGTACTTCCCTGGCTCTGGTCCTTCCATGGTCCTGGCTCTCACTATAGTGTATAATCGTATAGTTAGTGTTTGAGACCGGGATCCTATTTAATGGACAATTAGTCCTGAGGGATGACAACGCATCTGCATTTTGATTCTCGGTAATCGCATATACAATTACCATCAAGTAGACTCGGTGGTGTGCTTAGCGTTTCTTACCCTGCACCTGCAAAACTAATGTAAAATATAGTGTTTCAATTTATTGAAATATTTATTTTCTGTACTATAATTCGTGTTAACTTATATATTTAGGTACATTTAAAATTGCTATTGATTTAGTTAAATAAAGAACACTGATGTAAAAATGTTTGGTTCGTAACAAAAGGTAGTCGCAGGTATTACTTGTGCCCTAAAAGAAATAGGACTATATTAAAATGTCCGAAGCAACATCATCTGAACCTGAAATACGATCCAACTTTACGAGAGGACTGCCTTTTGTCCTTTCCGTCTTAGTCTCCTTGTCAGTTTCACGACTTTGTCGAGCAAGTTTAAAAACTTTTACCGTGCACGTAGAGGACGGTGAAAGTTAAACAAAAAATACGTTTACTATTATCTATATTAATGTAAATAAGAGAGAGTGTGTGCGATTGTAGGCCACTATACATGACATGTATACCAGGTACTAGACTGGTGTAGACGAGACCAAGCGGGCATGCTAGGGAGTCTGTGTCATCCTTTCAAAAAAATGGGACATTGTGTGAAGGAGTATGAATGTGCAAGCCCGAGACTGCTATGGATACGAATGAAAGTGGGCTTAAAGAAGTTTTTTATTCTAGGGGTCTACGCCCTAGACAATTCAAAGGCCACTTACATATATCCGAGAGCAGTTTTGAGAGATGGTAAGGATGGTGCTAATGAAATGCAAGGGTAATGAAAATATTCTTACATTAGGAGATTTTAATGGAAGGGTTGGGGAGAATCATTACTTGGTATTATGCCGAATTCATGGTCTATTTAAACATTGACGGCATCGGACATCTGTGTCTACCACTGAGTTACATTGTATTAAAACAGAGAGGTTACAAGATAAAGGTGTGAAAGAGAAGTTCAAATATAGACTGAGAGAAAATATAAGGGGTATAGATGAAACGAACTCGAATGACTTAGACAGGGCATAGAATCTTAGTACATTAATGCTTGAAAAACGCAATTATTATTATACTAAATTTAGATGAACCAAAAGAACATATAAAGTCTATCAAACGTATAGTTTTTAGATTTTGTCGTATTATAATGTACTAGATCCATCTGTTGGCACAAGATGTCGCCTCTGTTGATGTAAGAAGATAAAATTAAAACGCTATGTGGTTATGAGATTCAACAACCTATTTGACAACATTTTTAAAATGGTCGCATTGAGTTGAGTGCAAATTCCTCCAATCTGACATACAGACATAATTAAAATTATTGCGTTTATGAGAGTTTGAGACAAAGATTCTTATATTTTGAGTGTTGTTTTAGAAACAGGGACTCTTCATCTCCTCAATATTTCTAGTAAAAAGTATTGTGTTCACGGCTGCATGGAGTCTGGAAGTACGTATATTCCGTAATTTGATAAGATTTAAACTAAACATATTATCAAAAATCTCTTGCATCTGCTCTAAGATGCTTTTAAAGTAATCTGCTATGCCTGGTATGGACAGCTGTAGGCTGATATCCATATTAATTAAATTATTATTATTATATGTAATAAATGTAAGATTGTGATTTTGAAGTTAGGCGGACTTCCACTGGAGTGATGACCTGGTATATGATGTAGGTGGCTAAGGACCGTGCTTTGTGATTTTTATTGAAGAGGCAAGAGGCCTATGTTTGGTCTGTAACGATGATGATGATGATGATGATGATTAATTGTTTGTTTTATTTAATGTTATAGTCCGTGCTGAAAAAATTCGTCACCATAATAATAGTGTACTGTAAAATATCAGTTTAGTAATAAATAATTTGTATTTGACACAATAGATTGTACTTGTATTAGAATAATAATAATAAAAATATTTCTATTCTTTTAATCAGTCCAGTGTAAGTCTTATGTATTCATGACTAAATTAAATTATGTATTTAGTCTTAAAAATTGTATGTTAATAAAAACAGAGAACCCATCACCTCATTTCGTCCCATGGGTGTTATGTTATAAGAGATATGACAAATAATCTCATGAGTTCTGTTTAGTCGGCGGTATAACCATCTCGTTTACGCCACACGTAAAATCCAAATTGACGATGGACAAGCTGAGTCAAAGGTGTTCACGTCTAGATCTATGATTGTCAAGCCGCCTGCCAAGCATGACGGGCTCAAGTCCAGCAGTAAACTTTAATAGGCCAATAAAGAAGAAAAAGTCACAAAAACCTTGCTGTGCTCTGATAATACAAGTGTTTATTAATAGATTAATTAACTTTTTGTTTTTCAGAAAAAGGCATTCTTCCAAGAGAATATGCGGAAACTGCCGAAATTCTCCTTTTTTTTGACAAGGTATTCGATTCTGTTAATGGCAGCTATAATAAAGAAAATACTATATGTAAAGCCTCTTCTTGGACCAGCAAGGCCAAACTCAGAACACCATAAGTTGTGGAATGAAGCAAAAGCTATATTAAATAACATGAAATTTATAAATAAAATGTCTAATAATCATTACGAGTGAGTACTTGGTGTATAAATTCTTTTAAAAAATTGGAAACTAAGTATGGTATTACTTCTGTTTGGATGCGGCACCTCAACCAAGACCCTATTGAAAACTTTTTTGGAACCATTAGAAGCTATGAGTGCCGCAATGTTAATCCAACACCAGAACATTTTCAGAGTGCCTACACTACACTTTTAATTAACAATATGTCCAGGAGCTAATTGTGAAAAAGATAATTGTAAGGCTTTAGAATCTGTTATCATCACAGATAACTGCAAAGCTGCTGCAACCTGTGTCCTTGAAACAATCCCGGATGTAGATATAATTGATATTAAAGAGAACACTGCTCCATATATAAAGGAGACATTAGAGTATGTTAGTGGATACTTTGCTAGATGTGCTAAAAAATGTTTTTAAAAATTGTAGTGAATGTACTGCTAAAATATTTGCCTTATAAGAAAATGAAATCATTAACTTTTGGGAATATGCAGGTAAACGGTGGCTTTGCAGTCCCACTGAGTCTCTTATAGTGTGTGTATCTGCAGTGCAAGACATAACAAATTCAGTATTAAAAAAATATTTAGATTGTCTCTATCTAAATATTTTTAGATTTTTATTAATGTTGAAGAATTAATAAAAATCTTGGTACTAATTCATGTAGATTTTGATTTTTTGCTATGTAAAATAAAATAAGTATTTATTAAATTTGTCTTGCCGCTTTTTCATATTCAATTATGTGTTGTATGTGTCACAATAATGAAGATGTGTTTCAAATGAAAGCCAAAAAATATTTCCACAAATGTAAAAAAGACGTTTTGTTCAATAAATTACTTAACTTTCTGAAATGAGTTTTTATTTTTACCTCAAAACCTATACTTATTGTAAGAAATTTTCTTACAATAAGTAAAAAGAAAAAACTTCTTACAATAAGTAAAAGGAAACAATAATTTAGTATAGTATAAAGGACTATATAGTAGCTATATATACTACGTGTATAGTATAGCTATATGATAAATATAAATTGTTCCATCCGACACCACCAGACGGCAGCACATTCGTGAATTCATTTTTGGGCTTGAGATTCGTCTCTATTTCAGTATATATAAAAGTACTCTGTGGACTTAGACTTGGAGACTGCGTGACAAGAAAGGTTTGGTGGATGCAGTTTTATTTGATAATCAATATTGAATAAAAAATATTCTATTCTATTATATTCTTGATGCATTTC
This sequence comes from Parnassius mnemosyne, assembly GCA_963668995.1. NCBI lineage: Eukaryota > Metazoa > Arthropoda > Insecta > Lepidoptera > Papilionidae > Parnassius > Parnassius mnemosyne. The sequence continues at coordinate 655,176 of CAVLGL010000077.1, read as the reverse complement.
CTACAGTCGCCACTTACCGCACTTATAGGATGATACGTGGTAGTAATTTTTTAATTTTTAGAAAACTTTAAAAAAAAGAGAAGGTGCAGAACAGAATGGAATATTGTTCATACAATTTAGGTTACAAGTACTTTCTATAGCAAGTCATTTTTTTACCTTAACCAGTGTTTCGGAAAAAAACCTCTGTCCTGGGAAGGACCAGCAAATGTTCAAATTAAAATCTTTCAATAAATCACAGGTTGTACAAACGACTTACACAACTTATTTCAGAAACCGGAAAGATTGGAAGCAACCACCTAATTCCCAGAGGTTATTGTCGACCATCATTTATATTATCCCTTTTTATACAGATTTTGTTTAATAAAATATTTTAACTTGGTAATATAGAGATCTTGTATATTTTTGGGGACTTTGTTGTAATATCGTATACATTGCAACATGAATGAATTACTGATTCTGTGGAGTCTCGACTCCACAGAATCAGTAATTCATTCATGTTGTGATTCTCGAATCTGGTATCACTAGCAGTAGAAGGCATTTTTTCTAGAGAACAACGCTAAGGGTGCCAAAATTGGAGATGAAATTTTTAATGTTACTTTTAATCGACGACGACTGTATAATGGCGGTACAATAATATCCACTACCCTTTATCGTCCCGTAAATGTCGTAAGAGGCGAGATAGAGAGAAAGATACTAGGAGATGAGCAGCGGCATCTCCCTAATAACAACTAAAAATAAAAAATAAACTGCGGTTACAACCCACCTGATAAGCGTAGCAACTATAGTAAATATGCCCCATACAAGGCAATCTACTAGGAAGGCATATGTTTAGCACTTTGTTAGTTGCAACAACTTTGGTAAGAATAAACTATGATGACAGTCTGTTGTTATCTTGAACAAGTAATATTAGTTTATTTGTTTAGTTTTATTTGCAGTTAAACGACACATCGTTTTCCCTTGTACCGAGCCAATTTGCCGTGAATGAAAACACTTCTTTTAAACAAAATACTGGTTAAACAACATAAAAACCACTTAGATGTTTCATCTTAACCATAAATGTAATAAAACGGAACGTTACGTAGGACGAAACGTTGGTTGAAAAAAATAAAAATAAATCATAATTCATTAGTACAATGTCGTTGTTCTACAGTTCGTAATGGCAATTGCTGGTTATGTTGTCCTTATTTCAAATCTCGAATCAGGACAATATCAGTTACTGGGTTTTTCTGTCATTAATTTGTCAGTATCAGCCCGGAATCAGGGAGTTGGCAGTGTTTCACCCACGTGACTCGGAAAGCACATTAAGTCATTGGTCTTGAGTGCGTCTGATTTCTCTCCAGTTGTGTCGCATATTGCCGTCCTCTCGTACTATGAGAGTGAACGAATAGAAAGTGCACCTGTGCTTGTTGCACACACTCGTGCACAGTAGGACTTATGGGTAAACTCTGTAAAGGCTGGGCGTTGTAATTGAAATATTTTCTGGACGACGTTATTCTTAAAATTGCTATACACAAAACACAATCTGAAACGCAATTTATGCATCATTACATAACAATTATTCTAATCTGGACACATCAATATCATTACTGTAATGATCGCACGAGACGTGGACTGCGACGTCAATTTGTTCTCGATTGCGCTTCATTTTGTGTTAGTTTTACGTTGGTTTAAGAAATAAATCCACGTGGCTTATTGATCATTTTCATTATGAGATAGTAGCTGGTTTTATGTACCAGTTCCAGCCTGAAAGAATATTTGCGTATAAACTGAATTTTTTGAAAATTCTGCGCTTTTCGTAGTAGCGTCACGGCCAAATGTGTCACTGTGCCAGTGATACGCCGTTTCAACTTCTTATTGACGATAGATGTGAAACATTTTTATAATTTTTATTGTTACATTTACAGGTTTTTTTTATTGGAGAGGGGGCAAACGAGCATGCGGCTCACCTGATGGTAAGTGACTACCGCTGCCCATGTACAACTGCAACACCAGGGGAATTGCAGATGCGTTGCCGGGCTTTTAAAAAGGAGTAGGCTCTTATCTTGAAGGTCCCTAAGTCGTATCGGTCCGGAAAAATCGCTGATGGTAATCGATTCCACAAGGAAGTTGTGTGAGGACAAAACATCTTCTAAGGGTTTTTCGTATTTAATTTAATAAACTTCATTAATATCAATGAACCCATATCATCCCGTGGGTGTCGTAAGAGGTGACAGATGGAAACAAACCAGGAAATGGGCAGCAAAAGTATCTACCACGTGTAAAAGTGTAGACTGTGTGCTCGTTTGTTTCCACTTCATCTATAAAAAAAGAACAAAAAAAATGTAAATTTAATTTCAGAAACCAACCCTAGCTTATTCTCTCTGTTGCCTCGTAAAATGCATGCGTGTTTTCTTTTACCGTACGTAAATAACGAATTCCTAACAGCCAGTGCTGCTTGTAGGTAGACATCGTAAAGTTTAACGACGGACTAGGAACGCAGTACAGAGAGGATATTAACAAAAACATCAACAAAAAAAGATGAATAGTCTAACTTTTATCGAGTATTTGAACTTTGTCGTGTCGGCGAAAATGGAGGTCGTGAGGGGGCGCGGACTGGTCGCTGGCCCTGCGTCAGCGCTGGCGCTTCTGTTCCTCATTCAGCTGCGAGACGCAGTAGCAGACGGGCACTTCATTTTGACCGAGGCGCGATGACGTGCGCCGACACGACAAAGTTCAAATACTCGATAAAACTTAGAAACATGTACAAAATACTGAGATTTTTTAAATCGCTGCTAAAACTGAAATGTTAGAAAGAGAAATCCATAAATTTAAATACTTCAAATATTACGAAAGGTTAAAGTGTTTTATCTTAGGCGCTTTGTGCAATACGACAAATTGTTGTGAATCGCACAGAATATCATGGTAAAATGTAAACATTAAAGTTGGAAAAATTTGCTTTACCAACATATGTTTAATAAAATAAAATGATGTGTGTTACCTAGTTTGAAGAGCACCTCTCGCCCTCCATTACCACTACACTAGGAAAGACACAACACTAATGATCATACTACACGTGTTTCGCTTCTACGCGAGGCATTCTCAGATGTAGTAGACCCTGCGGTGGTAGACCGCTAAGTAACTTTTATTGAGCGAATGTTAGCAAATTAAATTTTTCCATCTTGAATATAATGGATTTCTTCAAATTAACGGTTGATTTTATTTAAACGTAAAAATGTTGTTTTATAATTATTATCAGCCAGTGCTTGACCACAATCCCACCTGGTGATATGTGGTGATGTAGCGTTAGATGGTAATTCGCAATATCTTAGCGTAAGAAAGCCTATTCATTCTAGCCTTGAAGACGCCCAGATTGTATTTGGACGGAAAGACAGACGCCGGCAATTTATTCCAGTCATTTTCTGTACGAATTACTACAGACGAAACAAACTATTTAGTTCTAATGCGACAAGAAATGGATAATAATGCTAACGTTGATGTGCCCTAATGCAGCCTCCCTTACGTGAACTCAGTAATAAGTACAAAATCTGTTCAGTTCTCCGTCACTCACCAGAGACCATTTTTACAGTTAACGGGGCATCGCCAGAGGTGACTATGCTGAATTTTATTTTTTTACTTTAATTACGTGGTGCTTAAACTGTAGCTATAGCAACAGCAGCACGAATGTGTCGGCTAGATCCAACAAAGACCCACGGCCTTAAAGAATACCAGCGAGAAATAGCAGCTTTGTGCTTATCTTTTGGTGAATGTACAGAACCGAACACGCTTCTTACTGGAAACGAGCGATGCCATCTAAGTCCTCAAATGTATAGCCAAAATAACTAAATTATCATATTATATTAATACATGATAATTTATATATTATGTTTAAAATTTATATATAATATAATTTAAATATTCCGTATATAATCAAAACAATTATCTTAATCCATGTAGTTTGTATTTTGATCCGATTTGTAGCTTGTCCATATTTGCGGTTTCTGAAATGTTGTAATTACCTGCATAAAATACTTGCTGAATATCATTTATAAAGTATGTGATGCTTTATTGGTGCATATCCGAATATGTATTCAATAAATGTTTCATTTTTATATTATTTTGATATGGCCAGTGCGATACTACGTTCAAACAAAGAGGACCGCAGATGTTTTGTCACCACTAATAATGAGAATAAAAAATTTCACAGCCATTATTTATAGTTTATATTAATATTAGCCTTCAGAACTAAACAGATAAGTAGATGCGTACTGTGTGCAAAAATAATTGCTTTTGCGTGTTCGAGTGCATGACTATGATCTTGTTATGAACCATGATTAAGTTACCGTTACAGATGGTCAAAAGTCCATTGCTGAACATAGGCCTCTCCCATTACACTTGGCAGGCGAATTGGCAGACGCAGATTTCTTTTTCTTTGGTTTCTATCAGGTAGACTCTGCTGCACATTACAGTTTTGCATCCTCTGTCGTCTCTTATGCCACTTACGGGACGATATAGGGTTGTTTTGAAATCGTAATTTATAACTCTTATTCGACCGTCATACTGTCTACCATTGTAAAAGAGCAGAGTTATTCAATTGTATTTCGTATACAGCAAGAACCGAACACGCTTTTTCTATATAAAATCTTTCAATTTCTATTGACTACAGTAACAATTTATTAGGTTCCCTATGTGTACATTTTTAGTCTTACTTGTGTGGCGGCGCTGTCGTCGCGACACAAGCGAAACACATCGAAGCCTAAATCGCGCTAATAAAGTTGCAAAGTTAAAGCAGTATGTATAGAATAGCTCCGAACTACTACTCGGAGTGTTGGCTGCTCCCTGGGCAGAACACCTTGCCCAGCGGGAGATCTCCCATTTTCCTTTCACGGCAACACTTGTAAAAAAAACCTGTCTCCATGTCTCATGTCTCCTATTAGCCAAGTGTATACGCGATAATCGTTCACGCTAATTCTTGAAACCTCTCCGCTGATTTTAATGAAATTTTGTTAATGTTTGCTTCAAATTGTCTGGATGTTTGTCCTTGCTAAATTTATGTATGTTAACTGCCCCCACAATTCAGGAGACAATGCTAGTGGAGAGGTAATGTTTTTTAAATGATAAAAATAGTTTTTATACTGATATGTGATCGTCGATATTTTTTTTGCGTAATTAATGATTTTTTTTAAAGACAAAGAGATCGAAAGGGCAGTAGAACGTCTGCCTGGCCAAATAGTATTTTTTTTAAATAAAGGTGACAAACGAGCAATAATTAGTAATAACTAGCGATCTGCTCCGGCTACGCACGGGTCATTCTGGATCTCGACAACAGCTTCACATAACGGGTCCAATTATTAAACTATACAATTCAGGGACCCACTCAAACACACACAAACTTTCATCAGAGACTAACGGACAACAATTGAATTTTATATACAAAGATAGTATAATTATAAGTTTGACATAATATTATTATTACAATTACAATTCCTACTATTGTTTAGGTAGTTTATTGTTATTTTAACTAATGAAATTCTGCAATAAAGCCTCGCTTGTGTTGTCAAAGCATTCGAATCAAACACAAATCACAAACCTAATCTGCTATTCCAGTGTGCAATCAAACTTACCGTTTCATTGTGCATACACTGCAAGGTAAACAATAAATTTGTAGAAGCAAACACTATTAAATAGTTCATTTATTCATTCATTACAGTAAGTCAAAGTCCACTAGCCTTCCCCATATATTATACGCGGTAGAGCCATGCTACAGCTATATTAATAGTATAGTTGTAGCACGAATGGGCCGGCTCGATCAGGGAAGGACTACGCTCTCACAGAATACCAGCGCAAAATGGCAGCTTGACACTGCTGTGTTCGTATCATATGGTGAGTGTAGAGAACCGGACACCCATTTTGCTGGAAAAGAGGCATTCCATATTAGTCCTCACGGGTGAAGACGCATCTGCATTTTGATTCTTTTTGAGGATAAATGTAGATGTCTATGGGTCACAGCAACCACTTACCATCAGGTAGACTGCGTGCTCGTTTGTCACCCTATCGTATAAAAATATTGCCTTATTTTAGGTTTTTTTTTAAATTAGAAATGGGCGTAATCTTGACCTCCATCTGGTCCGAGGGCAAAGATGAGGTCTGCGATGGAGCGAGTTTACCAAGAAGCAGCCTGTGTTAAGCCTGTATGTAGCCTGGATATATTGGATAGTTTTCGTTGTTCCCAAGCTTGGCCAGGGCAACCACAAACCACAGTTTTCATAACTTTAAGATGTTTATTTGGATGTTATAACACTGTTTAGGGCGTTACTCACCGGCTACGGTTATCGGAGAGTCAAGGGACTCGAGGATCAAAATATAAGTATCCCAGGGCGCCTGTTGTTGGATGATTAGTAAATGAAAATGCTAAGGTACATATACAGACAAAAAGTAGTTTATTTCCTTCTAAAGTTCACATATATAGCTCCAAATATCAAGTTTTCACTTTAAAATACCCTACGAACTGAGGTTTTGACTAACCTGGTGGATTACACAATATTACACTGTTTATGGTCAATCCCGCGTAGCAGTGAGGCAACAGATATCCTCCAGGTGTACGCCGGTCGCGGTCTCCTGGCCGCCCAGTCCCAATATAGCCACCCGTTGAAGCTGCCTCGCCTCGTTCACATTGTTAAACTTGATAATGGACCATACTCAAAGTACGGACTAAGGACTAAGGACTAAGGACTAAGGACTAAGGACTAAGGACTAAGCACTAAGGACTAAGGACTAAGGACCCCTATGACAAGGCAAAAGAATCTATGAAACACCGTGTACCGTTAATTAGAGCACAGGTGCTTTTAAGAAGACAAAAACATTAAGTACTTACAATTTATGGGATGATGTGTTTCAACACATTAAAGTGTTTAAGGGGCAGTACGCCCAAGTAGTCGTCACTTTAAATTCATGTTCCGGCGTTTCGATTCAAAAATTATATATGTGCGTGTCCGATCATTACAACGGCTCGCTCCAAAAAGAACTAGGCCTCCCTTGGGCTACACGCCACCGTCGATCCGTGGTAAGATTTCGAACTAACACGAAAGGTCAATTGCATGCAATTAGCTAGCTCGATTCGTCAATATACGTTTCTAGTTACTTCGGATTAATGACGTTAGATGGCGCTCTGAAGTCTGTTCATCGCATGTAATAACGTAAATATGCTAAAATAATGTACACGAAAATTTTCGTGTTACAATGTTACAGCTGCGCATCTCCTGTTTTATTTCCCTTTGTTGCAGAATCAATAGAATACTGTGACGAAAAAAAGGTGATTGTTTCGCTGTCATTATATTATTTTTTTTATTCCCAAGTATTTGATATTAATTTCAATAATTTTGTTGAGTTATGAGTTCTAATCTCAATTGATGCTACTACAAATCAATTCTGAACATAGGCTTGTCCCACAGATGCCTGATAGAGGGAATGTTATCATTAGTTGCTACTATTGGAAAGCGGGTTGGCAACGCGATAGTTACCACTCTTGGAAAGCAAGTTGGTAATGGAGGTTTTTATTATTTTCTATTGTTATTAGGCAGATGTTGCTGCCCATCTTGTCCTGAGATCATCAACACGAATAGAAGAGGCGTAATAGATAATCCACTCCCATATCGTGGTCGCCTTCAGAGAAAACAGAGGGCGAGTATAATACTTAATACACTACAATCATAACACTTTGACTGCCTCGTTGATCTAAGGGTTTAAGTCCCGGGTCGAGAAATTCTCAGTAGCAGCCTGAAGTCACGAATTTGGCGATATTTCACCTTTTCGCTCTCTTGGCAGGTGACGATAAACTTCATTTTGTCTTCGAAATATTTTTTTCCGATTTTTTAGATATGTAGCTGAGCACTTAGTAAATCAGCAATTGAAATTGCAATTAATAATATCATAGAATCCAGGTTGCTCGCGTACTGTGAAACTTACAGCGAGCGCTAACTCTGAGCTAACACTCGGCTCACTATATATAATAAAATTATATCCAAACCCAAGCAAACAACTGCAAGATTTCAATATACTATAAATTTTATCCTCAAATTTGAATTTCGGGCGGTTCATTGAGTCTAAAGCCAAAGCAGCTGCAAGGAAGCTGGGAGTCTTTCCAAAGGTGCGGCGATACTTCATGCCGGAACAGTTGCTTACTTCATATAAAGCACAAGTCCAGTCGTGCATGGAGTATTGCTGTCATATATGGGCTGGTGGTGCAAAATGCAACCTAACAGCTTTGTACTCAATGGAAAGGCGTGCTAATAGGCTTATTGGAGACCCGAATTTGGTTAAAACTAATCTTACCAGCCTCGAACACAGACGTAAAGTAGCCATCCTTTCGGTTTTCTACAGGATGCATTTCGGAGAGCGTGCGCAGGAATTACACAACTTAATTCCTCCCTCTCCCTTCCACCATCGGACAACCAGACGTTCGGCCAGTCTCCACCCTTTCGTTGTTGACTTACCACGCATTCAAACCTAACGGTTCACCACATCGTTCATCATACGTATAGCAAAGAAGTGGAATAAGTTGACAGCATCTGTCTCTCCATCCGATCACAGTGTGAATGTCTTCAAGGCAAGAGTGAATAGGCTTTTGTTAAGTCAGTGCGCTTCACTATCTTAGGCTCCATCGCCACTTACCATCAGGTGGGATCGTGGATAAGCGCTGGCTTGGTAGGATATTAAAAAAAATTGATACTGCTAGATCGGACCAAAAATTAATGATTATAATTTGAAGGTGGTGTGGTTAACTATCACATTGGGACGTCGAACAACTCATCCCCCCATCCCCCCGTGGCCATGGTATTGGTATTGTAAAGTGCTCCAACCGTCGGGATTATACAATAAGTTAATATACGCATAAAATCCGTAATATCTAGTTTTATTTAAATCTTTTTTTTATTCTATTATTTGTCTTAAAGAAAGTGTGAAAGCGAAAAGACTAGCAGTTCTAACATCTGAATAAAGAAGAGAACGAAGAAGACTGCACTTAAAAACTGACTGAGTAAAAATTTTACTCCGTCGCTTTATGACTAAAATTCGTTTTAAGTCATGAAATCGTTCGTAAAATCAGTTTTTACATGTAACTCGAACATGATGAAAAAATACCTTTTCTGCCGACTTCCAAAAAGGAGACAGTACAATAGAGACAATATCATATAGGATAAGCTACACACGTAAGTTGTTAGTGTTAAATAAGGGTCAAAAGACCCTTTTTACTCGAAACGAGCATTACATCTTATTCCTCTAGAGTGGCAATGCATTTTGATTCTTAATTGTATGGTGTAGATGTCTATGGACCATAGCGTCCACTTACCATCAGGTAGAACGTGCGCTCACTTGTCACAATATTTCATAAAGAAATATTCGAGTTAAAACAGATTAATTACGTTCATATGATTACAAGTAATATTTAACTGTATATTCTACATATTGTGACCCATATTCCTGTTCATAATTGTCTTTGTTACTTGCATTTATATCGGGATATAATATTTCGTTTCAAGCATTCATCCTACGAAGGCTTTTGTTCTCGTAAATCAGGGTCCATTGTGAGAGCGATTTAGAAATATACATACGTATAAGTTGAGCATACTTTTGCAATCTGCCCATTAAAAAAAATTAAAAATAACCGTTATAAGTATATAAGTACAACAATGTAGTTGGATATCGATAGAACATTTATTTATTAATTCAGTGCGCTAAAATAGTACTATATCGATATTACAATCCAGTTTTTACTCATTGGTGATTTTATTGGAATTTAAAGTAATATAATTTTAATTTTGTATTTAAACGAAGACTATACGAACATATCCGTAGCCTACAAACTGAGTCAAATTACTTCTTAGGTTTTTTACAGCACTTAAGTATGTTTAGTTACTTATGCCTAGATTTATTCAAATATATATGTATAAATGTGTGTATTTATTATATATATATATATATATATATATATATATATATATATATATATATATATATATATATATATATATATATATACCTAGTCAGGTCATAAATTCTGTCACATGTTTAATATAAAATTATTGAGACAAGTTTATTCATTATGTAACCATTTATATACCAAAATGAACTTATCAAAACATAGATTCTTATGACACTCAAGTTTATTCAAAATGAACTCCGTGATTTTGAATACAGGCCTTCAATCTGCGCGGCCAATCGTCTATCGCAGCACGAACGAGGTCCATGTCAATATCAGCTGCTGCCTTAATGTTGCCATATTTTGTAATCTAACGGATTCAAATCTGGACTGGAGGAGGGCCAGTCTTCGTGCCGGATGAAGTCGATTTCACGCGCCGCCAACCAGTCTTGTGTGCTCTTCGCTCTATGAGCAGGCGCCGAATCTTGTTGGAATACCCAGTGCCTGTTATTGAACATGGTATGAGAAACAGGTTCCACAAGTTTCGTTAGGACTGTATTTTGATACACAACTGCATTCGTTTTTACACCTTTCTCACAAAAATGTACCTCTGTTAAGCCCCAATAAGAAACTCCCAACCATACCATGAGCGGGGATGGAAAATGACCTCGTTGGACACGCGGAATACAGTTGCTCGCTTCTTCACTACTGTGCGCGTACACCTTATCATTTTGTTTGTTGTAGTTCTCTTCTACGGTAAAAATTTTTTCGCCTGAAAAAAGAATTTACCGATATTTTTTTCCCGCGTACCGTTTCAAAAAAGCGCGGCATCTCTTCAGTCTCAGGTCCATTAGACGAGCATTCAAACAATGTCCTGTGTTTGTTCGATAGGCCCGAAGCCCTAAGTCTTCATTTAACACCCTTTTTAACCGTGGTTCTGCTTAACCCCATCTGAATGGCCAACAGTTTCTGCTTACGTTTGGAATTTCTTTGAATTCGCGCCTTCACAGCTTTTATCACTACTGGAGTCCTAACAAACCGAGGGCGACCATTTCTTGACCTGTCATCTACACTAGAGTCTTCATTGTATCGTTTGATGGTACAATAAACGAATCTATTTATAATATTCAAATTTGTCAGCATGTCAAAAATTTGAATTGGCGCGTAACCGCAACGATGCAACGCAATAACTGCAACACGGTCTTCTTTAACCGTCCACTCCATATTTAAAAATGAGTAAAATTCTAAAAAGTATACAGTTTTATTTTTATGAACAATTTGAAATTTAAATTCAATAAACTTTTTGTGGCCAGCATTCTAATAGAAAAGTTTTTACTGTGTGACAATACTTATGACCTCACTAAATATATATGAGCGGTGAACCTATACAATTATCCAGATAAATAAGACAAGAGGGTTATAACAAGACAAGACAAGTGGGGAGGTAAGAAACCATTGGAAACAATATTTTCTTACATAACCCTTTTGTCTTTTGTTTGACGTTTGTATTCATAAAACCATGGAAATAATTTTTATACTCGTTTGAATATTTATTTGAATATATATTATCATTTTTCTTATTTTGCTTTATTTTTTTAAAAGGCATCACATCTACCCTAGGTTTTTCTCCGGTATCGTTGTGGCAGTTGTCATATATGAATTTTACAAAGACAAAAATCCAGACCTAGAACCATACAAATACTTGTTTCGTACGGGATTGGAACCCTCGGCCCTTAGTACTGCAACTCATTACTAAGCCACTGCGCCATGAGCCCTCAATTTGAATGACCTCAACAAAGTGTCTACTTTGTTATAAAATTGATGTGACAAACGAACGCACAGTTCACCTCACGATAAGTAGCTACGTTACGTAACAAATTTAAATAAAAAAAAACACTACAAGAATTAGCTTATCGAAAGAGGCAAAGTAGTGTGCTAAGGTTCATAAAAAAACATAGGAATCTTGTTATCCTAACAATGCCTCGTAAAGGGGCGAAATTCGAGTAATATTATCTACACTGGTGTGTATTTTCTAGAGAATATTTAAATACTATATAATTAAGTATATTGTGGTTAAATATTTATAACTTTACGCAAAAATAAGTTTAACCAAAAAAGAGGCAATAATTTGTAACGCATGCACATGCCCACGCATGTGCGTACGAGTGAACGTGTGTCCGTGCGTGCGTAGCAAAATAGTAGGAGTTTAGATATTTATGATTGACAATCAATTAAAATAATGCGTTACCATGCATTCTGAATTTAAAAGATAAAAAGGACTGTTACGGCCCCCAGCTGCCGCTGCAAATATCGCCTTGGCTAGGGCCCATAGTAGCCTCCTCGACGGGCGGGGAAACTTGGGGCGGGGACGGGGAAACTTGACCTATCATACTACACAATTGGGAGAAGGCTAGGTAAATAAATAGTACGTACCTGGATCTGAAGCTAAGGCCGCACCAAGGCTCGGTCAGGCCGTAGGTAGGTGTAGGTGATAAGTGATGTGCATGTAAAGCTGTGTGTTTGTTAGTGTTTATTTATGTGACCTGGCCCAGCTGAGGTCCCATGAGCAGCCTGGTCCCATGCTGCCCCGCAATGCTGCATCACTCCAGCAGGCGTCACCAAGGGACAACTTCTTTCTTCATGCCACTATTTCAGTCTATCAACCTTATTGTACATTTAACTAACTTCAACTCAACTAATTCAACGTTCATCGTAAAATCAAACACGTGATACCCGACACAAGTAACGAACAGTAGTTCGAAGTTCAATATTCAAGGTTCCGGATTCATTTATCACAAAATCACAAATAGGGAACTAACGCGATATCTTCACGAGTCACAAAGTTCAGCGTTACAAACAACACTAAATTCCTTCGTTCGATATTAAATACTACGCCGCAATAATAATTCAAAATCAACCTAGCTGACACGCAAATGAACTACAGAGTCAACACAGAAAAGGCTTTTAACGCGACGGTACAATTAAACAATGACTTCCCAAAAACAATCAACCGGTACTCGGCGCGTGCGCAAGATTCCTCGCCACACAAGCAAGTTGAATATTGCAAAATGCACTTCAACACGCAATCACTATATAATTGGCACAATTACTTTCAAACGAAATTACTTTAATCATTCAAATTCCATACAAGCCTCTTGTCACGACCGTACAACTTAGACAAAGTAAACCAAGGCGGTCTTCACGAAATCACAATTCAGTAGCGAAATACCGCGCCCAAATACTAAATATAGACCGTAAACCCAAAAAACTGGTCACGCGGAATATATGCAGTGGTCTCCAAAGTACGCTAATAGCCCGCACCGCTGCTCTCCAACTACTGTTTTCGCCCACGAACGCCAAAACGCTAAAAAGCTGCACACCGATGCCCCCTCCCCGTGGCGCGCGTGACACCTAACACCATCGGGCGATTCGTTAGGTCGAAGGTGATTGGATGCTGTGTCAAATGACCATTTTTGGGCCTAAACAAGGACAAATATTTAAAATTTTTTATTATGTTTTCTTCACTATTCGCCCATATTACTTATTCTGAACTTTGTCTGAAACTTTGGTCATATATTACAAAATAACCTTGTATATTATTTTACAGAATAAGGATGATGAGCGAGCACACAATCCATCTGACGTTAAGTGGATGCTGTGGCCCAAAGACATCTACATCTATCCTCAATTGAGAACTAAAATGCAGATGCGTTGTTACCCCTGAGAAATAAAAAAAAGCATCGTTTCCAGTAAAAAGGATCTCCGGTTCTCTACACTAACCATACTAAACAAACCAGCATTAAGCTGCTATTTTGGACTGGTGTTCTGTGAAAGCATGTTTCTTCCCCGGTTGACCCGACCTGGTTTTGCTTCAAGCATTATATATATTATGCAGCATAACTCCTACCTTACAACGGAGAGAACAATATCTTTTGAATTTTACACACTACCTCTTGGCCTTTTACAACTAGATGACGTAGAAGAAGAATTATTCCTGTATTGATATTACAGTCAAAAAAAATAAAAAATACCAAATGTGTATGAAAATTGCGTTTCGGTTGATTTTAAAGATTAATTTCTTCTACATTATATTTAAAACTAAAAGAAAATATCAATCTTTGAAATTACACAAGAAAACATTCTTCGGTCTAAACCAACTATTCCAATAAGAAGGGAAAGAAAAAAGCTGTGAAAACTGACAAAAACCTGCTGACGTTAGTAATCTTGATGTAAGATTCAGATTTTTCTTTATTTTTTTATAGGATAGGGTGACAAACATGCACACAGTCCACCTGATGGTAAGTGGTTGCTGTGACCCATAGAAATCTACATCTATCCTCAATAAAGACTCAAGATGCAGATGCGTTGTCACCCGTGAGGACTAAGATGGAATGCCTCTTTGCCAGTAAAAAGGGTCTCCGGTTCTCACTCACCTTACGAAACACAGCAGCATTAAGCTGCTATTTTACGCTGGTTTTCTGTGAGAGCATGGTCCTTCCCCGGTCGAGCCGACCCATTCATGCTACAACTAATAATATAGCTGCAGCGTGGCTCTACCACGTTACAATTATAAATTTATTATTTCTACTTAAGCATTTAAAATACATTTTTACTGACAATGTATTTATTATTAGTTTTATATAGGTAAAGGTAAAAGTAACGGAACGGGTTTGTAAGCTGTAGGGCGTCCCGCCACTAGATTGAGTGGTGACATGGTACTACATGCATGAAATCGACGGATGCAGGTGGCTCAGGAACGCACTTTGTTGCATTCCTTGGGGGTGACCTATAATCAGCAGTGGACTTTTGAAGGGCTGTAATGATGATGATGATGATGGTAAAGGGTAAAAAGTGCTACAATTCAGTGTAGTGGCGGTGTAAGAATATTCACTACCAATTATCGCTCCGTGGTTGTTGTTAGAGGGCGATAAACCATGAAACGGACAGCAGCATCTTCTTGATAACAACTCAAAATAGTAAAAACCCACCTTCCAAGCATGGTAACTATGGCGAAACCCACACTATGAGGCAATCTATGGAAGATATATAGTTCAGCAGTAAAAATTTATAGCATGTAATGGATGGAAGGGTCATATGAACAAAGGATCGTATGATTCACCTGATGATAAATGCATGACGCGAACAATAGACAAGTATCAACATTTATCTGTAATTAACAATCAAAACGCAGATACGGATCAGAACGCGGAACCACGTGATCATCAGTCGTGCTGACGACTACTAGACCAACTGCAGTACAGTATTCAAATCCTAAATGTCTTCTTAAATTTGAAACCTTTCAACGCCATAACGTTAACCCAGATTTTTACACTCGGAAACGTAGCTACGGTGTGCCTTTTTATTTAGGCTCGAACCATTTAACCTCGCTCCTAGTAACAGTCTAGTATCCAAAAGCTCCACATGGCATATTTACAACACCCGGACTACGTTCCGCATAATAGCAAATTTCTCCGCTTAACTATACTTTGTTATATATATGTATATACAAAGTACAGTTGGACCGATTTTGATGGAACTTCTTTCACTGACCGATAGCAAATGTTACAAGGAGTAAAATACTTTTATTTTAGAACAAGTATTAGTGTAAATTACACGCGGGCGAAGTCACGGGGAACAGCTAGTATTTAATATTTTGTAATAACTTATGTTGCGTATAGTGCAGAAAGCTGCATACAATAATTACAGTTGGTCGTCGGCCCGTGTATATTTAAATAAAATACTGGAGTATGCTCTGACGCGTCCGCTGAAAAAAACACTAACGAGCGTAAAAAAAATACTGGGACTTGCTTGATTAAAACGTTTTACAAAACTTTCTTGCTTTGGTACTATAGAGCGTAACAGATGTCGCACTGATGTTTACTTTCAGCTACCACAGCTTTAATTAGTACCTGTAAATTTAAAAATTATAGGTATCTTATAGTTGTAGCAGAAATGGGTCAGCTCAACCGGGGCAGGACCACGCTCACACAGAATACCTGCGTAAAAGAGCAGTTCATATTGTTAGTACAGAGAACCGGAGACCCTTTTTACTGAAAACGGGGCAGTCTATCTTAGTTCTCAGGGGTGACAACGCATCTACATTTTTGTTCCTAATCGGAAATAAATGTAAATGGCTATGGGTCACAGCAACCTATTACCATCAGGTGGACTGTGTGCTCGTTTGTCACTCTTATCCAATAAAAAGAAACCAACAAAAGCCAGTTATACATATCTTTTGAAGTGTTTAGTGTCTTCCTTTTTATATAGATTTAGGGTGACAAACTAACACACAGTTGACCTTATGGTATACCTATAACATTTACATCTAACCTTAATCGATAATCAAAATACAGATTCGTTGTTAACCCTGAGGACCAAGAACCTCGTAACCAGTAAAAAGAGTCTTCGGTTCTCCATATGAAATACAGAGACACTAAACTGCTATTTCAGACGGTATTATCTGTTTAGCTTCAGCGTGACTCTACCACTTTAATGTATGGTAATTATGGTAAAATATTTTAACCAGTTTTAACAGGAGGTTATTTTTCAAGGAATGTGTACGCGTTTCACGGAATTGTGCGTAGATTTAATAATTCAGGGTTAGAATGGAATAGATTACAATTTTTTTAAATAATCTAAAATATTTATCCTTTATACAATTAGGATTTTTGTATAAAATATTGTAAAGTATAAACTGTATACGTCCTACTGCTGGTCTCAAACATTTCAGTGCGTGTTGGTGGACTCGCCTGCCAAGTGTGCCAACTATAGCAAAATCCTCCCTGTGAGATCCATCTTTGGATGACGCTTATGTTTAGCAGTGGATTTTATAGGCTAGTTTGTAGTTGTGTGTACCAATCTATTGATTGTATGGACATACAAGTTTCTCACGATGTTTTGCTTAACCGTAAAGCTCGAGGTAAATCAGAAAAATTGCACTAAAGCTTAAATAACGTAGTTTTAACACTGGATAAATTTCTAGAAATATCAACATACGTGACAATTACGTCGATATGTTTTACTATAATAGTTTGGGAGGTACAATAAACACGAAGCCACGTTTCCATTACATTTAAAGCCTATTTAAGTCTATTTCTTATACAGCGAATGAGGCCAGGTATTATCCAAGGTTTTTTTTTCTTTAAGAGTTCAAGGTTTCTTTAAAATGATATCAAGGAACTTTAGAAATCTATCAATATTTTGAGAAGGAAGTTTGTAAACTGCAATAACAATCGTCTCGAAATTAATTCGAATGATTAAGTAATTACTATCCTGGAATATAGGTTCTGTGACAGATAATTTGAATTATATATTGTAATAATATATTTATATAAATTACGTATTTTATAATTGTTATAATATACGAGCTTGCATATGAAGTGTGGTGTTGATGAAATCTTTGTAGAAAAAGAATCTATAAAATATATCGAAAAACGAGCACACAGTTCACCTGATGGTGAATTTATGTTGTGCCCCATAGACATTTACATCTTACCTCAGTTAAGAATCAAAATACAGATGCATTGTCGATATTGAGAACTAATATTGACTGCCTCGTTTTCAGTAAAAAGAGCTTTGCATTTAATTTTTTTATTTTATAAATTTCTTGCAAATTAAACGATTAACGACAGAGCAATCGAATAATTCAAATCTTTATAATTTTAATTAAAGTAGTGTAGTTTTCTTTTCTAGTTATTTAACTGCAAGCAACACGCAGTAATTATCACTTGTCGTCATTTTGTGTATGTTTTATTAAAAAAATCAAGTGTACTCAAAAATACATGCCGAATAAAGTGCTAACAAGCGAGCAATATAAAATCCAAGTTTTTCCCCTGTGTTAAATCGTTTTGATAATTTGATTCAATACTTGGGTGAGAATAAAATATTCCACGAAATATTTATTTTATTGTTCGATTGATTTTTAAGTGACAAACAAACTTACAGTTTAACTAATAGTAAGTGGCTACCTGTCCATTGTCACCTACTGCCAAATTCCAACAAAGAAGTTCACAGATGCGTTGTCACTATGATGAAGACTAAGATGAAATGCTTGTTATTATACTGGCTCTGTTTACCTCTCACAACATAGCAGTTCACAGTGATGTGTACCCAGCAGTATTAAAGTAAGCATGTGTGGTGGTGCTATATGAACCTATCATGGCATTTTATTGCATGGGTTTCGTAAACTATGTGAAATGCAATAAAGATGTAGTGGTTTGCTGGACATGGACGTCTTCCGAACCAGAGGTAAATTAAAGGAAGGAAAATTAAATAAGGATAACATAATTAAACATAACAATTAAACATAATTAACAATGAATAGCCCGTCGTGACCATGCATTATATTGCTCGAAACATCGGAAATATAAAACAAGTAAACTAAACGCGATAAATTCCGTTAAACTAGGTTCCTTCAATGTGACCTCTTAGCCTCTGAGCTACAACTCTCTCTCTCTCTCTCTCTCTCTCTCTCGGCTCTGCCTGAAAAGAATGTTAATTAATTTCTGTTTTTCTTTTTAGAAAATAAAAAAAATAATTTTGTACCTAGGCTATTTTCTGTTCGTAGACGAAACAGTGAATCCACAGACTTAACTTTCAATATATTATTGAAACTTAATTATACAATGCATTATTTATAAATAAATAACAAACAGTAACAAAAGTAAAAAATTTCTTTAAAGTAAAAGTCGACACAAAAATAAAAGAACTAAAAAGATCAAAAAATATAATATTCTGAAGTTGCTGCTAAGATATAATCAAATTAAAGCTCCGACTTCCGGAAGTGAAATTGTTTTATTCTTTTTGTTTGAAATTGGTTTTTTAGGGTTCCGTATTTACACAACCCTTATAGTTTCGCCATATCCTTCAGTCCGTCCGTCCGCGGTTTTACTCAGAGACCTTAGGTGCTACAAATCAGTCATTTGGCATATTGTATTCCATCATGTTGGGTATCGTTGGATAAGTCTTTCAAAAAAATTTGGGGGTGTGGAACAACATCTTTTCGATTCAGGGGTCCATTTGCGAAATATTTAGCTTTAAAGTGGTATTTTTCATTAGAGTCATGTATCCTCTCCCCCTCTACTATATATAATGAAATTAAAAGAAAAACTATCACAGCTAAGTAGAATTAAGAAGTTAACGAGCAATAGTCGACCAAATTATGAAATGCACTTGGATTAGTAAAAAAAATTCGTTACAACTCCATAGAAAATGACCTAAAACTAGCTGCATTAATAACTTTGTAATGTTATTGTAAACTGTTAAAAACAAACATATTATGAAAAAAACGACTTATATGCATTACCACTGTTAGCTTTACGCGCAGTATATATAAGAAAACGTATAACGAATTTAAAAGCATTCTCCTTTTTTGATGTTTGGTAACAATAAAATAAGCTAATAAATTTGGGCTTCATAAGGACATAACAAGCCCGAACAGACCAGCTCCAGTTATGGCAAATGTTCCCAAATAAGTATTTCATTAGAATTATTGCCATACAAAGTGCGATAGCCTGCCCGTACTCGTTGAAACTTAGCAAGTAGTTTGTCGAATGCAGATCTGTCTCATTCGCATACACAATATTATGTTCATGGCGCTGTAGATTGCATAATTCCTCTCATGTTATTAACATATATCTATCTGAATTGTTTTTGACACAAAGGATAATTTTGAATGTTGTGATGAATTTAAATATTTTTTTTATTTTATACTTTTAAACACAAAAATGTTTATAGGACTTATTTTTTAACTCCGTGCACATTTTATAATTTTTAGGGTTCCGTACCCTAAAGGAGAAAATGGAACCCTTATAGGATCACTTTGTTGTCCGTCTGTCTGTCTGTCTGTCTGTCATGATCCTTTTCTCAGGAACGCGTGGAGGTATAAAGCTGAAATTCATATCAAATACTCAAATCTACTATCCCTTAGAGCTGTAAAAAATCAAACTTCTAAGCCAACGCAATCAAAAGATACAGCCGTTTATGGCGTAAATTTTCGACATTCGCAAGGGAATCAAAACCTACAGGGTACTTACCGTGAACTCAGAATCTTGAAATTTGGTACAAAGCAACGGTATATAGCACAGATAAAGAAAAAATTGCGAAAAGCATAAATTTTTAGTTACAACGTAAAATAAAAATATTTTTAATAATTTTAAACTTATATACCTACGGATTTGTTCGGAACCCTCGTAGCGCGAGTCCGACATGCACTTGGATGGTTTTTTTTGATTTGCATGACAGCCTTTCCTACGTTCCAGTTACTGGGTACAGATCTTCTCTCATTTATGAAAGATTTACGGAGCAATTAGTCCACCGCGTTACTACTCCAGTTTAAAATATTGTTTTATTAGAAAATACATTTTGGAGGTTTCGCAAAGGGTCCGATATTAGAGAGACAAAATTTTATCACATCTCTATTTTTTGAGGTCTATAGAATTCTATAGAGCCAATACATTTACAAACTTTGAGGTATTATATCTTGGTTCACTCTCGGACAATTATTTATATATTTCTATTGTGAATAATTAATAGAATCAGGCGTTGCTTTAAGGAAATCCATTATATTAAAGTTTTTAAAAAGTTAGCTCGCATAAATCCACTCGATAAAATAAAATGATGTCTTACCTAGTTTAAGCGGTCAGCCATCATAGTGTCTACATCACTTGAACATCACGAGGCGTGCAGAGGCGAAACACGTGTCGTATTGCCATCAGTGGTGTGTCTTTCCTAGTGTAGTGGTGTTGGAAGTAGTGGTGCTGGGATTAATGGTGACGGGGATAGTGCACGCAATTGAGGGAGGGCGGGAGGTGCTCTTCAAACTAGGTAAGACACATTACTTTATTTCATCGGGTGGATGTACGCGAGGTAACTTTTTAAAAACTTTAATAGCTATTGTGAATGGCTACCGTACCTGAAAAAGAAGGCCTAATTGAACTAAATGTTTGACTTAGAATTTAAAAACAATATAGATTTTATATTAACATCATTACAGTGTATAAAACTCCACTTCTAAATAAGGGCCTCCTCATAGATTGTCTTACGGGGCGATTTTGCCACGATTTACAAGCAATTTGACAACCGCATTTTTTAATAGTTTTGAGTTGTAATCAGGACGTTGCTGCCTATCTCTTGTTTCAACTTACCCCTGTCGTCTTTTACGACACCTGATACGATATGGGGTAGTGAACATTCTTTCACCGCCAATTCACAGTTAATCAATTCATTAATATTACTAAAAACATATCCAATTCTTTCAAAACAAAGTTAAGTCGTTAAATTAAACGAAGACAAACACTTCAAATAAGTATGAACCCATTTACATAGAACTCAATATATGTATATATGTATAAGTGGGCGCTGTGGGTCCAATAGAACAATTTAAATTCCCATTTCAAATTCATAACTTCCACGAAAGTGATGAAAGACAACTATAACATAAATTTAATTTCATGTCTTGTGATATTCTAGCGCCGCAAGGAATTCTTTTCGCAATGTGTAAAAGACATATAATTATACCCTGTTACTTTTTTAAGCTCGTGGAAACTGTCCATGCGGTCGGAGCTAAGTTCTGCAAGACCCGCCGAAGAAGAACACAAAAACTCTCCGATCACACTCTTAATCTCATGGTTGTTAGACGGGAGATGAAGCTACATTCTTCAAAAGATTTGACAGCATACAGACAACTGAACAGACAGATTTCCAAATGCATGCGGCGGGAATTACGCAACTTCAATACAGCTCGTATTGAAGAAGCGAACGAGCGGAATCAAGGCTCCAAAGTCTTTGCCAGAGATCTGTCTGCCAGAAAGAGCCAACTGTCAAAGCTGAAGACCGAATGTGGCAGCATCGTTTCCGGGGCACCTAAAATTTTGAGTGAGATTGAGAGGTTCTATGGGCAGCTGTACACGTCATCGTTGGAGCCACACGCAAGTGTGAGTAACAATCCAAGAGCGAGTCTTATCCGATATTATTCCCATGATATACCGGACGTCAGTCTGAGCGAGATTAAAATGGCTCTCCAGCACCTTAAAAACGGCAAGGCCCCAGGCGAAGATGAAATTACAGCGGAGCTTCTGAAAGCGGGTGGAAAACCGGTACTTGAAGTCATTCAGAAGCTCTTTAATTCCGTCCTCCATGGTGGCATTACACCGGAGGCGTCGAGCAGAAGAGCGGTGGTCTTGTTCTTCAAGAAAGGCGACAACGCTCTCTTGAAGAACTACAGACCGATTTCCCTTCTGGGCCGCGTCTACGTGCTGATTTCGAGAGTCATATCGAATCGTCTCGCGCGCAGACTTGACGACTTCCAGCCTCCCGAACAAGCCGGTTTCCGAAAAGGCTTTAGCACCATAGGCCACATACTTACCCTTCGAAAAATTGTACAAAAGTCAGAGGAGTACAATTTGCCACTATGTCTGGCGTATGTGGACTATGAGAAAGCCTTTGATTCCGTCAAAATTTGGGCGGTGGTGCAGTTCCTTCAGCAGTACCAAGTTGAATGTCGGTTTATCGAAGTGCTGAAGTGCTTGTACGATGGCTATTCGAGTACAGAATCAGAGTACGAAACTTATCCAATTGCAGAGAGGTGTAAGACAGGGTGATGTCATATCCCCGAAACTCTTTAACGCTGCATTGGAAGACGTTTTCAAGCTTCTGGACTGGAAAGGATACGGTATCAACATCAATGGCGAGTACATCACTCACCTTCGATTTGCCGACGATATAGTCCTTATGGCAGAATCGCTGGAGGACCTAAGCACTATGCTCAATGACCTCAATAGTGCTTCCCAACGGATAGGTCTTAAGATGAACATGGACAAAACAAAGATAATGTTTAATGTCCATGTCACACCTATGCCGGTAGTTGTTGGGAGCACTAAGCTCGAAGTTGTTGACGAGTATGTTTACCTGGGACAAATAGTCCGACTAGGTAAGTCCAACTTCGACCGAGAGGTCAATCGACGGATACTACTCGGTTGGGCAGCGTTCGGGAAATTACGGCACATATTCTCGTCAAGTATACCTCAAAACTTGAAAACGAGACTGTACAACCAGTGCGTATTGCCAGTGCTGACATATGGAACTGAGTCGTGGTCGTTCACTGCTGGCCGGATGAGGAAGCTCAAGGTCGCTCAGCGAGCTATGGAGAGGGCTATGCTCGGAGTTTCTCAGCGTGATAAACTCAGAAATGAGGATATTTGCAGTAGAACCAGAGTGACTGACATAGCCCAACAGATTAGTAGGCTGAAGCGGCAACGGGCCGGCCATATAGCTCGAAGAACCGACAACCGATGGGGAAAAAAGGTTCTCGAGTGGCAGCCTCGGCGAAGTGTTGGACGTCCCCCACTAGATAGAGTGACGACCTGGTAAGATATTCAGGAAGTCGATGGATGAAGGTGGCTCAGGACCGTGCTAAGTGGCATTCTTTAGGGGAGGCCTATGTTCAGCAGTGGACTTGTGAAGGGCTGTAATGATGATGATGACTTGTTTAAGAACTTTGCAAAGTTGAATTTAATGGCGCGGTAGATTTCTGTTGATGCGGGAAACAATATTTTTATGGATTGCAATTATCTGTTTTGATTATGGGTGATCATTCATTTAAAATAGATAACCTATTAAATCAAAAACAAAAGGAATTATTACAATTATTAATCGATGCCAGTGGGGATCGATCCTGGATTGCTTGCGTATAATTTAGCTCTTGGCCCCGGAAAGACTAACCACATCTCTTAATTGTTGCAATTTTATACAAAAATAGCGATCCGTCTCAGCTGTCCACGGGTGATTCCTGTATCTTGATAACAGCGCCTCCTACCGGGTCCAATCTAAACCATCATATTTTGAAACGCACAAAAATTTCATCACAATCGGTTGAGCCGTTTTTGAGTTTTAGCGAGACTAAGGGACAGCAATTGATTTATATATATATATATATAGGGATATTAATTGAGAAAATTAAAAATAAACTATTGGTAAATTCAATTGTGGCATGCCTAAGCGGATTAAAAAATTACAAATAACATGATTATACGTAATTTTTTTAATAGTTTCAATTTAAATATACACAAGTTTTCACAAATAAACTTATTATTACATTTACAATTTTCCTTTAATTTTCAAAAGTTTGGAAAATCCAAATGTGCACGACTCATAATGCTGATATGGTCATTATATCATCATTCAGGTCACTCCATAAAGTCCAAGACGTAGATGTATATATTTAAGTAAAAATATACTTAAATATATAGATACATCCTACTTACTTTTAATACGTACTACGTAGTACTATTATTTATTCTGTGCTTTTAAAACATTGTAATAAAAATCTCTGATTATTATAATAATAATGTATAAAATTTGGTTTTTCGAACATATTGTATTTTGTACAGCGATCTTTATGCGTCACTGCAAACAACCGTCACAGTGTCCACTCACGACGGCGATTGACGCCGAAGTAAGTGAGTGAGGCAGAGGCAGTCTGTTTAATAAATTTATGTAGTTAAAAGGCTGCTATAACACCAAAAATTGACGGATTTCTACGCCGAAAATAATTAATTATAACTAAACAAAATACTCGTAAAATTAAACTACCATTTACATTCCATTGCTTCCCACATAATAGGCGAAGAGATTAAAAATAGATTGAGTTAAACAATTAATATTTGCAAAAGTTATCGCGTTTACCACTCCATGCGGACTTGATAAATCTACACCATAAGCCACTCAAATCACTTTTTTATATAAAAATAGCAATTATACGATTTAAAAAATATTAATAAATTCAACAATCATTTATCTTTCTGACAATGTGCTTTTTATATAATTTATATGTTCAGTAAGATTGTTACATACGATTTTATGTGACAAAACGTTAAGAATCTTGATTTTTAGGCGCTTTACGATAGGCATACAAAAAATCGACGACATGTTGTGAAGTCCGCCTTTAATTACGCCTTGGAGTAGCGAGACGGACACATTTTTCTTACTCAAAAATGAGAGGAGCCCTATGCGCAGCTGTGGAACGTATATATCCTGTAACTTTATACAACAAAGTTTTATTCATAAAAAAATTTCAATAACTCTGAAAGGAATGTTTTAAACCGCGAAATAGTTTAAAACGAGGTATAACATGGATGATTAAATTCTAATAGGTAGATCAGTGTTCTGAATAATCTAAATGTTTCCTCTCTATGATATTAAATATAAAATATACTATTACTTTTATTAATTTTGTTTAGTTTATTACTTTAGTTTAGTTATTTTGTTTTAGTTCAGCAAGTACTTTTAGACTTGACCGCTTTAATTTTAATTTTAATTTTTTATTTACGGCACTATTACACCATTGTTTTGTGTCATTTAAACAGAAATTTTGTAGCTTCATTTCACATTTTCTAATAGAAAGTAAGTGTGGTAAACGATCTTACGGTTCACTTGACAGTAAGAGAATGCTGTGACCGGTTGACACAACATTACCATTCGGTTACAGCTTAACAAAAGTCCACTGCTGAACATAGGCCTCCTCAAAAACTGTCATAGGGAAGCCCCCAGAGATTTGCCATAGTTGCCATGCTTAACAGGCGGGTTGGAAATGGCAGTCTTTATTTTCTGGGTATTTTTAGAAAGACGCTGCTGCCAATATCATTTTTGTTATTTTTATTTCGCTCTATCTCCTTTTACTACACCCTTGGGCCGATATGGGTTAGTGAATTTTCTAACACCGCCACTTCGAGGTAAAAGTTAATTTAAAGTTTTAGAGTTTCAGCCAATATGTACGTCTACTGGGCACAGACCACCTCTCATTTCTAAGAGGGTATTAGGGCAAGGAAAAGTCCACGGGGCTGCCCCAACGCGTGTTGGTGACATGCCTTCGATTTTTTTTCTTATTTCTCAGACACGCAGGTTTCCTAAAGATATTTTCTTTCACCGCCAAGCACGTAAAGTAAAGTTAATTAAATAAGGTTTATTCTAAATAAAATGAAAAACCATTTTATAAGAAAATTTTATTTATCACAACCAATATCAATTGAACTAATACTATCATCGCTACAAGCACTTAGTGACTCTTCGTCACTGGTTTCTCCGACTTCTACGGTAAAATTTTCCTTTACAGTTTCCAATTCAACAGTGGTAGAGCCACGCGGCAGCTTTTGCTGTCGCACGGATGGGCCGGCTCGAACCGGGGTAGTACCACGACCTCACAGAAAACCAGCGTGAAGTAGAGGTTTACCTCTGCGTTTCGCTTGGTGAGTGCAGGTGGCCGGAGGCCCTTTTTACTGGAAATGAGGCATTCCATCTTAGTCCTCACGGGTGACAACCCATCTACATTTTGATTTGTAACAGAGGATGGATGTAGATGTCTATGGGCCGCAGCAACCACTTACCATCAGGTGGACTGTGTGCTCGTTTGTCACCTTTATCCTATAAAAAAAAATTCCTATATCCTTTTCTCAGTATTTATTCTCCAGTTTCTGAACATGTTTTTCGAAATTTTCCCGGTTTTTTGCCGTAACTGTCGAAATCGTTTTGGTTTTTTTTCTCCTTGTTACCTATTTCCGTTTTGTAAAACACAAGCAAACAAAACAAAGAGCAATTCTTTATATTGTGTTCCGTAACGAAGCGTTTAATAGCAGCCCAGGCTAATTCAATAAGATTTAAATTGCACATAGTATATGGAGGTATTCTTATCATGTCATAGCAATGTTCTGTAATTATATTGTCAATTTTATAATTGATATCAACGGATCTATATTGTTCTATTATTTAAAAGTTATATATATATATATATATATATGAAGTTATATATAGAAAAATACAAACCCGTTGATATTATTTTTTTTTTATAGGAGAAGGGGCAAACGAGCATGCGGCTCACGCGTATTCCACAAGGAAGTTGTGTGAGGGAGAAAACATCTTCTAAATCACACAGTGGTGGACCGCCAATCATCCAGATGGTGTGGATAGTATCGAGAGTTCTGGCGCGATGTGTGTTCGTGAAATTTGGCGGCTGGGATTAATCCGAACACTTCCTCAGAGCACTCCCCGTGGTAAATACGAAAGAAAATGCAAAGAGATGCAACATCTCTTCGCAGCGCCAATGAGTCGAGCCGATCGGAAAGGACTCGGTCGTCGACGGTTCGAGCCACTCTGCGCTGGATGAGGTCAAGTGGAAGGAGCTGGCACTGGGGAGCCCCAGCCCAGAGATGGGAACAGTATTCCATGTGAGGCCGAACCTGCGCCTTGTAAAGTTGCAGGCGTTGTGCCGGCATGAAATACTGTTCCGCTCTGCTGAGCACGCCAAGCTTTTTAGATGCCAATTTTGCTTTCTCTTCCAAGTGACCACGAAACTGCACGTCACTCGATATGTCGAAAATTATAAAATTGACAAAGAATCCAGATTCTTTATTGACCTTCCAACCATTTTATCATTGCAGATTTTAGCGAACTTCTTGCTAGGGGCTTATTTAGCTGGATACCATGGTAAGGTGCGTTGTCCATTACCGCGACACTGCGGGCAGAAAATGAAGACTAAAGCTTTTCGACTAACTATTTCTCAAAATTATTACCATTCATTTGTCCATAAAAGTCGCCGGTAGCAGTACCGGCCTTAAATATTAAAGAGAGCCATAGTAGAAATCCGATTTTGATTCCTACGCTGACTACTATGGGTCTATTTTTAGAACTACTAACTATGAGAATTCCTTTTGATCCAGTCATTTGCCAACACTTGAAAGTTAAATTGTTCTCCACCCACGTTTCATCTTAATAAAAAAAAACATTTCTGTAGTATTGTAGGAATTCCCTGATTTTCTTTAAACATTGATAATGACTGAATACTATATCTGGCTTTTCAATTAAAACAGATCGTTTCGTTTGACACTGACGCCACCTATAGCCCATTTTTTCAACAGATTTAACGTACGAACACCCTTAGGAAATGCTGCTTTTTCGCGTAACGCAACAAGTAGCTTGGGACATGTCGGAACGATTTTCTTTTGTAAATACATTTCTGTTATAATGTTATGAATCACTGTACGATCAAAATTGTCAACACTATATTTTTGTCTGTCTTCTTTTTCTATTGTCTTATTCCATTTGTGTTCTATTTCAATTTTTTATCAGATCCTGCTAATTTTGAATCAGATTTTTTTCTGGACAAAGTTCTTTTCGATGAGCTAGTGGAAAACGCAGCCCTATCCAATGTCTGATTGACACGGTATTTATAATAATTGTTTTTCCGCTCAATGTCACAATTTTCTAATACTTTTTTCGTCCTTGAGAATGAATTGTTTTTGTTTTAACCCGTGACGAGGAAGCGATTCATTTTAATACACAACAACAAAGAACAATGTGAGCGAGATCGATATCGATAAACGCAGTCGATGCGGGCCACAGAGTACATTATATATAGGGAAATGCGGACTCGTGCAAAGATAAGACTAAAATGGAGCTGGCGATGTGCGGGTATGCGGGGTGTTCCCTCCCCGCGCCACAGCTCATACCCCGATTGCCATGTCGCCTGTCAACCTATTCATTTATTTTATCAACAGAGTACTCCACAGTCAATCGCCCCGTAAAATAAAAAGAGTTGTACAAACTGTAACACCTTATTTCATTTTCTGAGGGTTTGAATTTTTTTAAATCCTATCCTAAATAATGTTTACGTAATGAAAAAAAATTTTAACTTCAGTCAAGAAGTTGTCATAAATTCATGCTTCCAAGTTCTGCTGTTTGAGGTGTCTGTCATATCAATATTTTTCAAATAGAACTTGCACCCTCGTTTTGAAGCCGGTTAGATATTGAAAAAATAAATGTTAAATTTATTATTTTAATTCAAAAGAATAATATGCACCTATTTTCTAATAAATAAATGATAATTTTTCTCATTACAAAAAGAACCTTAAATCTTCTGGGGGTCCTATTTAAGGGGTTGTTTTGAAACATTTAAGAAGAGTACCTTTATTAGGTTTCAAATCAATCGCCCCGTAAAATAAAAAGGTTCATACAAACTGTAATACCCTATTTAATACCCTTAAAGGTTGAATTTTACTAAATCCTTTCTTAGTAGATGCCTACGTTATAAAAGGCAGCTAATGTCAAATTTTCATATTTCTATGTATGTCGGTTTGGGCAGTGCGTAGATAGATGAGTCAGTCACTCAGTTCACTCAGAGATATCTTCTTTTATATATGCAGTTATATATGATTAAATATATTTATATATACACACACACACACACACACACACACACACAAATATATATATATATATATATATATATAAGTATGATTAAATAATGTCTGCTGCGTTACACATACTGCATACCAGATTTAGTTTATTATGGCCTGCAGCGGATGATAAGGAGCTGATGAGGAAGTAGATTTTGCCTTTTAAGTATTTAGCTTAGTTGAAATAGGGCCCCAATTTCATTTTAGCCTCAGGACCCTTGGTTACTTAGTTAAGTCACTGTGGGCCATTGCATCTACTTACCATCAGGTGGGCTGTGTAGACGTTTTCAGTCATATTCGATAAGAAAAAATAACTATCAATTAAATGTATTTAATTACATTTTAATAGAACATAAGACTTTATAAAAAGAACCTGAATAATTTTTAATTAAGAATTAATAAGTTATTTAAATTTGTAAGAGCAAAAGAGCGGTTTGCTAACATTCGTGCATTTCCCGAAAACGGCACCAAATATTTTTACTTACACTTTTCGCCGTGCTCCAATATAACCTTCGTAACGATGACACTAAACCTGATGAACGAACTTAACTTACGAAGTTTCCGCAATAAAACGACGTAATTACTACTTATAACATTGCAAGTTCAACAGTATAAAATGTTTTAAGTTTGTCAAAATAAAAAAAAGGTTCCCTAAAATAACCAGGAACTTTGAGAGATTTTTTTTATTGGAAAGGGGGCAAACGAGCATACGGCTCACCTGATGGTAAGTGACTACTGCTGCTCATGAACAACTGCAACACCAAGGGACTTGCAGGTGCATTTCCGGCCTCTTTGAGAGGAGTAAGCTCTTATCTTGAAGGTCTTAAGTCAGATCGATCCAGAAAAAACGCCAGTGGTAAACTATTCTACAGAGAGGTCGTACGAGGAAGAAAACTCCTAGTAAAACGTACAGTAGCGGACCCCCAAGCATCCAGATGGTGCAGTTGGTATCGGGAGATTTGGCGCAATGTACATCCGTCATAATTTGCGGCTGAAATCATTCCGAACAATTCCTCAATGCACTCTCCGTGTAAGATGCGAAAAAAAATGCAATGGGATGCAACATCGGAAAGGACTCGGTCGTCAACGACTCGAACCGCTCTGCGCTGGATGAGGCCGAACCTGGACCTCGTAAAGTTGCAGGTGGTATGCCGACGTGAAATACTGTCCCGCTCTGCTGAGCATGCCAAGATTTTTAATAACCAAATGGCATTTCTCTTCCAAGTTGCTAACAAATATATCAATATAACACTTGCATATTAATACGTAAAATACTTAAAAACGACATTCATTCGCAAATATTGTTTAAAAAAATATAGATTTTCACAAGCGTAACCTAAGACGAGCCAATGATATATACATAGAAAAAGTTAGAACTGAATATGGTAAGAAAAATATAATGATGGACGGTGCAAAATTGTATAACGCTTTACCTAAAAATATAAAAGAATCAAAAACATTGCCTCTCTTTAAAAAATTATTGAAACGCCATATTTTGGAAAATTAACCACAAAAAATTTATATTAAATGTGAATTAAATGTGAATTAGTTTGTAGGCACCCTTATTTCTGTTTTTGGTTGCATATTAGTTGTTCGGTTATTACAATTTGTGCGCGATGCTCAAACCTATGTTTACTGTTCTTTTAAATTGTTTACGTTTTACCCACAACTATACTTAATATTTCTGTATGCTCGTAATGTATTCCTTTATTACTGTTTTGTAAATTGTTAAATTTCTCGTGAGTGATTTGTAATCTTTTGAGAAATAAATAATATCTTAAACCTAAAAATTGTTATTATTATTTTGGAAGTTAGTACCTCTGTTGTTGTAATTGTTGTGGTAATTTGTCTGGAACCCTCGACCTCTGGTTTGGAATCTAAAAGAACGATTATTGTATCTACCTCGACCTCTAGGAAAAGATGAAATAATTTTCATTACCTCTGCCTAAATAGATGACGATGGAGTGGATTCATCCTTGGCCGCTTGAATATAATCGTACTTAACTTTTCATTTTTAAGTCCATCTGTAAATTTTTTAATCACCATTTTTTCATTAATTGGTTTCAGAACTGTACTTTTAGTAACGTCACCCTCATCCTGTGAAATATTCAAATCGGTTAATAGTTTTTCAAGTTGAGATCCGTATTGTTCAATAGTCCTATAGCCCTGATTCAGAGACTGTATCTAATTATGTATTGCAGTGAAAGATTTTTTTGTCAATAACTTATTACGAAAATCTTGAATCATCAAGTCTACTGAAGTATAAGAATTGGATACGCGCAACTTAGCATTTTCTGATAGCCTGCCCTTGAGAACAAATTGATTTAATTAAAAGTTGCTGGCCTTCACTACTAAGCATGTCTGCATACATTTCCTCAGCATCAATCAATCGTTTCGTAGTATCTTCCCTATCATCTAAAAGAGGTATCAAGCTATAATTGTCACGTTAAAAAAAAAGGTTTGACTCACTCTCGTAAAAACTAAACGGAAATGCACTTTTTAGGAACTGCACTAATATAAAACACACCACGGTTTCACGCTGCTTGTCTGCTCAAGCGCAGAGTCCAAAAACAGGCGTCGACATGTGGATATACGGCGTAGGGGCACTCAGAGAAGTCAAGGATCGCTCACTTATGTCCAGGATTCAGTACAGGGGTAGGCCGGTTACGTAGATATACGGTGTAGAGGCACTCGGAGACAGTAAGGCAACACAAATTTACACATCTTCTTCATTACGCGGTTCACGTCTGTTAGACAGTCTAGTGCGCATTCTTCTTAAAAATTCCGCATTAATTTTCTTTGCTACCCATATCTTATGTTTTTCTTTCAGCTTCAAAAATATGATAACAAACAGGACGATTGATGCCAAAATTAAAAATGTTGTGATCAATATATTGTTAATCTTTATATGAATAATCCTTTTCTTCTATTTCCACAGTATTGGTTCCTCAAGTTTGGGCAATCGTCATTTCATGTTCTTCATTTTTGGAATTACTATGCCCCATTTTGTTTTTTGGCAAGAACACGCGCATACACAGTCACAATGTTAATAAATATATTCTTATTCATTATTATTACGTAGTTGCATTCACTGCCGAGGCACACAGGAATGTGCAAAGTCCGCACTTTTAGTCTGCAACCGGACACGCGTGCTTGGCATGGGTCGCCATGAATTATGATAATAATAATGGAATGAAAGATCAACACGTTTGTTCAACTCGAGTGTTTATTTAATACTGGCTTACTTTCTAATACATCGAATATCACCTGCAAGTACATAGGTTACTTCATGCTTATAATTGAAAAAACTTCGGTTCAAACAATATGGCACCGAGTTGCCACATGGCAACATGAATTTATATCATCAGCAGGACAATTTGAAGAGAATTTTTGAATAAAACTACATTTATGGATTCTATCGCGTAATTAACTTTTATTTTTATTAAATCTCCAACGATACCCCACGCAGATAAAGGTAATGCTATGGTTATAATGTATAGTCGGATTACAATTTTAAAATATAACAACTTTTATCGGATACAAGTACGTACAGAAAGGTCAAAACAGACTTTACAACTTATATGCTTAAAACAACATGCGATCAAATTAAGAAATACTCCGAGAAATTGAATCTATACGTTAATTCGACAATACCTGCATGTGCCAAACCACCGAAGTTGTATAGGTTACCAAAAATACACAAACCGAACGCTCCAATACAGTCAGATCGATTCGCAAACATACAGATTGGCTCAACACTTAGCAAAAATACTATCACCACTCAGAGGACACACAAGAGCACACACTAAGGAATCATACCATTATGACAGTGAGATAAAGACCTATGTCTTCCTGTTAATGAAACCATGGTCAGTTTTGATGTTAAGTCTCTATTTACATGCCTACTTGTTGAAGTCTTCATCTCAAATGTAACTAGGAAGCTAGAGTAAAACAACATGCGAGCCGAACATGCAATATTACTCAGACATTGCCTTACATCTGGCTATCTATTGTGGAAGGAAGAGTTTTACAAGCAGGTAGATGGTATGGCGATGCGCTCGCCGGTATCTCATATTGTCGCCGATATATTGAGGACTTTGAGGAGAAAGGCCTGCTTACTGCACCTGTAACTCCAAAGTTCTACGAGCGGTAAGTAGACGATACTTTCACAATTTTACCATCAGACAAAGTAACTGTATTTTTAGAACATTTTATTTCCATAAATTCTAAAATTCAACTTAGTATGGAGTGAAAAGCAAATAATTGTTTAGATTTCCTAAATAATTCTTTAGCTTGCTAAACTGCTATTTCGCACTGGTATATTATTATTTGTAATATACCATGTATTCATAGTTAGAAAAATCCTACCCCGGAAAGTCTACCACTGATCCAGATATTTCGTATAAATATATATTCTCTAGACGTTTTAGATAATTTGTAATATAAGTTCACAAACTATTTTCGTTTTTTTTTTATTTGCAATAATTGTTATCAAACTTTATATTTGTTATCAAACTTTTCAGTGGAATCAGTAAAGGTTAAATATTTCAGGCGCCTTAAATGTACAAAAAATAGGACTCGTTGTTTTGTACTTTCCACCTCGACCCGCATTCCGTCCGTAGTTGAGGAATATTAAATAACTCGGTAACAGATGCAGATAGGGGATTTCGTATATGGGATAGGATCATTGATTTTATATGGGAAAAATTAAGTACCTATTTTTAAATGTGTATTTCGAGTAGTGGGGGTGAAATAATAATCACTAACCTCTCCCGTTGCGGTTGTGAGAGGTGCCTGAGGAAATTAAACAAGGATGTGCATCTTCCTAATAACAACTATAAAAAGGAAAAAGAAACTGCGGTTACCAACCCCGGCTGCAAAGCGTGCCAACAATGGAAAATATTCCTCTTATAATAGAGGCAAATATTCAGCAGTGAACTTCGTTCAGACATTGCAACCTCATTGCACATTGAAACTTTAGTTTACTAGCCGTAATGTGGCAGAAGTCTTCGTTTCAAATTATTTCACGAACCTAAAACATATTTAAGAATATTTCTCAATTTTTTGGGGTACTAAACATTAAAATTTACTTTTTAAGTAACAGAGATTTTACGCTATTAAGACATTAATTCTTAAAGGAATAGACCGAATATATACGTGTCCAAAGACAGGATATAAAACAAGCGCTGTGACAGTGACAGTAATATCTCCATGCAGAATTACATGATCTAAGATAAAATATGAGATGTATCACGCTAGCTTTTCTACAAATATTACGTGTTCTTACCATAAATTTACGTCATTCGAGATTGAGGAATGGGGAGTGGGTTCATAATAGATATAAATATACAAAACCTTAGGAATCTCAATGAAGTAATTCATCGTTGGAGATAAAAGGGCCGAAAACGAAATAAGTTTATATAATATAGTACGTGAACGTCGAAAATTTAACTAAGTAAACTAATAAAATAAAAGAGATTTTATAGCGTTAAACTTTTTTACCATCTGTTTTTTATATGCATGACGAATAATAATGTCCTCCGAAACTGGGTCACGGCGATTAGTCTCAACGGAGACTAGCTATAAGCGCAGGACAGGATTACAGTGACCGAGTGTGTGCGAGACCTCAGGTGCATTCTCTATTCCCTCAACTCTCCTAGTTCAATGGCACGGTAATCCGACACGACCAGACCGAGAGTTAAAGGTCACATCTCATTAGAGCCACCCGACACCCGACCCTCACCGCCTCGTCGCCAGGCGTCCACTCGTAGTCGACAGGTGGACTACGGGTGGACGCCGCGTTGTCACCAGTGATCTTCGCTTGGTTCATCGAGTGGACCTCGCGTCTTCAAAGAGTGGACCTCTCGTGATCAACGAGTGACCCTCGCGTGATCAACGAATTTCTAAGTAGTCTACCAACCTTTGGCTCTAGGTGTGCACATGTGTTCAGTGATGTCAAGTTTTACAATCCGTGAATCGGCTCTCATAGCTGTCAGTCTTGATGATGATGAAAATGAAAGACGAAACAAAAAAAAAGCTTATAGGGTGCACGAAATGTTTAAAGAAAGAAAAAAAGAGGGTGAATATTGGACCTCTCGTAGGCATTTCCGCCCACGCTTCGTCCTTTTTTATAACGTCACTATACATGGGGTCACTTAAATCATACAATAAATTATACTTTCGGATTTCTTCAATAAGTTTTTCTTTGTTAATTTTAAAAACAAACAACAATGCGTTCAACATATTCGAAAGAAAGGCTCGAAATGAAGGCTTGGTGGAGAGCGCTGCATCGCACTCGCGTGAACCACGCGTTGTCAGCTCGCGCTTCAGGCGAGGCAAGCATGCCAACAGCAAGCTATCATCGAGTGGTCCACTTGCAGTCCACGCGTGGATACCTCGCGAGCGAGGCGATCCGGTGATGGTACGGAGTTGATGTAGTGAGCGCAGGCCAATTCAAATCCATACGAAGAATACGAACCGCTCGAAGCGAGGCGGTGAGGGTCGGGTGCCGGGTAGCTCTAATGAGCTGTGACATTAAGGCGCATCACCAACGGCTGTACATGCTTTCCAAGGCACGGGAGTGAAACATCTTCACTTTTATGTCTCCCGGTTGCTACTGAGGATTTATTGACAGAATAACCCAACAACAGATTTTGCCACAACTACGGATTTGAATCCAGGACCTCATCATCCTCAATCGCATTTACGAACATTAGAATTACGAGGCAGTCTCGTCAATCTTTAGTTACAATTTACAATCAGGTGTGCTGTTAGTTCCTTTATGGCTTAGATGTAGTTTATTAAAACTACAAGCTACGTAGTATAAATAGTAAGTTAGCAAAAATTATAATTATCTGAGATCAAATAGTTTCAAAGGTTCTTTTACATTGTAAATGCTATCAAATAACAAGTTTAAATGACTTAAGCAGAAGCTTTAAAGTTTTGAAATTGTCAAGATTTTAAACTAAGTGAGGTGTATATGTCATTATTTTGTTATGAATACAAGTTTTTTGTATATGGTAGACTCATGTTACAGCTATATTATGGTTGCAGCGCGTATGGGTTGGCTTAATCGTGGAAAGACCATACTCACACATAGTCCTAGCGTGAAATAGCAGCTAAATTCTGCTGTGTTTTCGTGTGGTGAGTGTAGAGAACTTCAGACACTATTTACTACACAAGGCATTCTATATTAGTCCTAAGGGCTGAAAACAGATGTAGATTACTATGTGCCATAGCATCCACATGGTAACATCAGGCAGACAGTGTTATAGTTTGCCTTTATCTGTAAAAATGTTTTCGCAACAAAAAAGCATTGTGTAAGTAATAAAATCATCATGCCGAATTAGAATTTTTTATATTTCCATTACAATTTCATTAAAGCTTCTTTTCAAAATTAGTCTTCATCATTATTAAATTCTCAGTCTTATCATTACCAAATATTATTGAATATAGGCCTCCCCAAGGGAACTACATAACACGTTCCTTAATCACCTGCATTATTTTACTTCCTGCATGTATTACGAAATCGTCAATGTATTGTGTGGGCGTGAACTTTTTTATTTCTGTTTTTTTTACATGAGGAAATGTCTACGTATACCTGCCTTGAAGGGCCAAGGGCGGGTTATATTTGACTTGCACGGAATATAACCCTATAGTGATCCACATTCGCCGTATATTGACAGAGCCATTGGAACGCTTTCGCACACATATACGATTTCAACAGCGTCAGCCGCCCCACGGTTGCCCCACCTCGCCTGAGTACAACTCCTGCCCTTCGCTTTCTCAGGTAAGGCGCACCAGAACACATGGCGCGGGTAGGGAGAGCAGCGCTTCGCAATCCCTTCACTCCTCTCCCCAACCACGGCCCCACCACCACCATATCATTTTACGTAGTAGAGCCACACTGCGTTTATATTATGGTTGTAACAGAAATTGGCGGATCAATCGAGGTCGATTGACAATTTCAATCTTGATATTATACACTATGTGATCCAAGGACGTATCTACCGCTGTATCAGCCGTATCAATGATATCTGCCGAATCTGTATAAGCAAAAATTCTAAAGACTTCTATAGGACTGGAAAGGCTATCAGACATTTTCCTTATATCTATACTCTATAGAGGCTTCAGCTATGAGGGATATGTTATAATAAATAAGTTCGCCGAACAAAATGCAAGAAAAGTGTACCTATATTTGATATGAATTGTTTGGCTAGTTTAGTTCTAAGGAGTGTTAATTGTAAGTAATAACTTATAATCACTATACAGGCTTATTTTGCAATAAACGACCAATTTTGCAGAGAAAATGCTAAAGAAAAATTAATTAAAATAAAAAACCGGTCAAATGCGAGTCGGACTCGCGCACTGAGGGTTCCGGACAAATCCGTAGGTATATAAGTAAAAAAATATTAAAAATATTTATTCATTTAAATTTGCGGCATAAACGGCTGTATCTTTTGATTGCGTTGGCTTAGAAGTTTGATTTTTTCACAGCTCCAAGGAGCAGTAGAGTTGAGTATTTGATATGAATTTCAGCTTGATAACTCTACGCGTTCTTGAGATAAAGTCTCTTGACAGACAGACAGACAGACGGACAACAAAGTGATACTACAAGGGTTCCGTTATTTCCTTTTGAGGTACGGAACCCTAAAAATGTTCAAAAATTCTGTCCTTTTTATCTTTTAAATTCAAAATGCGTGATAATCCATTTTTTTACTGATTTTACTACCCACACATACATTGGTAGGGGACGTTCGGTAGGCAAAAACGTTGTTACGGCGTGCAGCTTCCTATCTAATAGTAGGATCTTCCCGGCCCATGGTAGGAAGAACCTACAGACAGATGCAGGTCGGGCCTTTTAAGGCCAAAATGGAAGGTCTCTAATTCAGATAAACAATAAGGGAGAAAGCCCGTTAAAGGAAAGGCACTTACCTGTTTCTGGAGCGGAGATGGTTCACCAGGATCTGCCCGGCTGATGGAAGTATAGTGAATGTATTTGTGCTTTGTATGAATCTGTGTGAAAGTGGCCTGGGCTAGATGACACAATACTGTCCTGGAGAAGGTATCCGCTGGTAGCCCCGGAACTATTTCCCTCTTGAGGCACTCTTTCCGTTTTGTCACGTAATGGTATAGCCAAACGAAGAACTTCGAAGGAAAATCACTATCGGAGTTGCACAATTAATTTGACAGAAATCCTAAAAAACAATACGTGTTCTCGTAGACGCAACGATTTAAGCGGGTTTATACTTTCGTAACAAAAATAGGCGCTAATCACTAAGACGTCAGTATAGATCACAAAAAACTTTACAATGCTTCTTGAGAAGTCCGGCCGATATCGCCGTGGAATGCGACCGGGCGGGAGGCGGGTGACCTTGCTATCGATGCTACGCTACGAACGCACGTTTAAAAATTCACGTTTCAAATGTTTAATATTTTTGCCTAAACAAACGTTGTTGCCCATAAATCACATTCAATTTGGGATAATTTCAAATAAAAATAGAAGCCTTATTTACTCGTAATGTCAATAACCCTGTATAGTTATTTAATTCAATGTGAGTGTTTTAGTTCATTTTGTGAAAAATCTTTACTCATCATTTGGGTACCCAATAAATTTTGTTATAGGGCCCGTCTACGTCACTGATGTGATCACTGCGACAGTTTATAGAGGAAACCAAACAAAAACACTGATTTTTCTACAAAATCGCCACTCCACCGTATGGTCTTCCTCTCAGTATACTTGTAGACGTGTCGATGGCAGATTTGCCGACACACATACAAACCTGACACAATAAAAAATTACCACAAGCCTGAATTTGCGATCGTCATTTGCCATCAAACTTCGTGGTTTTTGAGACCCTCTACTATATCATAAAGTAGAGTCATCCATGTAGTAGCAGTGTTAGAATATCCACTATCCCGTATCCTCCCATTGGTATCATAAAAGGCGACTGAAGGAAACTGAAGCAGGAAATGGGCAGCAACATATTTCAAAATCCTACAAAACAATCTACGGTTGCCTACCCATAGGAAGATATGTGAAGTGTGATGACTATGGCAAAATCCATTCATGAGGCAATCTGTGCGAGAGGCCTATTTACAGCAGTGGAATTTTATAGGTTGTAATGGATTACTATTGTTGAGTATATAAAGATTATTTAAACGGTCTTAACTTTTTTATAACACATAAAATATATATAATAATAAAATTAATATCCTCCAGACCGAATTTCGGTCACGGCGGCCAGCCTCAACGGAGACAAGCCATCGGCGCAGGACAGGATTATAATGCCCAAGTGTATGCGCAAGCACAGATGCACTCTCTATTCCCTCGCTTTCATAGTCCGATGGGACGGTAAAACGACACGACCGGAGAGAGAGATCAGGCGCAGGACCAACGGCTTTACGTGCTTTCCGTTCCGACACCGTCAGCTTCCTGACTCCGGGCAGCTACTGAGAGTTTCTTGATGGAAAAGCTCAATAAATGATTTTTGGTCCGACCCGGAATGCGAACCCGGAACCTCATGATTAGCAGTCGCACTACTACAACCACGAGACCAACGAGGCAGTCACACATACAGCATCATCGAACTCAGTGTTACATTGAGTTCAATTAATTTGTTTATTCCAGACATTGAAGTAGCTTTAACAGAGCTCTTTTGTTGTATAGACCGAAGTAACAAATTGAATTTGGTAGAATTCTTGTAGCAAAATTTAAATAAGCCAACTGTGAAAATAAATTCTGATCACACTTTCGGTTGTTCCATTATCTCGCACGTGAACGTGACCACTCTATACCACTTTAACAATCAAATGTACCAATGTACACAAGTTAGTTATGTTAACATTGTCTTGATTAATGGAGGGATGTATATTGTATATAATTCATAATGTAGAAGCCATTTTGAAGTTGCTTCTTAAGAATCGTTGTGATTTGATACAAATTTGGAAAAAAAGACAAATATAAACATACATAAATAGGATTAAGCCTACAAGAAAACCAGATACAATACCAGTACTCAGTGTTTACTATTATCTATAATATAGTATACTTGATGGTACGTGTTGCTGCCGAAGAAGAGATAATTGTGAAAATATAATTTTAAATTTGTAAGTGTTATATTGTATAATCTTATCTATACATATAATAAAAATGTAAATAGCACATTTCTGTACATTTTAGATTTATTTATATAATAACAGTGATTGAGACGTACTAAAAATAAACAATTAAATACATTTCTACCATTTTTAGAATTTTCTGTCTGTCTGTCTGTCTGTTTGTTTGTTTACGTATCACGTATAAAGTACCAATTTATATCACAAAAATTGCTAAAGAAAATATAAAGTGTATCTTCAGGTTACTTTTAGTCTTTATTTCATTAAAATTAAATCATTCCATCAAAATTTATGATAAATATTCTGAAGTATGGCTACGAAGTATAGGTACGAATTTGTTCAATGGTGGCGTTCGTTGAGTCATCAAGTACATTTTAAACTAATATCCTATTATAAATCATAATGAAATGATGTAAAATAATGTTCAATAATGATATAATTATACCTAAAACGCAGTAAACAAAAGTATTACATAAAGAACGTAATAAATATATACAAAAATATATTAACCTTAATCTAAATCTATAGTAAAATAGTTAACCAATTTCATCGATAGATGGTGATGTTGCATAAATACGATATAAAAAGGCAGCTTAAGGTTTTTTTTGTAGATGTGTTTCACATTTGCTTCTAATTTTTTTTATTTATTTGCTTTTTAAGGGAAACATACAGTGGACTCCATTATTGATATACAGAAGAATTATATCGCTTTAAGTGACGAAGAAACATATTGTTGATTGTTTCAATCATTTTAATGTAAACTTTGTATTGAGGATTCCAACATGAAGAATAACCAAATAAACATAATTTTTATATTACACGCTGCCCTACTGCGTGTTGACAATCTCATTTTTTTTACGGCCGAGTACTCTATGTGGTAAATCAAATTTCAAAAGAGCTATTAACAATTTCGTTAATAACTCTTTTAACGAAATTGTTAATAGCTTTTATTATATTATATTAATTAGGCATCAGTGCCTAATTAATATAATATAATATAACCCCGTTCCAGTTCTTTTATGTTTTTATTGTATCAATCGCGTCAATTCATCTCTTATTTTTAGAATTGATATTTACAGCGCCATCTCTCTTTAAATCTATACATATAATAAAAATGGTGATAACAACATGTTGTGTCTGTTACTGTACATTGTATAGTATAATAATTTGTGACTTAAATCATTATGACGACTGAAAATCATTAAATAAGTACATTTTTATAATTTTAGAATTGTACTGTCTGACGGTCTGTCTGTTTGTTTATGAACGCATGTCGTTTTGGGTAAAGATATTATTTTCAATGAAATCCTTAAGAAAATCATAAAGCATATCATCAAGTTCATTTAATCTTTGTTTTATTAAAATTGGTTAATTCTATCGAAAGTTATGATTATTATTTTGAAATGTAGGTTCGAATTTGTTTAATGGCGCCATAAAATCTCAGAAATAGTAATAAAAAGATTCGTGTGTAAATAAACGTTCTATTATAATATATTTATTCTTAAAACACAGTAAAAAGAAATATGTTTTCCTTAAATTAAAAAAAGGATGTTTTCTCACAAAGAACGTAATAGATGGCGTTGTACAAATTGCAACCTTTTCTGAATTGCGGTGTTAAGATTTTTCGCCGGTGAATCCGATCCATGAGTCCGATAAAGCCGTAAGAGCCGTGTAGGCTAACATCACAAACATCAACAGAAACAAATATCAGAAGGAAAAAATACTACGTACGCCCAAGTTATGCAACAAAACCCGACTAAAAGTAGCAAAATTGCAATAAAATGTGGTGATATTGTTTTATATCCAGAATTCCTCTAATACCAAATAACTTTCCTTTCAGTTTTAAGATAGGGATGATCGATGTTGCAGATGCAGAAACATCGATGATGACATCGATGTTGCAGAAACATCGATGTTGGCATCGATAGCTCAACATCGATGTTCGATGTTTAGACTACTCAAAACATCGATGTTGACCATTATCGATGCTTTTTGTATATGTGTAGATACTTACACATTGTTTCAAAATTATGCGGGTATACATAGCAAGGGAAAAGTAACAATTAACTTAGATATCAATTTACATAGAATAGTTATTATGCAACAACCGAAACGACACTACAAAATAAAGCGAAAGCAGTGACGATTGTGACATTACAGATGATACTTGACGATTAAGTTTGACACACCATAAATGACATTTTTTTTAGGTTAACGATGCGTTCAGGAATTCTGAAATATTCAACATTTTTAATCTTCGGATCAGATGCAAGATTTATTTGATATTGATTTAGCGGGTTCGCATTGTTTGCAAGTTCCCAATTATCGATTATGGGTTCATTGATATCGTTGTTTCCATGTTTGACATGTGTCATGTTTAATTTTTAGCATCGATGATCATCGAATAGCTGAGTGGGAAAGACGCTTAAAATAGGGATGTATTTTAAGAGTGTTTCCCACTCAGCGTGTGTTATGCGATGATCGTAAATAAAGCGCAAGGTCAATCTTTACGCGTTGCAGGAGTAAACTTTAGTACTGATTGTTTTGCACATGGCCAACTATATTTTGCTTTTTCCCGCGTTAGTAGTCCCCGTAACCTTTTTCTGTACGTCTCGGCTACGACTACTTCTAACGTCGTTTACACAGAAGCTCTATTATAAACGGCTTAGAACTTTGAGCACACCCTAAACGTCAAATTCTTTATGTAAAACCTATATACGCGAGCTACGCCGCGGGCACAGCTAGTACATATAATAAAAATGTAAATATCAGACGTCTGTACATTTTATATTTTTGTAATAAAAGTGATTGAGAGATACTAAAAATAAGTAATTACATTTATACCATTTTTAGAATTTTCTGTCTGTCTGTCTGTTAGTTTGTTAACGTATCACATATAAAGTACTAACTTATATCATGAGAATCGTTAAGGTAATTATAAAGTGTGTCTTCGGGTTACATTTAGTCTTTGTTTCATTAAAATCAGTTCATTCCATCAAAAATTATGATAAATATTTTGAAGTATGAGTAGGGAAGTGATATAGGTACGAATTTTTCTCAACGGTGGCTTTGGTTGAGTCATCAATATCATTTTAAACTAATATCATATTATAAATCATAATTAAATGATGTTAAATTATGTTCTATAATGATATAATTATATCTAAAACTCAGTAAACAAAAGTATTAAAGAAAAAGAACGTGATCAGTATATACAAAATTATATTAACCTTATTATCTAAATCTAAAGTACAATAGTTAACCAATTTCATCGATAAATGGTGGTTGTACAAATGTAATACAAAAAGGAATGTTGTGGTTTTTTACTGTAGATGAGTTTTCATATTTTCTGCTAATCTTTATATTAATCGTTGCCCTACTGCATGTTGACAAACTCATTTATTCTTTACCGCCGAGTAATCTAATTGGTAAATAAAATTTTAAAAGA
Organism: Parnassius mnemosyne; assembly: GCA_963668995.1. Taxonomy (NCBI): domain Eukaryota; kingdom Metazoa; phylum Arthropoda; class Insecta; order Lepidoptera; family Papilionidae; genus Parnassius; species Parnassius mnemosyne. The sequence goes on along the minus strand of CAVLGL010000077.1, from coordinate 611,495 downwards.
GCTATTAACAATTTCGTTGGTTTCGGCTAGGATCAAACGTTCTTGTTTGCTTACTATGCACGCACTGAATTATAAGTGTTTTTATGTTTTATATAATTTATTAATTGCGTCAATAAATCTCTTTTATTTTTGGAATTGAGGTTAACAGCGCTATCTCTCTTTAAATCTATACATATAATAAACATGGTGATAATATGTTGTGTATGTTTATGTACATTATATAGTAGGTATGTTTGTGACTAAAATCATTGTGGGGACTGAAAATCATTAAATAAGTACATTTTTATAATTTTTAGAATTGTCTGTCTGTCGGTCTGTCTGTTTGTTTATGAACGCATAACGTTTTGAGTAAACATCTTGTTTTCAAAGAAGTCGTTAAGAAAATCATAAAGTATATATTATTATATTAGAGTTCATTTTTAATATTTTATTTTATTAAAATTGGTTAATTTTAACGAAAGTTATGATTATTATTTTCAAACCTAGGTTCGAAGCTGTTTAAAGGCGCCATAAAACTCATAAATAGTAATAAAAAGATTCGTGTGTAAAAAAACGTTCTATTTAATATACATATTTATACTTAAAACACAGTAAACAAAAATATGATTTTGGCCAACGACAGTCCCACAGGTGGTGTTTATTAGATAGGCTCTTCTTCAAAGTGAGTCCCGCATAACCACGCAGCCGGCTGCCGTGGTATGCTATGAGCATTCACCACCTCCCTCCCCCGCTTCTGGAGGGTAGCTTCGCTTTGAGCGCAAAAGAATAAAAAGAAATTGCGGTGTTAAGATTTTTCGCTTATTTTTTTGGATCGTATTGAGACTCACTCAAGAAATGTGTACCCATGAGTACGATGAAGTTAAAAGAGCCGTGTGTAAGCTAACAGCACAAACATCACCAGAAACCAGAAAAGAAACACGCCCACCCAAGCTGTGCAACGAAACTTGATTAAAAAGTAACAAAATTGCAACAAAATATCGTGATATTATTTTTATATCCAGTATCCCTCTAATCCCAAAAACTTTCCTTTCAATTTTAAGCATGTTCAGTTCCCAGTTTGCGTGTTTTATGCGATTTATTTTAATGATTTAAATCGTTTAATATTCTCTTACCTAAACGTCAAATTCTTTAAGTAAAACCTATATACGCGAGCTACGCCGCGGGCACAGCTAGTTAGGAATAATAATGATAATGATATATAACTTTCAAATAAATTTGTCGGTATGATACGCGACAACTACTTTAAATTAATTGTACTAAAGGAATAAAAAAAGCAATCAATAAGCTAACAAAAATGTGCAATCTGATGAACGGTATGGCAGCGCAAAAAATACGAACAAACAAACATTAATTTTTCTATTTAGATTAGATAATATTTTTTTTTAACTTGGCCTTAATATAGTTATATATACTTTAAATAACCGTATGCCGCCGGTGACTATGGGTGCTGTAAAGTGCTCGAAACGTCGGGAATATAAAATAAGTTAATATACGCTATAAAATCTGCAAAAACTAGTGTTATTTAAATGTGTAGCGTTCGCGTAAATGTAAGAAATCATTATTATATATAAACCCTACCATTATCATACTCCTGATACTCCGCATTTGTCTCATTCTCTAGAAGCTTAGTTTTATGAAGTTCAGTTCTAATTATACTATATTTATACGATATAACTATATAATATAGTTATAATGGTCATTATTAATCATAATATACTCTTTAGTAGTATAATAACCCTTATTAAACAAGTTTTGCTTAATGAAAAATTTAAGGTTTTTGATAGAAAGGTCTTGTATATTTTCTGAGACTGTTGTAAAAGCGTATACAATATACCTGCACAATGAAGGAATTTCTGAGTTTAGGGAAGCGAGTTTAACTACCTTGTGCGTGTTCTAAGTATTTACAGAATACATGTATATCTCCATTTTTTATAAGGTTACTTTTGTTTAAATACATTAACTTTTCGTAAATATACCGATAGGCCAAAGTGTTTTGGATAAGTGCGACTATTTGGTGATACAACACAACAATATTATAATTTGTAATCACATATGTAGGCCACTTAATGTTAAGTGGTTGCTGTGGCCAATAGACATGCTATCGTTGGCTAAAAATCAAAACCTGTTGTTACCCCTGAAGACGTAGATGGAGAGCATCGTTTCCATTAAAAGGTATATGGTTCTTGCAAAACATTAAAGTTGAGATTCACCATATGAAACACAGCTGCATTATGCAAATAGGTATTTGTTATTTTTAGTACTTTCTTCTGTATCGTGGTAGGCAGTATACCTAAATAAATTTGACACAAGAACAATATGTAGACCCGGAACGATTATTTGTAGACCAAAAAATCCTTGTTCTGAGCGGAACCCGCGGCCATTAGCGCATGTCATTGCTAAGTCACTGCCCACTTAGGCGTCGTATTCGTGCTGCTGCAGCACGAATACGACCTCTACAACGTTAACCGTAAACCTCTATAACGTTACCGTTACAGGAATATAAATTAAGAATTAATTTTTTTAAATTACTTTTTTCTTTATTTCTTTTTTAAATAAATTATCTTTCAGTAACTGAATATTTTAGTAAACTTTTTCTGAATATAAAAAAGTGTGTTACAAATCATGTCTCCGTTTTCAAAGCATACAGCATACAAATATTAATTTAACATGTATAATTGCAAAGATTGTCTATCTCTCTTCTTATATAAATGTATAAGAGATTTCCTCCTATCTACTGAGTCATTACTATATCTCTGAAACCATAAGGCCTAGAGACTTGAAATATGGTCGGAATATTTCTTTCACCGACTAAAGGTCGGTTAAGAACGGATGTTACGTAATTTCACCCACAAAAAGGGTTGCGAGGGGGTTAATTACATCATGGCGGCTGCGGAGGCCAACTTTGCTGGGGCCGGGCCTAATGCGGACGAGGTGGCGAAGCTGCGGGCGGAAGTGGCCCGCCTGACGTCCGCAATGGAGACTCTCCAGAAGGAGAATGAGAAGCTCCGCGCAGACCTGGCCAGTCTGCATGAGCCTGCCTCTCGCGCGGCGCCCCAGACGCAGCGCCCAAGCCAGCCCGTGCCGGTGGAGAACCAGGTTCTGAACCTGGTCCGGCAGGAGCTGGCTGCCTTCCAGCACCGGTTCTCCGTGCTGGAGGGCATCGTCCTGCGCCCCCCCTAGGGGCAAACAAGACGGCGGCGAGGCCGGCAACGGTTTCCTACGCGACGGCCACGGCGGCCACATCCAGGCCGGGGCCGTCCAGCCAGCCCTCGGGTGGGGCTGCAGTTGCCCCTCCCCCCCCTGAAAAGCTGGCTCCGGCAAAATCGATGCCGGCTGAACCGGCTCCGGCTAAGCCGGCGACGGTAAAGAGAGGCAAGGCGAAGGCGAAAAAGGGCAAGACGGCAGCACAGGTGATAGCTGCGCCAGCCCCAGTGCCTGCGGCGAATGGGCCAGCGCCAGCGGCAAGCCAGCTGCCGCCACCGCCACCGCCCCCCCAGCTCCCTACACCTCCCGCGGCAGAAGCCGGTTGGCAGGTGGTCGGGGACAAACAGAAGGGGAAGAAGGCAGCCAAAAAAGGCCAAAGAGCAGGAGCGGCAGCGCCAGTTCAGGGCGCGCAAGATCGCGGCTAGGCTCCGCGCCCCGAAGACCGCAGCTGTAGTGATTACACTACAGCCGGACGCGGAAAAGAAGGGCGTTACCTACCGCGATCTGCTCGCGAAGGCGAAAGAGGCGGTGGATCTCGGGGAGCTCGGGATCACTGGGGGCCTCCGGCTCAAAGTCACCCAGACGGGGGCCCGTATGCTGGAGATCCCCGGGGAATCTAGTGGCGCGACTGCGGACGCTCTGGCTGCGAAGCTCAGAGTGTCCCTGAACGCGGACGAGGCCCGAGTGTCCAGGCCCGTCAGATGCGCAGACCTGCGCATCATGGGTCTGGACGACTCGGTATCGGAGGAGGAGTTGGTGGCCGCCGTCGCCAGGTCCGGGGGGTGCACTACTGACCAGGTCAGGTCAGGCGCCATACGCCCGGACCAACAGGGTATGCATGCCGCCACGGTGTGCTGCCCTGTTACGGCGGCCAAAGCCATAGTGGAGGGCCGAAGGCTTCTGGTGGGCTGGGTCTCAGCGCAGGTTAAGCTGCTGGAGCCCAGACCTCTGAGGTGCTACCGCTGTCTCGTGGGGCATCACGTATCAGCGAAATGCGCCTCGGAGGTTGACCGCAGTGGCCTCTGCTTCCGCTGCTGTCAGCCCGGTCACATATCGGCGACCTGCTGTGCCACGCCGCACTGTGATGCATGTGCGGCGACCGGCAAGCCAGCCGATCACTGGGCCGGGAGCAGGGCCTGCGTGTCACCCGCCAAGGCCAAGGCCGCGGGTAGGGGAGGGCCCTCCTCCGCCGCCACCGCCTCTATGGCCACCGCCGCAGCTGCAACTGCCGCCGCCGCCGCTGTCACTGTCGCCGCCGCCGCCGCCGCCGCCGCCGCCGCAATACCGATGCCTGCAGAGGGGCGCTCCGTGGAGGAAGCTGAAATGGAATGCCTATAACGGCCCCATTAAGCTTCCTCCAGGCGAATATCAACCACTGTGCCTGCGCTCAGGATCTGTTGCTCCAGAGCATGGCGCAGTGGTCGATTAACATCGCTGTGGTCGCTGAGCCGTATTCTGTCTGGCCTAGGAAGGACTGGGTGGCGGACCTTAACGGCTCAGTGGCCATCATTTCTTCGGCCGCCGCCGGTACCCCGACCCTTGAAGGTGTCAGGAGGGGTCAGGGGTGCGTAGCAGCACGGTTCGGGGAGTTCGTCGTTGTGGGGGTGTACTTCTCCCCGAACCGATCTCTCGCCGAGCTCCACAACTCTCTTGCAGAGCTGAGAGCAGTCGTCGTCGGAAGCTATCCCGTCCCCGTGCTTGTCCTAGGGGACTTCAATGCCAAGAACTTGGCTTGGAGTTCTCGTCGTACAGATGTGCGGGGTAGGATGGTGGAAGACTGGGCTCTGGAGACAGGCCTGGTCGTCCTAAATCGGGGTTCTGTCCCCACGTGTGTGCGGATGCGGGGCGAGTCGGTGGTGGACATTTCGTTCGCTAGCCCCGCTCTGTCGCCGCGTGCCATTGACTGGCGAGTCATGGAGGGGGTGGAGACCTACTCCGACCACCGGTACATCCGGTTTGACGTCTCCACCCAGCCCTCGAGCGCGCCAGTCCAACAGGCCCCGAGTGGTCCGCGTTGGGCGCTGAAGCAGCTGGACCGGGAGCTCCTCCTGGAAGCCTCGATCGTGCAGGCCTGGGTGTCATCACCGGATAGGCCTGCCGACGTCAATGATGAGGCAGGGTGGTTCCAGGAGGCCATGTCCGAGATATGTGACGTGACAATGCCCCGCGTCCGGCCAGGAAGCGCCCGGCGCCAGGTGTATTGGTGGTCGCGTGAGCTGACGTCTCTACGCGAGGCGTGTGTCGCCGCGCGGCACCTGTACGCCAGGCATCGCAGGCTCCGCATTCGTCCACCAAATGCGGCAGCCATTGAGGCGGAGCTGTACGAGGGATACAGAGCGGCGAAGACCGCCCTCCGGGAGGCTGTCCTGCGGGCCCGGGATCGGGCCCGTGAGGAGATGCTGGAGACTCTCGACAGAGATCCGTGGGGGCGCCCTTATAAGATGGTGCGGGATAAACTCCGCACCTGGGCTCCCCCGCTGACGCAGAGTCTTCGGCCTCAGCTCGTGGAGGACGTGGTGAGCGCTCTGTTTCCTGCGCGAGGGGAACACCCGCCCCCGCCTATGGCTCCGCCACCTGCGGTGCCGGAAGCGGACCACCAGGACGACGACGACGGCATCCCGGAAGGGACCGGGGTAGACCTGAGAGTGGCGGTACGTAGGCTTAAGGCCAGGAATACCGCCCCAGGACCCGATGGCTTGCCTGGCAAAGCCTGGGTCCTGGCCTCGGAGGCTCTCGGGCCCCGACTGGAGGGGCTCCTAAGCGCATGCTTGGAGAGAGGCCAATTCCCGCTTCGTTGGAAGACGGGGAAGCTGGTCCTCATTCAGAAGCCGGGGCGCCCTGCGGACTCTCCGTCCGCATACCGGCCCGTGGTGCTGCTCGACGAGGTGGGCAAGCTCTTTGAAAGAGTCATTGCAAACCGCCTCGCCGAGCACCTTGCGGGGACGGGGCCGGATCTTGCGGAACACCAGTTTGGTTTCCGCAAGAGGCGCTCTACGGTGGACGCCATCATGCGGGTGAGAGTCCTCACGACGGGGAATGCAGTGGCCAGGGGGGGGGTTGTTTTGGCGGTGTCTCTCGACATCGCCAACGCCTTTAACTCCATGCCCTGGAGCTGCATTAGGGAGGCACTCCGGTATCACCGGGTGCCGACCTATCTCCGTCGTATAGTCGGGGACTATCTGACGGATAGGGCCGTCATCTACCCCGGTCGCAACGGTGAGTGGAACCGGCGAGAGATGTCGTGCGGTGTCCCACAAGGTTCGGTTCTGGGGCCGCCCCTGTGGAACATCGGTTACGACTGGGTGCTGCGCGCCGACCTCCCTACCGGCGTCAGCGTAGTTTGCTACGCTGACGACACGCTGGTACTGGCACAGGGGGGGTCGTACGAGGCGGCGGCGGAAAATATGACACGCGGGGTTGCGATAGTCGTTGAGAGGATCCGGCAGCTGGGTCTTGAGGTGGCTCTGCACAAGACCGAGGCCATGCACTTCCATGGTCCTCGGAACAGGCCACCACCGGGATCCTCAGCGATGGTAGGAGGGGTATCCATCGGCGTCGAGTCGACGTTGAAGTACCTAGGACTCGTCCTCGACGGCCGATGGAACTTCGTTGAGCACTTCCGACGTTTGGCTCCCAAACTGGAACGGACCGGGGCTGCCTTCAGGCGGCTCCTGCCGAACCTGGGGGGGCCAAACGCCTCCTGCCGGAGGCTCTACGCGGGGATTGTGCGGTCCATGGCCCTTTACGGGGCCCCGGTGTGGGCGCGTGGTTTGGCGCGGCTTGCCGTCCACCACCTGAACGCGCCCCAAAAGGTGGTAGCCGTAAGAATGGTTCGCGGCTACCGCACGATCTCCCGCGAGGCAGCGTGCCTCCTTGCCGGATTGCCGCCATGGGATCTGGAAGCGATAGTCCTCGCGCGCCTGCACGAATGGCGCGCGGAGGCACTATTTCGGGGGGAAACCCCGCTGCCGCGGCAAGTTGTCGTGCAGCGGACAGACTTCCGGCATGATCTGATGACGATGAGAGAGCGACTGTCGCAACCCCGTGCTGGGCACGCCACTATAGCGGCGATAAGACCCCTCTTTGAGGAGTGGCTTGAGAGACGCCACGGCGTCCTCACCTTCCGCCTGACGCCTCACCGGACACGGTGTGTTCGGGAGGTTCCTGCGCCGAATCGGGCGGGAGGAAACGCCCGGGTGCTCCCACTGCGAGGATCGACCGGAGGACACGGTGGAGCACACCGTGGAGGTGTGCCCTGCCTGGGCGGAGCACCGCCGTGTCCTCGTAGCGGCGATAGGCGGCGGCGACCTCTCGCGTCCGGCCCTGGTCGAAGCCATGGTCCGGAGCGAGACGGAATGGGTTGCCGTCACCACCTTCTGCGAAGCAGTGATGCTAGCGAAGGAGGTGGCGGAGCGGGAGAAGGAGAGAGCAGCAGCTTTCCTTCCCGGCCGCCGCGGGAGACGCCCCGGGCGTCGGGGGCTACGTCGTGGCCCCCGGCCACCGTAGGCGCGGGCCTGTGGACGGCGAGCAATGGGTAGCTCGCCGTCCGTCCGTCTAACGACGACAGGCCGTGTCGACGGCGCGTTTTGTTCCACGCGCGCCACAAAGAGCTGTCAGCAGCGTGAAGGGGCCCGCAAGGGCCGACGCCTGCCGGGGCTGCGGGCTGTTCGAAAGAGATACCGCGGCTCCGGAACGTAAGGGCACTGAAGGAACACGGATGGTTTTTAGTCAGTAAAAGTCTGACACTCCCTTCCGCTCCACCCAGAGCGAAAGGCGTCATTTGATGATTTTCCATCCGCAAAGAAAAAAAAAAGGGGGTTAATTAAAAATCATATTTTCAAATTATAGCTGTTATAGGTATTAAACTTGGCCAGAATATCCTTTTTGGCATTTTAGCTTTTACCAAGAACGGATTTTATGAAATTCCACCCACAAAGAACAGTGCGGGGGTGTTAAATTAAAAAAAAATTAATCTGTAGCTTCTGTAGTCTCGTTAAAACTCGAAAAAGGCTGGATCGATTTTGATAACTTTTTTTGTATGTGTATTGTGTGGGTCCCTGAATGATCTAAATGATTCATAATTGGACTCGGCGCTGTTGTAGATATCCAGAAATCACTCGTGCGAAGCCGCGGCAGACCGCTAGTTTAATATAAAATGGTAAATGCGCAAAGTAAAAAAAGCAAAATTTTTAAGACTCATACTTGCTATATTGTAAATAACAGTCTTGTTGGAAAGGCTAAAGTTTTCAAATGGTGAACGCATGTTGAGAGCAAACTAGTCTTGTACTGCAAAGAACTTCGTTAAAGTTCTGTCCTTTCGTTAAAATAGAGAACTACTGGCTGCTTGTGTTATAAGAACCGGTTTAAACTTTACGAATAATAAATATGTCTTAGGTACAGGAATAATGTTATGGATAACTATTTTTATCAGTATGTATAATGTATCCTACCGGCTTAGGCTTCTGTTTTCTTCTTATACCTCTGACATAATTTTCATAAAATATGGTGAATTAGGGTGACAAATGAACACACAGTCCACCTGGTGGTAAGAGAATGCTGTGTCTCATAGACATCTGAATCTTACTTCGATTAAGGATCAAAATGCTGATGAAGTGTCACCCCTGAGAATTAAGATGGAATGTCTCGTTTCCAGTAGCACAAATGAGTCGACTCGACCAGGGAAGGACCACATTCTCAGATAATACCGGCGTAAATAGCAGTTTAAAACTATTGTGTTTCGTATGGCGAGTGTAGAGAACAGGAGACCATTTTTAATAAATATTATAATCTTATTTAATTATAGTCTTTATTCATTATGAAATTTGGAAAAGACAGGGATTTTGATTTAAATTTGGAATTACTGGTTTAAAGTCACCGATGTACGTTACCTTTTCTAGGAAATCAGTTCTAAAGCGAATCATATTTATTACCAGTATTCCAAATTGTTTTCCAATTACAATTTAAATCCCCTTGAATTTTCACACTGAACTAAACGTAGTGGTTATATTCTCTTTGCACTGAACATTTACCAAAAATAAGATACTATAGAATAAATTATCTTACGTATAATGTAATACTTACAATATTATATGACTTAAATTAAATGAATATTAAATAATTGCATTTCTTACAATGATATCACTTGGTGAGCCTTTTGAAATAGAAACAGAAACTTTTTTTGTTCAATATAGATTATAATTATCACTTATTGAAAGTTAGTCTTTTGTTTAATTACTACTGGTTCGAAGAAAAACCTTTCTCCTGGGAAGAAGCAGCAAGAAACCCAGCAGGACTTTTTTTTAAACAGCTTACAATCATGTATGTTACATAATCAACAACACAACAAATTAGAAACAGCTTGGTAGCGATCACCTCATTGCCAGGGGTTATTATCATTCATAAATTCCTTAATATTATAATAAACATTTTTACGCAAACTTTGCTTAATAAAGGTTTGTATATTTTCTGTGGATTTTGTTGTAAAAGCGTATACATCGCCCAAAGAATGAATTACTGACTCAGTGGAGTCGAGTAAGAGGTGCTAGTGTCTGTTCCTAGTATTTACACAATGACTTTCACTTATTTTTGTATAACTACTTTTATATTTGTGTATGAACATTACATTTTGAACGTAGTATTATTTTTTCAACATCAATAAACTATTTTATGGAAATACACACAGCGTACAACTATAAATGTATTTTAATTTTTTTATTCGGTATATTATTTGCTTTATATTAGAATTATGTATTCTCATATATTATCTAATTATGAAATTTTATAATTAATTATAAGTATATTAAAAATGAAGCATTGAAAATTGTGAGTTTAAAAGATACCTACTCACTATCGGTAAATAGATAGATAGCTCGCCTTTTGTACAAACATTTGGTGCAATAAATAATAAATAAATAAATAATAATAAAAGTAATTATATTTATTTATACATAAGGGTAACTTTAATAAAGGTAATACAAAAATCAACAAGAAGTATAAGGGTTCAATCTTTCAATTTCAATTTTAAAAAATCGTTACTACCCACACTAGGATTTTCTCCTGTGTCGTGGAGGCAGTTTACAAACATAAATTGCACAAGGACAAACATCCAGACCCGGAACAATTATTTGTAGGCCATACAAATACTTGTTCCGTGCGGGATTCGAACTCGCGGCCCCCAGCGCAACAACTGATTGCTAAACCACTGCGCCACGGAGCCGGCGCCGGGTTATAGCTAAAGTGACCATACGTCCCGTTTTGAACGGGACTTTCCCTTTTCTCGGTCACCTGTCCCATTGTCCCCAAATAAAGCTCCGGGACACAAAATTGTCACGTAACTCGTTGGATGGAAGTATTCAAAGTCAACAACTTTCAACATAATTTTTTTAATCGAATATATTTTATGTCTACCTGGTGCAAATGCTCCAGTAGAAAGAGTATTTTTCTATTTTGAATAAATTGTGGACGTCTGAAAAAAACACTTACGGTTCCAGTTCTAAAGGCGATGTTGTTAACAAAGGTAACAATAAAAAAAGCTTGACCAGAATTTTATTCTTATTTAAAATCATCACCAACTTTATTAAAGCAAATTTAATCCACTGACAAATGTAATTAATAATTAAAAAAAATATGTTGCATTTAATAATTACCGTCTATACCGAATATAATTTTATATTGAACACTAATTGCATAAAGTTATAGTTTTTAGAGTATAAATAAACCCATGTCCTGTTTTGAGTTAAAGAATAAATGGTCAGTTTAGTTTTCTTTAGTTAAATTTAGATTTAAAAAATTTTAGTTTATAGTAAAAAGTAGGTATATTAATACCTACTTAGATACTTTTTACCGAATTAGGGTGGATGCCCCTAATACCAGTCATGCCCCTAATTCCAGTCTTTTCGCCTTTTTACTCCATAAATAAGATTTCTAGTAGTGTTAACTACAAATATTGTCATCTAAAAAATTCTTTGTACCTAGAGGAAAGTATATTTATTCAAATATTACTTAGCAGTTTTAAACCTAACAGTGTTAAAATCAAAACACGTACGCAACGAAAAACGATCATTTTCCTAATTATTTGACAAGTTTTGATCGCGGTAAATTATGCTTACTTTACATTATCTCATATAGCAAATACTTTTAATAGGTTCTATGCTTCAATAGGCAAAAACTGTAACCCGCTAGCACACGGTCGAACTACACAGAATGTGGCGAATAATTCTATATATCTCAGCCTAGTGACCCCAAGGGAAGTATATAAAAGAATACAAAATTTAAAAAATAAAATGAGTTTAGGAATAGAAGAATTACCACCAACCTAAATCAAACATTGTGCAGATGAGTTAGCTCTATCACTCTCTGAACTAATCATAGTGAATGTCAGAATGGCTTTCGTTAAAATCGGTCCACCGTACTAGCAGTACATAAATATATTCAAGATATTTTAAAGATATTAAGCAATAAAGAATATGCAATAGGAATACTATTAGATATGAGCAAAGCATACGATAAGGTACAATATAACATATTAATTAATAAATTAAATAGTATAGGTATTCATGGGATTACTTTGGAATGGTTCAAATCATACTTGCAAGATAGAGAACAATATGTAGAAATAGATAGATAGAATAGTTTGATAATAATAAAATAGTGAAAGTCAGATCAAATAAAATTATTATAAATCCTTCAATACCCCAAGGTATTGGGATGTTTATTATTTTTAATATATATCAACAATCTCAGTGAAACTATGGTTAACCCATGTGTTATGTTTGCGGATGATATTTCTATCTTAGCACCATGTCGTAACGTAAATAATATAAATGATATACTATATAAAATATTTAAAAATACTGACCAATGGATGAAAGAGCATAACCTAGAAATTAACTATAAAAAACAAAAATTTTACCTTTTTACCCTTATCAAAAACCACCGATTAAAATTAATTTTTCTTATAAAAATACAAAAATCGAGTCAGTAAATGAACACACTCTACTCGGTTTAATTCTTGATAGCCATATTAACTGGAAATCTCAAATTCAGAAAATTCGTAACAAATTGTCTAGCTTTGTATATGCACTAAGTGAAATAAAAAAGACAACTGACCTCCAGACTGCGTTAATTACTTATAATGCCTATGCACAGGCGTGGCTAAGGTATGGTATTATCCTGTGGGGCAACAGTACAGATGCACCCACCATCTTCATCTTATAGAAAAAGCTAATTCGCATTATGTCTAACATAAAAAATACTGAAAGTTGTCGTCCTTATTTTAAGAAACTTAAACTTCTTACCTTAAGTTGTATTTATATATTGGAATTATGCAAATTCGTGCGAAAATACCCTAATTTATATGTAAAAAGAGAAACTAAAAATACGGCTTATAGTTTAAGATATGAAAATAAATTATTGCTACCACCATCTAAAATGAAGCTCTTTTCATCAGGCCCACACGCAATGTTCATAACTGTCTATAATAAACTACCAAACTCATTAAAAAACGAAACAAATGATAATATTTTTATAAGACAATTAAAAGTGTTTCTAATCAATAAATGTTATTATACTTTATATGAATACCTGAATGACAAATGCAATACTATAAATAAATGAATGATTAATATGAATAATTATGGACTAATAAATGATATAATAATAATGAATGATATAATAATAATAATGAATTATAAAACATCTATGCGTCCTCCTCTGTTCTAATTTTCTAATTTGCTATACCCAACAGGGTCCATATTGTGACAATTTAATTTATTAATTTCTACATTATGGAATGCAAATAAATATTGAGTATTGAGTATATATAGGCTTTTTAATTTGTATGAATATGACTATAGACATAGTAATGCAGTTATTTTTGTTTGAATGTACAAGTTATTAATTTTCTATTAGTGGAAATTAATGGGGCTGTAATTAGATATAAGAAATGTATGTAGTGCATAATGTCAGCCGCCCGGCTGTTATTTGGTTTGACGTACCTAATAAAAAGTCAGGGCTGCCATAAACTGGAATAAATACCATTAATTAGATCATAACTTATTTTATAGCTAAGGGAGTTATGATCAATTCTTCTGTTTTAAAATTGGTTTTAGATTTTAGAGTTTAGCAAAAGATGTTGTTACGGCCTACAGCTGCCCTTGCACAGGTCGTCTTGGCTGGGGCCCATAGCAGCTTCTTCGACGGGCAGACGCAGGTCGGGCCTCAATATGGCCACGTGGAATATGTTCTATCAAAATAAACTATATGGGAGCAAACTAGAAAGCAAAGGTACTTACCTGTATCAGGAGCTAACTTCGCTCCAAGGCTTGGGCAGGCCGTGAGTGTGTGTAATGGTAGATAGCGAGTCGTGTACAGTGATGTGTGAATGTGTGGGGCCTTGGCAAGCATAGGCGACCAGCAGCGGCCGAGCTCCAGGCTGCTCCAAAATACTGCATCGCTCCAGACTACTTCAGCGCGGACCACTTCTTTCTTCACTGTCACTATTCAGTCTCTTAGCTTCATTGTACATTTAACTAACTTCAATTCGCCTAATTCCACACTCATCGCATTGAACAGGTGATACCCGACACGGCAACGGACAGTAGTTCAAGTTCAATGTCCCGGATTCACTTATCACAAATTATAAATTCGACACAGAATAACACGTCGCAAAAGATTCAAAATACGCTTCGTTGACACGCAAATTAATTTAACTAGGCAACCAAAAACACAAAAAGGCACTAACGCGACAACCCAATTATAACGATATCCTGCCAATAAACCGGGAGAAGCTCTCAAACTAGGAATGCGCGGCTCGAATCCTAGACCGTTTATCTACTCGACGCGCGTACACTATTCCGTACTCTCGCACGAGTTAAATATCGCACAATTCACATATCTACGTGACAAAGAAGCACGTACTTCATCTAGCTATCTAGATCCACGACGGGCCGTGAATTTAGGTAAGAGGGCCTGATGGTCTCCCCGCCTCGTGGCTGGCGGGGCACCGACCTTTCGCCCACGCGTCGAGCGACTGACTCCCACGCAGCCGCGCACGGCCGCCCCACCTCGGCGCTTATCTCATGATATCTATATATCATGAGATAAGCGCCGAGCTGGCGCCTCACCCGATATATATAATATATATATATCGGGTGAGGCGCCAGCTCGAACGCAATTGGGTGGCGTTCAAACATAGTCAAATTTGGGCATAAACAGATGTTCTAGCTTTTCTCTCTGACCTTCGGCCTATATTAAGAACACCTTATGTACTCAATTATTTTTTTGAAAAAGAAGAAAAAAACAAGCAATAAATAATATTATAATATATTTTAGCAAAAAACTATAACTTATTAATGCTAATAGTACACGCCCCTAGCTGCCCCGACAAGTTCGTTCATACAGGGGCCCATACAGCTGTAGACTCGACGGATAACTAAGAACGGGGCTCAAAATGCCATATGGAAGAATTTCCTATAATACTAAGCAATATGGGAGAAGGCTAGGGAAATATAGTACTTACGTGTTTCCGACTCTTAGATCGCCCCAAGGCTCGGTCAGGCCATAAGCGAGTGTGAGGTGCATGGCAAGTAGTGTTCAGTGATGTGTAAATGTCTGAGACCTGAACCAGCTTAGGTGACCAGCAGCGGCCGAGTTCCAGGCTGCCCCACAATGCTGCATCGCTCCAGCAGGCTCCACCGCTGGACCATTTCCTTCTCCATTGTCACTATTTCAGTCTATCAGCTCCATTGTACATTTAACTAACTTAAAATCGCCTAATTCCACATTCATCGTAGAATCGAACACATGATTCCCGATACAGTAAGGACAGTAGTTCAAAATTCGACATTTAATGTCCCGGATTCACTTATCACAAAAATTATAAATAGGGAACTAATGCGATCTCTTAATGAGTCATACGGTTCATCGTTAAACACAACTAAGTTCCTTCATTCGACACCAAAACACCACGTCGCGAAAAGAATTCAAAATACGCCTCGTTGACACGTAAACTAACAAACCAACCAACACACAAAAAAGGGCACTTAACGCGACGGCACAATATAATGATTTCCAGACAATCAACCGGGAGACACTCTCGACCAAGGAATGCGCGGTTCGAATCCTAGACCGTATATCTACTCGACGCGCGCATGCACAATTCCGCATCACCCGAACAAGTTAAATATTGCAAAATTCACATATCCACGCAGCAAAGTAACACGCACTAAATCTAACTATCTGGACCCTATACGGTCGCGTGAACTTCGGCCGCGATAACCTAGATACGCGGCTTCACCGCATCGCGGTCTTCAAAATCTTGCCTCTTCGCCCACGCGTCGAGTCACTGCAAGCTGCACACGGCCACCCCACCTGGCGGCGTTTTTTTCACCTACATACCATCGGGTGATGCGCCAGCTCGACCGCAATTGGATGGCGTTCAAAAATAACCAGATTTGGGCATAAACACTAATTATAACTTGGAACATAAATGAAAAACTCATAACTGACTTTTTGGCCCGACCCGGGACCTCATGATCAGCAGTCGCACTACTACAACCACTAGACCAACGAGGCAGTACTATACCTAATAAGATATTGTGGTTGGGTATTAGGATTATTTTAACTGCATACTATACTGATAATATTGAATTTGCCTTTTATAGTGTAAATTATAATATTTGTCGAAATGTTAATTATGGATTCGAACCTTACATGCTAATGGTGCTTCATTTTTTTATTTGCATTTACTTCTAAGAAAATACACCCAAAAAGCTTCATCGTTTCATGTATAACTAATACGAAAAATTATACCCAAAACAAACAAATAATACTACCTATAAATAACCTAATAAGTAATAATAATATTATCGATTGATAAGATGACGTCATCGAGCATGATTGTGTTTGTCATTAGGTCCGGCCTTTTTGACTCTACTTGTAAAGGATATAACAATAAAGTTTTAAATGTGTAAGAATATTCACTACCTTATATCGCTCCGTGAGTATCGTAAATAGCGATAGAAGGAAGCAAACCAGGAAATGGATAGCGGCACCTTCCTAATGAAAACTAGAAAATAAAACTGCGGTTGCTTGGCCGCCTGATGGTGATATTCGTTAAGTCCAGCCTTTTTGACTCTACTTGTAAAGGATATAACGATAAAGTTTTAAATGTGTAAGAATATCCACTACCTACATCGCTCCGTGAGTATCGTCAATAGCGATAGAAGGAAGCAAACCAGGAAATGGATAGCGGCACCTTGCTAATGAAAACTAGAAAATAAAACTGCGGTTGCTTGGCCGCCTGATGGTGTTATTCATTAAGTCCGGCCTTTTTGACCATACTTGTAAAGGATATAACAATAAAGTTTTAAATGTGTAAGAATATCCATTACCTTATATCTATATATATATATATATGTGGTTTCGTTGTAAGGAGATTGATTATTTTAATATTTATTTCTTTAAAAAAAAATGGATATGACTTTTATGGAATCAAGATTATGTAGAAATATAATGTGTTTTTTATTAGTTGATATATATTTTAAATCAAAAGTAGATAGCTCCTTAAAAAACAACTCCAAGTAACAACTAGCGCGACATTTTGCTCAACCTGCGCCTTAACACGACTACCTTCAGTTTTCGAATATTAATTTTTGGTAATCCCAAAGTACCGAAAAATGTAAAGTTCATCTTAATGCATTTATATACTTATACTGCTATATACGTCCCACACACAGGCCTCCTCTCATTTCTGATAGAGTTGTGGGGCTATTAGTTCGCGACGCTGCTCCGATGCGTGATAGCGGACGTCACATGTTTTCGAGAATATTTTAGTTTCTTGAACACGCAGGTTTCACCGTAGAGAACACCCACATTTGATTGACGTCTATGAGCCACAGGATACACTCAACATCCGGTAGACTGTGCTCGTATCTGCTGTAGAATTTTTAATCGCTTTAAAAGCATTTAATCAGAAATAGGCATCAATTACCCTATAAAATGAGTAAAACTTCCAAAGATCTGGCGGCTTGGATTATGTTTTATTCGGCGTTTATAAACTTCACAGCATATAGCAGATAAATTGTTTACAAATTGAAGAATATACGAGATAATTAAGATCTCGTATATTCTTCAATTTTTCACAAGATTTACATTAAGCATGTGGGCCTTTTTATATAATAAGTGTGGCAAACAAACACAGAGTCCACCTGTTGGTACAAAGGCCTATAGACATTTACATCTATCTGTTAACAATCAAAATGTAGATCAAAATTTCACCACAGAGGAATAAGATGGAGTGCCTTGTTTCCAGTAAAAAGGGTCTCCGGTTCTCTACATTCACCACACAAAATATAGCAGCGTTGAGCTACTATTGTATGATGGTATTATGTGAGAGCGTGATCCTTCCCCGGTAGAGCCAACATTTTATAAACTATATTAAATTGCACAATGGCTCTACCACTTAAAACGACCTACATTTGTCGACGATGAAGAATAGAAATGTAGATGCGATATCACTAGTGAGGCAATGTCTATCATTGTCTCATTACCGGTGAAAAGGATCTCTGGTTTTTTAAACTAACCATTTAAAACATATCAGAATTATGTTGTTCTTTTACGCTGGTAACCTTGAAGAGTGTGGACCTTCCTCAGTCAATCTAAATCGTGCAGCAGCTTAATATAGAGCAGCGTGGCTCTCGTCTAAAAGGTTAAAAATAATATTATAATGAAAAAACATAACGCAATTGAAAAAATTTTTCTACCGGTAAATTATTTCCGCCAGAGTTCAATGATGTAGCGCAATGGCTTAGCAATGAGTTGCAGTGCTAAGTACCGTGGGTTCAAATCCCACACGTAACAAGTAAGTTTGTGCTTGTAAAATTTATGTATGTAAACTGCACCACGTTAGAGGATAATATCCCTAAAGTGGAGGTTAAAAAAATAGTTACACAATAGCACTGCAAATCTAAAATTAACCTAAAGATATTTCAGTAGTCTACTTTCAATGGAATCCGAAAAACCTAAAAGAGCAAGCAGGCATTATCGGGGTACTAAATCGGGTACCAATTGGTAAAAGAGATTGAAGAAATAAAATGTTTTATGCCGTTTTTATTTTTGCTCCAACTTTAGAGATAGAACCATTGTCACATTTTTAGAATAAAAATAAATACTTTTACGACTTCCGGGGAAAATTATGTAAGTTAGAGAAGTACAAAAGAGAAGTCCATGTTCTTAAAGAATGACTTGAGTGACACTTGACAGGATTACAATATAAGTACACTAAGCTACTCTTACTGTATAGTTTCTGTTAACGTTACAGCATATTAAAGTCCACTGCTGAACATAGACCTCCCGCACAGATTGCCTCATAGGGGTATATTTGCAATAGTCGCGACGTTTAGCAAGCAGATAGGATACCGCATTTTTTTAATTACCATTACACGGTAGTAAAATGTATTTGCGGTTTAAAAATATCCAATATTCCATATCGTCTCGTGTTTGTCGTGAGAGGCAACAGATAGAAATAAACCAGGAGATTGGCAGCAGCGTCTTTCTGATATCAAATATAAAATAAAATAAAAAAAACTGTTGTTGCCAACCCATCTACCAAGCGTGGCAACTATGGCAAGTACCCCCTTGTAAAGCAATCAGTAGCCTACGTACAGCAGTGGATTTTGAGAGGCTGTAAAGATGATAATGTTGATGACATTATGCTATTGCACATTGTTTTTAATTTGCAAATAAAATACGTAGATTACTTGAAAGTTTTTTTTTCTTTTTCATGATTTGCAAAAATATTTTTGCAGGGCAAAATGTCATTATGATAATATGCCCTTTCGTAAATACATTTTTGCGTAGTTTATTGTGTAACAGATAACGAACAATGTTCTCAACAAGACGCACATAGTTGGAGTCTGGACAAATTTAATTGTATTCTTCAAGTAGTAATTTTTGTGTAGAAAATCTATTTTACTGTAAAAAAATACATACAAGAAGGTTTGTTTTTAAATAATTTTCTATGAAGAGGTTTTTCTTTTATTTTTATTTGTAACTTAAATAGGATTTTTGTTTCGTATTTCCTGTAGTTATTTTTCTATTAAGGAGAGACCAAATTAACCTGGCTCACATGATTTTAAGTAACTATTCCTGACCATGAACAACTACAATACCAGGGAAGTTGCAGGATTGTTATGTCAGACGTAAAATATCTATACTGGAAATTTCACGTTGGATTGGGTACATAAGTAGTAGAGCCATGCTGCAGCTATACTACGGCTGTAGCACGAATGGGCTCAGCCAGCGAAGGACCACGCTCTCACACAAAATCCTTTTACCATCGGGTGGATTGTGTGCTAATGTGTCACCCTTATTCTATAAAAAAAGACAACTAGCGATTGAAAAAAAAGAAAACTCAACAATGGAAGAGACCCAATGTCCAACAGGTGAATTTAAGGACTGGTGATGAGGAATAAGAACGTCATTAACTGTGTAGTTCTAGCGTTTTAAATAGAAAAATAATTGTGGGGAATAAAACAAAGATCACATTTTGTGAAGTATATATATTTTTTATCCGGCTCCCCTTGAACAATCTACAACATTACGGTGTATAAAATTTAGCGCTTAGACTTATTACTTCATATTTAAGTAACAGAAAAAGAACTCAAAAAGTCGTGATCAATGGTGAAGGTTCCTTCGGATCATTAGTATAAATGGGCGTTCTTCAGGGCTCGATTCTTGGCCCATTCCTGTTTTTAATCTATATTAATGACTTACCTGTCTGCCAGAAAGAGCCACCTGTCAAAGCTGAAGACAGGATGTGGCAGCATCGTTTCCGGGACACCTGAGATTTTGAGTGAGATTGAGAGGTTCTATGGGCAGCTGTACACGTCATCGTTGGAGCCACACGCAAGTGTGAGTAACGATCCAAGATCGAGTCTCATCCGACACTATTCCGAAGATATCCCGGACGTCAATCTGAGCGAGATTAGAATGGCTCTCCAGCACCTTAAAAACGGTAAGGCCCCAGGCGAGGATGGAATTACAGCGGAGCTTCTGAAAGCGGGTGGAAGACCGGTACTTGAAGTCCTTCAGAAGCTCTTTAATTCCGTCCTCCATGGTGGCATTACACCGGAGGCGTGGAGCAGAAGTGCGGTGGTCTTGTTCTTCAAGAAAGGTGACAACGCTCTCTTGAAGAACAACAGACCGATTTCCCTTCTGAGCCGCGTCTACGTGCTGTTTTCGAGAGTCATTACGAATCGTCTCGCGCGCTGACTTGACGACTTCCAGCCTCCCGAACAAGCCGGTTTCCGAAAGGGCTTTAGCACCATAGACCACATACATACCCTTCGGCAAATTGTACAGAAGTCCGAAGAGTACAATTTGCCACTATGTCAGGCGTATGTGGACTATGAGAAAGCCTTTGATTCCGTCAAAATTTGGGCGGTGCTGCAGTCCCTTCAGCGGTGCCAAGTTGACTGTCGGTATATCGAAGTGTTGAAGTGCTTGTACAGTAGGGCTACGATGGCTATCCGAGTACAGAACCAGAGTACGAAACCTATCCAATTGCAGAGAGGTGTAAGACAGGGTGACGTCATATCCCCGAAACTCTTCACCGCTGCATTGGAAGACGTTTTCAAGCTTCTGGACTGGAAAGGATACGGTATCAACATCAATGGCGAGTACATCACTCACCTTCGATTTGCCGACAATATAGTCCTTATGGCAGAATCGCTGGAGGACCTAAGCACTATGCTCAATGACCTCAATAGTGTTTCCCAACGGATAGGTCTTAAGATGAACATGGACAAAACAAAGATCATGTTTAATGTCCATGTCACACTTATGCCGGTAGTTGTTGGGAGCACTAAGCTCGAAGTTGTTGACGAGTATGTTTACCTGGGACAAATAGTCCGACTAGGTAAGTCCAACTTCGACCGAGAGGTCAATCGACGGATTCAACTCGGCTGGGCAGCGTTCGGGAAGCTACGACACATCTTCTCATCAGACATACCTCAAAACCTGAAAACGAAATTGTACAACCAGTGCGTGTTGCCAGTGATGACTTACGGAACTGAGACGTGGTCCTTCACTGCTGGCCGTATGAGGAAGCTCAAGGTCGCTCAGCGAGCTATGGAGAGGGCTATGCTCGGAGTTTCTCTGCGTGATAAACTTAGGAATGAGGATATCCGCAGTAGAACCAGAGTAACCGACATAGCCCAACGGATTAGTAAGCTGAAATGGCAGTGGGCCGGCCATATAGCTCGAAGAACCGACAACCGATGGGGTAGAAAGGTTCTCGAGTGGCAGCCTCGTACCGGTAGGCGAAGTGTAGGGCGTCCCCCCACGAGATGGAGTGACGACCTGGTAAGACATGCAGGAAGTCGATGGATGCAGGTGGCTCAGGACCGTGCTTTGTGGCATTCTTTGGGGGAGGCCTATGTTCAGCAGTGGACTTGTGAAGGGCTTTAATGATGAATGATGATGATGAATGACTTACCTTATCTTGTAGGGGACAATCACGATATAGTATTATTTGCTGACGATACCTCTTTAATTTTCAAACTCAAACGACAGTTAATTAATTATGACGATGTAAATAATGCTCTATCGAAATTGGTACATTAGTTTAACGCCAACAATATGCTCTTAAACGGCAATTAGACAAAGTGTATTAAATTTACAATACCTAATGTAAAACATTCGAATACCCTTTTACAACAAAATCTCAGAACATATTCATAGTTTGTCAATAAACAAGTTTAAAAGTTTTATTAAAGAAAAACTGTACAAAAAGGGTTATTATAATATCAAGGAATACATGAATGAAAATAACCCCTGGGAATAAGGTGATCGCCACCATGCTGATTCTATGAAAAATCATTTAAAAACTGTATAAACGAAGTTATTGTTAAGTGAAATATGTTTGAAAAAAAAGTCCCGCCGGATTTCTTGCTGGTTCTTCCCAATAAGTATTATGTAATAATCAATATTGAATAAAAATTATTCTATTCTATTCTATTCAAAGGTAATGTTTATGGTATGCATGTATGTACAAATATCTGTTTATTTCCTTCCCACACTGTGAAGCTTTCACGGATTAAAGCATTTGAACACATGGAGTCTCAACGATTGCATAGGGTATATTGATATATAATAAAAGATATTTTCTTTTTTCTGCGATTTCTTATGCACTCGGTTTTTTAAAAATTACTGTTTCATCCATTGGGCTAGTTTATATCCATAACTCTGAAATTGTCCGTTGTCCATCAATCTTCATTTCCCTTCCCTGATACATTCGCTTTGCTCTGACCCTATTAACCCTTTCCATGTCTCATGAATCATACATTATGAACATTTCATATGCCTATTGTTTCTATTTCGCGGACAGGGGAAATGTTAAAGTTCAATTTCATGCTTCCTTTCATCCAACGTAAATGTCACAAAGAATATTTAAATCCAAAGTAATTTAAAGGCCCTTATTTTCTAAAGAATAAGGGTGACAAACGAGCACACATTCCATTTGATGGTAATTGGATGCAGTGGCTCAAAAATATATACATTTATCCTCGATTAAGAATCAATGTAGATTCGTTATCACACCTAAGGACTGTGATGAAACAACTCGGTAATCAATTTTGATCGGCTTTAAGGGCAGAAATAGGCTCTCTTTCTGTTTGTCTGTCTGTTTGTTAGTCCTGGCTAATCTTGGAAGTAGCTGAACCGATTGTGATGAAAGATTACGAAGAATTACGTGCAAAGCCAAGAGGGATCTAGGCTATGTTTCCATCTTAGTCCTCACGGGTGAAACCCATTTGCATTTTGATTCGTAATCGAGGATAAATGTAGATGTCTACGGGCCACATCACATATTTACTATCAATGTAGTAACGTTTGTCACCGTTGTTCTATAAAAAAAAAATAGTGAATATGTAAACGTTTGGCATTTGTTATCACCTGATTGCAATTATTCACACTGCCACAATATGCATGATAAGTGCTTTTGTTTTAATTTATAATACATAAAGGTTTCTTTTTCTTATAAAACGAAATGTAAAGCAAACTTACCTGATGGTAAGTGGCTAATTTAGTCCATGGACCCCTGCGCACAACTAATAAAAAAGACGGCTGCAACTCACAACCTGAAATTGTGCCAGCTCACCTATACGCATACCTTTCAGACCGGAACACAGCTGTGAAAAAAGTGCTCCGTGACGGTAGAAATAGGTAAGAATATGGTAAATTAAATGCGACCAATTGTACGGGTGTTAAATGAACAGAGAGTGAAATATGTTTATTTTTATGTGTAGTAATATGTAAATGTAAAAATCCAGAAGAAGTTCTTCGAGGCAATAAGAATGGCCGCTAGCCCACTATATATCTCACAGTAGATTAAATAACATGGATTTAATACGTGTTTAGAATATCCTAACGATAAATATTGGATCGCAGAAGTTGAATACAAATTCGGTAGATCAATAATCCATTTGCGAGGCTTGATTGAATAGAATCAGTCTATGTCTATGACTAGAAATCATCTCAACTACTGCTGAAATAGGAAAGCTGTAAAAATTAGAGTAGTTCTAATAATTTAGTTGATCGCAGGTAGCGCAGTGACTAAGGGTTTTAATTCGAGGCCGGGATTTTACAAAAAATTATTGCGAGTATTCATTTTTGTCTTTGTGTCATTTACTTAATATGCCATGTAGTGGTGGTGTAAAAGATTCTCACATCAGGTGAGAAAAATTTAACAGAAGATGGATAGCATCATTTTCCTGACAACGACTCAAAATAATATAAACTATGGTTGCCAACCCGCATGCCAAGCGTTGTAACAATGGCAAGTATCGCCCCTATAAGACAATCTGAGGAGGAGTCCTATATTCAACATGGGACTTTTGATAGTCTGTAATATTGATGGTTATGTCGCTGCCATATGTACCTTGATTCGGTTTTCACTAGCTTGATTAGCGTAACTAGTGGCCTGAATGACAATGAATATCTGCCTTCACGACACAGGAGAAAACACTAACGTGAGGATTACGCTTAAGAAAAATAAAAAATTAAAACAGTGACGTAATGCAGCTTGTGCGTATCACATGGTGAGTGTATCTCAACTTTAAGGTCCTGTAAATCGTAGAAGTGAAGATATCTAGTATAAACAAGATGATTGGCATACCTTCTGTGTCCACGAAATTGTAATTTTTCGGGACATATAACCTCAGAGTGCCCTAATAGCAAGACCCTTGACGGGGTTACTGAAAATGATGCAAATTGGAAATAGAGTGACAGCGAAATTCAAACTTTTGAGATACTTAAAACTAAACTCACGGAAAGGCCAATTTTATCTCTTTATAATCCGGATCTGGAAACTCAACTTCATACAGACGCATGTAAATTTGGAGTCGCTGGGATCCTATTGCAGAGAGATGACTCAGGATTGTTTAAACCAATAGCTTATTAAAGCCGACAAACTTCGGTAGACGAACAAAAACTTCATTCTTATGAACTAGAAACCTTGGCAGTAATAGCATCATTGAATAAATTTAGGGTTTATTTATTAGGGCGAAAATTTAAAATTGTAACGGACTGCAATGCTTTACGGAGCACTTTGACAAAAAGAGACGTAGTACCACGGATCGCCAGATGGTGGATCCAATTTATGGAGTTCGATTGCGAAATAGAGTATCGGCTTGGGGAAAGGATGGCACATGTGGACGCGTTAAGTAGTAGAGGAGAGTAGAAAATACTGGGAATAATGAGCAGGCCCTAGACGTTCTTAATGTTGGTACGGAAGATTGGTTAATTACAGTTCAGCAAAATGACGATCAAGTTAAGCGTATTGCGTGTGTCCTTCAAAGTCCAGTGACAAAAGAAGTTACGGATATTTTAAAGAATTTTAAGTTGAAAAACGGGCGAATATACAAAGTTATGACTGATAACACTTTGAAATGGGTGATACCCAAAGGGGCTAGGTAGTGTTAATATCGACGAACTTTTGCACAGGAATGGCAGTACATAAAATTAAATGCTTGTTTTTAAACAACTGTGTATTTCATGTGGCTTTTGTCTTTACAACACATGTATCCACTTATTATCACACACAAAAATACTTTATCACAATCGTCGTGAACACTACACTAATCTAGTATAATTTACATAGATTCCACAATACACGTCTATGCGCTACGACTGTTGATCTACGAATGACCTTTTCACTGTCTAGCCTTCAGCATTTATAGCAAGAATAAAAAACGGATTTGGATTTGACTTCCGCAAAAGTCGAATCCATAGTCAATACAATACAAAGCAGAGTGTTTGCCAACCGGATGTTATCAGAAAATGTACAAAATGTTAACAGTAGCAAATTCTTAAAAGCAACCATGACGACATTGGTCACTTTGGGTACGACAAAACACTTTCTCGTATCAAAGAATCATATTGGTTTCCCAAAATGCGTCGGTTTATAAAAAAAAAGTATGTTGCAGCTTTTATGAAATGTGCTCCTTATAAAGTACCGGGTGGAGTGAAAGCAGTAGAATTCCAGCCAATTCCAAAGATTGATAAACCATTCCATACGATCCATGTGGACAATTTGGGCTCTTTTGTAAGATCAAAACGCGGAAATACATACATTTTTATAATCGTAGATGCATTTACAAAATATATAAACCTCCACACCAGTTCAAAACACTAAATCTACCACTTCGACTAGAGTATTTCGCGAGCATATCAGCTATTTTGGAACACCGTTTAGGTTAATTACAGATCAAGGGACTAGTTTTACTAGCATTAAATTTAGATCGTATATCAAATCTTGTGGAATAAAACACGTGTATAATGCTGTAGCAACTCTACGTGCCAACGGCCAATTTGAGCGATATAACAGTTCTATTCTAGCAGCTCTTGCAACAATGAATTACGATAAACCAAACGCTATTTAGGACGAACATCTGCCCGACATTCAGCTTGGGCTCAACACAACCATACATGCAAGTACAAAAAAGACTCCAACCGAACTTCTATTTGGGTATAAAGTAATTAATCCAAGTCAAGGCATATTAAATGAAGTTGTTTTAGAAGCAGCACCCGATACCACGGCAAATAATTTAAATTAAATTAGATCCGAAGCTAATGAACTTATTTAAAATAAACAAAATAAAGATAAAGAAAGATATGATAAACATAGAAATATCGTGGTTATATTTAATAAAGGAGATTCAGTAAGAGTAATTGAAGCAATTACTGGTGTGTAGAAGGGCAATCAAAAAAATTGAGCCGAAATGTCAAGGGCCTTACACGATAAAAAAAAATAAGTTCTACCAAATGATCGTTTTGTAATCGAGGACACTCCTTTATCAAGAAAGGGGAGGCGTTACGAGGCTGTTGTTGCCATTAATAAAATTTTTCCTTGGATCATGTTTAATCATAATGCGTCTACTGATTGTGATGAGAATTCAAGTGATAACAATAGCGATAGTGATGATGAATAAAAAGAAAAGACTGATTGTTGTATGAGATAATTTTTAAGTTCTGAGTGAGGATCGAAATCCTTAGCCAAGGTCTTCGGCTGGAGTTGCAATGCCCACTCTTGTGTCTGCAATCGATGTTATGGATTGTCTGCTCAAGCGTGAGGGGTCGTTATCCCCTGACTAAGGTAATGTGTCGGTATGCACTCCCACTCGTTTGAATCTGTAAAAATATTGAATATAAGCTTTAGGTTTTGAGTGAGGGTCGTAATCTCTAGCCAAGGTCTTCGGCTGGAGTAGCAATACCCACTCTTGTGTCTGCAATCGATGTTATGGATTGTCTGCTCAAGAGTGAGGGGTCGTTATCCCCTGACTAAGGTAATGTGTCGGTATGCACTCCCACTCGTTTGAATCTGTAAAAATATTGAATATAAGCTTTAGGTTTTGAGTGAGGGTCGTAATCCCTAGCCAAGGTCTTCGGCTGGAGTAGCAATACCCACTCTTGTGTCTGCAATCGATGTTATGGATTGTCTGCTCAAGTGTGAGGGGTCGTTATCCCCTGACTAAGGTAATGTGTCGGTATGCACTCCCACTCGTTACTAAAAGTACATAAGATAATTTATATAAGTTGAAAGATGAAATGTAAACCAAAAAAAAAGTTAATTGTATAATTAGTTTAAATTATAATGAACCTATCCTTAACTATAAGAAATGTATTTAGCTTTTAAGAGCCTTAGGAAATATTAGTTCTGGTTTTATGTTACAATAAATTATATTTTAAGACTTAATACAAAATGTAACTAGCGTATAAATTAAACTAATTATTAGGATCTAAATATGGTTGAATATTAATGTGATTTGATGATTTCTTGTCTTCACTACCGTATATTTCAGTTCCTTTAAAATCAATGTGATATGATAATAATAATTATAATAATTAGATCAACTTATAAAAGTAATAAGCAGATTAACTGTGGTTTTGCAAATTTATATATATTTTTTTTGTTATATCTAAATTTATGATCATATTAAATGATTATGAACTAACTGAATTACTTAACTTGTTAATGTAGACATAAAATCGCAACTAGGGACTCGTTGATTAACGGATGGCCGAGTTGTTAACATTTTGTACATTTTCTGATAACATCCGGTTGGCAAACACTCTGCTTTGTATTGTATTGACTATGGATTCGACTTTTGCGGAAGTCAAATCCAAATCCGTATTTTATTCTTGCTATAAATGCTGAAGGCTAGACAGTGAAAAGGTCATTCGTAGATCAACAGTCGTAGCGCATAGACGTGTATTGTGGAATCTATGTAAATTATACTAGATTAGTGTAGTGTTCACGACGATTGTGATAAAGTATTTTTGTGTGTGATAATAAGTGGATACATGTGTTGTAAAGACAAAAGCCACATGAAATACACAGTTGTTTAAAAACAAGCATTTAATTTTATGTACTGCCATTCCTGTGCAAAAGTTCGTCGAT
The DNA here is from genome assembly GCA_963668995.1 of Parnassius mnemosyne. NCBI lineage: Eukaryota > Metazoa > Arthropoda > Insecta > Lepidoptera > Papilionidae > Parnassius > Parnassius mnemosyne. The sequence continues at coordinate 583,333 of CAVLGL010000077.1, read as the reverse complement.
ATTAACACTACCTAGCCCCTTTGGGTATCACCCATTTCAAAGTGTTATCAGTCATAACTTTGTATATTCGCCCGTTTTTCAACTTAAAATTCTTTAAAATATCCGTAACTTCTTTTGTCACTGGACTTTGAAGGACACACGCAATACGCTTAACTTGATCGTCATTTTGCTGAACTGTAATTAACCAATCTTCCGTACCAACATTAAGAACGTCTAGGGCCTGCTCATTATTCCCAGTATTTTCTACTCTCCTCTACTACTTAACGCGTCCACATGTGCCATCCTTTCCCCAAGCCGATACTCTATTTCGCAATCGAACTCCATAAATTGGATCCACCATCTGGCGATCCGTGGTACTACGTCTCTTTTTGTCAAAGTGCTCCGTAAAGCATTGCAGTCCGTTACAATTTTAAATTTTCGCCCTAATAAATAAACCCTAAATTTATTCAATGATGCTATTACTGCCAAGGTTTCTAGTTCATAAGAATGAAGTTTTTGTTCGTCTACCGAAGTTTGTCGGCTTTATTAAGCTATTGGTTTAAACAATCCTGAGTCATCTCTCTGCAATAGGATCCCAGCGACTCCAAATTTACATGCGTCTGTATGAAGTTGAGTTTCCAGATCCGGATTATAAAGAGATAAAATTGGCCTTTCCGTGAGTTTAGTTTTAAGTATCTCAAAAGTTTGAATTTCGCTGTCATTTCCAATTTGCATCATTTTCAGTAACCCCGTCAAGGGTCTTGCTATTAGGGCACTCTGAGGTTATATGTCCCGAAAAATTACAATTATTACATCTAAACTTAAGTTTATTACCACGAAAGAATGGATGTCCTATCTCTTTACAATTAAAGCATGTCATTTGACTGTAATTATGCCTTTGCGATGCGTTAGGTTTTGAAATAGGTTGCGTATTGTTAATTATCGTAGTATTTGATCGGAGTTCTCGATCTTTTAATAAAAGTTTATCATTGGAGTTTTTGTTTTGATCAGCTTTAATAGATTTGAAAATTTTTAACACTTGTTCAGGTTCACCAAATTCTGCACCTTGTGCCCCTAATCTAATACCCCTATCGTCAATGCTAGCAATTAAACAGTCGACGGCCCTTTTCCCAAATATCTCACAACAATTGAGGAAGTTCATTTTTGAATAATAATAAATTTCTAGCGAATCACCAAAACTAACTCTCTTACTGAGCATCTCTGTTAATAATTCTGAGTAGTTATCACGTGAAGGAAAAGACTCCTTTAGTTTGAACTTCCATTCAGACCAGGAAAAAAGTAAAGTAAGCCCTGATACCACGTTTTTGCTACCCCACTTAATTTAGGCAAGGAGTAACGTATAATTTGTCTTTCATTCCAATTATAAATTTTCGCACACTACTCAATCTTATCGATCCATGCGTCTATTGATTGTTCTTTACAAAGCGGGTTGAATTCGGGAATAAAGTTATTAAAGACAGGAAATTTACCACGATCACCTACGTTCTTGAAATCTTTCATAACATCTATAAATTTTTGAAATAATTTTGTTTCGTTGTACCTTGGTTCATCTATTGACGCTGGTGAACTGCTGCTTGACGTCCTTCGCCGCCGGTGGCGGCGATTGTGCCGGGATTTATTCTCCTTGCATTTGCGTTGCGACCGAGAACGCTCACGGCTGAACGTGCCACGATTAGATCGACGCCGGGACCTTGATGATCTCGTCTCTCGTAGCTCATCTCGCGAAAGAGATCTCAGCTCTCGGGAATTATTGCCGACCCGTTTAGACATGATGAGTCATGAAAATAAAAAATAAATAATTGTATCGATACAAAAAAAAATTTATAACTTCATTTAGTGAAGCTAACTACTTATTCGTAAAATAATTATTGTGCATATTATAGTGAAAATGGAGTTTGTGTTCTCTTCTTTGACATAGTTCATTTAAAAATTTTTAGCTAAAGTTTAATACTATTATTACACCACATATTATGTACACTCACAAGTCGATTATTTATATTATGACCCTTTTCTATGCTGAAAGCGTTATACTTGTCAAAAAAAAACTTGTATAATTTGCATATTTTCTTAATTGATTATATTTCAGTGTTACGAAAAATATTACAAATATTCAGACTATTGTTTCCTTAAGATGAAAAAGTTTAATAATAAATTAAGGCTAAAAAGATATATTCTTTTAAAACTCTTTACTTACATTAGTTCCTTTTCAGCGGTATCCCACTTCTGAGATGTTAATATTGACGAACTTTTGCACAGGAATGGCGGTACATAAAATTAAATGCTTGTTTTTAAACAACTGTGTATTTCATGTGGCTTTTGTCTTTACAACACATGTATCCACTTATTATCACACACAAAAATACTTTATCACAATCGTCGTGAACACTACACTAATCTAGTATAATTTACATAGATTCCACAATACACTTCTATGCGCTACGACTGTTGATCTACGAATGACCTTTTCACTGTCTAGCCTTCAGCATTTATAGCAAGAATAAAATACGGATTTGGATTTGACTTCCGCAAAAGTCGAATCCATAGTCAATACAATACAAAGCAGAGTGTTTGCCAACCGGATGTTATCAGAAAATGTACAAAATGTTAACATATAGTAAATCTATTATTTTTAAAAATGAGAAGGAAAGGTGGCATCTTGATAATTGTCGTACTACTTTTGCGGTTTCAGAAGTGTGCCCTACAGGCACAATTGTGTGCTGGGTTGGTGGAGAATAAAACCACTGAGATATTTTCTTTCTTCTATATTCGATGTTTTTCTTGAGGCAGCTGACCACCGACTGTGTCGAACGACGAAAATCGCCCCACTTTTATACCACCTCGGCTGGTTCAATAGATACGGTGTACGTATCGTACAAATGGCGTCGACCAATCAGCGCGAGGTGTGACAGAGCAAGTGAGGATGTTGTGACCACCTTGCTGAGTCACGTTACATTGTTTACCTTAAGCTAGTTCTACTATACAAAGTGACCACCTTACTGAGTCATTGTTTTACATTAAAACTAATTCTATTATACAGATATAAACACTAAACTATTATTTTCCTTATCATAAAAAATGCTTATATACTATTTTATGCGTAATTCTATAATCTTTATTCAATTTAATATAACATAAACGCTTATATCCTATTTAAGTATAAACTCTAAACTATAATATTTATCCCATTAATATAACATAAAATGTTTGTCTTATTTATGTATTATCCTATCACTATTTGTTTTCACTTGTGCCGCACAAGAAGAAATTCATTTAAACGTTTCCACGCACATTTTAATTATCGTGTCGTCGAAATAAACTCTCAAGGGACTCGGAACAAGGTAAATGTTTTATTTTGGAACCATCAATTCCGCTGGATATAGGCGATAAATAGTTTATGGTAGCATTAACATGCGCGTATATTTATAAATTTGTTTTTATCTGAAAATTTTTATTAGAATTTTCAATATTAGCCGTAATAAGGAAAACCTTTTCTATGAAATTACTTCATCGGCTAAGTTATGCCAATGCAGTGATATTAAGTTAACAAAATTTCAGTAATGCAACACAATACCGCCTGGGTTGAGATTTTATTTGTTCTATATTATAATAGGTACCTAGTATATTACATTTAAAGTTATATACATTACAACTTTAAATGTAATATAAAATATAGTATATATATATATATATATATTACATTTAAAGTTATTTTTTATCTCTTAATTATCAGCTACTACTACCCTTCATAATTCCACTGCGGAAAATAGGCCGCCCCAAGAAAACAAAGCACGCTCCTGAGCTATCTACATCCATCGACTTGCCCTACACTTCGTTTACTGGTGCAGGACTGCCATTAATTTAATATTATATGTTTATTTGGGTCATACGTAAGGTACATTACGTATTTATAATATAACAGTAGGTTAAGATGCAGCTGAATGAATGAAGATGAAGAATGAAACGAAATTTAACGGTGGTAGAGCCACGCAGCAGCCTTTGCTGTTGCACGTATGGGCCGGCTCGAGCCGGGTTAGTAACACGACCTCACAGAATACCGGCGTGAAGTGGAAGCTCTTCTTCTGCATTTCGTCTGGTGGGTGCACGTGACCTGAGGCCCTATTCCCCCCCCCCATCAACATGGTAGCAGAACTAAATCATAGACTACCCCAGGAGGGTATCAGCACCCCTGGGAAATCCCTCGCTGAGCATCCAAGACCATGATACTCCACTCCTGAGTGTGGGTGCTCAGGCTGCCCCGCGTATTCTGGGTAGGGGGCAAAATTCCGCTCAACACAATAACTGCTCAGGGCAAACTGAGCAACAAGAACAAGGCGACCCCTGCCACGCTATCCGTGAATTTCTGCAACATCAGGGGACTTCATTCGACCCTAAACGCCGTCCACCACCATCTCGAAACGGCGAAGCCGGACTTGCTCTTTCTGACCGAGACGCGGGTGTCCTCTTCGGCTTTGGTGTTTCGTATGGTGATTATAGTGATATTCAAAGACCTTATTACTTGAAACGTGGCATTCTATCTTTGTCTTCAGAGGTGACAACGTATCTGTATTTGAATTTTTAATCGAGAATAAATGTAGATGTCTGTGGACAACAGCAGCCTCTTATCACCACGTGGACTATGTGCTCTTTTGTTACTCTTATTCTAAAAAAAAGCTTGCTAAGCAATATCCCACAAGAACGCACTCAAAAATTGAAAATAGGAAATCAACTGAGTTGAGACTTATACTAATTCTGGACTATATACTACTCTGATATCCACATATTTAATATACAAACGTGAGAATATACATAAACTTTAAAAGAATAAGTAACGTTGTATGAATTTTTTAAACCCTGAGACATATTACACCTCATAAATGCATAAAACAAATATAAGTATTTATTGTACAATCTGTCTTGGAATGTATTCCTATCCACTACCATCTCGAAACGGCGAAGCCGGCCTTGCTCTTTCTGACCGAGACGCGGGTGTCCTCTTCGGCTATGGTGTTTGGTATGGTGATTATAGTGATATTCAAAGACCCTCTTACTTGAAACATGACCACCATACTTCGTAACTCTCCTACCCGGGGTACAAATTGAAATACTCCTTTGGGCCTCGGGCTTGAGTTTGCGTATACGTCAGAGAGGACATCTGTTTTCGAAGCCTCGGCAGTCTTGAAGGTTTGGAACTGTCCATCCTTTGGCTACTTGTAGATAGCGACGAACATCCGCGCGTCTACGGGTGCCTCTATAGGTCCCATAGCGGTAATGCCGAAACGGACCGACTCATCGACCACGTCCAAATGGCTACAGATTCCTTGCTACAACAGGTCCCATCCGCAGAGATCGTGATTCTTGGTGATTTTTTTGGGAGATCTGTTTATGACTTTGCCTTGGCATATGGTCTGACACAACTGGTTACTTCGCCTACGCGGATTCCAGTTGTGGAGGATCATACACCTTCCCTGTTGGATCTTCTGCTGACCTCTCATCCGGACAGATCTCTCGGCTCTTCGGACCATTGTCTAATCCGGAGAATTATTCCATCATCTGTGGTACCCATCGGAGGCAGATGTCAGCCTTGGTTTGGTCGCTCCTGTAAGAATCCATTACGCAGTAAGCAGGAGTGCTATCAGGCCTGGGCTGGGGCTTCGGTGGCTCGGGATGTAAACACCAGCATGCTTAAAAACAAGTATAACTTCACCTCCAGGTACTTCAAAAGAGTTATTGCTAAGGCAAAGTCAGAGCACATAGGCAGAATTGGCGAGAAACTAGTTAACCTTCCTTCGGGAACCCGTGTATTCTGGTCTCTCGCCAAGGCTGTCCAAGGGAATTTCTGTAAGCCATCACTACCATCTCTGCACAGGGAGGACGACTCACTGGCCCACGCCACAAAAGAGAAAGCCGGCCTTTTAGGCTCCCTTTTTGAATCCAACTTGACTCTTGATGACGGGGAGAACACACCGCCGGCCATCCCGCGTTGTGAGTGTAATTTGCCGTGCAGATGACACCACTGGTGATGCTCTATACACCGGCCGTGCAATTTTTCTCGGGAACATTTCGCCGAGTACCGGAACAAACTTGTGTCTGAAGTCGAGTCGTGGCTGAACAAAGTCTCGGATTGGTGGCGACTAAATCTAGTCCAGTTTAATCATCAGAAGAAACAAGTTTGCGCGTTTACAGCTAAAAAGAACCCCTTTGTCGTATCTCCTCAGTTTCAAGGCACTCCCCTTACTGCCTCAGCTAGCATCGGAATCCTCGGCGTCGACATATCGAGTGACGTGCAGTTTCGTGGTAACTTGGAACAGAAGGCCAAGTTGGCCTCTAAAAAGCTTGGCGTGCTCAGCAGAGCGGGACAGTATTACATGTCGGCACAACGCCTGCTACTTTACAAGGCGAAGGTTCGGCCTCACATGGAATACTGTTCCCATCTCTGGACAGGGGCTCCCCAGTGCCAGCTCCTTTCACTTGACCGCATCCAGTGTAGAGCAACTCGAATCGTCGACGACCGAGTTCTTTCCGATCGGCTCGATTCATAGGCGCTGCGAAGAGATGTTGCATCTCTGCATTTTCTTTCGCATTTACCACGGGGAGTGCTCTGAGGAATTGTTCGGATTAATCCCAGCCGCCAAATTTCACGAACGCACATTGCGGCAGAACTTCTGATACTATCCACACCATCTGGATGATTGGCGGTCCACCAGTGTGCTATTTAGAAGATGTTTTCTTCCTCGCACAACTTCCTTGTGGAATAGTTGATCACCGGAGCGATACGACGTAGGGACCTTCAATAAAAGAGCCTACTCCTTTTTATAAGGCCGGCAACGTATCTGGGCAGTGGTAGTCACTTACTATCAGATGAGTCGCATGCTCGTTTGCCCCCTCTCCTATAAAAAAACTACATAATCAGCAGTCGCGTTCACGAACACTAGACCAACGAGGCAGTGCAATAAATGAAAACTCGGTTCAAAAACGTATTTGAAAGTAGTTAATATAGTTCTTATATAAAAATAAAAAACGCAAACTTTCAAAAAAATATTAAAATATTCTTTAATAAAAATTAAAGCATTTTATTTTACTACTTTTAAGGGTTAGTTATGTGAAAAGTGATGTCGGTACATCATGTGCAAAAATATCTAAACCGAAAGATTTTTTTTTTAACTGAAGTACTAAATCAAATGCATAGTTCATTTTTAATTCACGATATTTATTCGCTCCGGTTTTTTACAATCACCATACGAAACACAGCAGTTTTGACGTTATGTTATTTTACGCTGGTATTCTGTAAGGCCGATCCATTCGTGCTACAACCATAATATTGCTACAGCATGGCTCTGCTACGTAGGGAACCCTTGTGACCCCTTTTTAACTGGGAACGAAGCGTTCCATTTTAGCCCTCAGGGGTGACAACGCATCTATACTTTGATTCTTAATCGACGATAGATGTAGATATCTATGATTTGCAGCATCAAATTAATATTAGGAGGCATGTGTGTCGTTTGTCACCCTGATTCCAAACAAGTGGTAAAATTTAAAATTTTGTACAACCGACTCCAATATAAATAAAATTAGAACATCACCAATGTATTCGAAGTCAATTAAATACGCATTAATAAGGAAAACTCAAAAACAAGTGGTCAAATCTTGATCGAATTTATATGGGACTACATGAAAACCACCAAATTTCAAATAAAAAAAAAATCTATTATCAAAATCAATCTATTATTAAAATAAGCTTCGTGGTAATGTATCAAAACTGCATCCTGCTTTTCGAAATTTGAAAATGTAAGACAGGGACCACGTAACATTTTCAAAGCTACAAAGAGCGAATTGCAGACTTGAAGATGCAATTTCAAGTGCAAATTACATTTCTAGGTTTCCGCTGTCTTGAACTCCACAGAGAAACTTCGTGATAAAAGAAACACATCCCCGCAAATCATTTGCCGTTCTCGAGGCATTACTAAGAAGAAAATTATTGTTCTCCGCCTTGAACGTTGGATTGTACTTTATGTAGCAATGCGATTATGTCAATTTTTGCTTTTACGCGAATAATAAAATTGAATTTCTAATGTCATTGTCAGGAGCCATAAAATCTTTTCATACGACTGTCAAGGGACGAAATGAGGTGTAAATTCCCTTACACTGCTAACGTATGGCACAATATTATCCAACTGAACTCAGATTTGTCAATGGCGAATAATTAAATCGAATCATAGATTAAATAATAATAATTTGTTGAACTAAAATAATATAATATATATTGGTCCAATAGTGTATTTATATTTTCATTTTCGAATAATTGTTGCTACTCTTGATTCTGAAATGCATGCAAACCTTCTTACAATGTTATGGCAAAAGTAAAATTAAACATCTATATTAAATAACGTTTGTATAAAAAGGGTTTTAATATTAAGGGATTTGTAAATTATAATAACCTATGGGATTGAGGTGACAGCTACCAAGCTATTCCTAACTAGTGTTGTGTTGTTGTATTACATAATATATAATTATAAACTATTATTTTTTCAAAATAAGGTACCACTAGTTTTCTTTTTGGTTCTTCCCAGGACAGATGTATTTTCTGAAACAATGGTAAATTATCCGTAAAAGTGACATTCAATAAATATTATTTACAATCTATATTGAATAAAAAAAAATTGTATAACACGCCTCATACTCGTAACGTGAAGCATTATTAGGTTGTGCTTTACTCTCCACACGTCAAGGTCAAGCGATTTTTTTGTTCTTAAAATTCCTCTATCATAACCATATTTCACATATACGAAAATATGAGTAGCCGTATATAAAAAATATTCTAGTTAATCCATATGATATTTTCCAATAAATAATTTTATATAGCTACTTTGAAAAAGAAATGGTTAAAAAAATTTACGTATCAAGACCGGGTTTATAAGTGGGTCTTGTTAATAGTTTTTTTTTAATAAGGACGTCTAGTTCTAGTAATGCATAATGGATTAATTGTAGATAATAGATTTAGCTGGCGATTTCACATAAAATCTGTCTGTGACAAATATATAATACGAACTAAAATGGCAAAATTCTACATTTTAAACCATATAATATCCTACTCAATATATATAATGCTTTAGCTGAGTCAATTATATCATACGGAATTTCAAGTTATGGACGAACCTTTAAGTCATATACCGAAAAAATATATAAACTACAACTAAGATTATTTCAACTTATTGTACCTCAAAAATTAAAACGGCAATATAAAGATAACTTATTAGACTTTTCAAATACTGTAATCTAATAATAAAAGCATCCAAGTGCCCATATCTCATAAAGTAATTACAAGAAATATGACCAAACAAAAATTAAATGTGCCTAGGATCTCAAATTACTATGGAAGGCGAATAATAGAATTTTTAATTCCAACTTTTTTAAATAACATCATGCAAAACATTCAAAAATAATTAAACACAATAACTATAAAAAATACTATTACGATAATATAAAGAACTTTGTCTTATAAAATCAATCAAAATTATAGTTATTATTAAGTTATATTATAGTGAAACAACCTGTATATAATAAGTAGTTTGCAATGTCTAGTCTAGTTGTTGTTGCATCCCTTTGTATTTTCTTTCGCATCTACACTGGGAATGCTCTGAGGAATTGTTCGGACTAATTCCAGCCGCCAAATTTCAATATCGCACTTCGCGACAAAACTCGCGATACCATCCACACCATCTGAATGATAGGCGGTCCACCACTGTGGGATTTAGAACATGTTTTCTTCCTCGCACGACTTCCTTGCGGAATCGATTACCATCAGCGATTTTTCCAGACCGATACGATTTAGGGACCTTTAAGAAAAGAGCCTACTCCTTTCTAAAAAGCCGGCAACGCATCTGCAATTCCCCTGGTGTTACGGTTGTTCATGGGCGGTAGTAGTCACTTACCATCAGATGAGCCGCTTGCCCGTTTGCGCCCTCTCCTATTTAAAAAAAATCAGTAAAACAGGTTCCACAACAAAACCAATGAGCTCTCACGTCGGTGGCGCTCAATTCCGGAACGTCCCACGTAGGAATTGCAAATGGGTGCTTACCACTTACACAATAAAGGACGTATATTTAAATGTATATTGCATGCCTTAAGCGAAAGCGCAAGGTATGTTCTACTATCGCCTAAAAATTATGATTCCAACGTTTTATCGCATGAAATCGTACCTAGCAATCATATTATACATATAAATGACGTAAAAAGCACATTGTTAGAAAGATAAATGATTGTTGAACATATTAATATTTTTTTAATGGATTAATTGCTATTTTCAAATTAAAAAAGGGGTTTTAGTGGCTTGTGGTGTGGATTTTTCAAGTCCGTAAGGCTTGTAAACACGATAACTTTTGAAAATATCAATTGTTCAGCTCAATATATTTTTAAAACTCTTCATCTATTATGTGGGAAGCCATTGAATGTGAATGGCAGTTTCATTTTGTTTAATTTAGTTATAATACATTTTATCGGCTGCAAAATGGCGAAATTTTCGGTGTATTCAGCAGCCTTGTATGAAAAATTATTTCTAAATAGAATAGAAACTGCGTCACTCAGTTCGGCGTCAGTCGCCGTCGTGAGTGGACATTGTTAAGGTTATTTGCAGCGGCTCAAAAAGATCGCTGTACAAATAAACAAATTTCTTAAATACTTGATTATATTAATAATGAGAGATGTTTTTATTACAATATTTTAAAAGCACAGAATAAATAATTGTACTACGTACTAAAATTAATTAGTATCAATTTTTTATCATGGGCGTCATTTTCATGATTTTCGAGTATGTTGAAGCCGATAGGGTTGCCGAAATGTAAATCCAAGATAGCGGCTGCAATAGGTATCAATTTTTTCATCATGGGTGTCATTTTCATGGTTTTAGAGGGTGCTGAAGCAGATACTGCTGTCGAAATATAAATCCAAGGTGGTGGCTGCAATAGGTTTTTTTTTTTATGGGAGAGGGGGCAAACGAGCATGCGTCTCACCTGATGGTAAGTGACTAACGCCGCCCATGAACAACTGCAACACCAGGGGAATCGCAGATGCGTTGCCGGCCTTTTAAAAAGGAGTACGCTCTTTTCTTGAAGGTCCCTAAGTCGTATCGGTCCGGAAAAATCGCTGATGGTAATCGATTCCACAAGGAGGTCGTGCGAGGAAGGAAACATCTGCTAAATCGCACAGTGGTGGACCGCCAATCATCCAGATGGTGTGGATGGTATCGGGAGTTCTGCCGCGATGTGCGTTCGTGAAATTTGGTGGCTGGGATTAATCCGAACAATTCCTCAGAGCACTCCCCATGGTAGATGCGAAAGAAAATGCAAAGGGATGCAACATCTCTTCGCAGTGCCAATGAATCGAGCCGATCGGAAAGGGCTCGGTCGTCGACAATTTGAGCCGCTCTGCGTTGGATGCGGTCAAGTGGAAGGAGCTGGCACTGGGGAGCCCCTGCCCAGAGATGGGAACAGTATTCCATGTGAGGCCGAACTTGCGCCTTGTAAAGTAGCAGGCGGTGTGCCGGCATGAAATACTGTCCCGCTCTGCTGAGCACGCCAAGCTTTTTAGAGGCCAATTTGGCCTTCCCTTCCAAGTGACCACGAAACTGCACGTCACTCGATATGTCGACTCCGAGGATACCGATACTGGCTGAGGCAAGAAGGGGAGTGCCTTGAAACTGAGGAGATAATTTTTTTCATCATGGGTATCATTTTCATGGTTTTCGAGGGAGTTGAAGTCGAAAGTGCTGTCGAAATGTAAATCCAAGATGGCGGCCGCTACATGTATCAAATTTTTCATCATGGGTATCATTTTCATGGTTTTCGAGGGTATTGAAGCCAATAGTGCTGTCGATATGTAAATCCAAGATGGCGGCTGCAATAGATATCAATTTTTTCATCATGGGTGTCATTTTCATGGGTTTCGAGGGTGTTGTAGCCGATAGTGCTGTCGAAATGTATTTAAACTACTTTAAATTATTCCGTATAATCATGATATACGAAATTTTTTAAATGCGCTTAGGGCATGCCCAATTGGATTTACCCATTATTTTTGATACTTTTAAATAATTAACTAATTATTTAATGTTAAGCAGCACGTTAGTTGCGAATGTGAGTACCAATACATACCATTATTGGTTTAATTGTACAAATAAAAAAAATATGTATGAACATTTTGATTAATAAATTAAAGAAAAAAAAAGTTAACGTCTAGCTAAAATTTTCAATAGACAACTTAGATTATACAGAAAAACAATTATTATCTTGACTGACTTTGTCTTGACTTTGACCTGATTTCGACCTGACTTTGGCCTGATTTTGACTTGTTTTTGACTTTTGTAATCCTTAGACAAACATAACGAAATCTACAAAATCACATTCACTTTCAGCAATGTTTTAGAAATATTATGAGATAAGACACAAGAGCTTACGACAAGAACAATCGTAAACAATTAAATAAACGTATATGTTAATTATCAGTCGTTTTCTCAACATGACAAAAAATTAAATATGTTTTCAGTAACGTTTTAACGTCGAATAAGCAGCAAGCGCTATATTTCATGTCGGAGTGTTAAAAAGCATTTCACGTAATGAACTTTTGGATAAGTTGGAATTTTAAAACGTCGAAAATAATTTTTGTTTAAATATATTAAAATTGTGATCCTAGTAGGTACAAGCCACGTAAATAAGATGTCGCTATCCATCAATCGACTGAATACTTAGTGGTGACATTCTTCTCTTTTTCTTTATCAGCATGAAAAAGTCCGCGGCAGGACATGAGCCTCTGGTGTTGTAAGGCGGTTTTTCCTAATAGTCCCTCTCGGCAGTCGGATTGACGATCTTCTCACATGTTTGACACTGCTGCTTATCACCTATCAGAATATTTTACGCCAGGCGTAGACAAGATAGCGTTTGTACAATACATAATACTAGCTGGAAAATACTCTGATCGGCAACAAACCGCAGTTCAATGGCTTTTAATCAACTTTTACGATACTCACGAGTCGAAATGGCGTCAACATGGCCATCACATGGCAAGGTGTTTATTTATGAAATGATAACAATTATACATATTGTTACTTTAATTTGATAAAATGTTTTTTATTCGTAAAAACCAATCTCTAACGTACGCACACGCCGATATCTCACGATGAAAAAAAGTGTTTCCCTAAATAATTTTATTTTATTAATTATAACATAAATGGCATAATTAGTGAAACTTATTCTTCAAAAGTTTATCGACTTTTTTTAATAACTCGTATACAATAAAAATGATTTATTTAGGCCAGGTTGGACAAGATATTTAACAAGTATTTTAAATACGATTTTGACGCGCGAGAATTGTTACTTCTTGAAATAGTATATACGGAAAAAAATATAAATATTTATATAAAAGATTAAATTAGATTCTTCATTGGCTATATTTTAAATTCGTTCATTTATTTACTGGTAATAAGCAAAAATCACACCTATACCGGTAGTTGCTGAGCACTACGCTTGAAGTTGTTGACGAGTATGTTTACCTGCGACAAATAGTCCGACAAGGTAGGTCCAACTTTGACCGAGAGGTCAATCGACGGATTCAACTCGGCTGGGCAGTGTGAAATTACGATATATCATTTCGTCAGGTATACCTCAAAACCTGAAAACGATATTGTATAACCAGTGCGTGTTTCCAGTAATGAATTATGGATCTGAGACGTGGCCGTATGAGGAAAGTCAATCTCGCTCAGCGAGCTGTGAAGTGAGCTATGCTCGGGGTTTCTCTGCGTAATAAACTTAGAAATGAGGATATCCGCTGTAGAACCAGAGTAACCGACATAGCCCAACGGATTAGTAAGCTGAAGTGGTAATGGGCCGGCCATATAGCTCGAAGAACCGACAACCGATGGGGACGAAGGGTTCTCGAGTGGCAGCCTCGTACCGGTAGGCGAAGTGTAGGGCGACCCCCCACTAGATGGAGTGACGACCTGGTAAGACATGCAGGAAGTAGATGGATGCAGGTGGCTCAAGACTGTGCTTTGTGGCATAACCTGGGGGAGGCGTATCTTCAGCAGTGGACTTGTAAAGGATTGTAATGATGAAAATGATGATGATTACGAATAAGCAAAAACGTTATAAATGAAATAACTTTTTGCTCATCGAATGCTTACGTTGGGCTGGTCAAATATGCATGCAGCGAAGGAGAAAGGAAATGTAATAACATACTATTATGAATGTTTTTTATGCATAACATTACATTAGTTTCTGTTTTCACTTCTATCGTGTGATCGTAATAACATACCATTGTTTTACAGTTTCCTCTTAATTATATATAGGAAACTAGCTGACTGATAAATTAGAATTTACGAATCGCAAGCTCCTCAATGCAGCCAACTTTAATCGTGCCTCTTGGGAACCTAAATAAAATTTCACGTTTGTCCAGTACAGACTGGTTGGTCGAATTACGTTACGGTTTGAATTTAAAGTAAGATTAATTCAAAACTTCGCCTTGTTATTTTAACCAGAAAAGGAGTAAGATATATTTTAGGTAATATTATATGTTTTTGGTGCTAAGTTCTTGACAGTGGTATTTCTTCTATTCATTACCAAGCACGTGGTAAAATAATATTATCATTTGGGGTATTAATGTATTTTTCTTTTTTTTATAAAATAAGGGTGACAAACGAGCACCTAGTCTACCTGATGGTAAGTGGTTACTGTGGCCCACATACATCTACATCTATCTTCGTAAAATAATGCAATGCAGATGCGTTTTCAGCCGCGAGGACTAAGATCATCATCATCATCATCATTACAGCCTTTCATAAGCACACAGCTGAACATAGGCCTCCTCCAAGGAATGCCACAAAACACGGTCCTGAGCCACCTGCATCCATCGACTTCCTGCATGTCTTACCAGGTCGTCACTCCATCTCGTGGGTACCGATACGAGGCTGCCACTCCAGAACCTTTCTTTCCCATCGGTTGTCGGTTCTTCGAGCTATATGGCCGACCCACTGTCACTTCAGCTTACTAATCCGTTGGGCTATGTCGGTTACTCTGGTTCTACTGCGGATATACTCATTTCTAAGTTTATTACGCAGAGAAACCCCGAGCATAGCCCTCTCCATAGCTCGCTGAGCGACCTTGAGCTTCCTCATACGGCCAGCAGTGAAGGACCACGTTTCAGATCCGTAAGTCATCACTGGCAACACGCACTGGTTGTACAATTTCGTTTTAAGGTTTTGAGGTACGTCTGACGAAAAGATGTGTCGTAGTTTACCGGACGCTGCCCAGCCGAGTTGAATCCGTCGATTGACCTCTAGATCGAAGTTGGATTTTCCTAGTCGGACTATTTGTTCCAGGTAAACATACTCGTCAAGAACTTCAAGCTTAGTGCTCACAGCAAATACCTGCATAGGTGTGATTTTTGCTTATTACCAGTAAATAAATGATTGTATTAAAAATGTAGCCAATGAAGAATCTAATTTAATCTTTTATATAAATATTTATATTTTTTTCCGTATATACTATTTCAAGAAGTAACAATTCTCGCGCTTCAATATCTAAATATATATATATATATATATATATATATATATATATATATATATATATATATATATATCGGTATAGTATATGTAAGTATAGCTAGTAGAATGTTTGAGGTTTTCCGTTTGAAAATGCTGCTATCAACGCTACGTACCTTTTAGGAAAACTGTTCCAATGAGCAAGAGAACACTCAGAAATCAATGATATAATATACCTTGGATGGCAGCCAAAATTTCACAAAAAAAAAACATGTAATAGGGTTACCTTCTGAATATTTATCGAGGATATTAACAATGATTATTATGTATATGATAATATATGTATTTGAAATATTTTTTTTTAGAACACTGATATAAAACAGAAAAATTTAATGTTTCTATAGATACCATTTATGGCACATTTTTGTAAGCTTTACCTGCTGCTATACATACATATATGCGTCACGACTGTATCACCGTGGAGGTAGACAGAATCCGAAGACCAGCGAGCAACTCGAACCAAATTTAGTTTAAAAAAAATGTTATGTAAGAAATGATAGGTGGCTAGCCTATTGCCAACATAATCACAAACCCAATATATCATTAGTCACCTTCTATGACAAGCTAGCCAAGTAACGCTGTTGGTACATTCTTCAAGTCCAACATAAACATTGGACCTATATATCCCAAACCAATATGTTATATTTCTGTTTTCTTATTGTGTATATGTTACGGCTAAAAGCCGAAGTGCGGTTACACCTAGTTCTAATCGGCTAGAAATCGGTGTGGCTAGCAGTAGTTGGTTAGATTTAGGTGTACTATTAAATTTTTAAAAACACGGATATACGTATCAATTAATATCAGCGACAGTAGGTCAAAGTGCGGTTTGAAACCACACCTTAAACCTTAAACATCCTTAAAAATCCACAGGCCCTACCACCTGTGCCAGTCTACCACTTATACGCCAGCCAGCTACACTCAGGGACGATACCTCCTTCACTTAACTTCTGCCATCAGTGGAATAAGTGCACACATTAAAGAGTGACGTACGCCGAAATCCACGATCTACCCATGCCCACCGAATTGTTGTCATTAATATTCTAATTATTTAATTAATTATTTACCTAGACTAGCTTTTTTTAAATGGTGAAATGCCTACGCATATCTGCCTCGCGGGGGCAAGGACGGGTTATGTGGGATTCGCACCGACTAAAACCCTTCTCAGTTAAGGCGCACCAGAACACATGGCGCGCATTCCTCAGCGGCCTCCAACTTACCTATAATTCCTAACCTCAACAAATACTATGATATAAATTGCAAAAAAATATTTAAAGAGGTAAATATGGAGTATTTTTAGGTTAAAAACAAACTAATTAAATATTAAATTTATTATTACTCGTAATTTCCACTGCCGAATATTTACAAAATAAATTTACTGAATTTAAACAACAATTTGCCTTGTGTTCATACAAAGCTGACAGTAATTGGAAATTAGCTTTGTAGAAGTGGCTGAATAAAATTAACAAAATTACGACGTTTTGTAAAAGCTCCATTGACGTTGTAGCGTTCATTTAAAAAAAATTATACGTATTTTAGTCAAATTATACGAAATAATTTACGTTGATACCGCTGAGTGTAACTGAATTCAAAGAGCCTTAGAATCTGTCAAAAATAAATGTTTGTTACCTCAATAATATTTTTGTGTGATGTAACTAAAAATTTCCGATTTTTGAATTTTTTCTGTACTTGTGCTGTGAAATATTGCTTCGCGCCCAGTTTCATTATTCTAGGAAACAAAAATACATATATTATATTTTATTTCATATACATTATAAATAATACTTATCATCATCATCATTACAGCCCTTCACAAGTCCACTGCTGAACATAGGCCTCCCCCAAAGAATGCCACAAAGCACGGTCCTGAGCCACCTGCATCCATCGACTTCCTGCATGTCTTACCAGGTCGTCACTCCATCTCGTGGGGGGACGCCCTACACTTCGCCTACCGGTACGAGGCTGCCACTCGAGAACCTTTCTTCCCCATCGGTTGTCGGTTCTTCGAGCTATATGGCCGGCCCACTGCCACTTCAGCTTACTAATCCGTTGGGCTATGTCGGTCACTCTGGTTCTACTGCGGATATCCTCATTCCTAAGTTTATCACGCAGAGAAACTCCGAGCATAGCCCTCTCCATAGCTCGCTGAGCGACCTTGAGCTTCCTCATACGGCCAGCAGTGAAGGACCACGTCTCAGTTCCGTAAGTCATCACTGGCAACACGCACTGGTTGTACAATTTCGTTTTAAGGTTTTGAGGTATGTCTGACGAGAAGATGTGTCGTAGCTTCCCGAACGCTGCCCAGCCGAGTTGAATCCGTCGATTGACCTCTCGGTCGAAGTTGGACTTACCTAGTCGGACTATTTGTCCCAGGTAAACATACTCGTCAACAACTTCGAGCTTAGTGCTCCCAACAACTACCGGCATAGGTGTGACATGGACATTAAACATGATCTTTGTTTTGTCCATGTTCATCTTAAGACCTATCCGTTGGGAAACACTATTGAGGTCATTGAGCATAGTGCTTAGGTCCTCCAGCGATTCTGCCATAAGGACTATATCGTCGGCAAATCGAAGGTGAGTGATGTACTCGCCATTGATGTTGATACCGTATCCTTTCCAGTCCAGAAGCTTGAAAACGTCTTCCAATGCAGCGGTGAAGAGTTTCGGGGATATGACGTCACCCTGTCTTACACCTCTCTGCAATTGGATAGGTTTCGTATTCTGGTTCTGTACTCGGATAGCCATCGTAGCCCTACTGTACAAGCACTTCAACACTTCGATATACCGACAGTCAACTTGGCACCGCTGAAGGGACTGCAGCACCGCCCAAATTTCGACGGAATCAAAGGCTTTCTCATAGTCCACATACGCCAGACATAGTGGCAAATTGTACTCTTCGGACTTCTGTACAACTTGCCGAAGGGTATGTATGTGGTCTATGGTGCTAAAGCCCTTTCGGAAACCGGCTTGTTCGGGAGGCTGGAAGTCGTCAAGTCTGCGCGCGAGACGATTCGTAATGACTCTCGAAAACAGCACGTAGACGCGGCTCAGAAGGGAAATCGGTCTGTAGTTCTTCAAGAGAGCGTTGTCACCTTTCTTGAAGAACAAGACCACCGCACTTCTGCTCCACGCCTCCGGTGTAATGCCACCATGGAGGACAGAATTAAAGAGCTTCTGAAGGACTTCAAGTACCGGTCTTCCACCCGCTTTCAGAAGCTCCGCTGTAATTCCATCCTCGCCTGGGGCCTTACCGTTTTTAAGGTGCTGGAGAGCCATCCTAATCTCGCTCAGACTGACATCCGGGATATCTTCGGAATACTTATATCGTTATATATTTTTTAATTTAGCTTTTATTATAACAAACCTTTAACTAGCGATCACAGAGGGTGGACTTAAGACCTGACATTAAGTCCGCCCTACATCAGTAACTATTTGCCACTGATTTTGCATATTTACAACTGATTCGGATATTACCTTTGTCTTAGGACAACGGGAAATACACCATAAGTGTAGATGGGTGAGTTTACAGGTATTGAAATATGACACATGAAAGGCCGATCTTTTGATTGCGATTACTTACGAGTAGTAGCTTGAACTTTTTACACCTTCCAGTGATCCCAGGTAGTATAATATTTGATATTAATTGCAATATGATAAAAAAAAATATTTTCAGAAGCATATAGTTATATTTTTTCTTTTGAGGTACAGAACCCTAAAAATAATTGATACCAATTATGAGCATATCTTAAAGGAATGAAATAATCGGACCATTTTGAAAAATAAAAACAGCTAATCGGTAAAGAATTTTTGAACATATAAAATATAATCAAAAGAGTAGAAAGCCAAAGTGATAACTTTCTCCTATTTTGAATTTGATTACAGCCTTTGATAAGTCCACATCTGCCTTGAATTTGCTTTAATTGTTAATTTAACAACGAAAATGATGAAGGTTTTTTTGAGGGATTTAATTCTTGTGTACAATATGTCTTACAGAAACAGAAACAGAAACTTTTTTATTCAATATAGATTATAAATAATACTTATTGAAAGTTACTCTTTTGTATAATTACCACTGGTTCGAAAAAAAACCCTCTGTCCTGGGAAGAACCAGCAAGAAACTCAGCGGAACCTTTTTTTTAAAATAACAGCTTACAATCATGTATGTTACACAAATTAATAACACAACAAATTAGAAATAGCTTGGTAGCACCTCATTTCCAGGGGTTATTATCATCTACAAATTCTTTAATATTATAATAACCCTTTGTATACAAACTTAGTTTAATAAAGTTTTTGAACTTTGAGCAGGTCAAATTTTGTATATTTTCTGGATTTTTGTTGTAAAAGCGTATACATCGCCCCAAGAATTAATTACTGACTCGATGGAGTCGAGTAACTGGTACTACTAGCTTGTATCTGTTCCTAGTATTTACAGAATGAATATCACTTATTTTTGTAAAACTACTTTTATTTTTGTGTACGTACATTACGTTTTCATTAATGTATTGAGAGCCTAAAGTTAATATATTAATTTCCTTAAATTTTTGTCGCAGCGACTCTTTAGGCTTTAAATCATAAATTGCTCTTATGACCCTCTTCTGTAAAACAAATATAATTTCAGTGTCAGTTGCGTGTCCCCATAGCAAAATACCATACGACATTATGCTTTGGAAATAGCTTAAGTAAACTAGTCTAGCTGTTTCAACACTCTAGTCAGACTTCTAATCTTTTTTATGGCATATGCTGCAGAACTAAGTCTGCTTGCTAGTTTTGATATATGGGGGCTCCATTGAAACTTCGCGTCTAGTGTGATTCCAAGAAAAATAGTGGTATCTACAAGACTCAGTTTCTCTCCATTTAAAATTACATTAGTATTTAATTGTTTGACATTTGGAGTCATGAATTTCACACATTTCGTTTTAGTGCCTTAGCACTGAGTACAGTGCGAAATTATTGAAGTCAGCTTTACTTAAACGCTTACACTTTTTATCAAATTTGTTTTTAATATTTGTATTTTTCTAAACCCTAAATTTCAAATAAGTTTAAAATCTCTTAACTTTATAAGCCTTATGAATAGTTATTTAATGTCGCAAACCTATTTTCAAAGATTTTTACGAACAAGACATTCATGTTGGGCCATACGACCGAAATATTATGCAACGTACGTGACTTGCTTCACTAACTAACAAATCTATCACCGCATTTCGTTTGGAGGGTAGATTGTATTACAATGTAAAGAAATATTATTTTAAGACTAGCAGCGACCCGCCCCGACATCGCCTGACAGAATCTACGAATAATAATGCGACATTATTTAGATTTAATGTATTGAGGGCATGCACTTTTTCTGGCACCAGGGCGGCGCCACTATTCAATGAGGTAAAATATTTTACAGATTACATTCACATACATTTGTTCACAGATCCACATATTTCTAAGGAAAATGTAAACTTAATGTTTCATTCCGCATTAATAGTTATAATTTATATTAATTAGATTAGAAATGAATAAACCAAACTATAAATATAACTAAAAATAGATATAACTAAAAATTAAAAAATAGTTACAAAGTGCAAAAAATTTAAAAATAAAACCACTGATGCATTGCATTGTGTAATAATATAATACTCTAGATAATGATAAACTATTTTTCAATATTAAAAAAAAATGTATAAAAGAAAAGCTTTACCTCAGTCACAACTAGCGACACTTGGTGGATGGAAGATTACTATCCCTCATTTAGAACATTTTTATCAATCCTTCGTTTTTTTTTTCAAAAAAATCTTCAATTTTTTCGGAAAAATATATCTTAGATCCCTGTTGGCATAATTATCTATCTGTGCGTAAAGTTTTGTCAAAATCAGTTCAGCCATTGCAAAGATTAGCCGAGACAGACAGATAAAAATTAAAAAAATATTTTTTTTATGTTTTAGTAGCATGCAAATGATATGATATGCAAGGGTATTTGCTGAGCCTTAATATATACATAATATTCAATTCTATTTTCTTTAATATACATACAACATCATCATCATTACAGCCTTTCATAAGTCCACTGCTGAACATAGGCTTCCCACAAGGAATGACACAAAGCACGGTCCTGAGCCACCTGCATCCATCGACTTCCTGCATGTCTTACCAGGTCGACACTCCATCTAGTGGAGGCTCGCCCTACACTTCGCCTACCGGTACGAGGCTGCCACTCGAGAACCTTTCTTCCCCATCGGTTGTCGGTTCTTCGAGCTATATGGCCGGCCCACTGTAACTTCAGCTTACTAATCCGTTGGGCTATGTCGGTTACTCTGGTTCTACTGCGGATATACTAATTTTTAAGTTTATCACGCGTTTTCAGATTTTGAGGTATGTCTAACGAGACGATGAGTCGTAGTTTCCCGAACGCTGCGCAGCCAAGTTGAATCCGTTGATTGACCTCTCGGTCGAAGTTGGACTTACCTAGTCGGACTATTTGTCCCCCTAGCCCCTTCCGTTTCAAATACATACTGATTCGTAGAATTACTGCCCTCAACATGTCCACAGTTACCCAAGTTAAGTCCCTCGTCGCCGCCCTAAACCAAACTCTTGGTCTGGGCCTAAACCTCGATGAGACGGCCCTCGCCGTCATCGCCGCCCTTGTTACTCCCCCTGCCCGTCAGACACTCCAACCGCCGCCCGTACTCGCGGCCTACCTAGAGACCAAGAACTCTTTGCCCCATTAGAAATGGAGTACGCATGCTCCGAGTCCTCTGCGTCTGCTTCCCGGAAGAGGCCCGCGACCAATTCTGGCACCGGTTCATCGGAGTCCTGTGACTCCGACGGAACCGGGGATTCTTCGTTCACCACGGTGAACTCCAAGCGCAGTGGTAAACGCGCCGCGAAAAACCGCACCCTCCCTGTCTCAGCGGCCCCTGCCGCTCCTTCAACCTCCGCAGCTCCCGCTGCCGCCTCTGCCCCCGCAGCCCCCGTCGCTGCCTCGGCCCCACTTATGTCACTAGACATCCCCGCTCCTACCAAGCCAGCCTCTCGCTGTGCTCCAGTCCTTGCCAAGAAGCAAGTCCCGCCCCCTGTCTTCCTAAGAGACAAGGCCAAATTCACAGAACTCTCCAAAACCTGCTACAACGCAGGCATAAAATACGACCACGCCATCAACCTCGGGGAGGCTATTAAGATCATCCCCCAATCAATCGACGACTTCCGGCGTCTCACCAGGCTATTCACAGCCGAACGAGTTTCTTATCATACCTACGCTCTCCCGGAAGAGCGAGGGTGAGGGCTGTCGAGAGTAAGGGTTGAGCCTCCACATAGGCACGGGTTCCCGGCGCAGTGCCACCGCTGCCAGCTGTATGGTCATGCGGCGGCCAACTGCTCCACCCTACCCAGGTGCGTTAAGTGCCTTGAACCCCACAACACTAAAGAGTGTCCTCGGCCCAAAGACGCCGAATCCCCACCCGCGTGTGTACTGTGTAAACAAACAGGCCACCCGGCTAACTACAGAGGCTGCCCTTGCGCACCTCATCCTAGCCCCAGTAGGCAAGCTCCACCGCCGGTCGATGACCGCTCATTTCCGGCTCTTTACCAACGGTTGCCCCGTCAGGGCCTTTCTCAGCCCACCCAGGGCTTCTCTCGGCCCTCTCAGGGTCCCCCTAAGCCCCCTCCGGGCTTCTCTCAGCCTATGCAGCCTCCAATCTTTCCCTGGGGCCCCAAAAAGGCAGACCCACCGCGGACATCCTCCGCCCCACAACAATCACAACCCTCAATGTCTGATGACCTAAAAACGCTGTATTCCGCTATAAGGAACATCAACGTTGAGGAAATCGCTGTGTTAGCACGCAAATTGCGCGCTGCGACGTCCCCTCAGGACCGTCTCCTCGCTCTTGCAGAGCATCATAATCTTTTGTGCTCGTTGTAAGTAGAGTTAACTTAATTAACTTAACTCACAATGACAGAGCAGTTTGCTCTACCAAAGTCTCACGGTCGTATCAAACCTAAGGGTTTATCGCTTGTATCCTTTAACATTCGCGGTTTGCGAAATAACCTCCCAGAGCTTAAGCTCTTTCTTCGAAATCGTGAAGCCAATTTCCTCCTCCTACAGGAAACTAATCTCAATACTAAGGACACTAAACACATTTCCATCAAAAACTTCTCTCTCCTTCGTAATGACAGACCCGACCGCCGAGGCGGCGGTACGGCCATTTATTACAAGAAGACACTTCACTGCTCTCCCATTTCTACTCCGCAACTTTTCAACATGGAAGCCACGGTATGTAGGCTAGCTATGACCAGTCATGATGTCCAGACATCAGTCCATCTTCATAGCCTCCTGTTACATCCCTTCTAAAACCCTTCCCCTCAAAAAAGATTTTGAGGCTATTTTATCTTTAGGCAATTCAGTCATTATGTTTGGAGATTTTAACTCCAAGCACACTGAATGGACATGCCGTACTACTTCACGTAGTGGCAGGATACTGCTTGATATCACGCAGTCTCTTGACCTTACCGTCCACAGTCCCCTCGGTGCTACTCACTATCCCGATATCACCGATTACGCTCCCGACGTGCTAGATTTTGCACTATTCAAAAGTGTTTCCCTCAACCTCAGGGCAATCGAGACACTAGACGATCTAGGATCCGACCACAGACCGGTCTCCCTCATTCTTGGCCATCAGCCACCCCCCTCAACACCCTCTACTAAAACCTTCACAAATTGGAAGGGCTTCAAGGAGTCCCTAGCGAAAGCTCTGGACTCACAGGACTCCCCAATCTCCCTATCGTCGGACTTAGATAGTCCTGAAAAAATCGACACCGCGGTCGATTCAGTCTCCACCCTTATTAAAACCTCCCTTAAGGAGAATGAAAGGGTCGTCCCGGTTACTAATAATAGTGGGCTTCCCCTGCATATTAGCAACCTATTAAAAGCCAAAAAAGCTGCTTTCCGGAGAGCAGCAAAATATCCCACGCCCGAATATAGGCGCACGGCCAATCGACTTCAACGAGAACTCCGTTTCTGCCTCTCTGAATTTCGAGACCTCGAAAAGGGTAAGCTCATGGAGAATATCTCTCCCTCTCATACAGCGTACTATCAGATGGCAAGAGCCCTCCGCATAGACGCTATCACCCACACTCCCCCTCTCTCCCGTCCCGACGGTACGGTAGCCTTCGAGGACGAGGAAAAGGCTGAGTGCTTTGCAGACAGCATTGCCGCTCACTGCTCTCCTAGCTCTCAACCCGTCGACCCCTCACACGTCCAGGCAGTGGAGGATGAGGTCCGCCGCAGGAACTCACCCCCTACAGCCTCCGAACCTATCTCTGTGTCCAATGATGAGATTTCATCCCTCATCAAAGAACTTAAACCTAAAAAGGCTACAGGCGCGGATGGCATCTCCAATCAAGCCCTAAAACACTTTCCTGAGCAGGTGCTAACCATTTTATCTATTATCTTCAATGCCTGCTACAACCTTAGTTACTTTCCCACTACGTGGAAAGAGGCAACTGTGATTGGTATTCCCAAGCCAGGCAAGCCTCTCAACCTCCCCACCAGTCATCGGCCCATTAGCCTCCTCAAGGCCATGGGTCAAGCTCTTCGAAAGAGTCATCCAAACTAGCATAAGGCGCCACCTGTTTCCCACAGACGGTGACCCTCACATCATCCCCCATCAATTCGGTTTCCGAGCGAAACACTCTTGTCCCCAACAAGTTCACCGTATTGTGGAATATATCTTCAGCGGTTTTTATCCTCGTCGTCATAAGACCATCGCGGTCTTTTTCGACATAGCTAAAGCCTTTGATAGAGTCTGGCATGAAGGCCTCATCTACAAATTATACAAAATAGGTCTCCCTGATACGTCCGAGTACGTCTCGTGGCCTCTTATCTAAAGCATCGTACCTTTCGTTTTAGACACGAAGGCACGCTATCTTCTCAGCACACCATCAAAGCTAGTGTCCCTCAGGGCTCAGTACTTGCTCCTCTCCTGTACATTTTGTTCACCAACGACATTCCCATCCCGTCGAAAGGTGTTCAGCTCTCCCTCTTAGCAGATGACACTGCCCTATACTGTAACGGTACCTCGCTACCTTTCATTTGGAACAAGATCCAAAAGTCAGTTGATGACCTAGGAGCTTGGTTCAAAAAATGGCGCATCGATGTGAACCCGGAGAAGAGCTCCGCCGTTCACTTCGATTATAAACGACGCCGACTCAAAAACACTCCACCAATACGTATGCTAGGGACTCCTGTCCCCTGGCATACGACTGCCAAATATTTAGGTGTCACCCTTGACACTTGGCTCACTTTCAGGTCCCACGTCAAAAGAGTAACCCGTCACGCACGTTTTTACCTGGGTAGGCTCAACAGTATGTTGGGCCGACACAGTAAAATGTCCCTCAGAAACAAGCGTACCCTTTATAAGGTCTGTATACGATCAGTCATGTCCTACGCGGGCCCCATTTTTGCCCACGCTGACCCTAAAATTATTAATGAACTCCAAGTAGTTCAAAACCTCTTCTGTCGTCGAGCTACGAACGCACCTTGGTACGTCCGTAATGCCGACCTTCATCGAGACTTAGAACTCCCTACAATCCAACAATTCCTTAAAAACTCTCTGAGAACTTCTTCAAAGCCTCAGAGTCGCATTCCAATCATTTTATTCGTGAGGCAGCTAATTATGCAGCCCCACTCCCCTGCCGCTATAGCGTCCGCAGGCCGAGGAACTCCCTCTCGGACCCGCCTAATAAACTTTCAAATGAACTGAACTGCCTCCTGGCGGCTCAGGCCAACTCTAATTAAGTTATTCATAATTAATTTGCCTTCGTAGGCACTCCCTCAGCGGCTAATAGCTTCCTGCGCCCTCTTTTCTCAAAAGACGGTCGCTTCCGATACGGCATAAGAAGCTTTAAACAGCTGGTTGCCAGTCCCCAAAGGCGGTTTTAGAGGGTATCACTTAGGTTCCTCCGGTAGGCAGTGAGTCCCTCATAACCACGATAGACCGGCTGTCGTGGTATGCGTAATGCATTTATCTTTTTACTTTACTCTTTTATTAATAAAAAAAAAGCGACCGAGGCAGTATTAAATTGGTGATACAAGCGTATACTTCGAAGCGATACAACTACGAACTAAAGTGATCAGTAGTATAATTGTATTTTAATATTAGTGTGGTTTAATTTGTAACTAGTGTTCTGTAATTAAAGTGTCAATTTTGGTAATTCAATCGGCAGTTTTTAATTGTCTCGAACCCCGAGCTCGTAATAATAACTTTATAACGTTATTAGCGGGTTTTCGCTATTGATAGAAACAGAAACAGAAACAGAAACTTTTTTATTCAACATAGATTATAAATAATACTTATTGAAAGTCACTCTTTTGTTTGATTACCACTGGTTCGGAAAAAACCTCTGTCCTGGGAAGAACCAGCAAGAAACCCAGCGGGACTTTTTTTAAATAACAGCTTACAATCATGATGTTACACAAATTAACAACACAACAAATTAGAAATAGCTTGGTAGCGATCACCTCATTTCCAGGGGTTATTATCATCCATAAATTCCTTAATATTATAATAACCCTTTTTATACAAACTTAGTTTAATAAAGTTTTTGAACTTTGAACATGCCAAACTTTGTATATTTTCTGGAATTTTGTTGTAAAAGCGTATACATCGCCCCAAGAATGAATTACTGACTCGATGGAGTCGAGTAACTGGTACCACTAGCTTGTGTCTGTTCCTAGTATTTACAGAATGAATATCACTTATTTTTATAAAACTACTTTTATTTTTGTGTACGTACATTACATTTTCATAAATGTATTGAGAGGCCAAAGTTAATATATTAATTTCCTTAAATTTTTGTCGCAGCGACTCTTTAGGCTTTAAATCATAAATTGCTCTTATGGCCCTCTTCTGCAAAACAAATATAATTTCAGTGTCAGCTGCGTGTCCCCATAGCAAAATACCATACGACATTATGCTATGGAAGTAGCTGAAGTAAACTAGTCTAGCTGTTTAAACACTGGTTAGACTTCTAATCTTTTTTACAGCATATGCTGCAGAACTAAGTCTGCTTGCTAGTTTTGATATATGGGGGCTCCATTGAAACTTCGCGTCTTGTGTGATTCCAAGAAAAATGGTGGTATCTACAAGACTCAGTTTCTCCCCATTTAAAATTACATTAGTATTTAATTGTTTGACATTTGGAGTCACGAATTTCATACATTTTGTTTTAGTGCCATTTAAATGCAAATTATTAACATCGAACCAATTTACTAATTTAGATATAGCATTATTTACTTGGTCATATTTTAGTAACTGTCGACTTAATTTGAAAATTAAAGAAGTGTCATCTGCAAATAATACTATATCATGGTTATCCCCTACTATGTGAGGTAAGTCATTAATGTATACAAGAAACAGAAAGGGGCCGAGAATTGAGCCTTGAGGCACGCCCATTTGTACCATCGATCCGGAAGAGCACATATTGTTAATGACGACTTTTTGCGTTCTCTTACTTAAATATGAAATAATTAATTTAAGGGCATCACTTCTTACGCCGTAGTGTTGAAGTTTCCTGATTAATGTTTCATGGTGAACACAATAGAAGGCCTTGGATAGGTCACAAAATATACCCAAAGCATCCTGTGAATTCTGCCATGCATTAAAGATATATTTAATCAGCTCAACACCGGCATCAGTTGTCGAGCGACCCCTTGTGAAACCAAATTGATTTTTATGAAGTCAATTATTTATATTAAAAAAATTTAACATTTGATCAAGTACAATTTTTTCAAAAATTTTACTTAATGTTGGTAGTACAGAAATAGGTCTAAAATTGGCGGGGTCTAATGTACTACCAGATTTAAATAAAGGTATTACTTTACTATGCTTGATTAAATCAGGAAACACACCAGATTCGATACTAGTATTAAAAATAATAGCTAAATGAGGCGCGATTGTATTTATTTATTTATTTTAAATGACAGCCTACAGTAGTTACAAAATATACTATTTATTGTTTACTATCTTTGAATTACACATTATGCTTATTGAACTACAGATTACAGGTTGTCACAACATGCTTAAATTTAATGAAAAAAAAAAGTACAAAAATTAAAGATATTAAAGAAAAGGGCCAATATTTACATAAATAAATAAAATACATAACAGAGGTGCATCACTCACCGATAATAATTTTTCTCTTATAATTATGTAAGGTGTCATTAAAAATGTCGAGATCTGTGTGTGTTGTATCTATTATAGACGCAATAACTTTAACGGAAATCCCCCACAGATCCGCAGTTTTCTTAACATCAATAGTTTTAAAATATTTTACAATATCTTTTGATGATACTTTATGAAATGTAAAATTCTTTGTACACACATTTACATTTTGTTTAAGTAATGATTCGGCGGCGGCAGGAGAAGAATTCAGTGACTTAGTGGTCAAGATCGGAATATCAGTAAAATATTTCTCAAAAACCATTGCTACGTCCTGATCTGATACAGTTAATTTGTTGTTAACACTTAACTGGTAATTTGAATTGCGAGAGTTGATCTTACCAGTTTCGCTATTAATTATACTCCATGTCATTTTAATTTTATTGGAAGCCGTCTTTATTTTGTTGCTCAAATGCAAAGACTTGGCTATGGAGCACACTCTTTTAAATATATTTGAATATTTTTTTACATATTCCCTAAATTCGACGCTATGATTATATGACCTTTCATGGTAAAGATCATATAACCTATGCCTGCTCTTATGGACTCCTACTGTCGCCCATTCATTGAATGACTTCCGACTGTTCAAGGAGAATGTTTTAGAAGTAAAAGTATTATTAAATTCATTGCAAATAAGCTTAAATAATGTTCCATACAAAAAATTAGGATCATTTTGGTATGAAAGTGATGGAAGTTTTTTCACTATGTTACTTCTAAGTTTCTCCAAGCGACGTGCATTTACTGGAACAGACACAACTTTCTCATCTACTTACTTTTTGTGAACATAAGGTAACGAAACTACTTGTCCACAGTGATCAGAACTTAATTTTTGAATTATACATTTATGCAACGGCTTCACATTTGTAAAAATGTTATCTATACATGTTGCACTAGATTGAGAAATACGCGTTGGCTCTATAAATAAATTAAAAAGACCATATGATTTAAACAATGATCTAAATTTAATATTGATGGAGGAAGCTTCTAGGAGATTGATATGAAAATCTCCACATTTTAAGTTATGTATGTTGACGATACAGGTTCGATGAGCCGACATTTATAGCTAGTCCCATTCTTAATTCGTACGGGCTATACACGAATCGCAGTGATCACTAATAATTTTATAATTTTCACTCTAATTTGATTAAAAAAAAAGTGTAAGTTTGTCACTTCTGTTTTATAATAAAAATATTAAAAAAAATTTTTACGTGGTTGGGCCATGCTGCAGTTATAATTAGTGGTATTGTTGTAGCACGAATGTGTCGGCTTGACCGCGGCAGTATCACGCTCTCACAGGATACCAGCGTAAAATAGCAACTTAACGCTGTTATGTTTCGTATGGTAAGTGTAGACAATTGAAGACTCTTTTTACTAGAAACATCATTCTATCTTAGTCGTCACGGGTGACAATACTTCTGCATTTTCATTCTCTCTCTTATGTCTCTTCTGATTCGGACGCTGATGTAGATCTTTATGGGTCACAGCAAATACTAACAATCAGGTAGATCATGTCTCGTTTGTCACTGTTATTCTATAAAAATATATATTCGGCCACAAAAGGCATACAAGAATAATCAGCTGTCAGCTCATTATTCATACGTTCACGAACGTATCTTATCACAATAAACCGAGATCCAAAACATAAAATATTAAGTAGAACGCTACAATCCGGGTTGTTTTGTAGCTCCTGGATTAAGATTTATTGAACGATACGCAATTTTTATGACAAGTTACATTTTATTTTTTGCATTAATTGGAACGCGTTTATAGGTGAGTTTTATCTATAAATCATTTATTAAATAAAATAAGGCAACATCAAGCGAATACACAGTTTACTGGATGGTAAGTGGATGCTACGGCTTATACTCGTACACATCTACATCTATCCTCGATTAAGGATCAAAATATAGATACGTTGTAACCCCAAGAAATAAGAGTAAAAACGATCTTCGTTTTTCTGCACTCACTATACGAAACACAGTAGCATTAAGCTGCTAATTTACGCTGATATTCTGTGAGACCGTGACCCTTTCTCGTTTGAACCGATCCTTTCGTACTGCAGCTATAATATAGCAGCAGAATTGCTCTACCACGAAACACTATTGGAATAACCTAACAAGTCTAAACAACCTAACAATGACCTGACCCGATCCATTAAATGGGTCTTCTAATGTGCCCGAAACGTCGAGAAATTAAAAAAAATATTAAATATATTCCGTTTTTTCTTAGTTTTATTCCATGTAGAGTATTCGCCTCACAAATAAAATTACAGTCCACCTGATGGTCTTATCATCTACTTCTACAGCACATCGGTACGTGTAATCAACTCCAAGCAATAAAGGCTACAGATGCGTTATCGTCTCTATGGGCAAAGTTGTACTGGCTCTCTATACCCTTCAAGACGGAACACAGCAGTGCAAAGACTGCTGTTTGGCGGCAGAAATAGGTAAAATGAGGTTATCCAGACGGACGCCTAGGCAGAAAACGATTCTTACTACTTACTAGTACGTAGATGTATAAATATTTGTTGACTGAAATAAACGAATAATACATATTGTATTTTTTTGCTTTGTGTTTTTTACATACCATGTAAAAACAAAAAGACTATAAATCGAAAAGCTCTCGAGAGCAGTAAAATAGAAGGATTGTTTCCACATCATTATGCGCAAGCCACCATTTTGTCATTTGGTTTGCGTTCATTAATATTCAATGTTGTTAGTGAGGCAGCAAAAATAAAGTGAGTTTAAATTGACAACGCCCTGAAACTGATTGTAATCGATTGTAACTTAATTTATGCATCATTTTACGGAACATTTGTTTTGCAGGTAAAACAATATTTCACAAATCTACATAATATTATCATTTTGCTACGACATTCGAAAGAACACAAATAAATACTTTGATATTGAAGGTACGTTGCCTTATATTAATAATAATAATTTCTCCCTATTTGTGTTTTATTAGCTTAAACAATAGTAGTAGCGCACTTTTAATTATACAGGCAGTCATTTTAATGCTTCGGTCAATTAAATAAATAAGAAAGAGGAGCGACAAAATGCAATGTTATAGGTGTCATCCATGGGAAAATTATATGTTGTTCTAAGCGTTGGAAACTTAATTGTTTTGGTACTACATATTTTGTAAAACGTTAGCAGAACATAACCAATTTGTATTTATTCCAGATTTAAAATACGAACTGCTGTACAAACCTAATATAGAGATACTTATGAGAAAGGGGTGCTTGTCTGGTCTGCTGGTACACTATGCACTGATAAAGTTTAACGTAATTTTTGAGTGCGTTATGAAACGTGCTTCAGTTTCGGATGAGCCTGTGGCGGGCCGAACTCTCACCGAAGCTTAAATAACGCTACCAAAGTTCCGAAGTACTGGACTATATATAGTTGTCCGGTCCCCGAGCTTAACACGTAGTCCGGTGGGAGGTCTCCCCTTTTCCTTTCAAATTGGTGACCCCGACGTGAGTTTGGGCGTGGAAGGAAAAGAGGAGATCTCCCACCGAGGCTCTGGTTCTCTTCAAAACACAGCACCATAAAGCTCCTATTTTACGCGGGAATTCTGCGAGAGATATTTCGTTCTCCGATTGAGTCGACTCATTCGTCCTACAACGATAACACAGCTGCAATATGACTCCTTATCATTATTTTTACATTTAATGTATTAAATACATAGCAGTACCTGCACTGTTACTTGGTGGCAAAAATTGGTAAGTCGAGCGTATTTCTATAGAAAAAGGGTAATATGCGAGCATACAGTTCACCTGATAGTGAGTGGATGCGTGGCCCATAGATACCTAAATATAAATTCGATTTAGAATCAAAAATGTAGATGCTTTACGCTCTGAGCACTTAAATTGAGATCTTACTTTTGAAACTTTACTTTCGAGCTAAGACAATGTGAACTAACTTCGAAATCGTGCTAAGTACGCGTTATGCAAAGCCTAAGTCAGCGGCTTACGAAAAACTCACGATATCACTCTAATAAAAGTACTTTACAATCAGAACAACTGAAAACTTTTAACTTTGTCGTATTCTCTCAAATGCAATGATGCCAGGTTGGAGAGAACTTCTTGCATATAATAAAATCAATACGGCTTGAAATTTAAAAATAATACTGTTATAATTTTGACAATATTGAAGTTTGTGTGCTTTTTTACTTCAATAAAAATATATTTTTAAAATGACTCGAAGCGAAAATAAGTATTGTCAATATCATCACTTAAGTGACATAACACAGACCATTATTAACAAAGAGAATATAATCACTACGTTTAAGAGGCGGGACTTCCATAGTAAAAATTTATATATGAAAGTACGCCAAGCTACTCTACCAACATCAAGATTATATTATAATTAGTTTTGACAAACAGTGCTGACCGCATTGACGAATTACAATAGTGCGGTAAATGTATATACTCGAATAATTTTATCGATATAACCTTTATCGATATTTTAACATGTTAAAGTTGGATCTCTATACTGAATTATTTATGAGAAATAAAATTTTTAATGTGGGGATTGAGTAAAAATGCCGATAAGTATAAGAAATCAGTGTATTTTACACACAGCAATTTGTTATTATATCTCTAAAATTATATTTAATATATAATTATAGATATTATACTAGTAAGTAATTAAGTAAAAAATAAATGACGACTCCGTAGCGCAGTGGCTAAGCGTTTGGCTGCGGCACTGCAGAACCCAGGCTCCGTTCCCGCACTAAACAAGTATTGCTATGCTGTAAAATAAATAGTCTGCGACTGAATGCTTGTTTTCAACGTTAGTTTTTTAAAGGTAAAAATAATGGGTTTTTTAACACTGATTGGATTAATTTGCTTTTAGGTGTAACAAATACTATGTACAAATCGCTAGGCTTCTTTACAGAGGTACCTATGTAAATGCTACTCGCAGAGCTCGTTTACTAATTTTCGCTTTCAAAATAAGTGCTCATTATAGCTAATGTTTATTGATGAATAAAATAAGGATGTAGTTATATAATCTAATTCTTGCCAAAATGTAACTTTAGAGGGATATTATCATTTGCTACATGTAAATGAAACATAATTAACATACACATAATTGTGGAAGTTTAAATGAAGGCCACTTATGAAATAACAGTTCGTTATAGTTGGGTTCAAATGCAATATTTGCCACAAATATGTTATGTTTTAATATGTGAATCTTTTCAATTGGTGCATGTGCCAGCTATTTCACTCATTGCTTGCTTCTGAAAAATAATATAAATAAAATCTCATTTTATTGAACAAATAGAATGTTAGCAGTCACAATTGAAATTACCACATACCTTTCATCATCTAATGGAAATATTGCTACGAGTAGCCTTTTCTTGTTATCATTTTTCCTCTTCTTGCACCATTTAATTGTAAAGTTTTATAATGCATATTTAATTTTTGAACAATTATGTAAATGAACAACGGCTCCTATAGCAAAATTAAAAGTAATCTTAATAAATAAAATATATACAAATGTAATTGTTTGATTTGACATTTGAACCTATTTTATTTCAGAATTTCGTTAATAGACATATTACGAAAAGCAGAAAGAAGAGATAACCGTCATTAAAATTTGACCCCTGTAGTACATATAATTTTTACTATGGAAGTTGCGCCAGCCTGATTATTAACTCTTGGTCTATGTGTGTCGTATTCTACGTTCAGCCCAGTTGTTGATTTGGTTATGTTTTTTTTTTAAATAAAACGATATCTCCCTAGTTTCGACCCGTATTGTTTAATTCCACTCCAAATAACTGATTAGGATGTCCATTAAAATCCCCTAACATAAACACAGATTCAATATCACAATTTTCAATAATTGATGCTAATTCCCCTAAGCAATTGGTAAACCAACTAAGAAAAAGGGCCTCCGGCCACCTGCACTCACCAAGCGAAACGCAGAGGTAAACCTCTACTTCACGCTGGTATTCTGTGAGGTCGTGGTACCACCCCGGTTCGAGCCGGCCCATCCATGCGACAGCAAAAGCTGCCGCCTGGCTCTACCACTGTTTAAAAAAAAATGTGGAGGAGGTACACGGCCCCACACACGCCGCGCACGGTGAGCGCCAACCATTTTAATGCGCTCCCCCCGCAGGGTACGCAAAGTTGGGAACTGGACCGTAGTCCACAGCAAAATAACTGGCGAACCAGTAAAAGAGGACTTGGCCCCTTGATAGTGCGTAAGCACAAACATCGACCGAAGTCGCGCATGTCAATGCGTGTAAACGCCATACAGAATACGATCAAATCCAGTCACAGTGAATGTACGTCACACGGGTTAGGCAACAATAGGCACACTGACCATAAAAAGCTTTCCGTGAGCGCCACCACCTGCCAGACCGCCGTTCCTGCAGACGTGATGTAAGTGTAAGGCATCACCACCAATTGCATGGTCAGCACGGCCAATTGGCCGCAGAGTGTGTCATGAGTCTACCGCTCACCTCAAGGGAATGGGGTCCCACGTTGCGCGGCTTTCGGCCGCAGCCTTGAGAGCCTCCTCAGATTCTCCCTCCAGCTACCACCCGCATGAGGTCAACACATATGCTCCACCAACCAATACAATGGCAGATATAGCCAATAGGCAGTTATAAGATAATATTAATAATTCGCCATCAGAAAGGGTTTGTGTCTCTGACGTTGAGTATATGCATTTTTCGATCATGTTTGTCTCACCCACCAACAAGTTGCCTTTAATCTCTCAAAGGTGGGAACTTTATAGAGATATATTATTAAGTTGTTATATAAAACATCATGGAGGGCAGACAGTCTGCAGCCCCGCAATGAAGGGACCCGACTTGGGCAAAGCTACTTAGGTTGTGAGTCAAACCAAGACGCAGAGAGCGCCATTGAGAATAGCGACCCGCCAAACAACCATCGTAGAGACGCAATGCTACAGAATGCAACAAGCATCAATACGACTATCGTCGGGCTTACACCATCCCAAGGTGCCCCATACAGTCCCAGCAGACATCACCACCCGCATACCTCCATCGACCAGAACCACAAGATGCATCGAATCAGGTGCAGCACACCCGCAGATCCATCACAAGACACAATACTGCAAGTAGCAGTAAGCATCAATGCAACTATCATACGGATGGCGCCCCCTCACAACACACCCACATGATCCCTATCGACTTTGGTAACAAAATTTGATAATGTTGTTAACTAAAAATACCACCAACGTATCATAGTAGTACGGTACTAAGACGTCAGTAGCCAAAACTCCACGTATCATAGTGCTATTGCACTAAGACATGAAGTTGAGTATGCTCGCTGCACTTAAAAGTACTACCAAACACACTCACCCTAATCCGAAAGATAGCCGACGTATCATAACGCTATGCGCTAAGACGCCGCCCACAACCGGTAGGGGTGTGCGATGTCCACGGGCAAGTCGTATTGCTACAGCAAACCCGCTTACCACCGGCACTAAGATGATATGTCTAGGACACATCGGTTAGTGAGTCCAAGTTTACCTCGGTCTCAGAGGCTGCGAAGCAACCTACACGCCACTATAATAATCCTTTTCAAGTCCCATTTCTTTCAATATAATGCTTTTACATATTTGAGACCTTCCACATATTTGCTTTATTTCATAGACCATACTACTGTATGTCTTATTCATATGGGACTTCAAGTCATAACTCTGCTATCATAATGCTTATGCATCATAGAGACCTTCTATATTAATGCTTTGGTTCGTCAGACCTTACTATGTTAAGTCCCTAATATAGGACTAGTCATTGTGCAACCTTAGTACTAGCAGTCGGTCAGCCGACCACCCCATATATATGTACAACCTTGGGTATGTGTCTCCGACAACGCCCCAATATAAGGGAACATTACAAGAACACGTTCATTAACTTAGAAATTTTCCAATTATTACACGAACTCCTTCATCAACTTAGAAAATTTTAATCCATTTTTTCTATTATATTACAAATGTTATTTATCTTTGTTATTGCAATATAATCGCCTTGTATTTATATGATTTGATATATTTTGAACATTTTAAGCAGGTTTTTAATAAATTTAGAGATTTTTTGAGACATTTTATGCGTTTACTAATATATATAATATTCAATATTCCAAATGGATATTTTTGAACTCTATGCTTATTATTTGCATTTTATTGTTTAAATTATAATTTCTATGACATTTTTAAATGTCTGTATAATGAATTTAATTATTATTTATTAATAATAATTATGAGGCGTCACAATATCAACAGCGGATTTACATACTTAAAACCGATATTACACGGATCAACCAAATTGAAATTATTCCATTGAAAAGCATTAAACATTGCACATTGAGCTGGCTTACCAATATATATATGTAAATTATTTAAATGACATACAATGTTCACAGCGCAATGAGATGTCACGCCAACTCGTACGTGCGGGAATTTCGTTAATCTGCGACTATTTAATAAATTAGTTAAAGTTATTTAAAAAAAGGAAAATCTGGTCGTTGGTGGGTGCGGCCGTGGATTTCGAGAAGGATAATTAAAAGAGCCTCAAGCACCTTATTAGTATAATTGGCAGAAGAAGATCCTAATTCTTATTTGAACCAATTACGAATAACAAAAAGTCAATATAATGAACTTTTTATAACCCATTTTCACGCCGCTTGAAAACCATTATCGAAAATCCATGTGCACACGCTAAATAGGTGTCGTGCGGTGCTCGAAATGAGTCACCGTTTAATCTTCATGTATTCACGTTTCAAAAGCATTGATCAATGACCAATATTGCTACCATTGCATTGACAGCGTTCGGTGAATTTAAACTTTCAATGAGATGGCGCAATTGCATTGAAATGTATTTAGAAGTCTCAATGCCATTGAAGCAATGAAATTGAAATCAGTGTTGAACCGAAATTGATCCGTGTAATATCGGCTTAACTAAATTCCTCATGTATTTTACCTAGCAATGGAATTTCATGCCGCAATAGCCATGTCTCTTACTCCTTTAAGCCTATAATTTCCGCCATCGAAAATAATTTATTTATACACTATTGCGATCGTTTTACGCCCTTACAGTTAAAAGTTATAAATTTAATACTTGTTAATTATGTATGTACGTATACGATTATGCTAAGCATATACTCAGCTAAGTTTTTAGTAAGTGAAGTCTGAGCAAAGTCCGGTCTGTAGATCTCAGCCTTAGAAAGACTGCTTCCTTATCACTAAAAAGAATCTGGTATCTTTCAAGACAGACCTGCCTTCCCAGGCACCAAAGGAGTCCTACCACCTAAGAAAAACTAATAGTATCTGAATAAATTTGTTCCTTTTCATATCTTTCGATATTATATAAAAGATTCAGTTTAAAAGAGGAATAAAATGCATCTAAATTTAAAATTATTGCATAGAGTAACGCAATATTTCAAAGGTCAGCTGCAGCGTACATCTGTTACAAATTTTTTGAAGCGGCCATTCTCAGTGCTGAAAATTTGAAGTTATGTTTAACATTAAACTTAACGTGAAATGTGTTTGTGGAAGAATATATCCCACATATAATAAAGGAAGGACTAAAAGAACATTTTTAAATAAAACTAATTTTACGGATTTTATCGCGTATATTAACTTATTTTTATATTCCCGACGTTTCGGCTGCTTTCCAGCACCCGTGGTCACGGATCCGTAAAATTAGTTTTATTTAAAAATGTGTAGTGTTCGCGTAAATATAAGAAATCATTAGGACTAAAAGAACTTAAAGAGGTACCTATAAAATAATCCTTACTGATTACTAGCCCTATTTGTGTTACTATTCCTCGCCCCAAAATTGCGCGCCCAACAGAATCCATAACACTGGTCTCACATTATTTTATAACATCTTGTGTACATTATGGTTTAGCAATAAAAGTTTGAGTTTGAGTTTACTTTTATTTTAAGAGCATTAAATATACACACTGACTTATTAAATCTGAAAAAAAAAACTATGTTACAACTCCGCTCCGGATTTAGTAACGGCAAAGAATCTTAGCTTTTATTCCTACATATAAGCTTCTTACATTTAACTGGCGTTTACTCAAAATCAAGTTGTTCATATTTTTAGCGGACCTCAAAAAGAAGGAGTTTCAGATATCGATTGTGTTTTTTGTATGTATGTTACGCAATACCTATGTCAATTGAACACACATTTTAATGAGTTTTGGGCACAAACAAACAACACACAGGACAAAGGGCATGATATCACCGCTCTGGATGCTTTGTACATTCGAAGCTTCTCTATGTTAGTTGTGTAATCTTAACGCCTTTACCGTTACACTTTTTATTTCTATTCAATATATTTTTTATTTTTATTATTCTATATTTCATTACTAGTTTTCATTAATTATAAATTCTACCGTCAACTATGATGTTTTACATCTTTCAGGCGTCCCGTGACAATTTTTTAAAATAAAAAGGTACTTCAGCTGGTGGGCGCTGTAGTTGTCCTTGAGCTCCTTTAATCTCAAAAGTATCGGCGGCGTACTCAAAAGTAACTACTCACAAAATAAAATAATATTAGTTCTCGAAATAATTGATCTTTTCTACCGACTTTCAAAAAGGAGACGGTACTCAATTCGACTCTATGTTTTTTATGTGTGTTGTTACCTCATAACTTTTTACTAGGTGAACCGATTTCGATAATTCTTTTTTTTTATTTCAAAGCTGGTACTTCTCGTGTGGTCCCATACGAATTCAAGTTCAGACCAATAGTTTTTGAGTTATTCTTAATAATTTATATTGAAGTCGGCTGTACAAAATTTTAAATTTTAAATTATGTTTTATCTTTATATACTCGTATAATCTTAAGTAATTGTGTATCTTCTGAAGGACTTGACTGGGTGTGGTTATATTCACATAATAGGTACAAATATTTGTCAGTTTAATGCCATAAAAATATTACAAATGCTGGACCCGATAGGTGATTGAGTTATTAATAAATTTTATATACAAATGAAACCAATCATGCCACCTATCGGAGATGACAGAACAACATCTGCCAAGCCAGTTTGTATTACTATAAAATACTGTCTCAATGTACATAAAAGGAATTTCTACTTATTTTGCTAAAACGCACGCAGTATCATGTTCAATATAAGGCAGCACTTTTATGTCTCAGATAACATCTTAAACCGTTTAAACCGATACAAATCGATTACTCTCAGTGAGTGCGAGAAAGCGACGCCGCAAAATAACTTTATGTTTTATCACAGTATGTGTCATGTTTCGATCCAGTTGACGACGCCGTAAGTTTTATATAGGATATAAAACTAGAGGGTTTACAATCCGGCAGGTGTTATGTGGCAGACACGAAAAATCTTTTAAAAATAAATTTATTTAATACTTTTAAAATAACTTAAAATATAGTAAATGATACAGAGAACTTGGGAATGGAATTATATTCAGGGATTGAAAGATTTGGTTTAAATAGTGTAGGAAGCTAGGCGGTGGGGGTAAAGATAAGGGAACAACATTGTTCTTGGTGTTATGGTTAACTTATTATAAGATACAATTAGGAATGGTAAACTATAAACATTAGTTTATAATATTACAATCTTATTAGTTCGGCTTCTAAGAAAGTAAACAATATGATTTAGATTTTAAGTAAATAAACAATATAAAGTATACATGTCTTATAACATAAAGTAAATAGTATCCTATGACCAGAGTTTTTTTTTAATTATTTTGATTTGTTATCACGAAGATACTGCTGTCCACCTCCTATTTTATTTTACTCTGTTGCCTCTTACGACACTCACGGGACGATATTTTTATAGGAGAGAGGGCTAACGGGCACGCGCCTCACCTTATAATAAGTGTCGACCGCCGCCCATGTATAACTGCACCAATTTGTTAATTGAAATTTTAATGCTGATTTACCACATGCTCGGTGGTGAAAGAAAACATCGTAAGGATCCGAGAAATAAGAACAAAATCAGACGAGCTCTCGACCAGAGTTTATTATTATGAGGAGTTATTAAGATCATACTGCTTCGTGACTATTGTTTAATTTATTACCGCCTTTGACGACACACACGTGATGATGAATGCAAATAATTTTTCATCATATTTCTCTTGAATGTTTTATAAAATGCGAATAACAAGAACGTCAAATTAGGTATCCGACAGATGGCAGTAAGAACTCACTGCAATAGCCTCGCGAATCATATCCATATAATCTCGTTAATATCGTAGTAACCGAATGAGAAAATCTGAAAACGGAAAGGGGCTAAAGCATCTTTCTGTTAAGAGCTCATAGTAATAAAAAAACCGGTTACAAACCTGCCTACCAAGCGTGGCAAGTATGGCAATATCCCGCTATGAAGTTATGTACTGGAAGGCCTTTGATCAAGAGTGGACTTATGATAGGCTGTGAGGTATGATAAATCATCTGGTAACATTCATTGCTATGCGGATGACAGCACTGGTGATGCTCTATACACCGGCCGTGCCAATATTTCTCGGGAAAACGTCGCCAAGTACCGGAACAAACTTGTGTCTGAAGTCGAGTCTTTGCTGAACAAAGTCTCGGATTGGGGGCGACTAAATCTAGTTTTGTTTAATCCTCAGAAGACACAAGTTTGCGCGTTTACCGCTAAAAGAGCCCCTTTGCCGTATCTCCTCAGTTTCAAGGCACTCCCCTTCTTGCCTCAGCCAGTATCGGTATCCTCGGAGTCGACATATTGAGTGACGTGGAGTTTCGTGGTCACTTGGAAGAGAAGGCCAAATTGGCCTCTAAAAAGCTTGGCGTGCTCAGCAGAGCAGGACAGTATTTCATGCCGGCACACCGCCTGCAACTTTACAAGGCGCAAGTTCGGCCTCACATGGAATACTGTTCCCATCTCTGGGCAGGGGCTCCCAAGTGCCAGCTACTTCCACTTGACCGCATCCAACGCAGAGCGGCTCGAATCGTCGACAACGGAGCCCTTTCCGATCGGCTCGATTCATTGGCACTGCGATGAGATGTTGCATCCCTTTGCATATTCTTTCGCATCTACCATGGGGAGTGCTCTGAGGAATTGTTCGGATTAATCCCAGCCGCCAAATTTCACGAAAGCACATCGCGGCAGAACTCCCGATACCATCCACACCATCTGGATGATTGGCAGTCCACCGCTGTGCGATTTAGAAGATGTTTTCTTCCTCGCACGACTTCCTTGTGGAATCGATTACCATCAGCGATTTTTCCGGACCGATACGACTTAGGGACCTTCAAGAAAAGAGCGTACTCCTTTTTCAACATCTCTGCAACGCATCTGCGTTTCCCTCCCTGGTGTTGCAGTTGTTCATGGGCGGCGGTAGTCACTTACCATCAGGTGAGCCGCATGCTCGTTTGCCCCCTCTCCTATAAAAAAAATATCAAGATTTATATGTCGTGGTTCGGTTCGTTGTTGTAATTATTCTAGTGCCGGCAAGGAGGATTGGTGTTGCTGTTGATTTGCTGAAAGGCTGCCCTGTGTTAAATTGAGATAAGTGGCGTTGCTGTTGGTTTACATATTTTGGTGTTATCATGTAATTCCGTACCTCACGTTACACTGGTGTGTGATTATGGCGGAGACGTGTTACGGTGTGGTCGAACTGTAATTTCACTATACTGAATGTATAGTGCGTTACGTTGTCTTATTACTGATAATAATAAAACTGCGTAAGCAAGAGAGCAAGTTGAACATCCGCTCTCCCACTTTTATTATTTTTAACAATTAACGCTATCCTGATGTATTTCCGAGATCAAAATTGCGATCCTCTGTTGAAATCAGAAGTGGGATCTCCTGTTGTCATTTTCCGATATCAGAAGTGGGATAAAGTCCCTGTTACTGCCCACCTGTTATAACCTTTGAATAGTGTGAGAGTAATCACGTTGGTGAAATACTATGATGCGCCTCGCGTTTTGTTTTTGTGTTTAATTTCTTAAATCAAGTTTGTTGTCGTATTTACGACACTGACGAATCATCAATGTGTAGAGTAAAAGTTTAAAGTGAAATGTTTTAAGCCAAAAGTTAAATCGTTTTGTTCGATTCATAATAAAAAGTACCCGCAAGTACTTTCATTATTTCTTATGCCCAAATATGTTAACAAATGTCGAAAGAAATGTTGGAGGTATTCTAAATGAGTTATAGTTTGCATCACAGAGGCTTGCATTCAGTGGAAATTTAACTTGCTCAAGATATGTTATAATTTGATACACGAGCTGTGATTTACATGGGCTAATTTTAAAGTTTAAAATGTTTAAACGATGTACCGAAAAATGTTTAACTTTAACGTGCTATTAATTAAAAACACTAAGTTGTACTTCTGTGTTCTAATGTGTTGATAAGTGTTACAGTTTACTGCGAGTATTACGTAGTCGATAAAATTGGGATTTGATGTTGAGGGTTTAGTGGAACGCGGGGTGTTGTAGCGCTCGCTCTTGAGTGAAAATATGCTGTCGGCTTATGACGCCGCGACCACGTTAATTGCCGCTGCTACCGATCACCATTTGATACATGAGGAAAGCAAATCTATTCCTAACATTGTCTTAAAAAATATTTTGAAAGAATAAAGTTTAGATCGCATAAACATTATATATAATTAGTGAGGGTACAAAGAAGACCAAAGAGCGACGGATGTAAGGTTTAATTCCACGGCCTTTGATGTTAAAAGAGAACTAAATTACGAAACATAATTCTTAATGATCCTGTTAATAAGGTGTAATAATATTATATAAAAAATTAACTGCGTGGTTGAGGATCTGATCAGTAATCAGAATATGAGATAAGACCCGTTTGAAATTCCTCGGGGTGGAAAATTTGAGTAAAGTAAAATAAAATGTAATAAAGTTTTTACTGGAAGTCATTTTTTAAGGAAAAATACCTCTGTCTTTAGAAGATCCAGCAAGAAACCCAAATCCGCCATCTTTCGGAGGCCATTATTGTTTTTTGACATTGCCAATATATGCTACTTAAGACATTGGCTGGCCCGACCGTGGAAAAATCATGCTCTTGCAGAATACCAGTGTGAAATAATGCTGCTGTGTTCGTATGGTGATTTGAGAAAACTGAAGATCGGGGAGACCATAATTATTATAAAAAAGACATTCCAACTAAGTCCGCAGAGGTGAACGCATTGTTATTTTAAAATATTTAAATAAGTTAAAGGCCTTACTGTCGATACCAACGAAATAATTGGCTACTGTGGCACATAGCTCATCTGATTGGTGATAGAAGGATGATGTGGTCCTTAGATATATTCGTCCTCGATTATGAAACAAAATGTAGATGCGCTGTTACCATATGAGTAAATAAACGGAACAGACTGAGTAAACGGAACGGAACAGATAAAGCTTAATACAACCGCGCGAATCGGTTGCACTACTAAAAGCACGCGGGGCATGTTTGCGTGACCACTGGCCGCTTGTTGCGTATGCGGCGAGACTGGAAAAAACCGGTTACACTAGCACAACCAGTGGGCAACAATCTCGGGGTCAGTGCACCGCACGTTGTTTGTTTTGTTAGTTGCAAGTTTGAATATGTTAATGTAAAAACGTGGTATTATCAATAATGGTTGTTTATTAATTTTTTATAGGATAAGGGTGACAAACGAGCACACAGTCCACCTAATGGTAGGTGGTTGCTGTGGCACATAGATATCCTACATCTATCTTCGATTACGAATCAAAATACAGATGCGTTGTCACCTGTGAGAACTAAGATGGAATGCCTCATTTCCAGTAAAAAGAGTCTTCATTTCTCTACACTCACCATACAAA
Organism: Parnassius mnemosyne; assembly: GCA_963668995.1. Lineage (NCBI taxonomy): Eukaryota > Metazoa > Arthropoda > Insecta > Lepidoptera > Papilionidae > Parnassius > Parnassius mnemosyne. Next base: position 538,777 of record CAVLGL010000077.1, on the reverse strand, counting down.
ACACAGCAGCGTTATACTTCTATTTTACGCTGGTGTCCTGTGAGAGCGTGGTACTTCCCCGGTTGAGCCGACCCATTCGTGCTACAACTATAATATAGCTGCAGCATGGCTCTACCAAGTATAAAATTTTAATTAAAGTTATTGTACTGCGTGTATTAATAATACTAAAAAATAAAATATCCCCAAGGAGTGCAATAGTTAAGTAAATATTTAGTTATTACTTTTCAAGTAAGTACCATTATTTTATTGTATGATCCTTCTTTTAATAAGAAGAGGGTATTACACGGTGTGTTTTTACCTTTTTGTTGTTATTACAAGCTTTTACTAAATATTTGTAGGTATGTTGGGTGGGTTGGTATATAGGTAGTGGAGGTATGTGGGTTAAGTTCACATATTGGAAGTAAGATTTAAACCATTCCCCGATGTCTGATTGAGTTGAAATTTTGTATAACGTAACATCAGTGACAATGCAATAATATGATAGGTATTTTTAGTTTAATTTGTCTTTACCTATTGTGACAACCCTACAAAATTAGGTAATAATTTTGGAAGCCTTGCTTCTGTTCCGTTTATTTACTCATGTGCTGTTATCACGTAAACACATTTCCCTTTCTCGCTTTTTACGACACCCGCAAGATAATTAATAGAATCAGGCGTTACTTTGCGGAAATCCAATTTAATAAAAAAAATTGAAAATTGATTAGGTAAGATAATTAAATAAATTGATGTGTCTTACCCAGTTATTTTATCACGTGGATCTTCGATTGATTTTAATAACTTTAAACCTCAGGATGTTAAGGCATATTGAACTCTCTTACGCTGCCACTACACGGCAAGTCTATCATCAAAGATTTTGTCATTAAATATTCGTGTAAAATTTAAAATATCGTAGAAACTAAAGCAAAGTATCCTTTTCATACATTATAAATCAAATGTCGATCAGCGAGGGTTGCGATTGTGTGTTCAATCACGCGTCAGGAAGACAAACATGGCGTCATACGCCGGCGGCTGTAATAGCGTTAGTCGTGTTAGTGTGTACACAGAGCTATGGGTGGAAAGCTATATGATAATGTTTAATTTTTGCAAAGTTTACCACTACTATACAAAAAAATAAAATTGAAGTGTCTGTTTGTAATGTTAAAATAACAGCTTGTTACTAAATGCATAATATTAATTTATATATGGTACTTATAACAAGAAAACAATTTTTAAATAAAACTAATTTTACGGATTTTATCGCGTATATTAACTTATTTTTATATTCCCGACGTTTCGGGTGCTTTCCAGCACCCGTGGTCACGGGGGACTGCTGACTCTGATCTGACTGTTAATATACGCGATAAAATCCGTAATATTAAGTAGTTTAATTTAAAAATGTGTAGTGTTCGCGTAAATATAAGAAATCATTATAAAAAAACAATTTTTTAAATTTTTGTCTGTCTGTCTGTCGGTCTGTCAGTTTGTCGGTCTGTTTGTTCCGGCTAATCTCCGAAACGGCTACACCGATTTCGACTGGAGTTTCTATGGAAGATAGCTAATGTTCTAAGGAGTAACTTAGGCTACTTATATTTGAGAAAACGAATTAAGGTTCTGAGCAATATAATTAAAACTCTAAATTACACGCGGGCGAAGTCGCGGAGAACACCTAGTTTTATATTTATATATATATATATATATATATATATATATATATAGATATAGATATACATAGTATTATAATATTATTATTCTATTTATTAATTTATTCTTTTATGGTTTTAAGGAAATTTGTGTTTAATTATTGTGTTTTTGTCTCTGTCCTCTTCCTGGTTTTGATTTTATATCTCAGCAAAGCTTAAGGTCACCATATTACTCTCACGTACATTACATTTTTCTTAATATTTAGTTAAGTAATTTTGGTTTGTAAAATTTATGTTCTGCAAATAAAACGCATATAAACATTGTTAATTGATGTTCTTTCTTTTTTCTTTCCTTTTTGATAGATTGCAGGGCCTCCTCTTTGCACGCTTTCTGCTCAAGGCGCTGATAAGACTACAACATGCTTAAAAGGGTGCACAGTTATCCTTTTTTTATAATAATTATACGCAAAAGATAATTACTAAAAAACCACAGTAGACTTTTAATGTTTTCGCTTCTCTTCGTTTAAATATTTCTCTAGAACTTTCTACTGTTAAAAGCATTTTCTATATTGCAACATATAATCTTTGACTTTCTAAATATTTATGGCATGCTAAAGTGAACTTCACAAACTAAATAAAGAATTTTGAAAGGAGCATTCCTAGAGCAATGTTTGCACTATTTCATATAAAGTTAACTTCCTTTTTAATTTCTTTGAAGTGAAATAACTTAAAATAGTGAAAATCATAATATGAAATAAAATAAAATAAATATAAATAAAATCATAATATAAGTTTATGAACGACCTACTTTCGCTCCACTCAAGAGAAAAGTTCTAAATATAAAAATAAATATAAAAAAAATCTTCTAAATATTTTAGACACCGAAGTCTAGAATTATAATGAACAGCAACTTTAGGAAAGACTGGCAAACACGTGGAAATTTAAAATCAAGCCATCCGGTTCTGCGAGCACGTATAGTTTGATGCCATACTTGTGGCGTTTTCCTTTGATTTATTGTCGGAAAAATAGGCAGCCACGCCATAAATCCATCGACTCGTCTAAAGATATGTTCTGGCCTGGATAATATATATTATTCATTGTATTATTGAAATTATCGACTATTTTTTGACATTTATTTAGACGCCTAGCAGTGGCGTCTTCTTCTTCATCAGGGAGAGTAAAATGTATACAACGTAAAATAATAAAAAATCTGTTTCTTGACATGTATTTCGAAAAGCATGATTTATATAACCAGTGATCCTTCCAATAATCTGTCAATCGGTTCATTTTTGCAGTGCCAGTATGTAACAGAAGACCCAGAAATGTTTTGAACTCTTCAACGGTCAACTCTTTCCATATTGAAATACGTGAATGACGATGTTCACTGGAGCTTTTCATACGTTCGGCGTATCTGTTTGTGCACTCCACGATCATTCTCAAATATTATTCATTGAAAAATAAACAAAAATAATCTATTGGATGTGATGGCGGTTCTACATGCAGCTTTGACTCTCGAACGAATAGTATTTGTTTCATAGACGAGCAAGAAGTACTCAAGTGTGAGGTTGATCCTTCGGTGGCAGGTTCAGGAGACTCATGTGGCATAGCTGACTCTTTAATCGTTTCATTCAACTCCTCCCTTTCTGCAGATGAAAATCGAATTTCACTAGGTGGTAGCGGTGATATAACTCCTTCTTCATCTTCTTCCGACTCCAGGGTTGAGCTGTCTCCATCATCATCACCCAATAAAAAAATCTTCGTCTTCATCACTTCCCACAAAATCATCCTCATCAGAGTTTCCTAAAGCTTCAAGAATATCCGATTCGTGCAACAAAACACGTTTTGATTGCGTTCGCAAAGGTATCTCGTTTGATCGTTTCGTACACCTAGAGGTACCAGGTTGATGATCACTCATTATAAATTTTGTTTTATTATAATTATTATTATTTTATACTACAAAAAATACGTATTATTTGTTCACAACTAACTAAAAACAAACAAGAAAGCCGTCCGGCTCGAGCGGCGACGCTAAGCGAAATAACCAATTACGTAGCACTAAAACGATCGCATGATTCGGATGGCCACGTCCACTTTACGATAGCTCAGTCCTTACTCTAGAGGCCCATAAAAAACACCGTTGCGATAACGCTCCGGCCCAGGCGATACGCTTCATACAAAACTCGTCGGACACTTCACGCGACGTCGCGTGAAGGGCCAAATTGAAGAGTACTGGGATCACGCGACGTCGCGTGATTGGCAATTAACGTGTTAACATGATAGCTACACTTACATTAATATTTGTATGTGCTATTCCGTCTTCTTTCTCAAGGAAATACCTATGAATACCTAACTCACCCAAGGGCTCGTTATAAATTTACATACCGTTACCAAAGAATGTATATTATCACTATGTACCGTTACCATTGTGACTACAGTCAATCAAAGGCCACTGCTAAACGTACATTAGCCTCATACACTGCCTCACAGAAGGATACTCATCATAGTTGCCACGCTTGGCAGGCGGGTTGGCAACCGTAGTTTTTTTTTTGTGTGTTTCCCTCTTTTGTCTTTTACGTCACCCACTGGACGATATGGGGTAGTGGCTATTTTTACACTGTCGCTAAACGGTAGTAAATTTACATAATAAGTGTGGCACCGGGTTTAATCTCCGTCGACAGCAATAATTATTTCATAAAAAATTTCAAGCAGTTCCTTTTAATTGCCTTATAAAAGGAATTTCGCATTTTTCGTATTTTAATACGTGGAAGAGCCATGCTTCCGTTATATTAGTAGTATAATTGTAGCACTAATGGGTCGGCTCGACGGGGAGGGACCACGCTTTCACAGAATATCAGCGTAAAGTAGCAGCTTAATTCTGCTGTGTTTTGTATGGTGAGTGTAGAGAACCGGAGACCTATTTTACTTGAAAAAAGGCATTCTATCTTAGTCCTCACGGCTGACAACGCATCTACATTTTGATTCGCAAACGACGATATATGTAGATGTCTATGGGTCACAGCAACTACTTACCATCAGGTGGACTGTGTGCTCGTTTGTCACCCTATCCTATAAAAAATGCCGTTGATGCCACGCTTAACAGGGGGGTTGGCAATCAGAGTTTTTAATATTTTCAGTTTTTATCAGGAAGATGTTACTATCCATCTCCTGTTTCGGTTTCCCTCTTATGATACCCACGGGATAATGTGGGTAGACAATTCTCTTATGCAGTGGAAATTTTATACACAGAAACCTTAACAAGCTTACTATTTTATTAGAATCAGCCTTTATAATTTTGTAACAAATAGTCTTCTAGCTTTCTTTCTAAACATAACAAATTGAGGGATTCTATTTCGGTGCAAATAACACATCAAAGGGTTAAGTGATTGATGCAGGAAGCGAGACAAGCGGCGTGGGATGGAGGCGAGTCGCGCCATTTATCTCAGCCACAACTTCGAAACGCGTTATCGACTAGATCCTGTGATTGACATCTCAATGTGTTAGGTTAGACGTTTAAAAATTACGCGTTATGGAAGGATAAATAGTTTATGTGATCTCGAAGTGTTAGGTTAGACGTAAAAAATTACCCGATATGGAAGGATAAATAGCTCATGCGATGTTAAACAAAGCTCATATACTCGTAATTTTTGATAGCTCCGTTGGTCTGGTGGTCGTAAACGAGACTGATGATCGTGAGGTCCCGGGTTTAAAACCCGGGTCGTGATAAAACAATTAAATTATAATTATTTAAAGCAAATTCATTATAAATTATTGAATTTTTCTGTCAGGAAAGTAGATCGAAGTCATGATGTAGGCGGCATTTTACGGCAGATAAAGCCGTTATTCTTGCGCCTGATTTCTTTTCGCTAATGTTGGTTTGCCGTCCTCATAGACTAATAAAAATTATATAATACAGATGGGACTTGTGTTTGCATATACACCTGGACACTTTCATCCTGTTTTGCGCAGATGGCTATAATAGAATTATTTTGTCCATGCAGTTTGGGTTTTAAATCATCGGAATATTTCGCTCTCTCTCCCATTCACGGGCAAGCATTATCGATAATGTATTTAGTTTTATCATTGAATAAAACTATTTTTACGGATTTTATCGCGTTTAATTTACTTATTTTATATTCCCGACGTTTCGGTTGCTTTCCAGCAACCGTGGTCACGGGGGACTGAGGTGATTGACGTCCCGATGTCAAAGTTAACCCGGAGTACCTTCAGCTTTTTAATTATTAATTTTGGTCCGATCTACGCAGAATGAACTAACTGTGTCTTGAAGTCTTACAGTGGTATGCTTGGGTTTAGTTTTAATTTTATGAATTACAGGATCCCAAGCAGGTGGTAGTACCCAGCCTCCCTCTCTATTGAAATTAGGATGTTTTTTAATTTCAATAGCCTCACGTATCATCCTTGGCAGGAATCGATGTTCTTTCGCGAGGACTTGTGGTTTATCAAATCTAATGTAATGACGGGGGCCGTCTAGGATATGATCACAAACTGCAGACTTCCCGGAACGTTGGTGCTTCACGTCAGCTATGTGTTCTTTTACGCGGGTTTTTATTGATCGTTTTGTTTGCCCTATATATGAGAGACCACACTCACAATCAAGCTTGTATACTCCTGCATCTTGTAGAGGAATATTGCACTTGACGGATGGTAAGAACTGACTAATCTTCTTCGGCGGCTTGAAGAATGTTCTAATAGAAGCTCGCTTCAAGATGTAGCCAATCTTGTCTGTGACACCTCTGACATATGGTAGTACAGCAGGCACACGCTCGACTGTGGCCGGCTTCACTCGGTCACTGTGACGTAGGCGCGGAACCCGAAGCTTGTTGTCGTGCAGAACCTGCTTGACGTGCTGAAGCTCGGCGGCCAGGTGTTTGCTGTCACAGATCCCTCGTGCTCTCTGCAACAAAGATTTGCCCACGGTAGCTAACTGTGAAGGGTGATGGTGGGATTCACCGTTTAAGTATCGGTTTGTATGGGTCTTTTTTCTATACACAGTGTGACCTACGGTGTTATTAGGATTTCGAATGACTAACACATCTAGGAAAGCTAAAGAATTATTTGCCTCTAACTCCATAGTAAATTGAATTTTAGGGTTTATGGAATTAAGATGTTCTAAAAATGCAGTTACTTTGTCTGATGGTAAAATTGTGAAAGTATCGTCTACGTACCGCTTGTAGAAACTTGGAGTTACTGGTGCAGTAAGCAGGGCTTTCTCCTCAAAGTCCTCCATGAAAATATCGGCGACAATGGGAGATACCGGTGAGCCCATCGCAACACCATCTACTTGCTTGTAAAACTGTTCCTTCCACAATAGGTAGCCAGATGTAAGGCAATGTCTGAGTAATACTGCATATTCTGCTGGCATGTTGTTTTCCTCTAGTTTCCTAGTTATAATTGAGATGCAGTCTTCAACAGGTAGGCATGTAAATAGAGACTGAACATCAAAACTGACCATAGTTTCATTGTCAGTAAGACATAGGTCTTTTATCTCACTGACAAAATGGTATGAATCCTTAGTGTGTGCTCTTGTATGTCCTCTGAGTGGTGATAGTACTTTTGCTAAGTGTTGAGCCAATCTGTAAGTTGGCGAATCGATCTGACTCACTATTGGACGTAATGGAGCGTTCGGTTTGTGTATTTTTGGTAACCCATACAACTTCGGCGGTTTGGCACACGTAGGTATTATCGAATTTACGTCTAGATTCAGTTTCTCGGAGTATTTCTTTATTAGATCGCTAGTTGTTTTAAGCGTATTAGTTGTAGGATCTGTTTTGACCTTTACGTACGTACTTTCATCCGATAAAAGTTGTTGTATTTTAAAATTGTAATCCGACGTATCCATTATAACCGTAGCATTACCTTTATCTGCGCGGAGAATCGTAAGATCTGGTCTGTTGCGTAAGTTTTTCAATGCAGTAAATTCATCTTTGGGAAGATTTAATTTTGGCGCTGAGCTTCGACGTAACAAGGACGAAATGTCTTGACGTATAGCCTCTAAATCTTCTTTACCAATATTATTTTTATACAGACAGTCCTCAACACTACAGATAATGTTTTCATACGGAATTTTTCGCGGTGTTATAGCGAAATTCATACCTTTGGCCAAAACTTTTATCGTCGCGTCGTCCAGAGATTGTTTTGACAGGTTATAGACCGCACGTTGTTTATTACTCGCGTCTGTTGTCAATGATTGCGTTCCGTTATTACGTTGACATTGGCGTTGGACATTTGATTTGGTTGTTAGTTTTTGGTATTTATCTATATGTTTATTTTTGCATTCATTGTATTTAGTTGTTTCACGTTTGTCTAAAGTTTCCATGCAATTCTTATAATCAAATGTCGATAAAACTGTCTTTAGATCACTGGACGATTTGTCTATGGTTTTATTAATGAAACATAGATCGGTACGTTTTTGCTGAATCACCGTTATTAACAATTTTTTGCTTGCCTGATTTAAGATCTTAGCGCTTCCTCGAATGTCTTTTTTAGTAGATATCTTGACACACGTAGGAATGAGATTATGGTCTCTGCATCTCTTCAAGAAGTTTAAAGCTGTTATGTATCTTGCGCGCTTGGTTTTGAGATCTTCTAGTCGGCGTATTTTATTTGCTATTTCCAGTCCGTACTGGTTTACATAATGATTTCTTATATTTACGCGAACACTACACATTGAATAAAACTATTTTTACGGATTTTATCGCGTTTAATTTACTTATTTTATATTCCCGACGTTTCGGTTGCTTTCCAGCAACCGTGGTCACGGGGGACTGAGGTGATTGACGTCCCGATGTCAAAGTTAACCCGGAGTACCTTCAGCTTTTTAATTATTAATTTTGGTCCGATCTACGCAGAATGAACTAACTGTGTCTTGAAGTCTTACAGTGGTATGCTTGGGTTTAGTTTTAATTTTATGAATTACAGGATCCCAAGCAGGTGGTAGTACCCAGCCTCCCTCTCTATTGAAATTAGGATGTTTTTTAATTTCAATAGCCTCACGTATCATCCTTGGCAGGAATCGATGTTCTTTCGCGAGGACTTGTGGTTTATCAAATCTAATGTAATGACGGGGGCCGTCTAGGATATGATCACAAACTGCAGACTTCCCGGAACGTTGGTGCTTCACGTCAGCTATGTGTTCTTTTACGCGGGTTTTTATTGATCGTTTTGTTTGCCCTATATATGAGAGACCACACTCACAATCAAGCTTGTATACTCCTGCATCTTGTAGAGGAATATTGCACTTGACGGATGGTAAGAACTGACTAATCTTCTTCGGCGGCTTGAAGAATGTTCTAATAGAAGCTCGCTTCAAGATGTAGCCAATCTTGTCTGTGACACCTCTGACATATGGTAGTACAGCAGGCACACGCTCGACTGTGGCCGGCTTCACTCGGTCACTGTGACGTAGGCGCGGAACCCGAAGCTTGTTGTCGTGCAGAACCTGCTTGACGTGCTGAAGCTCGGCGGCCAGGTGTTTGCTGTCACAGATCCCTCGTGCTCTCTGCAACAAAGATTTGCCCACGGTAGCTAACTGTGAAGGGTGATGGTGGGATTCACCGTTTAAGTATCGGTTTGTATGGGTCTTTTTTCTATACACAGTGTGACCTACGGTGTTATTAGGATTTCGAATGACTAACACATCTAGGAAAGCTAAAGAATTATTTGCCTCTAACTCCATAGTAAATTGAATTTTAGGGTTTATGGAATTAAGATGTTCTAAAAATGCAGTTACTTTGTCTGATGGTAAAATTGTGAAAGTATCGTCTACGTACCGCTTGTAGAAACTTGGAGTTACTGGTGCAGTAAGCAGGGCTTTCTCCTCAAAGTCCTCCATGAAAATATCGGCGACAATGGGAGATACCGGTGAGCCCATCGCAACACCATCTACTTGCTTGTAAAACTGTTCCTTCCACAATAGGTAGCCAGATGTAAGGCAATGTCTGAGTAATACTGCATATTCTGCTGGCATGTTGTTTTCCTCTAGTTTCCTAGTTATAATTGAGATGCAGTCTTCAACAGGTAGGCATGTAAATAGAGACTGAACATCAAAACTGACCATAGTTTCATTGTCAGTAAGACATAGGTCTTTTATCTCACTGACAAAATGGTATGAATCCTTAGTGTGTGCTCTTGTATGTCCTCTGAGTGGTGATAGTACTTTTGCTAAGTGTTGAGCCAATCTGTAAGTTGGCGAATCGATCTGACTCACTATTGGACGTAATGGAGCGTTCGGTTTGTGTATTTTTGGTAACCCATACAACTTCGGCGGTTTGGCACACGTAGGTATTATCGAATTTACGTCTAGATTCAGTTTCTCGGAGTATTTCTTTATTAGATCGCTAGTTGTTTTAAGCGTATTAGTTGTAGGATCTGTTTTGACCTTTACGTACGTACTTTCATCCGATAAAAGTTGTTGTATTTTAAAATTGTAATCCGACGTATCCATTATAACCGTAGCATTACCTTTATCTGCGCGGAGAATCGTAAGATCTGGTCTGTTGCGTAAGTTTTTCAATGCAGTAAATTCATCTTTGGGAAGATTTAATTTTGGCGCTGAGCTTCGACGTAACAAGGACGAAATGTCTTGACGTATAGCCTCTAAATCTTCTTTACCAATATTATTTTTATACAGACAGTCCTCAACACTACAGATAATGTTTTCATACGGAATTTTTCGCGGTGTTATAGCGAAATTCATACCTTTGGCCAAAACTTTTATCGTCGCGTCGTCCAGAGATTGTTTTGACAGGTTATAGACCGCACGTTGTTTATTACTCGCGTCTGTTGTCAATGATTGCGTTCCGTTATTACGTTGACATTGGCGTTGGACATTTGATTTGGTTGTTAGTTTTTGGTATTTATCTATATGTTTATTTTTGCATTCATTGTATTTAGTTGTTTCACGTTTGTCTAAAGTTTCCATGCAATTCTTATAATCAAATGTCGATAAAACTGTCTTTAGATCACTGGACGATTTGTCTATGGTTTTATTAATGAAACATAGATCGGTACGTTTTTGCTGAATCACCGTTATTAACAATTTTTTGCTTGCCTGATTTAAGATCTTAGCGCTTCCTCGAATGTCTTTTTTAGTAGATATCTTGACACACGTAGGAATGAGATTATGGTCTCTGCATCTCTTCAAGAAGTTTAAAGCTGTTATGTATCTTGCGCGCTTGGTTTTGAGATCTTCTAGTCGGCGTATTTTATTTGCTATTTCCAGTCCGTACTGGTTTACATAATGATTTCTTATATTTACGCGAACACTACACATTGAATAAAACTATTTTTACGGATTTTATCGCGTTTAATTTACTTATTTTATATTCCCGACGTTTCGGTTGCTTTCCAGCAACCGTGGTCACGGGGGACTGAGGTGATTGACGTCCCGATGTCAAAGTTAACCCGGAGTACCTTCAGCTTTTTAATTATTAATTTTGGTCCGATCTACGCAGAATGAACTAACTGTGTCTTGAAGTCTTACAGTGGTATGCTTGGGTTTAGTTTTAATTTTATGAATTACAGGATCCCAAGCAGGTGGTAGTACCCAGCCTCCCTCTCTATTGAAATTAGGATGTTTTTTAATTTCAATAGCCTCACGTATCATCCTTGGCAGGAATCGATGTTCTTTCGCGAGGACTTGTGGTTTATCAAATCTAATGTAATGACGGGGGCCGTCTAGGATATGATCACAAACTGCAGACTTCCCGGAACGTTGGTGCTTCACGTCAGCTATGTGTTCTTTTACGCGGGTTTTTATTGATCGTTTTGTTTGCCCTATATATGAGAGACCACACTCACAATCAAGCTTGTATACTCCTGCATCTTGTAGAGGAATATTGCACTTGACGGATGGTAAGAACTGACTAATCTTCTTCGGCGGCTTGAAGAATGTTCTAATAGAAGCTCGCTTCAAGATGTAGCCAATCTTGTCTGTGACACCTCTGACATATGGTAGTACAGCAGGCACACGCTCGACTGTGGCCGGCTTCACTCGGTCACTGTGACGTAGGCGCGGAACCCGAAGCTTGTTGTCGTGCAGAACCTGCTTGACGTGCTGAAGCTCGGCGGCCAGGTGTTTGCTGTCACAGATCCCTCGTGCTCTCTGCAACAAAGATTTGCCCACGGTAGCTAACTGTGAAGGGTGATGGTGGGATTCACCGTTTAAGTATCGGTTTGTATGGGTCTTTTTTCTATACACAGTGTGACCTACGGTGTTATTAGGATTTCGAATGACTAACACATCTAGGAAAGCTAAAGAATTATTTGCCTCTAACTCCATAGTAAATTGAATTTTAGGGTTTATGGAATTAAGATGTTCTAAAAATGCAGTTACTTTGTCTGATGGTAAAATTGTGAAAGTATCGTCTACGTACCGCTTGTAGAAACTTGGAGTTACTGGTGCAGTAAGCAGGGCTTTCTCCTCAAAGTCCTCCATGAAAATATCGGCGACAATGGGAGATACCGGTGAGCCCATCGCAACACCATCTACTTGCTTGTAAAACTGTTCCTTCCACAATAGGTAGCCAGATGTAAGGCAATGTCTGAGTAATACTGCATATTCTGCTGGCATGTTGTTTTCCTCTAGTTTCCTAGTTATAATTGAGATGCAGTCTTCAACAGGTAGGCATGTAAATAGAGACTGAACATCAAAACTGACCATAGTTTCATTGTCAGTAAGACATAGGTCTTTTATCTCACTGACAAAATGGTATGAATCCTTAGTGTGTGCTCTTGTATGTCCTCTGAGTGGTGATAGTACTTTTGCTAAGTGTTGAGCCAATCTGTAAGTTGGCGAATCGATCTGACTCACTATTGGACGTAATGGAGCGTTCGGTTTGTGTATTTTTGGTAACCCATACAACTTCGGCGGTTTGGCACACGTAGGTATTATCGAATTTACGTCTAGATTCAGTTTCTCGGAGTATTTCTTTATTAGATCGCTAGTTGTTTTAAGCGTATTAGTTGTAGGATCTGTTTTGACCTTTACGTACGTACTTTCATCCGATAAAAGTTGTTGTATTTTAAAATTGTAATCCGACGTATCCATTATAACCGTAGCATTACCTTTATCTGCGCGGAGAATCGTAAGATCTGGTCTGTTGCGTAAGTTTTTCAATGCAGTAAATTCATCTTTGGGAAGATTTAATTTTGGCGCTGAGCTTCGACGTAACAAGGACGAAATGTCTTGACGTATAGCCTCTAAATCTTCTTTACCAATATTATTTTTATACAGACAGTCCTCAACACTACAGATAATGTTTTCATACGGAATTTTTCGCGGTGTTATAGCGAAATTCATACCTTTGGCCAAAACTTTTATCGTCGCGTCGTCCAGAGATTGTTTTGACAGGTTATAGACCGCACGTTGTTTATTACTCGCGTCTGTTGTCAATGATTGCGTTCCGTTATTACGTTGACATTGGCGTTGGACATTTGATTTGGTTGTTAGTTTTTGGTATTTATCTATATGTTTATTTTTGCATTCATTGTATTTAGTTGTTTCACGTTTGTCTAAAGTTTCCATGCAATTCTTATAATCAAATGTCGATAAAACTGTCTTTAGATCACTGGACGATTTGTCTATGGTTTTATTAATGAAACATAGATCGGTACGTTTTTGCTGAATCACCGTTATTAACAATTTTTTGCTTGCCTGATTTAAGATCTTAGCGCTTCCTCGAATGTCTTTTTTAGTAGATATCTTGACACACGTAGGAATGAGATTATGGTCTCTGCATCTCTTCAAGAAGTTTAAAGCTGTTATGTATCTTGCGCGCTTGGTTTTGAGATCTTCTAGTCGGCGTATTTTATTTGCTATTTCCAGTCCGTACTGGTTTACATAATGATTTCTTATATTTACGCGAACACTACACATTGAATAAAACTATTTTTACGGATTTTATCGCGTTTAATTTACTTATTTTATATTCCCGACGTTTCGGTTGCTTTCCAGCAACCGTGGTCACGGGGGACTGAGGTGATTGACGTCCCGATGTCAAAGTTAACCCGGAGTACCTTCAGCTTTTTAATTATTAATTTTGGTCCGATCTACGCAGAATGAACTAACTGTGTCTTGAAGTCTTACAGTGGTATGCTTGGGTTTAGTTTTAATTTTATGAATTACAGGATCCCAAGCAGGTGGTAGTACCCAGCCTCCCTCTCTATTGAAATTAGGATGTTTTTTAATTTCAATAGCCTCACGTATCATCCTTGGCAGGAATCGATGTTCTTTCGCGAGGACTTGTGGTTTATCAAATCTAATGTAATGACGGGGGCCGTCTAGGATATGATCACAAACTGCAGACTTCCCGGAACGTTGGTGCTTCACGTCAGCTATGTGTTCTTTTACGCGGGTTTTTATTGATCGTTTTGTTTGCCCTATATATGAGAGACCACACTCACAATCAAGCTTGTATACTCCTGCATCTTGTAGAGGAATATTGCACTTGACGGATGGTAAGAACTGACTAATCTTCTTCGGCGGCTTGAAGAATGTTCTAATAGAAGCTCGCTTCAAGATGTAGCCAATCTTGTCTGTGACACCTCTGACATATGGTAGTACAGCAGGCACACGCTCGACTGTGGCCGGCTTCACTCGGTCACTGTGACGTAGGCGCGGAACCCGAAGCTTGTTGTCGTGCAGAACCTGCTTGACGTGCTGAAGCTCGGCGGCCAGGTGTTTGCTGTCACAGATCCCTCGTGCTCTCTGCAACAAAGATTTGCCCACGGTAGCTAACTGTGAAGGGTGATGGTGGGATTCACCGTTTAAGTATCGGTTTGTATGGGTCTTTTTTCTATACACAGTGTGACCTACGGTGTTATTAGGATTTCGAATGACTAACACATCTAGGAAAGCTAAAGAATTATTTGCCTCTAACTCCATAGTAAATTGAATTTTAGGGTTTATGGAATTAAGATGTTCTAAAAATGCAGTTACTTTGTCTGATGGTAAAATTGTGAAAGTATCGTCTACGTACCGCTTGTAGAAACTTGGAGTTACTGGTGCAGTAAGCAGGGCTTTCTCCTCAAAGTCCTCCATGAAAATATCGGCGACAATGGGAGATACCGGTGAGCCCATCGCAACACCATCTACTTGCTTGTAAAACTGTTCCTTCCACAATAGGTAGCCAGATGTAAGGCAATGTCTGAGTAATACTGCATATTCTGCTGGCATGTTGTTTTCCTCTAGTTTCCTAGTTATAATTGAGATGCAGTCTTCAACAGGTAGGCATGTAAATAGAGACTGAACATCAAAACTGACCATAGTTTCATTGTCAGTAAGACATAGGTCTTTTATCTCACTGACAAAATGGTATGAATCCTTAGTGTGTGCTCTTGTATGTCCTCTGAGTGGTGATAGTACTTTTGCTAAGTGTTGAGCCAATCTGTAAGTTGGCGAATCGATCTGACTCACTATTGGACGTAATGGAGCGTTCGGTTTGTGTATTTTTGGTAACCCATACAACTTCGGCGGTTTGGCACACGTAGGTATTATCGAATTTACGTCTAGATTCAGTTTCTCGGAGTATTTCTTTATTAGATCGCTAGTTGTTTTAAGCGTATTAGTTGTAGGATCTGTTTTGACCTTTACGTACGTACTTTCATCCGATAAAAGTTGTTGTATTTTAAAATTGTAATCCGACGTATCCATTATAACCGTAGCATTACCTTTATCTGCGCGGAGAATCGTAAGATCTGGTCTGTTGCGTAAGTTTTTCAATGCAGTAAATTCATCTTTGGGAAGATTTAAGAGCACACACTAAGGATTCATACCATTTTGTCAGTGAGATAAAAGACCTATGTCTTACTGACAATGAAACTATGGTCAGTTTTGATGTTCAGTCTCTATTTACATGCCTACCTGTTGAAGACTGCATCTCAATTATAACTAGGAAACTAGAGGAAAACAACATGCCAGCAGAATATGCAGTATTACTCAGACATTGCCTTACATCTGGCTACCTATTGTGGAAGGAACAGTTTTACAAGCAAGTAGATGGTGTTGCGATGGGCTCACCGGTATCTCCCATTGTCGCCGATATTTTCATGGAGGACTTTGAGGAGAAAGCCCTGCTTACTGCACCAGTAACTCCAAGTTTCTACAAGCGGTACGTAGACGATACTTTCACAATTTTACCATCAGACAAAGTAACTGCATTTTTAGAACATCTTAATTCCATAAACCCTAAAATTCAATTTACTATGGAGTTAGAGGCAAATAATTCTTTAGCTTTCCTAGATGTGTTAGTCATTCGAAATCCTAATAACACCGTAGGTCACACTGTGTATAGAAAAAAGACCCATACAAACCGATACTTAAACGGTGAATCCCACCATCACCCTTCACAGTTAGCTACCGTGGGCAAATCTTTGTTGCAGAGAGCACGAGGGATCTGTGACAGCAAACACCTGGCCGCCGAGCTTCAGCACGTCAAGCAGGTTCTGCACGACAACAAGCTTCGGGTTCCGCGCCTACGTCACAGTGACCGAGTGAAGCCGGCCACAGTCGAGCGTGTGCCTGCTGTACTACCATATGTCAGAGGTGTCACAGACAAGATTGGCTACATCTTGAAGCGAGCTTCTATTAGAACATTCTTCAAGCCGCCGAAGAAGATTAGTCAGTTCTTACCATCCGTCAAGTGCAATATTCCTCTACAAGATGCAGGAGTATACAAGCTTGATTGTGAGTGTGGTCTCTCATATATAGGGCAAACAAAACGATCAATAAAAACCCGCGTAAAAGAACACATAGCTGACGTGAAGCACCAACGTTCCGGGAAGTCTGCAGTTTGTGATCATATCCTAGACGGCCCCCGTCATTACATTAGATTTGATAAACCACAAGTCCTCGCGAAAGAACATCGATTCCTGCCAAGGATGATACGTGAGGCTATTGAAATTAAAAAACATCCTAATTTCAATAGAGAGGGAGGCTGGGTACTACCACCTGCTTGGGATCCTGTAATTCATAAAATTAAAACTAAACCCAAGCATACCACTGTAAGACTTCAAGACACAGTTAGTTCATTCTGCGTAGATCGGACCAAAATTAATAATTAAAAAGCTGAAGGTACTCCGGGTTAACTTTGACATCGGGACGTCAATCACCTCAGTCCCCCGTGACCACGGTTGCTGGAAAGCAACCGAAACGTCGGGAATATAAAATAAGTAAATTAAACGCGATAAAATCCGTAAAAATAGTTTTATTCAATGTGTAGTGTTCGCGTAAATATAAGAAATCATTATGTAAACCAGTACGGACTGGAAATAGCAAATAAAATACGCCGACTAGAAGATCTCAAAACCAAGCGCGCAAGATACATAACAGCTTTAAACTTCTTGAAGAGATGCAGAGACCATAATCTCATTCCTACGTGTGTCAAGATATCTACTAAAAAAGACATTCGAGGAAGCGCTAAGATCTTAAATCAGGCAAGCAAAAAATTGTTAATAACGGTGATTCAGCAAAAACGTACCGATCTATGTTTCATTAATAAAACCATAGACAAATCGTCCAGTGATCTAAAGACAGTTTTATCGACATTTGATTATAAGAATTGCATGGAAACTTTAGACAAACGTGAAACAACTAAATACAATGAATGCAAAAATAAACATATAGATAAATACCAAAAACTAACAACCAAATCAAATGTCCAACGCCAATGTCAACGTAATAACGGAACGCAATCATTGACAACAGACGCGAGTAATAAACAACGTGCGGTCTATAACCTGTCAAAACAATCTCTGGACGACGCGACGATAAAAGTTTTGGCCAAAGGTATGAATTTCGCTATAACACCGCGAAAAATTCCGTATGAAAACATTATCTGTAGTGTTGAGGACTGTCTGTATAAAAATAATATTGGTAAAGAAGATTTAGAGGCTATACGTCAAGACATTTCGTCCTTGTTACGTCGAAGCTCAGCGCCAAAATTAAATCTTCCCAAAGATGAATTTACTGCATTGAAAAACTTACGCAACAGACCAGATCTTACGATTCTCCGCGCAGATAAAGGTAATGCTACGGTTATAATGGATACGTCGGATTACAATTTTAAAATACAACAACTTTTATCGGATGAAAGTACGTACGTAAAGGTCAAAACAGATCCTACAACTAATACGCTTAAAACAACTAGCGATCTAATAAAGAAATACTCCGAGAAACTGAATCTAGACGTAAATTCGATAATACCTACGTGTGCCAAACCGCCGAAGTTGTATGGGTTACCAAAAATACACAAACCGAACGCTCCATTACGTCCAATAGTGAGTCAGATCGATTCGCCAACTTACAGAGTGGCTCAACACTTAGCAAAAGTACTATCACCACTCAGAGGACATACAAGAGCACACACTAAGGATTCATACCATTTTGTCAGTGAGATAAAAGACCTATGTCTTACTGACAATGAAACTATGGTCAGTTTTGATGTTCAGTCTCTATTTACATGCCTACCTGTTGAAGACTGCATCTCAATTATAACTAGGAAACTAGAGGAAAACAACATGCCAGCAGAATATGCAGTATTACTCAGACATTGCCTTACATCTGGCTACCTATTGTGGAAGGAACAGTTTTACAAGCAAGTAGATGGTGTTGCGATGGGCTCACCGGTATCTCCCATTGTCGCCGATATTTTCATGGAGGACTTTGAGGAGAAAGCCCTGCTTACTGCACCAGTAACTCCAAGTTTCTACAAGCGGTACGTAGACGATACTTTCACAATTTTACCATCAGACAAAGTAACTGCATTTTTAGAACATCTTAATTCCATAAACCCTAAAATTCAATTTACTATGGAGTTAGAGGCAAATAATTCTTTAGCTTTCCTAGATGTGTTAGTCATTCGAAATCCTAATAACACCGTAGGTCACACTGTGTATAGAAAAAAGACCCATACAAACCGATACTTAAACGGTGAATCCCACCATCACCCTTCACAGTTAGCTACCGTGGGCAAATCTTTGTTGCAGAGAGCACGAGGGATCTGTGACAGCAAACACCTGGCCGCCGAGCTTCAGCACGTCAAGCAGGTTCTGCACGACAACAAGCTTCGGGTTCCGCGCCTACGTCACAGTGACCGAGTGAAGCCGGCCACAGTCGAGCGTGTGCCTGCTGTACTACCATATGTCAGAGGTGTCACAGACAAGATTGGCTACATCTTGAAGCGAGCTTCTATTAGAACATTCTTCAAGCCGCCGAAGAAGATTAGTCAGTTCTTACCATCCGTCAAGTGCAATATTCCTCTACAAGATGCAGGAGTATACAAGCTTGATTGTGAGTGTGGTCTCTCATATATAGGGCAAACAAAACGATCAATAAAAACCCGCGTAAAAGAACACATAGCTGACGTGAAGCACCAACGTTCCGGGAAGTCTGCAGTTTGTGATCATATCCTAGACGGCCCCCGTCATTACATTAGATTTGATAAACCACAAGTCCTCGCGAAAGAACATCGATTCCTGCCAAGGATGATACGTGAGGCTATTGAAATTAAAAAACATCCTAATTTCAATAGAGAGGGAGGCTGGGTACTACCACCTGCTTGGGATCCTGTAATTCATAAAATTAAAACTAAACCCAAGCATACCACTGTAAGACTTCAAGACACAGTTAGTTCATTCTGCGTAGATCGGACCAAAATTAATAATTAAAAAGCTGAAGGTACTCCGGGTTAACTTTGACATCGGGACGTCAATCACCTCAGTCCCCCGTGACCACGGTTGCTGGAAAGCAACCGAAACGTCGGGAATATAAAATAAGTAAATTAAACGCGATAAAATCCGTAAAAATAGTTTTATTCAATGTGTAGTGTTCGCGTAAATATAAGAAATCATTATGTAAACCAGTACGGACTGGAAATAGCAAATAAAATACGCCGACTAGAAGATCTCAAAACCAAGCGCGCAAGATACATAACAGCTTTAAACTTCTTGAAGAGATGCAGAGACCATAATCTCATTCCTACGTGTGTCAAGATATCTACTAAAAAAGACATTCGAGGAAGCGCTAAGATCTTAAATCAGGCAAGCAAAAAATTGTTAATAACGGTGATTCAGCAAAAACGTACCGATCTATGTTTCATTAATAAAACCATAGACAAATCGTCCAGTGATCTAAAGACAGTTTTATCGACATTTAATTATAAGAATTGCATGGAAACTTTAGACAAACGTGAAACAACTAAATACAATGAATGCAAAAATAAACATATAGATAAATACCAAAAACTAACAACCAAATCAAATGTCCAACGCCAATGTCAACGTAATAACGGAACGCAATCATTGACAACAGACGCGAGTAATAAACAACGTGCGGTCTATAACCTGTCAAAACAATCTCTGGACGACGCGACGATAAAAGTTTTGGCCAAAGGTATGAATTTCGCTATAACACCGCGAAAAATTCCGTATGAAAACATTATCTGTAGTGTTGAGGACTGTCTGTATAAAAATAATATTGGTAAAGAAGATTTAGAGGCTATACGTCAAGACATTTCGTCCTTGTTACGTCGAAGCTCAGCGCCAAAATTAAATCTTCCCAAAGATGAATTTACTGCATTGAAAAACTTACGCAACAGACCAGATCTTACGATTCTCCGCGCAGATAAAGGTAATGCTACGGTTATAATGGATACGTCGGATTACAATTTTAAAATACAACAACTTTTATCGGATGAAAGTACGTACGTAAAGGTCAAAACAGATCCTACAACTAATACGCTTAAAACAACTAGCGATCTAATAAAGAAATACTCCGAGAAACTGAATCTAGACGTAAATTCGATAATACCTACGTGTGCCAAACCGCCGAAGTTGTATGGGTTACCAAAAATACACAAACCGAACGCTCCATTACGTCCAATAGTGAGTCAGATCGATTCGCCAACTTACAGATTGGCTCAACACTTAGCAAAAGTACTATCACCACTCAGAGGACATACAAGAGCACACACTAAGGATTCATACCATTTTGTCAGTGAGATAAAAGACCTATGTCTTACTGACAATGAAACTATGGTCAGTTTTGATGTTCAGTCTCTATTTACATGCCTACCTGTTGAAGACTGCATCTCAATTATAACTAGGAAACTAGAGGAAAACAACATGCCAGCAGAATATGCAGTATTACTCAGACATTGCCTTACATCTGGCTACCTATTGTGGAAGGAACAGTTTTACAAGCAAGTAGATGGTGTTGCGATGGGCTCACCGGTATCTCCCATTGTCGCCGATATTTTCATGGAGGACTTTGAGGAGAAAGCCCTGCTTACTGCACCAGTAACTCCAAGTTTCTACAAGCGGTACGTAGACGATACTTTCACAATTTTACCATCAGACAAAGTAACTGCATTTTTAGAACATCTTAATTCCATAAACCCTAAAATTCAATTTACTATGGAGTTAGAGGCAAATAATTCTTTAGCTTTCCTAGATGTGTTAGTCATTCGAAATCCTAATAACACCGTAGGTCACACTGTGTATAGAAAAAAGACCCATACAAACCGATACTTAAACGGTGAATCCCACCATCACCCTTCACAGTTAGCTACCGTGGGCAAATCTTTGTTGCAGAGAGCACGAGGGATCTGTGACAGCAAACACCTGGCCGCCGAGCTTCAGCACGTCAAGCAGGTTCTGCACGACAACAAGCTTCGGGTTCCGCGCCTACGTCACAGTGACCGAGTGAAGCCGGCCACAGTCGAGCGTGTGCCTGCTGTACTACCATATGTCAGAGGTGTCACAGACAAGATTGGCTACATCTTGAAGCGAGCTTCTATTAGAACATTCTTCAAGCCGCCGAAGAAGATTAGTCAGTTCTTACCATCCGTCAAGTGCAATATTCCTCTACAAGATGCAGGAGTATACAAGCTTGATTGTGAGTGTGGTCTCTCATATATAGGGCAAACAAAACGATCAATAAAAACCCGCGTAAAAGAACACATAGCTGACGTGAAGCACCAACGTTCCGGGAAGTCTGCAGTTTGTGATCATATCCTAGACGGCCCCCGTCATTACATTAGATTTGATAAACCACAAGTCCTCGCGAAAGAACATCGATTCCTGCCAAGGATGATACGTGAGGCTATTGAAATTAAAAAACATCCTAATTTCAATAGAGAGGGAGGCTGGGTACTACCACCTGCTTGGGATCCTGTAATTCATAAAATTAAAACTAAACCCAAGCATACCACTGTAAGACTTCAAGACACAGTTAGTTCATTCTGCGTAGATCGGACCAAAATTAATAATTAAAAAGCTGAAGGTACTCCGGGTTAACTTTGACATCGGGACGTCAATCACCTCAGTCCCCCGTGACCACGGTTGCTGGAAAGCAACCGAAACGTCGGGAATATAAAATAAGTAAATTAAACGCGATAAAATCCGTAAAAATAGTTTTATTCAATGTGTAGTGTTCGCGTAAATATAAGAAATCATTAGTTTTATCATTATGTGGGTTAGTAATAAAAAAAAGATAAAACAACGTATTTATTAAAACAAGAATAATAATGATTTAAAATAAATTATTAATTAGGTATCTATGTATTAAAAAAAAACTATAGGTACAATTGTTTAAAAAATGTTAATTTTGTCGACTGCTCTAACACTCACACCACATATCGCCGCAGCGAGTTCACGAGAACGGCAGAAGTTAACACTTTGTAACTTTTCGGGATCTATTTCCATTTCAGTGAAAAACGTTAAAACATTGTTGATAACAACACGTGCTTGTAATATAAATTCCGCCATTTTGGTCCAAAATAAAGGGGTACTAAAGAAATCCAGAGAGCGAATGCGCAAAAAATTTCTCTTCGATATATGTACTAAACTATCATTGCACTGCTGATGATATGTGTCTTGTTTATGCTTCCAAAGATATAACTGAGGTACAAAAGTGCATACAAGGTGATTTTGAAAACATTAGCAAATGGGCACACGACAATGGCTTTATCCACTCAAACGTCCGGACGACGCGGCGACAATAGCCTTGAACGTCCTGGCGACGCTTGTCGCGATTTTTATACAGTCCGATCGCGACCAGTTCGACTAAAACCATTACCACGGAGAAAATCCTTTACCTATATCAGAATAAAAATCACTCGCAGAAAGCTAATTAAATGCAAAATTTAATTATGTTAGTTAATTATATTTGTTTAAAATTAATAATATATAATACAAAAAATTAACAAAAACCGGCACACAAAGGCAATGTCTTTGCATGTCGTCTTCATCATATATAAAAACATCATTACAGACTTTGGATTCATAAAACTTGTAAATATACGAAAAGAATGCATCTGGAGGAATATTTCTATATATAATACTAGTAAAAAATTATAATAAACACATTATTACTTACATTTTAAATGCAGAACTCACAGTACTATCGACAAAATTTGGCACAACGCTTGCTTTTTTTTGTTTTTTTTTCCAATGGTATATGTTACTTGGCATAGACTTTTTACCAACCCATAGACGCGTAGATACGAACTTTAACTGGAGAATACATGTAAATGACATTTGCAATAAGCTAAGATCGGTGTTAAGTAAGATTTACCAACTAAAAAATTTATTGAACAAACAAACGTTAAGAATAGTATATTTTGCACTTGCCGACTCGCTAATGAGTTATAGACGCCTTGTATACTGGCGAACCTTTATTACAGATCTAAGAGATATCAAAGACATACAAATAAGACTGATGAAGTTTTTAGTTAGTAAAAATGTTAAAGATAATTGCAACAAAGACTATGATAAGTTGTTTCCCATTTGTAAAATAATACCCATAGATAAATATAAAGTTAACGTTAAAAACAAGTACAACACACATAGGGTTAGAGAAAATAAACTGGTTCTACCAAAAATAACGAACTATTATGGTAAAAGAACATCTAAGTATTTGGTAGCTAAAGTGTTAAACAAAATAAAAATATTAAGAGAAAAAGTAAAAATTAGTAAAGGATCACTTAAGAAAAAATTAAAAAACATTATGCAGGATTGCTAATAGAACTCTATATACGAGTAGATTGTATTAGATTAAAACATTACAATATAATATATAAGTACTAGATATTTAATTCATATAATTAAAGTTACATGTATATAAAGATATATAGTTAACATAACATTAAGATGCCATAGGTTTATATATAATTATATTATATAATTGTGTATCACTGTGTCTAATATTAGTAGTACATAAGGTGGTTCATTGTTTTGTAAAAGAGCACCTCTCGCCATCAAACGTAAAAGCTTGGCGAGTTTAGAATTAAGTAACACCACTGTAGCATAAATTCATTAATAAATAAATTAAAAAAAAAAACAAATTTGCAGGTATTAGGCGGGGGTAATAATGGGAAACAAATGGCTCATAACATAACAATGTTGCACCAACCTTTGTATACCACACCGCCACCGTGTACCTGCCTAAGATGATTCATTTGTTGTTATCGATAATGGCGTTGCGCCCATACAACATGCTCACTGCCCTAGCCGGGCTGAGGCCGAGTTATGATTTATGACCTCAACTACACGGAAAAAATAATTTTACTATAGTATCCTTTGAGACTGGCCGCCATGACTGAAATTCGGTCTGGAAGACATTATTATATTTATTTAAAAAATCGTTTAGAGTTAAATTGGATTCCATAGTCCATTGACGCCTACAAAAATCCTAGATTAAGAATCAAAAGTCAAGATGCGATATATCGAAGAATTGGCGGATCGTGAAGATTTTCTTGCTTCAATATAGCTAAAGATCAATATAGCTATTGGCTTCGAAATCAACCTTTTTCCTGTCCCATGAAGGATATATGAACATTTCAATTGTTTAACTATTGTCTGTTTCGCGGACAGAGAAACTGTTAACCTTTGGCATACCACGTGGGATTATTTTAACCCCAACACTATGAAAATGCTATGATTTCATATCAAATCACAACTCGATTTTCTCAGTAGCTGAAGCTTAAGATCTGCCGCGTCGATTAACAGGTCTGTGTAAGTACTCCGCGGCGCGCACCGCATACGTGTGTGCACGCGCATAAAGTGGTTCCCATGCATTTTTAACCTCACGTTGTACAGGACGTCGCTAAATAGTAAGTATACCTTTCTTCAGTTTTATGTTATTTATACCTACAATAGGTGTTTAGTGTATACAATATTGTATTTATTATATGTCCATATATTCAATAAACCTAAAGAGATAAATTTTGATCGTATTGCAGCTTTGTTATTGGACCATCACCAAAGCAGCCAAGAAGGCCTTAAAGATGTTCATTTTGCCCTAGAAATAAGGAGAGGAAAACCCTGAATGGCTGCTTCAAATGTGAAGCTGCTATATATGTCAAGATGCAAATATAATATGCCAAAATTGTCCTGTTTTATGCAATGAAACATGTGTCCAATCACCACCTGATATATACGTGGTAGAGCCACGCTGCAGCTATATTATGGTTTTAGCACGATTGGGTCGGCTCGAGCGGGGTAGGACCACGCTCTCACAGAATATCAGCGTAAAATAGCACCTTAATGCGGTTTTGTTTCGTATAGTGAGTGAAGAGAACAGGAGAAACTTTTTACTGGAAAAGAGGCATCCCATCTTAGTCTTCAGGTATGATAATGCATCTGCATTTTGATTCTTAATCGAGGATAAATGTAGATGTCTAACGCCACAGGATCCACTTACTATCAAATGGCTTGTATGATTGTTAGTCACCCTCATTCTATTAAGAAAATATTTAGTTTTAACTTTGTTTCTTTAACGTTCTATCAGTTGTTTTGATTTTCAATTGCATGAATCACAGCGCTATCGAAGCAAAAGCCGATCGAATCACTACCTCACTGTCACACGCTCGGTTGCGATTGAATTGCTCAAAGCGTCGAGAGAATTGCTCATTCTCTGTTTACAATTACTGCTACCTTTGTTTCAGTTTCTTTTGTTCCACGAACTTTTTAACAATATCGCGCTAAGTTCACTCTTTGTATTTCTTAGAGATTCGAAATAGTTATTTGTAGGCCATACAATTCATCTTCCATGCTGGAATAGAACCCGCAGTCCGCATTACAGAATATAAAATGTTCACTGCCGAACATAATTCTCTTCCATAGATAGTCTCTTTGGGAGGAATTTTGTCATGGTTTCCAGGTTTGTTTGAAACTGTTATAAGGAAGATGCTGCTACCCATCTCTTCTTTCAGTCTCTGTACAATACTAACAAGCCTTTATGGGGAAGTGGATATTCTTACAGCGCCATTATACGGTTTATGGAATGTTACAGAATTATAATTAAAATTAAGAAATATAACTGGTTAAATACAAAATAACTATCCTATAAAAAAATCTGAAAACGACATGGCTCATTTGGCACATGCTATACAATGGACATAATTCTATTAGAATTATGTCCATTAGAAATGTATCCATGAGAAAATGATAAAATGTATAGCATATTATCATTTTCTAATTAATAATACAAATTTATATATAAAAAATTTGGCCAGCGCGGGACGCCCGCCTCATATGAAATACTGATGGGACAATTAATAAATAATGAAAACCAATAAATAAATATGAAGTGAGGCAAATAAAAAAGAAATACAACGTGTGTATACAAGTGGTAAACGCGTCAAATACATTAAAGTCGAATAGAAAGGAACAACGTCAAGGCATACGTATCAGCATTATTGCCAAGGCACGCTAGTAGATGTTTCACATCTAAAATACATACATTTTCATTGTAATATTCAAAATAATTGTCGAGCCCAATATTACTCAACAAAGGCATATTTTAGCACAAATATATGCGCAATTTCCAATTAATTTGGTTATTTAGGTATACTAAATTACGCAAACTTATTAACCGCATAAATTGATATGGTGCAGATTATTTCATCAAGCTTCAAATTGCTTTCCAAATAGCATGAACGATAATATTGTTACGGCCTACGGCTGCTCCCTTAAAGGATCAGATCGTCAGGGGCCCATGAGCTGAAGACCTCCCGAGCAGACGTAGGTCGGGCTCAATGTGGCCACGTGGAAATTTTCTGATGGAAACAAACGAGGGGAAATGTTACTACGATAAAGGCACTCACCTGCTCCAGGAGCGGAGACGATTCTCCGAGACCGGCCCGGCGGATGACAGTGTCGTGAGTGTAGGTATAATTGTATGTTCGTGTATGTTGACGGGCCCTGATCTGGATGCCGCAATGCCGTCCGGGAGAAGGTATGCGCTGGTATCTTCGGAACTTTCCCCCTCTGGAGGCGCTCTTCCTGGTTTGTCACAAAATGGGACAGCTACACGTAGCACTTCAGAGGTAGATCACTAGTATGAATGCACAATGAATTTAACGGAGTTATTAGTTCCTGATTAACGATAAGGATCTCGCAACGATCTACACGGTGGATACTTTCGCAACAAGTTAAGCGCGGCAAAACGTCCGTCTAGCTCGCAAGAAATTCTACACTAATTCTCGAAAAGTCCTATCCCGCCGAGTCAGGCGGCCGGGGGGAGCGGGAGGTGACCTCGATATCGAGGCCCAGCGCGCGCGTTAAATACGTTTTCGAAGGTAATAATAAAAATAAATATTCTTGCCTATACAAACCCCCGCCCCGGACATAAGGCATTAGGTCCGCGAGTAGATTGGCAAACGGGACAAGGTCGCGACGGCACGTTGCAAGACCGAATCTCCGACTAAAACCTCGGCCACCCTAGGCACCCCATCCGCTCCATACGACAATTTAACAATGCGCCCACGGCGCCAATACAAAGGTAGAGCGTTTGGTTCTTTAAGCAACACGAGGTCTCCCACCCGAGGAGGCTCCGTCCTGTCAGACCACTTAACGCGCTGCTGCAAAAGATGTAGGTACTCCAGGGACCATCGGCGCCAAAAGCTTTGAGTCATCTGTTGCAGCAGGGCAAACCTGCTAAGCCGTGAAGCGCTCGTTTCCCTGAAGGGGTACTCGGGCAGAGCGTTAAGAGGCTGGCCAATCAGGAAGTGTCCCGGGGTTAGAACCTCCAAATCATTCGGGTCGGAGGTGAGGGGACAGAGGGGCCGAGAGTTGAGTACCGCCTCAATTTTACAGAATACAGTGGCGAGCTCCTCAAATGTCAAAATAGCTTCACCAATAACGCGACGGAGATGCGTTTTTGCCACTTTAACCACCGCCTCGAAAATACCGCCCCAGTGGGGACACGCCGGAGGGTCGAATTTCCACTGGATGCCCCTTTTTGACATAGCATTGCCTAAATAGCTACGGTGGCTAGACAGAAACTCGACGACCTCCTTTAGATACCTATCCGTGCTCTTATAATTCGTTCCGCAATCCGACCGGATCAAGTCCGGCAACCCGCGCCGCGATACGAAACGGCCAAGCGTGGCCAAGAAGGCTTCCGTGCTGAGGGAGCTTACAAGTTCCAAGTGAACGGCTTTAGTGGAGAGGCACACGAAGACGCAAAGATAGGCCTTATGCGAACGGGCGTTACGAATGTTAGAGGACTTAACGAGGAAGGGGCCAGCAAAGTCGGTTCCGACTCCAGCAAATGGTCGGATGGCCCTGACGCGGTCGGGCGGCAAGTCACCCATGAGGGGCTGCGATATGGTGGCCTTCAGTTTATAACAGGGTATGCAATTAAAGATGACGCTCCGGATGAGACGTCGACCAGACAAAATCCAAAACTCCGGCTGTAAAATAGCCGAAAGAGCGTTGCACCCAGCGTGGGCATTTTAACATGGTGGTGGGCTACCAGCAATCGGACCAGGGCTCCGTCCTTCGGGAGCAGCAACGGGTGTCGAGCCCCGTATGGCAGTTGAGAATTTTTCAAACGTCCGCCAACGCGCAGCATCCCCGCGTTATCCAGAAAGAGGTTCAGGCGGGCCAGGGCGCCCTTGATAACGGAGCCCCGCTTCAAGTTTTCAATGACGGGCTCAAATTGCTCCGTTTGGACCATACGGGTCCAATGCATCAAAGCTTCCCGGCGCTCGCTAGGGGACAAAACACTATCAGAGAGTCGGTGGGATGGGTATCTCGAATTGCGGACAAAGCGGCGCAACCAAGCAGTAACTCCCAAGAGCTTATCGAGGGAGCTGTACCGTTCCAGAAGTGAGAGATCCCGAGTGGGCTTATCCTTGCCCACTCCTACCCGGGCTCGTAGGCCCGGCAATTCGCTAGGTTCGGAGTAATTGCCCCGGGGCTAGAATGACTGAGACCCAGATAACTAATCGGAACCCCAACACAGTGGGTGGTCAACCAGCGATGAGGCCTCACAGCCGCGAGAAGCGCAGTCCGCGGGATTCAACTCCCCTGGGACATGTCGCCAGTTGAGAGAAGTCTCAGAACTCTGGATTTGAGACACGCGGTTCGCCTCAAAGACCTCGAGATTGTGAGGTGCAGCTCGGAGCCAACAAAGTACTATCTCACTGTCCGACCATGCGTAGACGCCCGTAATGTCGATTACAGGCTTCAAGGAAGAGTGAACGTGGTTGAGGAGTCGCGTGAGGAGAGCGGCACCGGACAGTTCCAATTTAGGGATAGTTAAGCGGTACCTAATGGGAGCCACCTTGCTTTTAGCGAGTACGAGATGGGCGGCAGTATGACCAGAGGAACTCACCGTCCGCAAATATACGACAGCAGCATAGCCCCTCTCAGAGGCGTCGCAAAACCCATATAGGGTAGCCCGACATTTCCCGGGGGGAAGGAAGCACCTTGGCATGGAAACCCGGTTGATATCCGGAAGGGAGGAGAGCATGGAGAGCCACTCTCGCAAGAGGGCTCCGCCAATCGGCTCGTCCCAACCCAACCCGGACATCCAGAGCTTTTGAAGAAAGCACTTAGCTAAAATGATGACCGGGGTGATCCCCCCATTAGGGTCGAAGGTGCGGGCTACGGTGGACAGCACAAAGCGTTTGGTCCAGGCTTTGGGCAGTGGGTCAAGTTTTACTCTATACGTAAAGGTATCCTGAACAGGCTGATATTGAATGCCCAGCACAGTCAACAAATTAGGATTCTCAGGGTGCTCGAACAGATGAGGGTCTTGTTGATCCTCTCCTGGGAGGTCCTTCAAAATATGAGGGGAGTTCGAAAGCCACTTGCGCAACTCATAGCTTCCAGACTTCAGGATGGCAATTAATTCGTCTCGCAAGACCAGAGCCTCCTCGACGGTGGAAGCGCCCGTACAAATGTCGTCCATGTAGACCGAAGTCTCCAAAATGGAAGCTCCCCGAGCGTATCTCAGGCGCTCTCTCTCAGCGAGTTCAAGGAGGGTTCGCATGGCGATATACGGGCTGGACCGGAGTCCATATGTGGTGGTGTTCAACTCAAATACCTGTATAGGATCGCTGGGCTTCTCGCGCCACAATATCAGCTGATATCGGCGGTCATCACGATGGACCACTGATTGGCGAAACATCATCCGAATGTCCGCGACAAAAACCACTTGGTGTCGACGGAATTGGGTCAAGATGTCGGATATGTCCTTGATCAGTTTAGGACCCGAGTGGAGACACTGGTTC
Source organism: Parnassius mnemosyne (assembly GCA_963668995.1). Lineage (NCBI taxonomy): Eukaryota > Metazoa > Arthropoda > Insecta > Lepidoptera > Papilionidae > Parnassius > Parnassius mnemosyne. The sequence continues at coordinate 508,620 of CAVLGL010000077.1, read as the reverse complement.
GGAGACACACCGTTTGACGTGGGGGCGGAACCGTCAAAAACTACCCGAATCTTACTCTCAGGGGTCCTCAAGACCGCATGGTGAGGAAGGAAGTAGTGCTCCTGTGAACGCCATTCGAAGTTGGATGGTGACATGTGACCCAGCTCCTGATACTCGCGCATGAACTCGACATATTTGTCGCGGAAGGCTGGGTCGCGCCGCATGCGGCGCTCCATGGAAAGCAACCTCTTCTCGGCCAGAGCACGAGATTGACCCAAAGAGGTGCGTGAGTCCAGGAAGGGTAAGCGAGTGACGAAACGACCGTCAACCCGCCGGCCGGTATTGTTCTGGTAGAACAACTCACACTCACGGTCCAGAGGGTCGACTCGAGCTGCATGTGGTGGTTCCTCAATTTCCCAGAACCGCTGGACGGCGTCCGATAGAGACACGCCCACGACGGAGAGCGGGTCGGCCGTCGGGGGGGGAGGAGACCACATAACCGGTCCAAAAAAGCTGTGCCTAAATATCGTGGAAATGGCTGACAGGCCATCGGGCTGCAGAGCTCGTATCTCACCTAACAAGAGGACACCCAGCGTGTCGGCCCCCAGTAACAAATCTATAGGCCCAGGTTGGGCCCACCGAGGGTCTGCCGTTCTCAAAGCCGACGCACAGCGCACAGCGCTGTCATTTATACGAACGTTAGGGAGAAACCCTACAATGTCGTCGAGGACATTTACCTTGACTAAAATACGAAGGTGTTCGCTGTCAGGGCTGAACACCAACTCCGCTTGTCCCCTAGGAGCAGGAGGCTCGACACCTCCGATACCTACCATCGGACGTGATTCAGAGCTCCAGGGGAGCCCCAGTCTTCCCACTAACCGAGTAGAGGCCACACTACGTTGGGAACCCGAATCCAATAGAGCTCGAACCGTTAAGCGGTCGCCGCTCGGGTTGTAAACCTTCACTGAGGCCGTCGGCAATAGAACAGTTTGACAGGTGGACTGCTGACGACTTATAGGCTCAGTGGAGGCGGCCATGGCGGGAGCTAGGGCGGCAGCCTCCTATCTGGAGCTGCCTCTGTTGGGCCGGCACCCGAACCGGGGCCCCCGAGAGCGGCACTCCGACGGCGTCTCGATGACCCTTGACTGGAATTCCCCGAACGGGCCGACCTGGGGAAACTCGGGGATCCTCGGCTCCAAGGTCCGGGGCCGATACGCCGTCTCCGGAACCCGGTAGTACCGGCACCGACCAAAGGGGGGCGGGCGGCGTTCCAGTCGCGGCCACTCAGCCAACGGGGGTGAGAACGGTCTAGCTGACCGCTGAGTGGCTGTGAATCCACTATCAACTCGCTGAGGGGGGGTGAAGGCCCCCCCGCCCCTGGGGGAACGACTCCCAGACCGATCGGGGGAGGGACTCCCCTCAGAACGAGGGGCGCTGTGGTTCACCGGTGAGCGCCGGGCATCGCCCGACAGTGGGCGTGGCTGTGCGCCCCCGCCCGTGGGAGTCGGGGGGCTGGCAGGGCCATGAGAGGACGAGCCGCGCGCACCCAGGCACAATATAACGTGGTGGTAGCCCTGGCAGTGCGTGCAGGGCCGCTGGTGCGGGCAGTCTCGTTGTAAATGCCTCTCCAGGCACGAGAAGCACCAGCGGCGCTCCCTGGCTATGGTTCGCCTCGCCGTAGCCGGCTTGCGTAACAACTTCGGGCACGACGCCGCCCGGTGGTCGGAGGCTCGACAATAGGAGCAGGGAGGCGCCTCCCGGGCCGCTAGGCCACTATAGGAGGGTACTGGAGGGCGCCCTCCCGCGGGGGCTCTGCTCGGCCTCAGGGGGGTGGGCGCCGCCCTGGCCGGCTGATTCCGCCTCTCCCTGGGCACCGCTCAAGAGGCGGCCGGGGGGCCCTCGACGGCGCCTGCGGCGTTCTCCAGCTGCCTACACTGCTCCTCCAGGAACCGCAGCAGGTCCCTAAAGGGGGGCATGTACGAAGCGCCATCCCCTCCGTAACTCTCCTCAAAATGGAGCCGAAGGTCGAGGGGCAGGCGGGACAGCACTATATGAAGGAGCAGAAAAGACCACTCGTCCACAGGTAAATCCAGCCGCCGCAACGAGTTGCACGCTACGACGACTGGATTCACTATGTCCTCACGTTGTCTAGTCCGGTCCTTCAGCAGCGGGAGGTTCAGCAGCCTCCGAACAAGATCGTCCGCAATCCGCCGGACGTTGGCGTACCTTCCAGCGAGGAGATCCCTGGCGTTTTGGTAGGCGTCGTCCGACAACTTAAGGTGGCCGACGACGCCCAGGGCCTCCCCCTCCTGGGATGCCAGGAGGTACCCCATTTTTTGGCAGGGGGTCAGGTCCCTCCGGGCGTCCACCAGGCTGTCAAACATGCCGACGAAGGTCAGCCACTCCGAGAGGACCCCGGAGAACCTTGGCAGGTCCAGCGTGGGGAGTCGTCCTAGCAGCTCCGGCTGAGTAGGTGGCTTCCGCGGGGACTCGAGAAGGCTACTCAGCCGAGCTTCGCGCTCCCTCTCCGCGTCCTTGGCCCCCGCCTCGATCAGGTCGTCCGTTAGCGCGAGGAACTGCTCGTAGTCCGCGCGGCAGGAGTCCAGGACTCCCTTTTTCACCTCTGAGTCCTCGAGCTCAGAGTAAGCCTCCTCCACGGCAGCCCTTCGAGCATCGACCTGCTCGAGCCTCTTCCTCAGATTATAGACCCTGTCCGGTCGGTCTATCAATGCGTGTGCGCTGGTGGCCCAGCGCAGCTCAGTCCGCAAGCAACGACTTAGTAGCTTATGTGACGGCATACTAAATACAATACAATAACGAATACTAACAACAAAATAAAAGAAATAACGAATACAGTACTACTAATACGATAATATCAATCAAACTACAAGTAAATACGAAAAAACACAAATCAAATTAGCACGTAACAACCCTAGTACGGTCAAATCAAGTTAAATTCAAATTGCGCAAATACAATTACTACTCTTTAGTTCAATTACAAATTACAGTATAAACGAAGATACTTCGAAATTCAGAAATCGATAAGTAATCCACTACAACTATCCGACAACGATAATTAACCGATTACGTAAAAATAACCATCTACCTACATGACGTATATCTCTAGAAAAACTCCCGCTTGCGCAACCTAGGGCGCGGTTTCTCAAATTACCTACTAACCAAAACAAAGGGCAAGCAACAACAACAAAGGGAAATAATTCTATTATTACGTACAAAAAAAAAACATTTTTACGTATTACGGACGGGCGTAATTGTAGATACAAATTAAACCAACGCTCCCTGCCACCAGAAATCAACACTATGGTCGGGATCGACCGGGACTCGAACCCGGAACCGCGTTCTGCTACCAGTTTGTTACGGCCTACGGCTGCTCCCTTAAAGGATCAGATTGTCAGGGGCCCATGAGCTGAAGACCTCCCGAGCAGACGTAGGTCGGGCTCAATGTGGCCACGTGGAAATTTTCTGATGGAAACAAACGAGGGGAAATGTTACTACGATAAAGGCACTCACCTGCTCCAGGAGCGGAGACGATTCTCCGAGACCGGCCCGGCGGATGACAGTGTCGTGAGTGTAGGTATAATTGTATGTTCGTGTATGTTGACGGGCCCTGATCTGGATGCCGCAATGCCGTCCGGGAGAAGGTATGCGCTGGTATCTTCGGAACTTTCCCCCTCTGGAGGCGCTCTTCCTGGTTTGTCACAAAATGGGACAGCTACACGTAGCACTTCAGAGGTAGATCACTAGTATGGTTGCACAATGAATTTAACGGAGTTATTAGTTCCTGATTAACGATAAGGATCTCGCAACGATCTACACGGTGGATACTTTCGCAACAAGTTAAGCGCGGCAAAACGTCCGTCTAGCTCGCAAGAAATTCTACACTAATTCTCGAAAAGTCCTATCCCGCCGAATCAGGCGGCCGGGGGGAGCGGGAGGTGACCTCGATATCGAGGCCCAGCGCGCGCGTTAAATACGTTTTCGAAGGTAATAATAAAAATAAATGTTCTTGCCTATACAAATATATTATTATAAACTATATTGCTGAGTTAGTGATATTTATATTCAATACGACATTCTAAAATAATATAAATTACGTAGTAGTTTGTTGCATGTGTAATTCATATTATAGTACTAGGCGGGAATCCCAACCGAATTTCAATTACGGCGGCCAGTTTCGACGGAGACCAGCTATCTACACACAGTGCATGAGGTTATTTGCTAACACAGGTGCACTTTCTATTCCCTTATTCACTCATAGTTCAATGGGACGGAAGTCGATACGACCGGATATCAATCAGGCTGGTTCTACAACGGCTTTAGGTGTTTTTAACGCACGGGGGGTAAGCACTGCCAACTTTCTGACTCCGGGCGTCTGCTGAGAATTTATTGACATAAAAATCTAATTTCTTATTTGGGCCCGATTCGGGATTGAAAACAGCAGTTACGCTTACGAACACCAAACTAACGAGGAAGAAGGAAGCGAAAAACTTACCACCACCCTATTTTCTTATTTTTTTATAGAGTAAGGGTGACACAGTCCACCTGATGGTAAATGGATACTATGGCCCATAGATAGACATGTATCCTCGAGAAAAAATCAAAATGCAGATACGTTGTCACCCCAGAGGACTAAGATGGAATGCCTCGTTTCCAGTAATTAAACTGCTATTTTACGCTGGTATTTGGTGCTTCTACGGTCAAGCCGACTTATCCGTGCCACAACTATAATATACCTGCAGCATGGCTCTTTCACGTAAAAATTAATTCGCTCTCTAAAAAAATTACCGGAATTGCCCTTCTAGAATTGCTTTTTCTTCTCTTTCATCAGACATAAAATTCCATTTATAGACATGAGCTTCTCTCACTGTAGGGAATATTTTCCTTACTCATCACGCTTTTCAGGTGGACTGACGGTTGAAAAAAATAGAGAGAAATTAATACAGAATTTTAAATAAAATATTGCATGTTTAAGTTACTTAAAAAAAACTGTAACGTTATCAACGTTGCATAAACATTTTTTATCCGACATCATTAAAAAGAAGAGGTACTAAATTCGACTGTATTTTTAATGTGTTACCTCATAACTTTTTTTAGGTGGACCGATTTTGATGATTCTTTTTGAAAGCTGGTGCTTTTCATTTGGTCCCATATAAATATTATCAAGATCTGATTAGTTCTTTTTGAGTTATACTTAATATTAAGTATTTAATTGATTTCAACTACGTTGATGATGTTCTCATTTTATTTATATTAAATTAAGCGGTAGAAAATTCTTAATTTTACCACTTTTTCATATTCCATTTAGTAAAATATCACTATTAATTTTACTTTGTACCCAAACTTATTTCTTTTCGAAGACAATGAGAAATTTTAAATTAAATATATTTTATACAAAAGTATTGATTCTGCGAAGATTTATAATTTTAAAGGAAATTAACAAGGGTTGTAAAACGGCGGTATCTAATTTCACCACAGCAGCGCTCATCAATATTCATGAACATTCTCTGTCATGCTTAGATGCCTGGAAAACCGTAAATTTATCATAACCATACTGTCACACACAACAGACAACCGATGTCTCCGTTCCGCGGAAAATCTAACTCTTCATGTTCCTTTCTGTCGCACGGGCTTCTCTTACAATTCTTTCACTTCAAATGCAGTAAGACTCTGGAACATGTTACCCAGAAATATAAAAGAAGCAAAAACTAAACCTATCTTTAAACGTTTGCTCTGGGAATATTACTTAACGAAGCAGCAGTAGTTTCGGATAATAATAAAAAATTTAAAAAACCTCGGAAACTGTTATATTCTCAAATATGTATAATATAAAAATATCATATTTATTTACTGTGTATGTATTTATTGTGGGTATTTGTGTACAAGTATAAAATACTATTGTATGCATGTAAGTAGTAATGTAAATGTATATGTATGTGTATTGTATTTATTATCATTATATTATAATTTTGTATTTTTTTTTTTCCTTAAACCTTTAATTTTTTAATTTTTTTTTATTATAAGTTTTGCACCCATCACTAGATTCTCTGCACAAACCAAAGGTAGACTGGTAGAGAATGCCTTTAGGCATTAAGTCCGCCGTTTTGTACATTTCTTGTATGTGTGCAAATAAAGCTTAAATAAATAAATAAAATAAATACTGCACCGTGACGTACCGGTCTCAGGAACATCATTCAAAACACAGTGTTTTCACTATTTAAAATGCATGGGAGGTTTAATATTTTCAACATAGAAAATATATTAAATGAAAATAATTTTTAAAAATTTTATCGAGTTTAATTTAACTTTTTAATTCCCGACGTTCCGGGTGCTTCATTGCACCCATGGTCACCACAAATCCTTGCAAAATAACACCGATTCCTACCAAGGATGATTCGCGAGGCTATTGAAATTAAAAAAACATCCTAATTTCAAAAGCGATGATGGATAGGTGCTGCCATCTGCTTGGAATCCTATAATTAATAAAATTAAATCAAAACCCAAGCATACCACTGGAAGACTTCAAGATATTGTAAGCTCATTCTGCCTAGATCGGACTAAAAATTAATATTCAAAAACTGAAGGTAGCCGGGCTAACAATGACATCGGGACGTCAAACACCTCAGTCCTCCCCCCCCCCCCCGTAACCATGGGTGCTGTAAAGCACCCGAATCTTTGGGAATTAAAAAAGTTAAATTAAACGCGATATAATCTGTAAAAAATAGTATCTTTTAATGTGTAGTCTTCGCGTAAATATAAGAAATCATTGGAGAAAATATATTTTTGCTATTACGAATATTTTATTTAGTATAGGGGTGACTAACGATCACACACTCTATCTGATGATAAGTGGATGCTGTGACTCATAGACATCTTAATAATTTAAAATAAAATATCGATGCGTTGTCACCCTGGAGCACTGAGTCACGCTACAATTATGGTTGTAGCAAGAATGGGTCCTCACGTAATACTAGCGTGACGTAAAATTTATTGCTGTTGTGTTTCGTATGGTGAGTGTAGAGAACCTAAAGATAAAGATAAAGACATTTAATTTGTAAAACATGAGTAAAAATATAAAGGTATTAAAAAACTTAAAACGAGCTACATGTTTTGCCATTTATGGCGTACAAAAATTATACTTCATATTTTATTAGTTATATAAGATAAAAACTAACCCTACGGACCTAATTCTAGATGTGCAACAATTTCAATGGCATCTCTTAAGATTACATTAGAGAAATGTCATAAATCAATATTTAGCTTAAAAAAATCAATAATTTAAGAAATTAGGCAAGCTGTAATAACATTTGGCTATCAGATATTTTTAAGATGTAGCTTAAAAAGTGTAGTAGGCAATTGTTTGATGGTTTTGGGGATTTTATTATATATTATTGGCGCCAGACAGAAAATACTTTTATGCATCAATGCCGTTCTTGATTTAATTGCGCATAACCTGTTATTATCTCAGCGATTGCGAATTGTAAAGTCTGATAGGTTGTTAAACAATTTAAGGTTACTGTGAACGAAGTTTGCTATTTCATATGTAAATAAGGAGGGCAAGCTTAAAATTTTGTACTCAATAAAATATGATCTGCAGCTATCAGTAATTTTAAGACCAAACATAGCCCTGATGCTCCTTTTTTGGGACTTAAATATAATTTCCTTATTAGTAGAATTTCCCCAGAATATGATGCCAAACCTCAAGATGGAATCAACAATACCGTGGTAAGCCGTGAGTAACGCATCGGATTTTTTGCGACGGATGCGAGTTTATGGAGCGCATAAGCAGAAGAACTAATTTTCTTGTTTAGTTCTTCTGTGTGCGCTTTCCAGTTCAGATTTTTATCAATAGTTCGAACTAGAAACTTTGTTGTGTCTACTTGGTTGATTTCTGTCCCTTGGTAATTAACGATAATATTTGGTGATACTAAGCGTTGACGGAAATACATAATTTTTGTTTTTTGGAGATTAATTTTTAAATTATTATTCTTTAACCTGTTGATTATTAAATTGATTGTATTATTTATGTCAGTTTCAAATGTATCCTTATTAATAGAGCTTATTGTGACTGTTCACGCCCTGAGTTGCCCCGACAAAAGCCGATTGGGCTAGGGCCCATAGTAGCCACCTCGGCGGGCAACAGAGGACGATGTGCAAATGGCCTATGGAGACTTATTAGACATATAGATATAAGGGCTGCTAAGCCAACAAAAACTACTGATCTCCGGGGGTAGGGTTGACCACATGGTGCCAGTCAGATGATAAGTGAGGTGTATGTAAGTAGTGTGTAGTAGTGTGTACAATGTGTAACCTGACTTAACCGTTGAAGTCGGACCGCAGATCCACAAGCGCTGCTTCTATCCAAACGTGAGATCTCTCAAGGGGGGCGATCACCAATTGAAAACTTCTGCTTTCATTTCACTATATTAGTCTATCAACTTTATTGTACATATAATTAACTTCAAAGTCAACCAATTCAACGTTCATCAAAATTTAAACAAGTGACACACGACACAAATAACGAACAGTCGTTCAAAATTCAATATTCATTATTCCGGGTTCATTTAGCACAAAATTACAAACACGGGAACGAACGCGGCGTCTTCTCGAGTCTCAAAGTTCAGCGTTCCACACAACAAGATAAAATTCTTACGTACGATATTAAAATACCAAGCCCGCAATCAGAACCCAAAATCCGCCTCGTTAACACGTAAAACGAACGAAAATAGTCAAAACACAAAAAGGCACTTAACGCGACGTTACAATTCAACATTAACTTCCAAAAACAATTAACCGGGCCACGTCCCCGAAATGGAACGCGAGCGTCAAATTCCAGGCCGTCTTTCGACTCGGCGTGCGCACACGAGACCGCGTCACACAAGCAAATTAAACATTGCAAAATGCACTTCAAGATGCAATCACTATAAAAATTGACGTAAATTACTTGCAAACGAAGTTACTTTTATCACTCAAATTCAATACAAGCCTCTTGTCACGAAACGTATAAATTAGACAAACTGGCAGCCGCGTCCTCGAATGGAATGCGAACGGGAGCGGGGGGGGGGGGGAGCGACGGTGACCTTGGTAACATCGGATGCACGAGTCGAGCGCGCGTCGTGAATGCAAATTTTTACAGTGTTAATTATTTGGCCTAAACAGTGACCGTACTGTCATCGGCAAAGAGCGATATTGGATGTTTTGTTATTCTTGGTAAATCATTTATGTAGATGATAAACAACAAGAGGCCCAACATACTCCCTTGTGGGACAACATATTTAAGTATTTTTTGTTTGATTTGTATGTTTCTTCTTTTTTGGTGTTAATGTTTATTCTAGAAATTTCGGTATATTGAGTTCGATCTTTAATATAGGATTCCATTAGATTTGATACGTTTCCTCTGATGCCATAGGCTACTTATTTACTGAGTAGAATGTTATGGTCAACATAATCGAAAGCCTGAGTCATGTCGCAGTAGATCGCACATACCGGTGTCTTTTTGTCAACATTCCTCATTACTCTATTTAAAAAAATCTTCTGTTAGAATGTTTAGTTTTTCTAAAAAGTTATAAATTTCTAAATATATATATTTTACAAAAACTTTTGATAGTATAGGAACAAGCACAATGCGTCTATAGCATTTCGTTTTTTGTTTGTCATCTTTTTTAAACAATGGTTTAACAATTGAAGTTTTTAAAATTTCCGGATAAGTTCCTGTGCTTATACAAATATTCAAAATGTGGCTAAGATGACTACAAATATAATAAGCAACATACTTAAAATTTTAAGTTGAGATCCCATCACGTCCTACACTTGTGGTATTTCTTAGTGATCTTATGATTTTAAGTATAACATATGGTGTACTCGGTGCTATAAACATTGACTGAGTTGATTTGACAATATTTGAAGTTACTTGCTTTCCAGTTCCTGAGATTGGTATTATTTTATCTATAAAAAAGTTGTTAAAGTTATTCGGGAGCTTTTCATGACCCGCTATCATAAAATGTTCTGATAAACAGATTATATCAATTTCAATATCTTTATCTGACATTTCTTCAAGACAGTAAGCTCATTACTTTTATTGAGTAAGCCAGCAATGTTTTGATGTATTATATTCAAGTGATTATAATAGAAAAAACTGCTGTGTTGTCTGTTAATTTTTTATATCTTCAATTAGCTCACAATATGTATTCTTACAGTAAATATTATTAACATAGTTTACGAGCTCAGTGATGTCTTCGAAAATTATTCGCATGCCAAAATTATTTACTGTTCCCGTATTTTTTCTGTACATTTTGGAATCCGATGTAAGGTTTTTGTTTATATCAACAAACAGGCATGTTCGTGGGCTAATATATCTTAGTAAAGAAGATTATTAAAATTTTCTACTCTCCAATTATACATTGTTATATTATTTGCACATATTTTATACGTGGGCATGCAAAGTATAATATTTGTATGTTGAATATTACTCAGCACTTTTCTTATGTTTGTAACTCGAATATGTATGTATACTCGAATACTCCTTGGTTGTTTTGAAGTCTGGTTCTCCAATAAAAATGATACAGTAGTCCTCTAAAGTAAATTTTCGTAGCTTGTGTCCCAAATCACGTATCATAATATTTATTTTAGCGTATGGCATTAAGTAGTGACATATTTCTAAATTTGGAATCTTACCTTCTGCAATTGTGCGTATTTTATTATATTTATTTTCACTGACAATACATATATTACTGTTCGCGCAAAACACTTTCAAGGATTGACGCGAGAGGGCGCTCGGCGCGGTGCATTCATACCGGTTTGACTTTCGGTCGTGCAAAAAACGCCCAAGGGCAATCAGTCGTCTTTAAGCGGTGCTGACGTGAGCACGCGGCCAATTAAGCGCGGGAACTCGGAATAATTAAGCGCGGACAGTAAAAATACGGTCTAGGAGTTTTGTGGCGCGTATCCCTACTGGAGAGCTTCCCCAGGACACATTGTGTCTAACTCAGAATCTGAATAAGTGCATTCGGCAATATTAGATAGTGCGGCCTCTAATATTCTAGAATTAACTGTTGCTACGCGAAACGGTAGTGACCTTTGACCCGGTAAACTCCGTGTGCGTTTTGTGTGTTAACCTTATAACCAGCGATAGTTAGTGGCTTCTGTAAGTTAGTAAATCGTACGATAGAGTTAATTGACTGTCATCGTGAAGAAAGAGGAAAGTGACTGTGGACGCCTCGGAGGGCCCCCTCAAGTTGGAGCGGTGTCGACGCTCGGGCTACCGACGGCCAATGTCTAGGTTCAATCACCATCAGTCACACCCAGATACACATCACATCACTTATTTCCCTTTCACTACACAACCACATGTGACCTGACCGACTCCGGAGGGACCAGTCGCCTTGGATATAGGTAAGTAAGCTTCGCCTAATTCCTCTGCCGGTTGACTGGCCGTAGTATAGAACGCTCCCCCATATATTTTAGTGTAATTCGAGAGATTCCACGTGGCCACATTGAGGCCCGACCTACGTCTGTTCGGGAAGTCTTCAGCTCATGGGCCCCTAAGGATTGGATCCTTTAAGGGAGCAGCCGTAGGCCGTAACAAACTGGTAGCAGAGCGCGGTTCCGGGTTCGATTCCCCGGTCGATCCCGACCATAGTGCTAGATAAACATTAAACAATTTTGGTGGTAGGGAGCGTTGGTGTGATTGGTTTAATTTGTATCTACAATCACGCCCGTCCGTAATACGTAAAGGTATTTTTTTGTACGTAATAATAGAATTATTTTCCTTTGTTGCTTTGTTGCTTGCCTTGTTTTGGTTAGAGGGTAATTTGAAAAGCCGCGCCCTAGGTTGTGCAAGCGGGAGTTTTTCTAGAGATATACGTCATGTAGGTAGATGGTTATTTTTACGTAATCGGTTAATTATCGTTGTCGGATAGTTGTAGTGGATTACTTATCGAAGGGTCGATTTCCAAGCTAGGCATTTTTTGTTGATCGACCGTGAAGTGTATCTTCGTTTATACTGTAATTTGTATTTGAACTAAAGAGTAATAATTGTATTTGCGCAATTTGAATTTAACTTGATTTGATCGCACTAGTATTTGTTATTTGTCAATTTGATTTGTGTCTTTTCTTTTGTGCTAACTTGTATTTGGTTGATACGTAGTAATTCGTATTTGTGTAATTTCTATTCAACGCGATTTAATAGGAACTGCATTTATTAACTGTTAATTTTTTGTTGTATTTTTTATTTGTTATCTTTGTAAACTGTGCTCAAGCCACGTCGTAATTTGCATTTAATAGTGATGACATCGCCCAAGCTACTGATCCGTTGTTTGCGAACTGAGCTACGCTGGGCCACAAGCGCCCATGCTTTGATAGGTCGACCGGATAGGGTCCATAACTTGATGAAGCGGTTCGAGCAGGTGGATGCTCGAAGGGCCGCAGTGGAGGAGGCTTACGCTGAGCTCGAGGATTCGGATCTGGAGAAGGGAGTCCTGGACTCCTGCTTCGCGGACTATGAGCAGTTCTTGTGGCTCACGGACGAGTTGATCGAGGCTGAAGGCAGGTATGCCGAGGAGGCGCGTGAAGCTCGGATGAGTGACCTGTCCGAGTCCTCTCTGAAGCAGCTTCAGCCGGAGCTGTTGAGACGACTCCCAACTCTGGACCTGCCAAAGTTCTCCGGGGTCCTTTCCGAATGGCTGACCTACGTTGGTCTTTTCGACAGCCTAGTGGACGCCCGGAGTGACTTGACCCCGAGCCAAAAGATGGTGTACCTCCTGGCCTCACTGGAGGGGGAGGCCCTGGGCGTCGTCGGCCACTTGAGATTGTCGGACGACGCCTACCAGACTGCTCGGGACCTCCTAGCCAGAAGATACGCCAACGTCCGGCGAATTGCGGACGAACATGTTAAGCAGCTTCTAAGCCTCCCGCTGCTTAGTGACCGGGCCAGACTGCGTCCGGACCTGTTGGATCTAGTCTTGGTGGCCTGTAATACATTGAGGCGGCTGGGTTTACCAGTGGGCGAATGGGCTTTTTTGTTGCTCCGCATCGTGCTGTCCCGTCTACCTCTCGACCTTCGAATCCATTTTGAGGAGAGGTACGGCGGGGACGAGGCCTCCTATATTCCGCCCTTCTATGACCTGCTGCGGTTTTTGGAGGAGCAGTGCCGGCAGATAGAGAGCGCGGCGGGCACCGTTGCCGACTTACGAGCCGTGCCCAGTGAGAGGCTGAATCCTCCAGGCAAGTCGTCGTCAACCCCCCTCTGCTCCTACTGTCGAGCATCTGATCACCGGGTAACGTCGTGCCCGAAATTATTAGGTAAGCCGGTTCCAGCGAGGCGAACTATCGCCAAGGAGCGCCGCTGGTGCTGCTCATGTTTGGGAGGACACCTCCAGCGAGACTGTCCGCATCGGCGGCCCTGCCTGCATTGCCAGGGCAATCATCATGCCGTTTTGTGCCTGAGTGTGAACGGCGTCTCCTCTCGGGGCTCTGCCAGGCCCTCTACACCCACGGGCGGGGGCGCTCAGCCACGCCCTCTGCCGGGCGACTCTCGGCGCTCGCCGGCCAGCCATCAGGCCCCTAACTTTGAAAGGGGTCCCTCCCCCGACCAGCCGGGGGGTAATTCCCCCAGGGGCGGGGGTATCATCACCCCCCCTAAGCGTGTGGAGAGGAACTTCACGACCACTCATCGGTCCGCTGGACCCTTCTCACTTCCGTTAGCTGAGTGGCCGCGACTGGTGTACCACTGTTCCCCATTTGATGGAGGCGGCCCTGTCTAGCTGCCGCCTTAGCTCCCACCACGGCCGCCTCCACTGAGCCTTAAGCCGTCAACAGTCCACTTGTCAAAATGTTCTGTTGCCGACGGCGTCAGTGAAGGCGTACAACCCGAGTGGCAACTGTTAGAGGTTGTGCTCTATTTATCTCGGGTTCACGCCATGTGGCCTCCCCTTGGTGGTGGGAAGATTAGGGCCCCTCTGGAGCGTTGAATCACGCTGTCAAGGGGTATTAGATTTGGTTTGGTCGAGCACTTAGTCAAAAAAAAAAACTTGAATTAAAATTAAAAATTGCTTTGGGCTTTCCGCGAAATTTTCCTATTTGTAGCGGTTTAAATTAAAAGAATTGAATTTAATCTACTCCTTTAAATGCTACTGCATGTGTTTTTTACATATATTTAATCACTGTATTTGATTGTTGCGTCTGTTTGCTGAAAGGAAATTGAATGGCGCGCTATTTGAAAAATTATGTAACATATACATAGATAGTGTTTAATCATTTTGCTTTGCGAAGAAGTAGGGCTGTCCCTTACGTTATTGTTTTGTTTAATTTGCAAGTTGACCTATGCGCACCGGTGATTAATTTGGTTGAATTAATTCTGTAGTTGAACATTGATGCTTTTGAAAAATTAGTTGAAATATGAGCATAGGTCTACTTGCCTAACAGGCTAGTTAGTTTTGGAGATTATCAGATTGAAATCAGCTGCCGCACTATTTTAGTAAATGATAATATGGTGGGTGGCCTGGCTAGGCCTACTTGTTGAAAATTCATACTAGGGACTATCTGTGCGTTTCGTTCGGCTCTCCACAGACGACGTTCATGTGGAATTTGTGGGTGCTCTCTGCACTGAAGCTTAGGAGGCCGCTCGGGGCCGCTTCGTGTCGCGTCGCTGTTAGCAGAGCTGATCCGGTCGGATTGCGGAACTAATCATAGGGGCACAGATAGGTGTTTGAAAGAGGTCGTCGGACTTCTGTCCAGTACAGGACTTGTTAAAGTGCTGCGATGCCCAGGAGGGGCATCCAGTGGAGGCTGACCCTCCGGCTTGCCACATTAGGGCTATTTCTTGAGGCGCTGGTTAGGGTGCAAGATCTGATAGGGTGCCTAAGGTGGCCTAGTTTGGTTGTAGATTCGGTCTTGCAACTTGCCTTCGCGACCTTGTCCCGCTGACCGGTTTGCTCGCGGACCTAAATCCTTATGTCCGGGACGGGGGTTTGTTCGCGCAAAACACTTTCAAGGATTGACGCGAGAGGGCGCTCGGCGCGGTGCATTCATACCGGTTTGACTTTCGGTCGTGCGAAAAACGCCCAAGGGCAATCAGTCGTCTTTAAGCGGTGCTGACGTGAGCACGCGGCCAATTAAGCGCGGAAACTCGGAATAATTAAGCACGGACAGTAAAAATACGGTCTAGGAGTTTTGTGGCGCGTATCCCTACTGGAGAGCTTCCCCAGGACACATTGTGTCTGACTCAGAATCTGAATAAGTGCATTCGGCAATATTATATAGTGCGGCCTCTGATATTCTAGAATTAACTGTTGCTACGCGAAACGGTAGTGACCTTTGACCCTGTAAACTCCGTGTGCGTTTTGTGTGTTAACCTTATAACCAGCGATAGTTAGTGGCTTCTGTAAGTTAGTAAATCGTACGATAGAGTTAATTGACTGTCATCGTGAAGAAAGAGGAAAGTGACTGTGGAAGCCTCGGAGGGCCCCCTCAAGTTGGAGCGGTGTCGACGCTCGGGCTGCTACCGACGGCCAAGGTCTAGGTTCAATCACCATCAGTCACACCCAGATACACATCACATCACTTATTTCCCTTTCACTACACAACCACATGTGACCTGACCGACTCCGGAGGGACCAGTCACCTTGGATATAGGTAAGTAAGCTTCGCCTAATTCCTCTGCCGGTTGACTGGCCGTAGTATAGAACGCTCCCCCATATATTTTAGTGTAATTCGAAAGATTTCACGTGGCCACATTGAGGCCCGACCTACGTCTGTTCGGGAAGTCTTCAGCTCATGGGCCCCTAAGGATTGGATCCTTTAAGGGAGCAGCCGTAGGCCGTAACAATTACTATTTTTTCTACTCAGGTGCTCATTTTCAGAGTGAGGTATTACTGTTTTCACCACAGGTTCTTGCTGTTCCGCTGTCTCAGAAACCAAAATAGTTGTTTGCGTGCCCTTATTATTTGTCTTTTTATCAGTAATCTTTAGTTGCTCGGTTTGTGTTTGTTTGCTTTGTAACGTTTCGTCTATTTTTTTGGGGTAGTTATTTTTTTCTTAGATTTCTTTGCAGGGCTGTTGGTAATTTTTTTGTAAAGTATATTAATCTTTTGAAGATCCTCCTTGTTTTCTAATGTAAGATTATCAATTTCTTCCTCTGCACTACTTAATTGAAAAGTTAATTTCTCTACTTGTTTCTTTAAATTTGTTATTAATTCTTGATCATTCGAATCATCCTTAATCATATCAGGGACACTAGTAGCCGTGTCGTCCATTGTTTGTTTTAGTAATTCGTTATCGTGTTGACTTACATTGCTCTGCGAGTCTGATTTTATGCGTGTAGGACCAGTACGTCGGAGAGTAATCTTTTCTGGGAAGTTCATTGTAAGAAGTTATTAACAGTGTGTTGCTACAATTTAATTACTTATTATTCTTCTCCAAGCTTTTTATTAAATATCTTGTAATATAAATCAAAAAGTGAGTGTCCGATGTGGGACGCGAACTCGAAACGTAATACCCTTTTATTACTGGAAACGAGACATTTCAACCAAGTTAATCTAGGAGCGATGTAGATGTTTATGAGCCGCAGCATCCACGTGCCATTACGTGGACTGTAAGCCCGTGTGATTTAATAATTTAAGTTGATTAGCATTAGAGATTGAAGTCTTTTTATTTATTTATTAAAAGCTATTGCTTGATTTCGACCCTATATGCTGGTAGGCGGTGATGGCGTATACAAATTAAATAATTAGCGATCACACATCTTCATAAAGTATTATTTTGTGCCTTGCTTAATATTTTGTTTTTATGAAATATAAATAATAAATATTAAATTAATCGACCGTGTTTTTGCTATTCCTAATAATAAAAACGACGTGTAACGATATTTTATTGATTAACGTTATATTTATAATTTGTCACCATATTATAACGCTTCTTTTGTTTGGTACTGGTAACTTTACCGCTATTTTACCGGTATTTCTAGCCCTGATCTTAAGTTTTAATCGAACTAGTTTTTTTAAATGTTCACTATATCTCCTTATTTTATAGTAAAAAGAGTGGGAATTCACATTAAAACAATCTGAGAAGCTAAACATAAAAAAAAAATTAAGTGTAAAATTTAATAGATATTACAATCAATAATCTAATACTAGGCCAATGTTACTCGTATACTAATTTTTTAAATTTAATTAAAATAATATTTCAATTTTTTTTTGTAGAAAATCCTAGTGTGGAGCGTTTTTAAAAACAAATAGAAAAAGAAAAAAATAATGTGATTGAGAATGTCATTCTTACAGAACCAGCGGCAGGTCATTTGGCTCATATTCCCCGCATTCCCATGATCCCTACAGATTTAGCTTTCCAATTTAAGCGATTACAGTTTCCAATAAAAACGTTTTCAACAAATCTGAAGGCCAAACGTACAAATATATTAAAATTGACCTAAGGGAAGATTGTTTTACTTACGGACAATTATATATTGGTCTCTATACGTCAGAAAAAAATTGTTATACTAAGTTTGAAAATAAGTTATAATTAGTAAGCTAAATCTAAAATATATCATACCTATATAGATATTTGTTTTACCCGAGCAAAGCCGGGGCGGGTTGCTATTTTTGTTATAAAATGATGTTTAATACAAATTAAACATGATTAAAAACAAATTATACAAGACTTACCTAGTTCACACATCTCTTAATTAAAATTTTTGATTGAGAAATTGAAATTGAATTTAATCAAATAGAGTCAAATTTTTTGACCTTTATATTTCACTTAGAATAATGAGTTCTAGCGAGCACTTGACAGTCATAGCACTATTTTAACACTTTGTTTTGAAAAAAAAACCAGCGGCTAAAATAGCGTTGCACGAAGTTTAGATTCATGTTAAGAGAAAATAGTAAAATGTTTATTTATTTAAGTAAGGTCACAAACGAGTACGTTTTTCACCTAGTGGTAAATGGATGCTGAGTCCCATAATATAAAAAAGATCATTTATTAGCCATCATATGTTTAAAATGCCAACGTACTCGTATTAATTAAAGTTTGGTTTAATTAATGCGCTTATGCGCTTTACTAATATTTTTGAATACTATTGCAATCATTGTGAGGGGGCGGTATCTGAACTAGTGTAGCCCGTGTTAAATGTTCCGACTCCCCACACTTGGATTATCTTTAAGGTAATGTTACAATTTATTTAACATACTCGTACAAAGAACTTACACCTTTCAAAAGGTAGAAAATGATATGATAAGTAGATTCAAAATATAAAGTAAGTTATACATACATAAATGTGAGTGTGCGTGTATTTTCGCGTATATGTGTGTATGTGCGTGTGTGTATGTATGTTAAATTTATCCCTTGGCATAGTTTTATAAAAATATGGTATGCCCCATATTTTACTCCATAAATCATTTACAGATAAATTTCTCGCTACACAACAACCCCTAACATTCAGAATGAAGTAATTCCAGGGAAATATACCATGAATGACCAAGCCGACGATTTTCTTCAGCCTCAGTACAATTTTTTGTGTGTCGTAAAATTGTATCATATATCAAAAAAATTCCAGGCTGTAATGAATATCTCTCCAACTTGCCTCCGTGCATAGCTTGTATATCCCGGCTGTTCAGTCACAATATTATGAGGAAGTCATCGACGACTGCGACCTGCCACATCTGAGCTATTTTGAAATATGATTTTCCACAATGTTCCACCTGGTAACATCATATTATTTTGAGAGGTGTTTTCATAAAATGATGTTCGAACGCAACGTACTCTTCGTCGCCGAGACGATCTTCCCCTAGTTTGTTTCTGAATGGTAGTCAACGGTATGATGCTGTCTGAATCATCACTAGAAATTGACTCAGGAGATGCAGGAATATCTGAATCGCTACTTTCAACTTCAAGTCGTATTGAGTCACCTTTACCTTCACTGTCCGATTGATCATCTGGAAACGATTTCAATAATGTCAATATTTCTGCATCACTGATATGCTGAGACATTTTCATGAAATATCAACCAAAATAATGAAATTGACTCAACGAGAACGCGTAGAGAACGTATAATCTAAAATACTTATGTATGTGAAACAAGATTAGGCAATCAAATTAAAATAAATATAATTATTCTATCTAACCCCAAAATCCTTAACGAACTTCAAATAGTTCAAAACAATTTTTGTCGTCGGGCTACGAACGCACCCTGGTACGTCCATAACGCCGACCTTCATCAAGACTTAGAGCTCCCCACAGTCCAACAATTTCTAAAATCATTCTCTGAGAACTTATTTAAAGCCTCAGAGTCTCACTCTAATCATTTCATTTGTGAGGCAGCGTCCTATGCAGTCCCACTCCCCTCTTGTTATCGAGTCCGATAGCCCAGAAACTCTCTCTGGGACCCCCCAAACAAGCTTTTGGCCTACCTGAATGAAATGTATCTCCTGGCGGC